>JAJJWW010004906.1:0-600000 GCA_023531295.1 Papaver armeniacum
GGCTCTGCCATTGTTGGTCGGGGAGAGACGGGAGAATAGGTGTGATGGTTGTCGGGTGATAAGGAGAAGAATGAGATTAGGGTTTGGTGATGGGGGTTTATATATGGGCTGTGTTGTGAGGCGGGTGCATCGGAGTTGATGTGAAGGTTGGAGCGAGCGTCGGATGGAGCTATGGGAAATGGAACGGGCGAGGGGGAGTTGGGCTATTTTTGGTGTTGAGCGAGTGCATCGAGGGTTGATGAGGAGAGCTGTAGCGACCGTAGGATGTGGATGAGAGAGATCTCAACGGCTTGGAGTGGACTGGCTTGGATCCGGGTCGCGGGTCGGGTCTAGCTCAAGCCCATGTCTTGTAGATGAGTTGCTACTTGTTGGGTTGCAACTGTTGCGCATTGCGCTTGTGGCTTCGACTATCGCTCCTTGGGCACTTGACTCCAATTCTTCGCTCTTTTGGCTCCTCAGATTCTCCGAGATTTATTTATTACCTAAAAACACAAAATTAATTAATACAAATATTTATTCTTGAAAACAAGGAAAACACAGAATCTGGGATAATATCTGAATTCTAAGCGCAAAAGATGAGTAAAATGCCAATAAAAAGGTGTAGAAATATGCAATATTTGGCACTCATCATTAACTGTTATCCTTTTTCTTCTCTTCTTTTTCTCTTCAAAATTTTCTTTCTTCTATTGTCTCTCTCCTGCCTCTATCATACCCATTTTTGTTGTTGTTGCTGTTATTCTATCACTGCTGCTTTAATGGATCCTGGTTCAAAGTTTGTATTATTCTTTCCAAATTTATCCTTTTATCTTCTGATAATCATGATCATCGATTATAACTATTATCCTTTTGATTAATCTAATTCCCATACTTTTAAGGAAAAACTCTTCTGTAAGTGCTCCCAATATAACTATTCAAAACCCTAAATCTTCTTCAGGTGACAAGAACGTAGAATCCCATAAGAGGAAAGCTTCGCACAACAAAGAAGTAAGAAATACCTAAATTTTACTAAACAATATTGTTGCCTCTATTTCTTATCTACTTTGTTTTTCGCAGATTCCTGATTATGAAATGGGTGGTGGCAAAGGACCAAAGACTAAGAGAGTTCGCAAGCCTACAATACTTAAGTCAAATCTTTCTATTCTTGATTTTGATGTCTCAAACGTCACCCCTATAACAACAATTCAAACTTCTTCTGCGAATGATTCTGTCACCTTTGAGGAAATTTTTCCTTCTGAGAAAGGAACTACTGTCGATCAAGGGATAACGAGTATTCCTACCATTGCCTCTCCGAACTTACTGGCTGCGAAACAAACCTCTTCTTTATTCACAAACATTGACCCACAACCAAATGACACTAATGTGTATGTCCCTACAAATTTCATTGTTCCTTCTCCTCCTATATCTGCTCCTTCTTCTTCATCTTCTTGTTTTTTATTAGGTTCCCTTTCTCTTAACAAAAGGGCTTTGGATAGTGTGAATTTTTCTTCTCAAACTCTATTTGATATTATCAACTCTGTTCAATCCTCCAACGATGATCCTCACAAAGTTCGCATTTGCTCTGCGTTAAGTAAACTTCTGTGTGAATTTCCCACTGATAAAGCTACAAGAAGTGAGATCCATTCTCAAATTGACCCAAGCTTCCATACCGCTCTAGATGTCCTGGTGGGTATCTTTTCATATTGTTATCTTGATTATAATACCTTAACCTCTTACCCTTGTGTTCTTTCTCGTCGGATGATTCTAGCTGAAGGGCGTTTTGAATCTAGCTGCTCTCAGTTAGAACTTTCACAATAAAATATTTCTTTACAAGAGGAAATCAATAAGTTGAAAGGGGAACTTCAAATCCCAAATCTTGATTTCGAGAGTCTTCGCAACCGAAACCAAGAACTTAAAGGTATATTTCTTCGCTTACCCATAATCTTTATATTTCTTCGCTTAACCATAATCTTTACATTTCTTCATGCATTTATCAAGATTTAAACCAGAAGCGAGTCATTGAGAGATTTTCTTTTCAATTTCTTGCTGAGGATACTTGACCGCTGTCGTAAGCGACACAAATATAATTACACTTTCTTACTACTCAAAATATAAATATAGCAAGGGCAAGAAAGGATCGATCCTGAAGGAGAGAGGTCTAGGTTGTCAAATTGTTATGGTTCCTTATAAATAACAGAGTAGTTTTGTGATTTTATGAAATAAAATAAATAAAAGCAAATAAAGAAATAAGCAAACAAATCAAATCAAGGATAAGAAATATTGGTTAAGGATTTCGTTTTTCATTCACTAACATACTTTTCACACAATAACTAGAATTGATATTTTAATCTCAACTTTTATCAAAGACCTAGAACACCTTGATCGCAAGAATATCCCTTAAAATCTCCTCATGTCATCAACAAACACGTTAAAAGACGCGGGAATATGAATTCTACCTAAAGGAACAACCTAACGTGTAAAAGCACTAATCAAGTTTAATTCCCTAGATCGTTAAGTTCTATGAAATCAGGCCAATCGAAGCAATTGAACGTGGAAGCGCCACTAATTCAATTTAACAAAGGTTACGATTCACATATGATCATAAGAATATATCACTTTACAAACTATAATCATATTATGCTACTTGTATTCAAGGAATATCACTTTTTATGTATAATAAACCCTAAACTAGCAATAGATGTGATTAGAAGTTCTACCAATTTGCAACTTGACAAAACAATCAATCAATCATAAAACAATATTTCCAGAGAATTGCAAAGCGATAAATATGAGACAAAACTAATATATTGAATCAAAGAATCATATTATATGAAATCCAACTATTCCATAACCAATAATAAACTTAGGTACTCATATTCATGGAGTTCATCACAAGAAGAAAGAGAAAAGACTTCATAGTTCTAAACCCTAGAAAAAAGTAGAAGAGATAATAAAACGTGGTATATAGATTCCTCCAAAAGATAGAAGTCCTCTCTTTTATATATTCCTCAATTTCCATAAAGGATACTCCTTCCAAAATTAGGTTTTGTCTTCAAAGTCCATTAGTTGGAAATTCACCCGGCCCACGATGGAGAGAAACCCGTGCAGAAAATATGTCCCAAAAATGCTCGCCAGAAAACTGGGATTATGGCCGGAATCCCGCCGGAATCGTCACCGGAAAGTAGCTCAGGTGACCGGCAAAGTCAAACCGGTCACCGGTCAACGGGTCAAAACGTTCGGGTCAACGGGTCAACTCGGTCAAGGCGAATCGGGTCAAACCGGGTCCATTCAGAGTATGGGTCAGAGTCAGATCCGAGTCAGCTGTGAATAAAAGCTAACTGGGCTGACTTGGTTCCAGCCTTCTGAGCCATTGCACATGCCTGCTACTGTGATGCACCATCCTTGTGCTTCACTCAATACCTACTCAGCCATGATGGCTACTTCCTCACTACATCTTCATCCCCTCAAGCCATCACCGTAGCATACAACCGCACCATCATTGTCTTGCAAGCCACGCTTGCGATGCACCACCAACACCACGGCACCGCCACTTTATTTCAACCAGAATGCAGCTGCAATCTTCCATTACACAGGCATAATCCCAATAACAAAGTTCCAGCTCTTAACTCGTGAACAACCCGGTCCTTCTCCTGCGAAACATCCGCTCAAGACATCACACACAAACCATTCCAACTGTTCTGCAAAACTCCCTTGTAATCTCAGTTCAAGTTGAGCTGCCACCACCACTGCCACATGCCATTCCACAGCAACACCATTTTACCCTTCACTTCCATTCTGCCCAAGCTTTAAGCACCAGCAACATTACAGTGCCTAGTTCTTTCATGTCTTCAATAACCTGCAATCCCATCTCAGTCACGGCCAACACTGGCTGCCATTTCTCAACATCCATAACAGAACCTGCAACCTTCTGAGCCATAACCACCTACTCATGTGCACAAATTCAAACCTACGGCTACGCAAGACAAGCTCACGGTAGTTTCTTCTTCATCGAGCTGCAACAACCTTTGTTCTAATTCTTCTGACATCGAACCCTTCTCAATTGGTTCAACTTCAACATTGAGCCCAAACCACATCCTAAACATACATCTAAGTCAATTAGCTCAATTGGCTCGGGCCAAACATTAAATTCTCTTGTCGTGGCACCAACTATGTATGATCGTAGTGCATTTGCCTCATTTCATAGCTCTCCCCTGCAAGTCAAAGCCTCAACTATTCCATTGCTCCCAAGTACTCCGCCTAGCACTACCAAGTCATAGCTCGAGGCCACAACTTCATTACCGCAATAACAAGTCAAGCCAAATTTCCATCATGCAACCACCCCGAGGCACTTGCAAGCACTCACAACATTGTCTCACAGTGACACCAATGCCATGACACAGCACCTAGCTCCTCGAGTTCACTCCATCTTCAACGATTTCTTCCCCTTAAACTTCAACTCACTCCCCTGTCCTCAAAGCCACGCACTTCTCAACTTCTTGGCTCACACCGGAAAATCGACCCATTCTCACTCATTCGAGCTTCATTGTTATTCATACACAACACCCACAACCAATTCTGCTCTACAACTTCCACGGCCATCGCCCGTAATCATTCCTCCATTCGGTTCCTATTCCAAGCCAACACCACAACTAATATTACAGAGCCTCACAACTTAACACGAGCTTTCAATCCATAGCAAACCCATCTTCAATTTCATCATTAACTGCTCCAGAAACAAACTCATTATCAGACTCGAGCAGAACCACTTCCACAAACCCTAAATCACCTTCTGGTTTTGTGTCTCAATTCATTTCCTCCCTGAGCAACATACATCATTTCTGGAGAAACTCTTGATTTGTCGATCTCGGCTCTTGATTCGATCTCATTGTTCTCACCCGAAACCCAGACTTCACATCATATTCTCAAAATGAATCAGGTGCCCTAATTCTTCATTCTTTGAATCTCACGGTCACCTAGCTTCTCTCAAATTGGTCGTTACCTTCCCTTCTCCATCTCAAATTCGACTCGAGTTGACATTAATCTGGATGCACGGATCTAGTTCATACCCACTCTCGCCAACAATCTCCATTCACATCATCGTTTCTCGCCATTAACGACCCTTCGGTTCGGGGAGGAAAAGAAAAAACCAATCTCTCTCACAGCTCTCTCTCTCTCTCGATCTGGTTTCGAGTTCGGGTGAAGGCATTGAATGAAATGAAGAAGGGAAGAAGAGAATCGATCCAGGTTGTAATGATAGGGTTGGATAACGCCACCCCTCTGCATCAGATAAGGGGTACCCCAATGGATGCCCCATAACACTGACTTGGCTCCCGATAGTATTTGCCCCTGAAAAGACAACCCTCGCCTTTTCTTATGAGTTCTTGTTTTGCCTATAACTTCTTCATACGTGCTCGAGAATGACTCCGTTCTTTCGCCATTGTCTTCATCTTCTCGTCCCTCTACACAATGAAAAGTAGAAATCTTGTATTTGAACGAGTTCCAATTGGTCTTTTTGTTCCAAATGACTCCATTGCACCTAATAAACTCAAAAGCACACATAAGATACATAATTTACAAGAAAACTCGCAAAGAAAGCATAAATACTAGATATTAAATACGGTGTATTCTACACCTATCAAATTCCCCCACACTTATACTTTGCTAGTCCTCGAGCAAATCAAACAAAACAAAAATAAAATACAACAACTCCGTGTCGTCGAGGCTACGGTTACTTTTAGCATAAATAACAAGCCTTTAAACCCCTAGGTGTCCCTAGTGGACGAGTTATAGTCTCGTGAGGGTTTACTAGAGATATACCCACAAAACCTATATTTCAAACTCCGTCTTCATTCGTGACAAATCAATGAACGAATCCAAATTGACTACGGGGAGGAGGTACCTTTGCAAATTCAATTCATATATTAGTAAATAAACTCTAATTAGATAGTCGAACAAGCCACAATACTCGGAAACTAACAAACCACAATCACAATGAAAAGATTAAGAAGATGGATATAGATGTAGATGTTGGCGAATATTCACAAGTGTTCGATGTTTCCCATATCTCATTCAAGGTCACTGCTAAGATGAACCTAATCCTATTGGATTGAGCTACTTAGTGCTGAATGCTACATCAAATCAATTGGCATATACAAGGGAACCAAAAGTGACTTTATTCAACACAATAATTTTTTTTTTTTTTTTTTTTATAATTGGATCAAACTGGATCCAATTTTTCATTTTTTTTTTTTAAACGGCATGATTAGATCTTTTTGGATCCAAGCGCATGCTTCTTGTCGGCAAGTACATGATAGTTGCCTTGGATCCCGCATTCCACGCTTGTTTGGCGACGGAGACAGGGACTACGTTTCACACATCTGCTTTATTCCCAAGTGTCTTTTTTATTCCGTTTTGGTCTAATTGGTCGGTCCTTTTTTTTTTTTTTTTTTAATTTTTTTTTTTTTTTTTTAATGTAACTCAACCACTCTATTTCATCCTAGCGGTAATAACACGTCGTGTTTAGTGACCCACCAAAGCACTTTTAGAGAACAATAGATAAATATGGAAAAATAAAAATAGAATGCGATATGGTGATATTAGAGATATGGTAACAACTATCATGTTAATTTGTGATATTCCGAGATATATTCGTCCCTTTTAGTTAATTGGTTCCTCAACTCCTGCATTCAAAATGGTTCCATCCACTAATGGTGTCAAAAACAAACTATACAAACATATAAATGCTCCCCCACACTTAAACTTCACATTGTCCTCAATGTGTAAAACCGAAAGTTCTGAATTCTGACGTAACAGCAGATAAAACGCAAAAACTGTGCAAATTGGTAAGGAATTTGGAAACACTCCATTTCACAAAAGTTGTTCATCTACGTGTTTTCTACACAGTGTCAAAATTTCAAAGTGTTTTGATAAACGGTCTGACAGTTATGGTCTCTGGACTGAACTACGCGCAGTCTGAAATTTTCTAACGAAAAGGTATTCGTCATAATTCTCTTCTAAGATAGATACCGGACTCAATGAAATTAAACATAGGGATGCAAATATGATATAAAAACAGTAAAAAATAAATAAACGAAACAAAAATAAAAAGCAAAAGGATAAGAAATACAAAACCGGTGGGTTGCCTCCCACTTAGCGCTTGTTTTAAAGTCGACGGACCACTTAGCTTCTTGCAAGATTCATTCCCCATACACCAACAATCTGAAAAGTTGGGGATCCGTCCATAGAACCTGTTTTGGAAACACTAGCTTCACACAAATATTAGTAATATAAAGCAAAAGTGAAGCTATGAACCAATAAAAGCTTCCCCCACACTTATTCTTGTCCACACTTGGAAGTGTATAAAGAATATAGAAGTCGGGTATCTCCACGGTTTCTTGGTCCAAAACCTGCATAGTATGAGAATCAAGTTTCTCTAATGGAGGAAAACGAGAAACAAAGTCATTCAACAATATTCTCGAAGCACATAAATTCAAACCAATAAGAGGTAAAGGAGAAGAAACAATAGGCAAAGGGTTAGATAAACCTTGCACAATCTCTTGTATCACGGAATCCTCTTCATCCTTGAAAACTCAAGTGAATTATTCACCTCTTGTGTATCATGGTCCTCTATCAAACCTTGCAACCATTCTTCGTCTGTTTCTGCCTTAACCAAAGTATCGACATAAACATCATCATTACAATCATGCACAAGTTCAATTGGGTCTTCCATAATATTGGTCATAACGGTCTCATTCTCAACATACTCCTCTTTATTAGACTCACACCTTGTTGCAAAGAAGTTGTGTAACACACTAGTTTCATCATACTCAATTACCTTTTGAATAGGTGGTTGATCATTATAAAGATCAATAATTGAGTCAACTACACTAATGTCATCAAATATCTCCAAGGTTGGTCCTTTTAACACATTCATCTTCGTCTTCATCTTCGGACTCACCATAATAAGAATCGTCGTCGGTTTCCCAACCCTTATCACGCGTCGTTTAAGTTCCATATGAATGGTCCTACTAATTTCATCGACTAGCTCTTCCGAGGCTCCATCATCTTCCAACTTGTATAATTTCTCGTAAGTTTCCGACGTTCACACGCTTACCACCATTGACTACAATATGTTCTCTTTCCCATGACTCTTCCTTTGAATGGGTAAATGATCATAACTACGATGCGAAGTCAAAAGAAGAAATATTCCAAAAATTGTTTTGTGCGACGTTCTCTCTATCACGGTCAAGTTGGTCTAGCCTTTGTTGCATGTCTTGTAATCCATTCAAAATCTGCATACAACTCGAATAAAGCCAATTAGATGTAGAATTATCCCACCTAGGTGCTTGACTTACATACCCACTACAAGGTTGTTGTTGGTATGTATGAAAATCACCATAAGGTTCTCTAGGATATGCATCATAGCCAATAAATTGGTTTTGATTGCATCCCATAGATGGTGGGCAATTTTCATAGTGTTGAGGAGGTTGAAAATCATATCCATTGCTCCAATATGCTCCTTCCATAGAAATAAGCACCCGAAATAATTCCCAAACCAAGGTTAAAACCCAGAAAATAAGAAAAAAAAATAAAAAATAAAAAGAAAACAAAAACTAAATACAAAAATAAGAAACCAAAAACAATTAACAACATTGCCTCCTAGGCGACGCGGCGCCAAAATTTGACATTTGTCGTAGCGACACAAATATAATTACACTTTCTTACTACTCAAAATATAAATATAGCAAGGGCAAGAAATGATCGATCCCATGAGAGGTCTAGGTTGTCAAATTGTTATGGTTCCTTATAAATAACACTTGAGTAGTTTTGTGATTTTATGAAATAAAATAAATAAAAGCAAATAAAGAAATAACAAACAAATCAAAACAAGGATAAGAAATATTGGTTAAGGATTTCGTTTTCATTCACTAACATACTTTTCACAATAACTAGAATTGATATTTTAATCTCAACTTTTATCAAAGACCCTAGAACACCTTGATCGCAAGAATATCCTTTAAATCTCCTCATGTCATCAACAAACACATTAAAAGATGCGAATATGAATTCTACCTAAAGGAACAACCCTAACGTGTAAAAGCACTAATCAAGTTTAATTCCTAGATCGTTAAGTTCTATGAAATCAGGCCAATCAAAGCAATTGAACGTGGAAAGCGCACTAATTCAATTTAAGAAGGTTACGATTCACATATGATCATAAGAATATATCACTACAAACTATAATCATATTATGCTACTTGTATCCAAGGAATATCACTTTTGCGTATAATAAACCCTAAACTAGCAATAGATGTGATTAGAAGTTCTACCAATTTGCAACTTGACAAAACAATCAATCAATCATAAAACAATATTTCAAGAGAATTGCAAATCGATAAATATGAGACAAAACTAATATATTGAATCAAAGAATCATATTATGTGAAATCCAACTATTCCATAACCAATAATAAACTTAGGTACTCATATTCATGGAGTTCATCACAAGAAGAAAGAGAAAAGACTTCATAGTTCTAAACCTAGAAAAAAGTAGAAGAGATAATAAAACGTTATATAGATTCCTCCAAAAGATAGAAGTCCTCTCTTTTATATATTCCTCAATTTCCATAAAGGATACTCCTTCCAAAATTAGGGTTTGTCTTCAAAGTCCATTAGTTGGAAATTCACCCTACCACGATGGAGAGAAACCCGTTAAAATATGTCCCAAAAATGCTCGCTGTAAAAGCGGGATTATGGCGGAATCCAGCCAGGAATCGATCAGGAAGGAAAGTAGCTCCAGTGACCGGCAAAGTCAAGCCTTAGTCCCAGTCCAGCGGGTCAAACGTTCGGGTCAACGGGTCAACTCGGTCAAGGCGAATCGGGTCAAACCGGGTCCATTGAGTATGGGTCGAGTCGGATCCAGGTCATTTGTGAATAAAAAGCTAATCAGGTGACTTGGTTCCGACCTTCTTCAGCCATTGCACGTTCTTCTCTTGTGATGCACCATCCTTGTGCTTCACTCAATACCTACTCAGCCATGATGGCTACTTCCTCACTGCATCTTCATCCCCTCAAGCCATCACCTGTAGCATACAATAGCACCATCATTGTCTTGCAAGCCACGCCATCGATGCACCGACCAACACCACCAGCACCGCCACTTTATTTCAACCACCGGCACCAATCTTCCATTACACACGCATAATCCCAACAGCCAGTTTGGCTCTTAACACCGTGAACAACCAGTCCTTCTCCCTGCAAACATCTCGCTCAAGACATCACACACAAACCATTCCAACTCACTGGCAAAACTCCCTTGTAATCTCAGTTCAAGTTGAGCTGCCACCACCACTGCCACATGCCATTCCACAGCAACACCATTTTACCCTTCACTTCCATTCTGCCCAAGCTTTAAGCACTAAAGAACATTACGGTGTCTAGTTCTTTCATGTCTTGATAATCCACCAATCCCATCTGAGTCCACGGCCTTGTGCGGCTGCCATTTCTCAACATCCATAATAGAACCTGCAACCTTCCGAGCCATAACCACCTACTCATGTGCACAAATTCAAACCTACGGCCACTGCCAGTACAAGCTCACGAGTAGCTTTTTCAATTTAGAGTTTAATAACCGCTTGTTCTAATTCTTCTGACATCGAACCCTTCTCAATTTCAGTTCAACTTCAACATTGAGCCCAAACCTCGTCCTAAACATACATCTAAGTCAATTAGCTCAATTGGCTCGGGCCAAACATTCAATTCTCTTGTCATTGCCAAAGACTAACTATGTATTCAGTGCTACCGCCTCATTTCATAGCTCTCCCTCAAGGTCAAAGCCTCAACTATTCCATTGCTGCAAGTACTCGACCCTAGCACTACCAAGTCATAGCTCAGGCCACAACTTCATTAATTTGCAATAACAAGTCAAGCCAAATTTCCATCATCGTAACCACCACCGAGGCACTTGCAAGCACTCACAACATTGTCTCACAAGTGACACCAAACGCCATGACACGGTAGCCCAGCTCCCTGAGTTCACTCCATCTTCAGCGATTTCTTCCCCTTAAACTTCAACTCACTCCCCTGTCATAAAGCCACCTGCACTTCTCAACTTCTTGGCTCACACTGTAAAAACGACCCATTCTCACTATCCGAGCTTCATTGTTATTCATACACAACACCCACAACCAATTCTCGCTTTCTACAACTTCCGGCCATCGCCTGCAATCATTCCTCCATTCGGTTCTATTCCAAGCCAACACCCACGGCTAATATTCTGAGAGCCCTCACAACTCGAACTCGAGCTTTCAATCCATAGCAAACCCATCTTCAATTTCATCATTCTTCTCAGAAACAAACTCATTATCGCATTTTAGGCAGAACCACTTCCCACAAACCCTAAATCACCTTCTCGGTTTTGTGTCTCAATTCATTTCCTCCCCGAGCAACATACATCATTCACCAGAGAAACTCTTGATTTGTCGATCTACGCTCTTGATTCGATCTCATTGTTCTCACCAAACCCGGACTTCACATCATATTCTCAAAATGAATCCGTGCCCCTAATTCTTCATTCTTTGAATCTCACAGTCACCCTAGCTTCTCAAATTGGTCGTTACCTTCCTCTTCTCCATCTCAAATTCAGCTCGAATTGACATTAGCAACTCGGATGCACGGATCTAGTTCATACCCACTCTACGCAACAATATCCATTCACATCATCGTTTCTCGCCATTAACAGCCATCGGTTCAGGGGAGGAAAAGAAAAAACCAATCTCTCTCTGAAGCTCTCTCTCTCTCTCGATCTGGTTTCAGGTTCAGGTGAAAGGCATTGAATGAAATGAAGGGGAAGAAGAGAATCGATCTGGGTTGTAATGATAGGGTTGGATAACGCCACCCCTCTGCATCAGATAAGGGGTACCCCAATGGATGCCCCATAACACTGACTTGGCTCCCGATAGTATTTGCCCCTGAAAGACAATTCCTCGCCCTTTTCTTATGAGTTCTTGTTTGCCCTATAACTTCTTCATACGTACCCGAGAATGACTAGTTCTTTCGCCATTGTCTTCATCTTCTCGTCCTCTACACAATGAAAAGTAGAAATCTTGTATTTGAACGAGTTCCAATTGGTCTTTTTGTTCCAAATGACTCCATTGCACCTAATAAACTCAAAAGCACACATAAGATACATAATTTACAAGAAAACTCGCAAAGAAAGCATAAATACTAGATATTAAATACGGTGTATTCTACACCTATCAAATTCCCCCACACTTATACTTTGCTAGTCCTCGAGCAAATCAAACAAAACAAAAATAAAATACAACAACTCCGTGTCGTCGAGGCTACGGTTACTTTTAGCATAAATAACGAAGCCTTTAAAATCCCAGGTGTCCCTAGTGGACGAGTTATAGTCTCGTGAGGGTTTACTAGAGATAAACACAAAACCTATATTTCAAACTCCGTCTATTCGTGACAAATCAATGAACGAATCCAAATTGACTACGAGGAGGAGGTACCTTGCAAATTCAATTCATATATTAGTAAATAAACTCTAATTAGATAGTCGAACAAGCCACAATACTCGGAAACTAACAAACCACAATCACAATGAAAAGATTAAGAAGATGGATATAGATGTAGATGTTCATGAATATTCACAAGTGTTCGATGTTTCCCATATCTGTCGGGAAGGTCACTGCTAAGATGAACCTAATCCTATTGGATTGAGCTACTTAGTGCTGAATGCTACATCAAATCAATTGGCATATACAAGGGAACCAAAAGTGACTTTATTCAACACAATAATTTTTTTTTTTTTTTTTTTTTATAATTGGATCAAACTGGATCCAATTTTTCAATTTTTTTTTTTTTAAACGGCATGATTAGATCTTTTGGATCCAAGCGCATGCTTCTTGTCAGCAAGTACATGATAGTTGCCTTGGATCCTGCATTCCACGCTTGTTTAGGCGACGGAGACAGGGACTACGTTTCACACATCTCGCTATTCCCAAGTGTCTTTTTATTAGTTTTGGTCTAATTGGTCGGTCCTTTTTTTTTTTCTTTTCATAATTTTTTTTTTTTTTTTTTTTATGTAACTCAACCACTCTATTTCATCCTAGCAGTAATAACACGTCGATGTTTAGTGACCCACCAAAGCACTTAGAGAACAATAGATAAATATGGAAAAATAAAAATAGAATGCGATATGGTGATATTAGAGATATGGTAACAACTATCATGTTAATTTGTGATTTCGAGGTATATTCGTCCCTTTTAGTTAATTGGTTCCTCAACTCCTGCATTCAAAATGGTTCCATCCACTAATGGTGTCAAAAACAAACTATACAAACATATAAATGCTCCCCCACACTTAAACTTCACATTGTCCTCAATGTGTAAAACCAAAAGTTCTGAATTCTGACGTAACAGCAGATAAAACGCAAAAACTGTGCATATTGGTAAGGAATTTGGAAAAACTCCATTTCACAAAAGTTGTTCATCTACGTGTTTTCTACACAGTGTCGAAATTTCACAGTGTTTTGATAAACGGTCTGACAGTTATGGTCTCTGGACTGAACTACGCGCAGTCTGAAATTTTCTAACGAAAAGGTATTCGTCATAATTCTCTTCTAAGATAGATACAGGACTCAATGAAATTAAACATAGGGATGCAAATATGATATAAAAACAGTAAAAAATAAATAAACGAAACAAAAATAAAAAGCAAAAGGATAAGAAATACAAAACCGGTGGGTTGCCTCCCACTTAGCGCTTGTTTTAAAGTCGACGGCCCGACTTAGCTTCTTGCAAGATTCATTCCCCATACACCAACAATCTGAAAAGTTGGGGATCCGTCCATAGAACCTGTTTTGGAAACACTAGCTTCACACAAATATTAGTAATATAAAGCAAAAGTGAAGCTATGAACCAATAAAAGCTTCCCCCACACTTATTCTTGTCCACACTTGGAAGTGTATAAAGAATATAGAAGTCGGGTATCTCCACGGTTTCTTGGTCCAAAACCTGCATAGTATGAGAATCAAGTTTCTCTAATGGAGGAAAACGAGAAACAAAGTCATTCAACAATATTCTCGAAGCACATAAATTCAAACCAATAAGAGGTAAAGGAGAAGAAACAATAGGCAAAGGGTTAGATAAACCTTGCACAATCTCTTGTATCACGGAATCCTCTTCATCCTTGAAAAACTCAAGTGAATTATTCACCTCTTGTGTATCATGGTCCTCTATCAAACCTTGCAACCATTCTTAAAATGCATTTCGCCTTAACCAAAGTATCGACATAAACATCATCATTACAATCATGCACAAGTTCAATTGGGTCTTCCATAATATTGGTCATAACGGTCTCATTCTCAACATACTCCTCTTTATTAGACTCACACCTTGTTGCAAAGAAGTTGTGTAACACACTAGTTTCATCATACTCAATTACCTTTTGAATAGGTGGTTGATCATTATAAAGATCAATAATTGAGTCAACTACACTAATGTCATCAAATATCTCCAAAGGTTGGTCCTTTTTAACACATTCATCTTCGTCTTCATCTTCGGACTCACCATTCATAAGAATCGTCGTCGGTTTCCCAACCCTTATCACGACGTCGTTTAAGTTCCATATGAATGGTCCTACTAATTTCATCGACTAGCTCTTCCGAGGCTCCATCATCTTCCAACTTGTATAATTTACACGTAAGTTTTCCGACGTTCACACGCTTACCACCATTGACTACAATATGTTCTCTTTCCCATGACTCTTCCCTTTGAATGGGTAAATGATCATAACTACGATCCAAGTCGGGTAAGAAGAAATATTCCAAAAATTGTTTTGTGCGACGTTCTCTCTATCACGGTCAAGTTGGTCTAGCCTTTGTTGCATGTCTTGTAATCCATTCAAAATCGCATACAACTCGAATAAAGCCAATTAGATGTAGAATTATCCCACCTAGGTGCTTGACTTACATACCCACTACAAGGTTGTTGTTGGTATGTATGAAAATCACCATAAGGTTCTCTAGGATATGCATCATAGCCAATAAATTGGTTTTGATTGCATCCCATAGATGGTGGGCAATTTTCATAGTGTTGAGGAGGTTGAAAATCATATCCATTGCTCCAATATGCTCCTTCCATAGAAATAAGCACCTGAAATAATTCCCAAACCAAGGTTAAAATCCAGAAAATAAGAGAAAATAAAACAAAAACTAAATACAAAAATAAGAAACCATAACAATTAACAACCGCTGCCTCCTTTAAGAATCTGCGAGGCGTAAAATTTGACCGTCACGTAAGCGACACAAATATAATTACACTTTCTTACTACTCAAAATATAAATATAGCAAGGGCAAGAAAGGATCGATCCCACAGAGAGGTCTAGGTTGTCAAATTGTTATGGTTCCTTATAAATAACACCGGTAGTTTTGTGATTTTATGAAATAAAATAAATAAAAGCAAATAAAGAAATAAGCAAACAAATCAAATCAAGGATAAGAAATATTGGTTAAGGATTTCGTTTTCATTCACTAACATGCTTTTCACACAATAACTAGAATTGATATTTTAATCTCAACTTTTATCAAAGACCCTAGAACACCTTGATCGCAAGAATATCCCGCAAATCTCCTCATGTCATCAACAAACACATTAAAAGATGCGAATATCAATTCTACCTAAAGCAACAACCTAACGTTAAAAAGCACTAATCAAGTTTAATTCCCTAGATGCGTTAAGTTCTATGAAATCAGGCCAATCAAGCAATTGAACGTGGAAAGCGCACTAATTCAATTTAACAAAGGTTACGATTCACATATGATCATAAGAATATATCACTACAAACTATAATCATATTATGCTACTTGTATTCAAGGAATATCACTTTTGCGTATAATAAACCCTAAACTAGCAATAGATGTGATTAGAAGTTCTACCAATTTGCAACTTGACAAAACAATCAATCAATCATAAAACAATATTTCAGAGAATTGCAAACGATAAATATGAGACAAAACTAATATATTGAATCAAAGAATCATATTATGTGAAATCCAACTATTCCATAACCAATAATAAACTTAGGTACTCATATTCATGGAGTTCATCACAAGAAGAAAGAGAAAAGACTTCATAGTTCTAAACCCTAGAATATGCATCATAGCCAATAAATTGGTTTTGACTTACATACAACCGCTTGTTCTAATTCTTCACAGCATCAGAACCCTTCTCAATTTCAGTTCAACTTCAACATTGAGCCCAAACCTGTCCTAAACATACATCTAAGTCAATTAGATCAATTGGCTCAGGCCAAACATTCAATTCTCTTGTCGCCGCACCAACTATGTATTACGCCGTGCCACCGCCTCATTTCATAGCTCTCCCCCCAGTCAAAGCCTCAACTATTCCATTGCCTCGCAAGTACTCACCTAGCACTACCAAGTCATAGCTCGTGCCACAACTTCATTACCCGCAATAACAAGTCAAGCCAAATTTCCATCATCGTAACCACCACCGAGGCACTTGCAAGCACTCACAACATTGTCTCACAAGTGACACCAACCGCCATGACACCAGTAGCCTAGCTCCCCGAGTTCACTCCATCTTCACCGATTTCTTCCCCTTAAACTTCAACTCACTCCCCGTCACTCAAAGCCACCCGCACTTCTCAACTTCTTGGCTCACACCAGAAAAATCGACCCATTCTCACTATCTCGAGCTTCATTGTTATTCATACACAACACCCACAACCAATTCCCGCTCTACAACTTCCGACCATCGCCTCGCAATCATTCCTCCATTCGGTTCCTATTCCAAGCCAACACCACTAATATTACGAGCCTCACAACTCGAATCCGAGCTTTCAATCCATAGCAAACCCATCTTCAATTTCATCATTCTTGCTCCGTAAACAAACTCATTATCAGACTCGGCGAACCACTTCCACAAACCCTAAATCACCTTCTGGTTTTGTGTCTCAATTCATTTCCTCCCTGAGCAACATACATCATTCACCAGAGAAACTCTTGATTTGTCGATCTCTGGCTCTTGATTCGATCTCATTGTTCTCACCCGAAACCCAGACTTCACATCATATTCTCAAAATGAATCCGTGCCCTAATTCTTCATTGCTGAATCTCACAGTCACCCTAGCTTCTCTCAAATTGGTCGTTACCTTCCTCTTCTCCATCTCAAATTCAGCTCGAATTGACATTAGCAACTGGATGCACCAGATCTAGTTCATACCCACTCTCTGCCAACAATATCCATTCACATCATCGTTTCTCGCCATTAACAGCCATCGGTTCAGGGGAGGAAAAGAAAAAACCAATCTCTCTCTGAAGCTCTCTCTCTCTCTCGATCTGGTTTCAGGTTCGGGTGAAAGGCATTGAATATACTCGCGCGACTAACGAGAAGTTGCAGATTCGATTAGACCAATTAAATAGCCAGCATTCGTATTCACTTGACCAAATTAATAATCTAACTCATGAAAATAACCAACTTGCTCAAGAGATTAAATGGTCAGCTATTCCACTTATCTAAACTGTCATATGATGCTGATTTAAGACATCAAACTTTGTCAGAAGAAAATCATACTCTATCCCTGGAGAAGCATTCCTTCTTAAAGAAGGAAGCGATGTTTTCGCGTCAATACTTAATTCTTAAGAAAATAAATGAAGATCAAGCTCAGATTATTCGTTAACTAGAAACATCGTCTAAGGAATTAAAGACCCAGAATGAAAAAATTATTCAAAGTAAAATAAATTTGACTGTGAAGAAGAACCAGTTTCAAGAGCAGTATGATCAATTAAAGCATTCCCATGATGCTCTTAAGAAAAAGAGTAAATCTCTCTCTGCTGATGAAAAGAAGATTCGATCCCGTCTCAATAGTTCAGTCGATGATGAATTTTACAAAGCTATGGAAAGTATGAAGAATAACACCTTTGTTCTTTCTAGATTCTGCGTAGGTAGTCAGCTAGAGTTGATTGCTTCATTATTCTCTAATGATTTCTTTGGGTTTTGTTGATATGCGCTTTATCGATAATATATTATTTTTTGCAGATGCTGAAAGGTCGCATCAATCTACTATTACTCAATTAAGATCTGACTTAACCAAAGTTCGCAAAGATCGTATGATCTTGGAAGTATCACATGCGAATCTTGAGGTTTCTCTTTCAGCTTCTAGAGACAGAGCGCGAAGAAGACTCGCACACACACATAATTTTTTTGAGATCAATGCTAGAAATCTTAAAAGGGAAGCTATTCGCAAGGCTCATGCTAGTGCTCAATCTGTAGTTAATGGAATTCTTCTGAGCAAGTCTCTTCCTGCAGTTAATATCCCTCCTCTTATTGTAAGCGAAAATGAAGAGTATCCTGAACCGGATAGTGACTATGAATTTATAAGCGATGATGAGAAGGATCAAGAGGATGGAGAAAATCAACTTGAGAAGGACAAGCCTGCTGGAGAGATTAATGCTGAAGTTGAGAATTCTGAACCCAAGATGTAGTTGTTGATCACATTTAATTTTCTCTTCTTATCCGAATTTTTCTTCTTTGTCTGATACATTTTAAACTTGTTTATTACAAGAAAGATAATATTTCGTTATTTCAATTCCCATACTTGCCTCTTGTTATATTTCTTGTATGAAACAAATGTGTGAGCTCATGTTGTTTAATTTCCTGCAAAACAAATATTAGTTTATATATAGTTTTTCTCAGGAGGTCTTATTTTGTCTTCCTATGTAAAGGTCTTATCTTGCCTTGATTTGTCTTTTATTTCTATGCGACGAGATCGCAGGCGGTCTTTACACTGTGATGTATTGACCCATTGATCTCGTCTTATCTTTTTCTTGTACTATTACCTCTTCAGGTTTTTATTGCATAAATATCATAAGTCTTAATACTCCCATGAGTAAAAGTCTCATGACATTTATGTCTTTTGACACAATTCAGCTCCCTGATAGAGGGTGTCGTCCTTATCTTCCCCCTGGTTGCCCCTTCAAGGAAGCTTACCTCTACCGGGTTAAGGTTGGCTCCTCCCATCCGGTAATACAACAACCAGTTGATTTCGCAGTCTCTTATCCCTCCACCGATTGGGTTTATGATTACGAGACTGCACCCTAAGTGGGGTATCTTCGGACCGAGTGCATCATAGTCAGGATTTGTCAAGAATGGTAAGGTAGGCTCCAACGCCTCCCGCACTCTTGACTCAACCGTGTACCTCGGCGCCCTGATCGAGTTTCTACACTCCTTATGAGAGACTTTCTCACCTTGGTCTTCCAATCTAAGATTATGAACTTAGACTGAAAATTTAAGGCACCTCTCCCGGATGGGCATTTTCGTTTTTTCTCACCCCAAATCTCCATGACTCAAGTTCCAGGGTCGGTGTAGATTTCCCTTGAGTCATGCATGTATGCGAGCTAGGTTATCTCCGATTATGACGTGCAATAGGTCTTACTTTTTTGCCTCTTGCATGTATGCGAACTAGGTTGCACGCTACATTCGGATTCCTAGTCTATCTGGTTAAAATTTTCATTTATGTTGCCTTTTGATTAAGGTCTTACTTATTTTAAGAAAGAATTTCTTGAATATGAACAAAATTTTCAAACTTGTTTATTGAATTGAATCCCTGTTTAAGAATGCAAGCTCATATCCTTAACTTCGCATCCTTTTCGATGGTGCGACTTATTTCGCGAGCCCCTATGGATAGTATTTCTTCAAATATAACCTATTCCAAGGACGATCCAATTTGCGACCCGTATTCCTTCCTTCTAGATCCATCAACTCATAAGCTCCATTTCCAACTATTCTTTTTATTATATAGGGTCCATCCCACTTCTTTTCCAATTTCCCATCACCTCCTTTCTGATAAATTGGGATTTCTCGCAACACCAATTCGCCTGGTTGAAATTCTCTTATCTTAACACGTTTGTTGTATTCTCGAGCTAATCTTTTTTGATAATTTTCCATATGTTGCAAAGCGACTTCTCTTGCTTCTTCTAGGTCATCAAGTTTCGTTAAAATTAGATCTGCACTTAGATTTTTATCTAAAGCTTCTTTCTTTGTGGTTGGAATGATGACTTCTGTTGCTAACAATGCCTCTACCCCATATGTCAAGCAAAAAGGTGACACTCCTGTTGCTTCTCTCCTTGTTGTCCTGTAAGCCCATACTACATTATGTACTTGTTCGCACCATCCTTTATTGTGTCCTTATAACTTCTTCTTCAAGTTGTCTGCTATCGTTTTATTTGTTGCTTCTACTTGTCCATTGCTTTGTGGATATAAAAAAGTGGATTTTCCTCTTTGAATCTTGAACGCATTAAGCAACATTTTTATATTCTCACCCTCGAATTGTTTTCCATTATCAGATACCAGTTGTGCAGGAATGCCAAATCTGCATATGATATTTTTGAAGATGAATGTGAATATGTCCTTTTCACGAATATGCTGAACCGCTTTTACTTCTGCCCATTTTGTAAAATAATATGTTGCGACAATTAAATATCTCTTTTGTCCTGTTACTGGTATAAATGGTCCAACAATGTCGATTCCCAATTTTCCAAATGGCCACACGTTTGTAGATGTGTTTAGCATTGTTCCGGGTGCATGCATGTATCTTCTTGCCATGACGTTGACATTCTTCACATCTCCTTGAGACTTGTTTTGCATCCTCATGCATGTATGGAAAATAGTAGCCTTGTATTCTTGCTTTGTATGCGAGTGACCTTCCTCTACTATGATTACCAACATCTCCATAATGTAACGCCTTTAAAATTTATATTCCTTCCATTCTTGTAAGACATCTGAGCGAGGGTCCAAGAAATGATCTTCTATAAAGGATACCATCTCTTAATTCATAATTCGTCGCACGGCTTTTTAATTTGTGCTCTTCCAACCTTTTTCTTGGTAATTCTCCCTTCTCTAGATATAATTGGATCTCAGTTCTCCAATCCTTGTCTTCGCTTACACTTTTTTCTTCTATATTTTCTATGGTCATTATCTTTGTTGGTATTTCTTCTCCTTTCTCTATAGATGGGAAAAACAGTGTTTGTATTTTTATGTCTCTTGCAACTGGATCTATTAACATGGAAGGTATGAAGGCCAATGCATCTGCAAGTCTATTGTCCTTTCGGCTTATGTGTCTCCACTTTATTTTTAGAATTGTATTGCTAAATCCATAACCAACTTTTTGTATTTTTGCAAAGATGGTTCATTTGTACTATATGTATCTTCTATTGAAGAATTACCAACTGTGAATCACTAGTTATTCGCGCATCTTCTATCTTCATTTCAATTGCTAGTTTTAGTGCATGTACGACTGCCTCATACTCAGTTTCATTATTTGTGGATGCGAACTCCAACCTGAATGAATAAGCCATTCGCGCTCCTGTTGGTGAAATAAATACAATACCAATTCCATTCCCTTCTCCATTGGATGATCCATCAACTAGTATCTCCCATCTATTTGAATTCCGATTGGTTAATAAATATTTAGGATTCCCATGTTCTTCATCCACGTACATCATTTCTTCAACATATTCATCTTCTTCTAATGGAAATTCTGCAAGAAACTCTGCAATAACTTGTGGCTTTGGCGAAGATATATAAAATCTCATAACCAATTTCATAATTTCCTAATTGTGTATTCCACCTTTCAACTCTTCCTGATCTTTTTGAATTCTTCATTGAGGGTTCAATTGGCACTCTCGTTAAAACCTTGATCTTATGAGCTTGAAAATAGATGCGAAGTTTGAAGGATGCATATACCAATGCAAGAATTAGCTTTTTAATTTTTGAATAATTTTTCTCTGCAGAATTGTACGTTTTACTTATATAATATATTGGTTTTTCTATTCCTTTATCCGAACGTAACAACACTGCACTTAATGCATGTGATGTTGATGCTAAATAAAGTAGCAGTTCTTCTCCTGGTTCTGCCTTTTGCATTGTAGTAGCAGGAAATCCCACACTACACCCCTCACAAGAATTCACACAATCAAGTCATTTTAAGATGAACAATCATAATCTTTATTGATTAATCTCACAAATGGTACAAGATGAAAAGGAAATAAACTAAAGAATTAATAACCGCTCTGAACTTTCTCTCTCCTAATGACTTGCTCAACACTCAAAAAAGATCTCCCCTTTCCTTAAGCCTGTTCGGCTCTTTATATAGGAAATTACATAGTGGATGACAGCTAAGCTGTCCTTTATTTTCGGATCTGACTTGCGACACTCTCGCAAGTATTCAAATGTTAAATCTCGCAACACTCCTAAATCTCGCTAGGTCTTCACACCTTTCTCGTGCTCAAGCTGTCGTCATCCGTTGCGTCATTTTTATTACCAATCTGCAATATCTTCGCAGTGTGTCGTTCAAGGATTTCGCAAGGATATTGATGTTGCGATATTCTGATCCTACATCTTGCCTCTTCTCATGTCTTCTCTGCGAAGGAGAGAATGTCATGAGAACTAGTACTTTCAAAATGCCGCAGCTGTTCATTTCTTTCCCTAAATTTTCTGCCGACAGGATTCCGTGAATTAAGCATAACCGTTTACACGTGCTAAATATTCCCCTATTCACCGGCAAATTAAATGCTAACCGGTCATCATCTTCTGTCTATTTAAGAAGAGATCCATCATAAGAATATTTTCTTTCTTTTACTTCATCTTCTTCATCTCTATATTCTCTGTGAATTTTCTTTTTGTCGTCTGAAACTTTTTACTACTGTTCATCTTTCAATAAATCTTTCCATCTTTCTTTTGTTCCTATGGAGCCATCAAGGTTTGTTGATTTTGCTGAAACTGATATTCTTAGGATTGATCTCTTCTACTGAAATTGTTTTGTTTGATATTGTTCATCTTTGAGTAATTCCCATACTGTTTCTGTTTTAGCAAAAACACTTCTAGCACTAAGATCACAATCCAAAACCCTAATGTTCCCAAGAGTTCGCAGCAAAAAATCGTTGTGAACAAAAGAAAGCCTGCGAATAGCAAGGTATTAAGAAACACTTATTCTTTTAATAACAATATTGTTGCCTGTGTTTCTTATTTGACTTATGATTCGCAGGGTGATGGAAATGTCGATAGGCCCCCCAAAAGATCTCGCCACCCTAAAAATGTTGAAACTTCTGTTCCATTTCCTATGTTTAAGCTTTCAACACCTCCTGCGATATCTTCGCAAGCTGAATCCCCTCTTCTTATTTGCGAAAATGTCGCTGCAGACTTCTCCCCTGTCACTAACCTTTCTATTAATGAAATTCCTCGTGATAATCTTGTTGCGAATGAACCCTTCTCTTCTTATACTATCAATGCCTCTTCTCTAGACACTGCCTCAGTCCCAATCATTAACCTTCACCAAATTTCATCTTCAAATGATACATCTATGGCGAAAGATGATTCAACTCTCCCACCTTCTGCCATTATCACTTTTTCATCCGAATCTTCCCCTTTCACTAATGAAAATCTGGAAGAGATGGATATCGCTTTCAAAGTTTTATCAGATATTCAGGATGATGTCAAGAAAGCCTCTATTGATCCTATCAAATCTTGGTGTCTGCAAAATTTTAAGTAAATATTTTGGCTCTGACAGAATGGCTTCGAAAACATCCTTAGAAAAGGAAGTTGAAACTTTGAAGAATAATCTCCAGGCCATGACCTTGAAATGTGATACTCTTCATTTTGAAAATCAAAAGCTTCAGAATGTCTCATTGGATCGTGACAATCTTCGCAAGAGAATGAGGAACTAAAAGGTAAATTAATTTTTTTTTTTTTTTAAATCCCTTGTTCGCCCTTTAAGCTCTAAACCAGAAACGAAAAATGGAGATATATCAGTTTGAATCCGTCGTCGAAGAATCCCGAATGGATAAAGATGCTTGGATGGATCAATATAACCAATTAGATAATCTTCATACGTACTCTGTTGATCAAATAGATAATCTTACCAAGGAGAATGCTCAATTAGTCCAGAAGAAAAACTTATTAAGTAGTGAATTATCTCGCCTCTCTTACTTTTTGACTAAAGCTAATCTGGAGTTGGAAACTTTATCAGATGAGAATGAAACCCTATCTCAGGAGAAGCGAATTATTTTAAATAAGGTGGCGATCTCTTCGCAAGAACTTAACTTTGCCAAAAAGTATGTGATGATCAGGAACGATCCCTCTGCTCATTGGGAAATAAACTCAAGAAGTAACAGAATCATCTTCTGCTAAGAGAGATAAACTTATTCAAGGTAGAATAACTCTAAGTATAAAGGCAAGTCAACTCAAAGATCAATACTCCAAGCTAGAAGAATCCTACACTTCTCTTGCGAAGGAAAACACCTTACTCATTTCTAATGAAAAGAGTTTGCGATCTCGACTGAAAGGTTTGGTTGGAGATAAGTTTGACAATGCCATGGACCACTTGGAAAATAGTTGCTTGGCTTTAACTCAACATCTTATCTCGCAAAAGGAAGGTAGTCATAAAATTTGACTGTCGCAACCATTGTTTCTTTGTTAAGTCTTTTTATTATGTCTTCCTTGCGAATCCTTCACCTAAATGATTTTCTTTGTTCTTTGTTTTTGCAGAATCTGAGAAAGATATTTGCTCCTCCCTTTCTACTTTGGAATCTAGCTATGCCAAGGTTCGCAAAGAGAATGCATTACTTGCCTCTACTCTTGCTCGTTCTCGCGATCGAGAAGAAAGATGATTTGATTATCTCGCTTACTCCAAAGATATCCAAAGTAGGAATCACCAGAAGGCACTTCTTCGCAAACTTCATCTCAGGGCTGAAGTTCTTGTGAATGATATCTTATTGTCCAAATCTCTTTCCCCTGTATCTGTCGAACCTTTGGAAGTAGATGATGATGAAGTTCCTGGTTCTCCTGATAGTGATTATCATTATGAAAGTGGCGAAGATTTCGCAAATGAAGAGGAGGTTCCTCTTAATGATGAAATTGTCGATAATAATCCAGATGAAGAAGAAGTTGGAATAAACCAGAATGAAGAAAGGACTAGCGAATCTGAAAAAGCCAGCGAAATCGAGAAAGTTGGTGAGAGTGATAAAATTAGTGAAGGACGTCCATTATCTCCGTCTTGCGAAAAAGTCGATGTTGAGGCTTGAACTTCTTTTGTAATTTTATTTCTTTGGATTACTTCATCTGTGTAACTTCTTACAATGGTGCACTTCAGTCATCTTTGAGATGCATTTACTCTTTTATTATTGTGTTTATTAGCGAGAAAAAATAATGTTCATTGTTTAATAATTCCCATACTGCCTCTTATTATCTTTCTTGCGATGGATGACCTGCATAAATAATAGTTAGTTCTTATAAATCTTTTGTTGAATCATGTGGTCTTATTTTGCCTTCCTAGTTAAAGGTCTTATTGCGCCACATCTTGTCATTGCGACAAAATCGCAGGACGTCTTTGCATTTGCATGCAAAAACCCAATCTTTCCTTAACTCTTTCTTTGAAATTTTTGTTGCGACAATATGACAGGCCTAATAATTCTTGCGAAAATAAAGCCCCATGAAATTGCCGTCTTGCGACGAAATTGCAGGACGTCCTTACACTTTCATGTACTGACCCATTGACCTCGTCTTATCTTTGTCTTTTGTATTATTGCCTCTTCAGGATTGTCGCACAAATATGACAAGCCTAAATTTTCTTGCGAAAATAAAGCCTCATGACATTTGCGTCTTAAGACACTTATCAGCTCCCTAATGGAGGGTGCCGCCCTTATCATCCCCCTGGTTTCCCCTTCAAGGAGGTGTACTTCTGCCATATAAGGCTAGATCCTCCCATCCGATCTTAACAACAACCAGTTGTTTTCGCAGCCTCTTATCCCTTTTGCCTGTAGGGCTTATGGTTACGAGACTGCACCCTAAGTGGAGTTTTCTTCGGGCCGAGTGCAGCATAAGCCAAGACTTGCTAAGAATGGCCGAGACACTTCAAATTCCCCAGGCACTCTTGGCTCAACCGTGTACCTCGGCGCCTTGATCAAATGCTGACTCCTTAGAAGAGACCCTCGGTCGTCCAACCTAAGTCATAAGCTTAGATTGAAAATCCAAGGTATCTCTCCTGGATGGGATTTATTGACCCCAAATCTCCCGACTCAGTTCAGGGCGGTGTAACCTTTTCCCGAGCCATGCAATAGGTACCTCCTTCTATGACGCACTTTAGGTCTTACATTTGCCTCTTGCGAAATTTTGATTTCGCGAACTAGGGTGTACGCCATAGTAAGTTCGCCTCTGTCTGATTATTTTGTCGATTGTTCTGCATATAAGCTCTTTTGTAATTTCGCAATCTCATCTTTGCAACTCTTTTGCCAATACAATTATTTTTTTTTAAATCAACCATACGTCTTCCCTTCTTCTCAGTCATAAAATCAACAAATACATTCACTCTTTAAGTCTCTTACTTCTGCTCCTCTCTGCCTCTGCATTTTTGAATTTTTCTGTCATTTTTTTGTTTGTTGCGAAGCCTTCGCCACTTCTTATATTCATCATATATTGGTTTCGCAGCGTTTCTTCTTCTCTTTGTTCTATTACATCTACCATCAATCTTTCCCCATTTTGTTTTTCTTTGATGTTGTGTTTCCAATTCTTCTTCTTCGCAGCTCTTTCTTCGCAAGATTCTATATCAATTTCATAACACTTCTTTCCTTCAATCCAATCTCCTTTTATGATCCCAATACTAGTGGGATGAGGGAACTTGATACATTGATGGAAAGTCGATGCCACACCTAAAATCTCATGTAACCAAGGTCATCCAATCAATGCGTTGTATGGTGATTCCACATCAACTACACAGAATAAAAATTCAGAGGACAATCTTTTCAGTAGAATTCGCATATGAGCTTCTCCTTTAGGCTTATTTGCAGTACCATTAAAACCATAGATTTTGTAAGTTGAAGGTATTAGATCTTCATCTTTCCCTCCCGTAGTTTTATAAGTATGATAAAAAAGAATATTCACGGAACTTCCAGTATCGATCAAAATTCCGTTGATTGCCCATGAATTCTCAGCTTCATCATCTTCATCCTCGCTAGGTTTTAGGTTAATCTCCAATCTTACCACTAATGGGTTGTCTTGCATTTCTCCACCCTCAGGTACTTCTTCTGCGGTAAAAGAGATAGTCTGCTTTTGCCATTCTTCCAGTGGCGATGACTTTGCAATGTTCATTACTTCTCTATTATCGGCATCTCTTGCGAAAACCCTACTGAGAGTGTTATCATGAAAATCTTCAATTGTCTTGTACGAATGTACAATAGAGTTACAAATCAGATTCTTTGCCTTTGCTCCAACTTGTATTACAAATGTCTCTCCTCTTTTTGTTGTATTTACTCTGCGAATATTTGGCGGTGGTGGTAATGGTTGAGACTGAGATTGGTTTTTTAGAAAATGATTTAGTTTCCCTTGGTCTATCATTCTGAGGATGATTCTTTTTATATTTCTGCAATCATTTGTTGAGTGTCCATGAAAATGGTGATAAGAATAAAATTCATGACTTCTGTCGCTCGGAGGTGGTTCACTTCCCATGTTCCATGGCGCGGGTATGTTTTCCATCAAAATTATAGCTTCCCATATTTTCTCCACACTAGCATTCAGTGGCGGCATCTTGATTTCTTCCCATATTATCCTGTGATTTCGCTGTCCTCTATGATAGTTTTGCCTCTGACCTACATAAGTTTCTTGTGGCTGACCAAGTCTTTGAATTTTGTTATTTCCACCATGGCTATAGAAGTTTCTTTCTCTCTCGAATTCTTCTTGATCACGACTTCCCATAGCTACTAGTTTCTGCTGGCTATCTCCCATTATCCTTTCTTGTTGTCCTTGCGATGTGCTCGCCACTGTACTTATCAACTTAGGTAACAGGGCTTGCATTCGCCGCTTTTGAACTTGTGTTCGCAATCGGGTATGATTCCATCTTATTTTGCTTTTCCTCAAGAGCAATATACTCCTCCCGAAGTTCTCACAACTCGGTCATTGTGATCGTATTCTTGATTCGAAAATTTGAATGTATAATGATTGGTTGCGAACATAGCGTTAATGAATGACAGAATGAGATATCTTTCATCCACACGACCAGCCATATCATTACACATTGTCTTCCACGTCACGGTTAGATGCTTCAAGCTTTCGCCAACCCTTTGCTTTAACCCAAATACATCTTCAATGCCAGGTCGCGAGGAATTGTTACTTATATACGCCCCTAAAAATATAGCCTGTAAATGGTTGAAAGATGTTATAGTATTCTTTGGTAAACCTTCAAACCATTTTAAGGCCTCTCCTGTTAAACTTGATGCAAAATATTTGCACAATATAGCATCATGGTTCTCCCATTGTAGCATACATCTCACATAAGCTTTGATGTGTTGTACTGCACAAGTTGTTCCATCAAAAATGCTGGTTAACGCAGGTAAATTGCACTTTGGGGGTATTCCTCCTAATTGTACTTCTTGTGTGAATGGGATTTTCGCAGCTTCTTCTATAGCTTCATCCAATTGTCTCCTACCTCCTTCTTTTTTATTATTTAACATTCCTCTCATTTCCGCTAACTCTCTCAAGATTTGTTCATTTACATTAGAATATGGATCCATTGGTCTTTTTAGCTCCGCCTCTCTTCTTCTGCGTTCATATCTGTTTTGACTTTCTTGTTCACCATTTTCTTCTCGTCTTTCTCTGCGATCTTCTCTTTCATTTCTTTCATGAATTCGCACGCCATTATATCTCTCATTTTCTCTTCTTTGCCGCTCTTCAATTCTCCTTTGTACTCTATCATATTCTTCATTGATATTACCATTATTGCGATTTTGCTCACGCCTCCTTTCTCGATTATCATGATTGTTCTGGAGAATTGCCTCTTGTAGCTCTTGTTCCTCCACTTTTGCTCTCAGTCTTTCCCTCTCGCGAGCTAAATGTGCTTGTTCAGTATGGTGTCTTTCAATTTCGTCTTCAATTAATCGTTCATTTCTTTGTACTTCTCTCCCATGTAATATTCTCCTTCCTTCTTCCTGATTTTCTTCGCCATCTTGATTATTCCGCCCCTGACGGTGTCTACTGATAGGTTGTAGAATACATCCTATTTACTATCTATTGTTTATGCTTTCTTTGCTATTTTTCTTGTAAATTTTGTATTTTACGTTTGTTTTGAGTTTTATGGCTACTTTGGAGTCGCACGGAGGAAAAGAAGAAGAAATCACCCAATTTGAGTAAAAGGGCAAAATAGTCATTCATGGGCGAACACTATCTGGAGCCCAGTCAAGGTTAAGGGGCAACTCTATTTGGAAAATTACTAGACACAGACCAGCTGCGTTTAAGGGGTTGCCAATCAGGATGGCCCTTAGCTAATGAGTGGGGTGGTCCCTATCCTTGGGGTGTAACCATCCATCCAACCATCCCTAATGCCTATACCCTAAAATCGAGAGACACTTCCATCCACTCATTTATGTTTTCACCTGAAAATTGAGAATGAAGAACGAGTTGCCGCTGTTGTGAAACCGAGAGATTGAGATCGAGAGATGAGAGATTCAATGGAGATGAAGGTGGTTATGTTATTGCTTGGAGGAAGGAACTTCGGGTTTGCTGGAAATCGAGAAGGGGATCTGATGGCTGCTGCTGTTAAAAATCGAGAGAATTGATGAAGTAGAAAATTAGGGTTCGTGCAATTGAAGGTCGAGAATGATGCTCAAAGCTCAGAGAAGATGAACCAGAGATGGGTATGGGTTCTATGGATGAACCAGAATGAGAAGAGCTGAAATGGGTAGAGTTCGAATGAGTTGTTGTTGCTCTCTAGTTTTGGATAATCCCGATGCTGTTAAAACCAGTAATACAGTGGAAGATGGTTTGAATCTGCTGCTTCCATGGTGTTTGTCATGGGTACGAGAATGGGTTCGACTCTCTGGTGTTGTTGGTGGCCACTGGTTGAAATCGAGAAGCAGTTATGAAGAAATAAGAAAAGGGGATCTGGTGCAGAGACGAAGATGAATTGAGGTTAGGGTTTAGGCGATTAAATAAGGAAAATGGGTTCTGGTGGCTAATTGTTGTGAATTGAAGAGAGGGAAGAATTGAGCTCATTCTTGAGCTGTTATGACATAAAGAGAAGTTCCAGAATGATGGTGGTTGGTTGAAGCGGACTGACAAGATGGATGGTGAAGATAGAGCTGACCTGCCGCTGTTGAGGTTTGGCGAGATGGGTATTGAAGAGAAATTGCAGCTGCAGGATGAATTTTTGGTGGAGCAATTGGTATTGGTGGTCTCTGATAGACACATTTTTGTGTCTAATTTGATCTCAATACTATATATTGTTGGCACTCGATTTTGTATTAATTTTGGTGTTTTATGTGTTTGTAGGTATTTTTGGGCAATAAACATTTTTGGAAAAAAATCGGCTCGAAAAGTTGTGCGGAGCACCCCCGGAGGACACATGTTATTCGGACTCCAGCAACGGATAAGGGGCGACCAATGGATAAGGGGTGACTTTCTTCTCAAATTCAAATTTCAAAATTGGCGGGAAAATGATGTTTATCACTATCAAAATTTCAATCAAGAATTCGGAGGTGTTATAGGGAGACTAAATGGCTGAAAATTTATGGGATTGTTACTAGGACATATATAAAGCTATTACAAGTGTTTTGGTCGATCAAATTTGGCTGAAAAATCCGTGAGAAGAAAACATGGCAGTCCGTGCATGGGAGAATTATTTCACGGGATTTCAAGTGTTTTGGAAAGATTTGTTGTGTCTGAAGCGTGTTGGATCACTCCTACAACGTGTAATATCATGCTTGGAATGTTTATGCATCATTTCAGCGCGTGAAGAATTAAATCAGGGAAGAAAATATTCCCGAGAATATTTTTCTTCAATGCCGATTAATGAAGAAATATATGGAGTTATGGAGGAGATTTCTCGTGCATGAGAGGCTATAAAAGGTGCTGGGAGGTCATAGAATGAAAATAGAGAGCTTGGGGAGAGTTTAGAGCGTCAATAAGGTGAGAAATAAAAGTTGCAGAGCTTGTCTCTGCTGCTGCCATTGAAGACGAAGAACACGAAGAACAGACTGCCGAAGACCGTCGTTCTTCAACAGTGTTAACGACTCGCAGTTGTGGGTCGTAGTTTCGAGACAGACTTAAAAGAAACAACGGCAGTTTATCTTTATTGCTCTCTGTAACAGTGTTTGCAACAGTTATAAACGTTGCAAACACCCGATTTTCATCATTTTCTCCTTTTCATCATTTGTAAACACCTTTTCGAGCAATGAAATCAACTTTTGAGCGCGTTTCCAACATGATGAGCTAAACCTAATCCTTGGGGCGATGGAGGAAGCTATCTTTACAATGAAAAAGTGGTAATTCTTAATTATTTAATTTGTGCAATTTTAATTATGATTATTTGCCTAGATTAAAAATAGATTTTATGATTTTTGTTAAACAATTGTATTTTCTATTGATGGAATATGCTTAGCCTAAGGTTTTGATATCCCATGCTTTGGATTAACATTTGTTGTTTCTAAAAAATCTACTTTTGCAATAGTTGAGAATCAAATTGAACGTGTGAAATTGCATGATTGTAACTAGTATCACTTTGGAATTGGTAAATAGCGGAATCTTAGCCCCAGCCTCTCCATAATTTCCAAACAACTTTTTAATTGAGCTTGTTATTTTTATTTATAAAAATTAAGTCTAAAAAATCTGCTTTCACAAGTCTTGAACGAACCTATTACTACAACATCATTGAAAATAAACCATCAATTTTTGGCGCCGCCGACGCGGACTTGTCTTTAGGCTAGAGTTTTTAGATTTTCTTTTAGGTTTTTATTTATTTGTTCTTCTTTACATTTTTGGGTTTTTGTCTTTTCCTTTCAGATTTTGGGATTTGGAGCGAAAGAAAAATTTTCCAAAGCTTTTGGTGGATACTTAAAGATTTGGAGTTAAAGACAAAGCGAAAGGAGCGAAAGAAGAAGATTTTTTATATTTTATAAAAAGAGAGAAAAAAAATAAGAGAGATATTTTTTTTTATTTTTTTTTAAGACTTTCCTTTTCTTTTGCACTTTTACTTTTTGGACTTGGACATTTGGACATTCTTTTATTTTTAAACCCTACGGAAGGGTAGTATTAAATATCAAACTGTTTTGCGAGAGAAGGACGGTGATTACGATATCACCTCGGCCCCTCGGGTTCGTACATGACATAGGAGTCGTGGCCCGAGTCGACTACAACGGTTCATCCCCCGTATGGTACGGGAGGTAAGTTTGTCGAAACACTCGCGAATCCCCTGCCAGCGAGTTACTGTATTCCTTCGTTTGCATATATGTCGAGGAACTGAATCCGGCTGCTTTAATTTCCTAGTAAAGGGCAAGGCCTGGCCATACAAGATAAGGGTTCGGATTTCATCACCGTTCTCTTCTTGCCCGCCTTAGGAAAACGAAACTTAACGCGAACCTAAGCTTTAAAATTTGGAATAGAACGAGACCGATAGGGTAACGAGCTTAGTAGGAAAGTCGCTCGAAAAATATTGGTTACCATTTTAGCATACTTCGAAGTTCATGAAGGTTTCTGTGAAGTTGAATGCGTAACTGCGCCGCCTTGTAATAGCGGTGAGGCCTTGGGTATCAAAGCTCCACGGAGCTTCCCTCGCCTTGATTCAACTTACTTTGACTCGGATTGATCCAGAGGGGTTTGCTCAAATTGTAACGAATTCCCATTCGAACGATTAGAAGCTGGTCTAGAAACAATCTAAGTGGAGCCATCATGCTTTTTGTTTGCTAGAATTCAATAGGTTTGCTGTGGTGGAGTCAGCCTTGTTTGTGTTTGCATAGAACTTCCCTTCCTTTTAGGATTTTTCTTTATCTTTTATTTTGTTTTTCTAGTGTATGCCCGAGGTTATTAGAGAGCGGGCTTGGAAAAGAGACAATCTAGGTCGATTGATTAGTGACAAACCTAGTAGTTCTTCTTGTGAAGACGGGGAACTCGAAGACTCTTCTTTTGAGAGCCCCGTTTTTGGAAACTTCAATTTTGAGAATCTGTCTCTTCGTGAGGAAAGTACCCCTAGTACTTAATTTGTGTGCAAAGCAATGGCTACTTTGAAAGATTACATGTTCCCAACTAGGACCAACCGAGCTTTGTGTATTAAATTGCCAGCCAATACGGCTAATTTCGAGATAAAACCTAGTCTTCTTCAGATGATCCCTATATTCTTAGGAAAAGATGATGAGAACCCTTATTTTCATATTAGGGACTTTGAGGAAATTTGCGGGACAGTTAGAATAAAAGACCTTACTGATGAAGTCTTGAAACTTAAGATTTTTCCCTTTTCCTTGAGAGATAAAGCCAAGACTGGTGAACAACCTACCATCCGGATCCATTGAAACATGGCAGAACCGATTGCAGCTTTCTATATGAAATTATACCCTAAGCATAAAACTGCACAGTTTGTTAGGAGAAAATTAGTGCTAGTGTGCAACAAGAGGGAGAGTCTCTTTATAGGTTTTTAGAGAGATTCAATGATCTCCTATCCCAGTGTCCTCACCATGGATTTGATAAGATGAAACTTGTGGAGATTATTTATAATGGTTTAGACTATTCTACTAAATCCATGGTCGAGTCTATGTGTGCCGGTGAGTTCACAAATAAAACTGCTGATGATGCTTTTACCTTCTTAGGAACTATCATTTGAAAAATCCCAACAGTGGGAGTCTTGTGTTGAACCCCCTAAAAGACTCTTGGTCAATAGAAGTAGCACCAATGTGGTAGATACAAGCTTCGAGTCAGATGCTAAGTTTGCTGCTTTGTCTAGAAGGTTAGAAGCTTTGTAAATGGGTCAGTCTAAAAATAGGTCCCTTGACGAACCTAATAGAGCCTCTCAAGTCTCTAGTTGTGGAATAGAGCCCGATAACTCATTTTGGGAAGGTCATGTTAGTGAAGAACAAGCCAATGCTGTCTATAACAACGCTAGGTTTGAGAACCGTCAGAAGTTTGAACCCTACTCAGAGACCTACAACCCTGGTTGGAGAAACCATCCTAATTTTTCTTGGTCTAAGGGACAGAATCAAGGACAGTCTAGTAATTCTCAGCCTCCCCCAGGTTTTGGTTATACTCGAGAACCCTTCAGTCAAACCCGGTTTCATAACACTTGAGAGAAAAGATCTCTACCTTAGAATAAGCTCTTACTATGTTATCACCAACCACCTTAGCTTTCAACAAGAAACCAGGCGAGAACCATAAGAATAATTCCCGGACTCTTGCTAAATTAGAACTTCAAGTCGGCCAAATAGCTAAGTATTTAAGTGAGAGAGAAGAAGGTAAGTTTCCTAGTCAATATCAACCCAATCCTAGGGGGTCCATCAAATATCTTTAGTTGGTGAGGAATCATCAAACCATGTGAACTCGATAAAAACCCTTAGGAGCGGTAAAACGGTAGACAATAAGGTAGCCATGCCTAGTGGACATACTTTAGTTCCACCTTCTACGTCCCAAGAGGAATCTCGTAAATGAGGAACCTGAAACAATCCCTAAGGAGTCCCAAGAAATTCTGTTAGGACTACCTTTGTGCCTAGAGCCCCATATCCGCAGCTTGTTATCCCCAACAAAGAAGGAGTCGACATTCAACGAGATAATGGAAACATTTAAACAGGTGAACATCAATATTCCGTTATTAGAAGCAATTAGGAAGATGCCGCTTATGCCAAGTTCCTTAAAGATCTTTGTACACGAAAGCGTAAGCTTAATGTCCAAAAGAAAGCCTTTTTAGCTGGTCAAGTAAGTTCCATTCTTCTGAACCAAACACCTCCTAAGTATAAGGACCCTGGATGCCCCACCATATCTTGTGCGATTGGTAATCACATGGTCGATAAAGCTTGACTTGACTTAGGAGCTAGTGTTAACTTACTCCTGTATCATGTATACACCCAGCTAGGTCTTGGTAAGTTGAAACCGACTAAAATGACACTGCAATTAGCCGATAGGTCTGTAAAAGTCCCTCGTGGTGTCATAGAGGATGTTCGATTGAGGTTGATAAGTTTATTTATCCAGTGGATTTCGTTGTTCTAGACACCCAACCTGTTCAAGACCCAAATGCTCAAATCCCAGTGATTCTAGGTCGCCCATTTTTAGCCACAGCCAACGCTGTCATCAATTGTAGGACCGGGCTTATGAACATATACTTTGGTAATATGACCACTGAACTGAATGTATTTAATGTTACTAGACAACTTCTGAGAATGATGACTTAGAAGAAGTGAATATGATTAGCACTTTAGTTCAGGATTTGGTTCAGGATAACTGGCATGACACTCTCCAAGGAGATTCTTTAGATGAATTTGAGGAAACCATTCTCTTAGACCAGATGTGTGAACAATCTTTAGAAGAAGCCCTTGAGTATTTTAAAGACTCTACGGACCCAGAAATCCAGGCAATAGTGTTAGGTCTTTCTGAGAATAATGATGACCCTAAGTTTGGGGGTAGAGAACTAGAAGAATCTCTTGAGTATTTTAAGGACTCTGAAGATCCGGAAATTCAAGCAATAGTTAGAGGTTTGTCTGTGAGTAGTGAAAACCCTAAGTTTGGGGGTAGTGATGGTTCTTGTGATCGTCAAATATCCCTAATTAGAGTCCCTAACTTGGGACTCGAGATTTGTGCGTCTGAGATATTACTTGAGTCTATTCATACTCTGCAACCCGATCCTCCCGATATTGTCCAGGAGGTAACCCAGGTATTAGAGACCCGTTTTTCGGATGAATCAATTTATCAAGATACACATATGAAGCTCAATTATGCTACCTAGATGAACCTAGTTGTCTTGACGGAGACCTTAGACGAGGATGTGCTCATTCTATTCATTTTTCTGAACCAGTGCAGTTGTCTGATATTGGTGTTAGCCCTATTTGGTCTTATGGACCCACAACTATTTCGGCTATTGGTGTATGACTTTGGAAGGTGAAGATCCTTTTTGAGGTATTTGATGTCTGGCTGAAGACTTTAAACTTAGCACTCCTTGGGAGGTACCCCTTGCTCATGCAACACGGTAATATTTTTCCTCATTTCCTTCTAGTGGTAACGGTTTCTCCTTGTTCATGTTTTTAATTTCATCTTTAGAACATTGAGGACAATGTTAGATTTAAGTTTGGGGGTATGGGAAAAACTTTTTAGTTGCAATAAATAAACTCTAGAGCCTAGAAATTTAAGTTTATTAAGGTCGGCACTAACCAATCTAAGTGGATGGAAGCATTTTGGTTGTAGGAGTTGAGGAACCAATCTGATTAGATGGAAACATCTAAAGAGTCTATTCATAAAAGCACAGAGCTCAGGTGTTAGAAAAACAAAAAACATGGTAGTTTCGCCATATCCTCGTGATAGAAACATCGAAAGAATCCTGATCACTTCTTTTATTTTTCTCTTTACCATTGCTAGGGTGAAATAGAGTGACTGAGATACAAAAAAAAAAAAAAAAAAATTGACCAGACCACTAGACCAACCGGAATAAATACAATAAAGTCGATTACTGGTACCCTTGTATATGCCAGCTGAGTTGACCTAGAGTTAGGATTATCGATCACTGGTCCCCTTGTATATGCCAGTGTGTTGATATTAGTCCAGACCAGTATCTCAGTCCATTAGGATAGGTTCACCTTAGTCAACATCTATGTTTTTCTCTACATCCATCTTCTTAATCTTTCCATGTGATTGGTTGACTCCGGTTTATGATGTCTAGAAACTATCTGAGTACAGCTCTGTCACTTTATATGAATTTTAGTATGCTTGAGTGCAAACTCGTGTACATCAATTGGAATTTCGCATCAGGGTACTTTCTCCTGTAATCAATAAGTATGCCAACCAAGGAGATTCTTTAGTGCCTTCCAAGGTTCTACGTAGATATCTAGGGTCTGGAGTAAAGGTTTTGTGGGTACACCTCTGGTAAACCCTCTGGAGACAACACTCCGCCACTAGGGCCACCTAGCGGTTTAACGGCTTGCTGCACGTGCTAAGTGTAGTCATTTTATTTTCTAAAATAAATTTGCTCGAGGACCAGCAAATAATAAGTTTGGGGGTATTTGATAGACACATTTTTGTGTCTAATTTGATCTCAATACTATATATTGTTGGCTCTCGATTTTGTATTAATTTTGGTGTTTTATGTGTTTGTAGGTATTTTTGGGCAATAAACATTTTTGGAAAAAAATCGGCTCGAAAAGTTGTGCGGAGAACCCCCGGATGACACATGTTATTCGGACTCCAGCAACGGATAAGGGGCGACCAATGGATAAGGGGTGACTTTCTTCTCAAATTCAAATTTCAAAATTGGCGGGAAAATGATGTTTATCACTGTCAAAATTTCAATCAAGAATTTGGAGGTGTTATAGGGAGACTAAATGGCTAAAAATTTATGGGATTGTTACTAGGACATATATAAAGCTATTACAAGTGTTTTGGTCGATCAAATTTGGCTGAAAAATCCGTGAGAAGAAAACATGGCAGTCCGTGCATGGGAGAATTATTTCACGGGATTTCAAGTGTTTTGGAAAGATATGTTGTGTCTGAAGCGTGTTGGATCACTCCTACAACGTGTAATATCATGCTTGGAATGTTTATGCATCATTTCAGCGCGTGAAGAATTAAATCAGGGAAGAAAATATTCCCGAGAATATTTTTCTTCAATGCCGATTAATGAAGAAATATATGGAGTTATGGAGGAGATTTCTCGTGCATGAGAGGCTATAAAAGGTGCTGGGAGGTCATAGAATGAAAATAGAGAGCTTGGGGAGAGTTTAGAGCGTCAATAAGGTGAGAAATCAAAGTTGTAGAGCTTGTCTCTGTTGCTGCCATTGAAGACGAAGAACACGAATAACATCGCCGAAGACCGTCGTTCTTCAACGATGTTAACGACTTCATGATTGTGGGTCGTAGTTTCGAGACAGACTTAAAAGAAACAACGGCAGTTTATCTTTATTGCTCTCTCAGAATGAGTGTTTGCAACACGATTATAAACGTTGCAAACACCCGATTTTCATCATTTTCTCCTTTTCATCATTTGTAAACACCTTTCGAGCAATGAAATCAACTTTTGAGCGCGTTTCCAACATGATGAGCTAAACCTAATCCTTGGGGCGATGGAGGAAGCTATCTTTCCAATGAAAAAGTGGTAATTCTTAATTATTTAATTTGTGCAATTTTAATTATGATTATTTGCCTAGATTAAAAATAGATTTTATGATTTTTGTTAAACAATTGTATTTTCTATTGATGGAATATGCTTAGCCTAAGGTTTTGATATCCCATGCTTTGGATTAACATTTGTTGTTTCTAAAAAATCTACTTTTGCAATAGTTGAGAATCAAATTGAACGTGTGAAATTGCATGATTGTAACTAGTATCACTTTGGAATTGATAAATAGCGGAATCTTAGCCCCAGCCTCTCCATAATTTCCAAACAACTTTTTAATTGAGCTTGTTATTTTTATTTATAAAAATTAAGTCTAAAAAATCTGCTTTCACAAGTCTTGAACGAACCTATTACTACAACATCATTGAAAATAAACCATCAGTCTCTGGTAAATGAATGGGTTTTGGGGTTGAATCTGTGATGGCAAAGACGACAAGCAATTGAAGGAGTTTCTACGAATTGTGAGATTGTGAAGAAGATGAAGAAATTGGAGTTAAAAGCTGTAATTGAGAATGTCGCTGAGAACTGCAAGTAATGAAGCTGTTGTTGGTGGTCTGAGATGGATGCAGGGTTTGTGTATGAGTTTTGTTGATGTTGCAGGGAACTATGGAAGAATGATTGAAGCTTCAATAGATGTATGCTAGGATCTGTTACAGGAATTGAAGACATTAGATCGGCCTGAATGTGGCCTGGAAATCCCAGAAAACAGCCGAGACTATGTCGGATTTTAATGCCGGCGATTCAACTCAGGAATGACCGATCCAACTTGTGAGTAAGGCGAGTAAGACTGACCTCGAGATCGCCGACTCGATGCTGACTTCCCTTGACCCATTGACCCATTGGTTGAGCGGTTTGGTGATTTGACCGTTAACTTTGACGGTATCGTAACGGAATATTCCGTTATCAGAGAAGAGAATCCAGATGACCGGCGGCACTATTCCGGTGACTTTTCCGGCCGGATTCCGGTGATACCATGATTTTTCAGGCGACCCTAAAATTACATAATTTTGTGTGGATTCTTCTCATGGGTGTGAAGACTTAGATTTGGAAATTGGATGAAAATTTGTGAAGAATTCTCTAGAATCATCTAAACTCATGGGTTTGTGGAATTGGGTTCAAATTTGGAAAGAGAAGATGGAAGATTTGAGAAAGGCTTGGACTTGGAAATTAAATTGCTAAAGGAAAGGGGCTCTATTCCTTGGAAGATTTGGAGAACATTGAAGCCTATAAATAGAGAAGTTCTCTACACACTTCTACACATCTTTTACACACCTCTCTACACACACAACACTTGTGTTTTTGCTTGCTTTTCAAATTCTTCCTTTAATTATTTGTGTGAACTTGAAAAATTCTCCCTTTAATTATTTGTGTGAATTTCAAAAACATGAGTAGCTAATTTTCTTATTGATTGAGGATGAATTCCTAGTTCTTAACATTTTTTGAGTTTTGTTTCAATTTTACCTTGAGATTTTTCACATGATTATCGTTTGTTTTTACTAATAGGAATGTTTACACATTCATGGTTGATTGATAGATTGTTTAGAGTGCACGCTAAATTGATTTGTTAATTTGATCTAAAGCTAGTGAAAGTTAGGGGATAAGTAATCGTTTCTTGACTTTTTACACAAGTAGCAAACACAAGACCTTGCGGAGGGATTCCGTGGAGCAATTGTGTGTGAAAACAACGTTAGCAAGTAGACCTTGATCTAAGAGTCTAACTACTAATATCAACCTAATAAGTTCATAAATCTTAATGCGTTTATTTAAATTACATCTTGAGTGATCTACTACTAGGTGGTTTGGTAAATAGAATCCGGTAGTCGAGAACTTCCGTATCCGGTGATACAAGGGATTTAGGGGTTTAGCACTGATCTAGCTGCTTTACCAACGGTTGGTGATAATTTGTGACTAACAACAAGTAGAAAAGAACATAACTTGATTCATTGTTTCGCAACGAAGAAGGATTCCTTGATCTTGTCTCTCTTATTGATTTCGACTTCAACTTTTAATTGCTTTCTTTACTTTCTTTTGCTTTACACCCCCATATTGTGACAATTTTTACAACTAAGAATCTCTTGCTCCTCGTGGGAACGAACTTGACTACACTATATTACTTGTTAATTAGGTGGAAAAATATTGACTAATTTGCTGTGGTTACGACACGCATCAAATTTTGGCGCCGCTGCCGGGGAGCAGCGGACGATTTTAGTTGTTTTTATTTTTCTTTTTGCTATATTCTTACTTTGTTAGATTCTATATTGTATCTAACTTAGTTTTCGAGAATCTTGTTTCAGGTGCTATACCTTTGGTGAATGCTTAAAAAGGGCAGACCGAGTCCAATACGTCTTCGATCCGGCACTCAACTAAAGGATTTCATTCGAGCGGTTAACACTCCACTTCCTCCTTCTTCATCAAGTGAGTTCGCAGATTCGGACAAAGAAGAAGAAGCAATGGCTGATCGTACACTCAAGGACCTAGCTTCTCACAGGATTGATACACAACAATGGTGTATCCAAACTAACTCAACCTTCGAGATCAAGCCGGGGTTGATTAGAGAGTTACCAAAGTTTCATGGTATGGTGAATGAGGACCCAAACAAACATCTTATGGACTTCTATACCATAGTTATGGCTATGCTTCCACCGGAGACTAATGCGGATGGAGCAATGTTGAAAGCTTTCCCGTTTTCTTTGGCGGGCAATGCTAAGGAATGGTTATATTCTTTGCCTTCCGGAAGTATCACAACATGGAATGGGATGAAGAAACTTTTCCTCGAGAGATATTTTCCCGCATCCAAAGCTACTCAAATTCGCAAGGAGATTTGTGGGTTGAAGCAACATGTGGGAGAGTCATTGTATGAATGTTGGGAGCGATACAAGAGATTGGTGGCAAGCTATCCACACCATCAATTTAGTGACATTATGATACTCCAATACTTCTATGAAGCACTCCACTCAAGTGATCGATCTCTTCTTGACGCCGCGGGTGGTGGTGCACTAATGAACAAGACTTTGACCCAAGCTAGAGAGTTGATTGAAAGTATGGCTGCTAACTCGCAACAATTCTACACAAGAGATGAACCCATGGTTAGGCGAGTGCATGAAGTTAGTGATTCATCATCACATCTTGATCAAAGGATGGGTAACATGGAGATAATGATTCAAAGGATGGCCGCGGTAATTATTCCGGATGGTGAGACCGAACAAGTAAATGCTTTATATCCAAATCAAAGGCCAAGGTATGATCCATATTCCAATACTTACAATCCCGGTTGGAAGGATCATCCTAACTTTAGTTATGCGAACAAGCAAGCGGCGGCTCCTAATCCATATGCGCAACAAGGTGGTTTCCAACAATCACGCTTCCAACCTCAACAACAATTTCAACCACAACAAGTCAAGGAGCGTTATTCTTCGAATGATGACAAGCTCAATGCATTAATGCAAGGTATGCAAGGTCTTACTTCTATGTTACAACAAAGCCAACAAAAGAATGAATCGTCCATCAAGGATTTACAAACTCAAATGGGACAATTGGCGACCGATGTGAACCTATTAAAATCTCAAGCATCCACAAAACTTCCCTCACAACCATTTGGGAATCCAAGAGAGAATGTTAATGCGGTTACTTTAAGAAGTGGGAGACAAGTGGAGAGTCCAAGTCATCATGAAGAAGTTAGTGAAGAGGTAGTCAAAGACAAGGAGGAAGCCGCACCAAAGGAGAATTTAACACCAACCGAACAATCCAAGGAACTGGTTCCTACTTTCACTACTCCACCTCCTTTTCCTAGTCGTTTTGCTAAATCCAAGAAAGAAGCTCAAGACAAGGCACTCATGGATATCTTCAAGAAGATTGAAATCAACATCCCATTCATTGAGGCCATCAAGACAATGCCAAGGTATGCAAAGTTCATGAAGGAATTATGCACAAATAAGGATAGGTTGCTTGATAATGAAATTACTAAAGTTGGCGAGAGTGCGTCGGCTATGCTATTAAAGAAGATGCCTACAAAGTGCACGGATCCCGGTGGTTTCACGGTGCCAATTACTATTGGTAAGAAAAGGTTTGAACATGCTTTACTTGATTTGGGAGCTTCCATTAGTGTGATGTCGGCCGAAATATATGACTCCTTGAATCTTGGACCTTTGAAAGAGACAAGAGTTATTATCCAATTAGCAAACAAGTCTAACATATATCCTAAGGGACTTGTAGAAGACGTGCTAGTGCAAGTAAATGAGCTTATTTTTCCGGTTGATTTCTTCGTGGTGGATATGGACAACAATGAGAACCGGTCATCTACTTCTTTACTTCTTGGGAGGCCATTTATGAAGACTGCAAAGACGAAGATTGATGTTGATAAGGGTACACTTACTATGGAATTCGACAAGGAGATAATACACTTTAACATATTTGAAGCCATGCGCTACCCAAGTGATGTGCATTCCGTTTACTCCATTGATGTGGTTGATTCATTAGCGCAACAAATGTTGGAGTTGAGTCAAGAGGATGAACTTGATGTGGCGTTGCAAAAGATAATTGAATTGGACATCCACGGCTTGTCTAACTTGGATGTTGAAATCTCCAAGGAATTGGTGGAGATGTGTGGTGCCTTGGCGACATTGAAAGAAGCTAAAAAGGGTAATGTTTCATACATTTCTTTACCCGTGAATGATGAAATACTTGTACCATCTATTGTGAAGGCGCCTAAGCTAGAGTTGAAGCCACTTCCAGACCATTTGAAGTATGCTTTCTTGGGAGATGGAGATGAGCTTCCGGTGATTATTGCAAAGAACCTCACACCGGTAAAAGAAGACCGTTTACTTAGAGTCTTGAGAGAGCACAAAACGGCTATTGGGTGGACAATTGCGGACATCAAAGGCATTAGTCCATCCATGTGCATGCATAGGATTCTAATGGAAGAGAACGTGAAGCCGGTACGTGATGCTCAACGTAGGCTTAATCCTCCCATGATGGAGGTTGTGAAGAAAGAGATACTCAAATTGCTAAGTGTGGGGGTCATCTACCCAATTTCCGATAGCAAGTGGGTTAGTCCGGTACAAGTGGTACCAAAGAAGTCCGGAGTCACGGTTGTTCGAAATCAAGACGATGAACTTGTTCCTACAAGAGTTCAAACCGGTTGGAGAGTGTGCATTGACTATAGAAAGCTTAATTCCGCAACCCGAAAGGATCACTTTCCTTTACCTTTCATTGATAAAATGTTGGAGCGGTTAGCGGGGCATTCTTATTATTGTTTCTTGGATGGTTATTCGGGATACAATCAAATTGTTATTGCACCGGAGGACCAAGAGAAGACCACTGGGAGGACCAAGAGAAGACCACTTTAACTTGTCCGTTTGGAACGTTTGCATATAGACGGATGCCATTTGGCCTTTGCAATGCACCGGCTACTTTTCAAAGATGCATGGTAAGTATATTCTCGGATTATGTGGAGCGCATCATCGAGGTATTTATGGATGACTTTAGTGTTTATGGCAATTCTTTTGATAGTTGTTTAAACAACCTTGAACTAGTTCTTAAACGATGCATAGACACAAACCTTGTCCTCAATTGGGAGAAATGTCACTTTATGGTAAACCACGGCATAGTACTTGGTCACATTGTGTCCTCTCGAGGGCTCGAGTGGACAAGTCAAAGATAGATTTAATAAGAAACTTACAATATCCCACTTCGGTGAGGGAAATCCGTTCTTTTCTTGGCCATGCAGGTTTCTATAGGCGGTTTATCAAGGATTTCTCCAAAATCTCCATGCCGACGTGCAAGTTATTACAAAAGGAGGTACCTTTTGACTTAAACAAGGAATGCAAGGATGCTTTTGACAAATTGAAGGAAATGTTGACAAGTGCGCCAATTATCAAATCACCGGATTGGAATCTTCCGTTTGAATTAATGTGTGATGCTAGTGATTATGCGGTTGGAGCCGTTTTGGGTCAAAGAGTGGACAAGTTGTCCCATGTTATTTATTATGCATCTAGAACCCTTAATGATGCACAAATCAATTATTCTACCACGGAAAAGGAGTTATTGGCTATAGTTTTTGCATTGGAAAAATTTCGATCATACTTGGTGGGTACAAAGGTTATTGTGTATTCCGATCATGCCGCACTAAGACACTTAATAAAGAAGAAAGAAGCTAAGCCAAGATTAATCCGGTGGATCCTATTGTTACAAGAGTTCGACATAGAAATTTGAGACAAGAGAGGTGTGGAGAATACCGTTGCGGATCATCTTAGTAGACTTGTTATGTCTCAAGAAAAACTTCCATTACAAGACCGCTTTCCGGATGAACAACTTTTCTCCATGAAAGAATCAACACCTTGGTATGCGGATATAGTGAATTACTTGGTGACAAGGAAAGTACCTAATACAATGTCCAACTTCCAAAAGATGAAACTTAAGAAGATAGCTAAGCAATATGTGTGGGATGAACCATACTTATGGAAATATGGCGTTGATCAAATAATGCGAAGGTGCGTACCTAACTCCGAATTTCAATCCATTCTCTCCTTTTGCCACACTTTTGCTTGTGGTGGCCATTTCGGTTCTAAACGTACCGCTCTCAAAGTTATCGAGAGTGGATTTTATTGGCCCACCTTGTTTGAAGATTCATATGTTTTTTGTAAATCGTGTGATAGATGTCAACGAACGGGCAATCTAGGTGCTCGAAATCAAATGCCACTCACACCAATTCTCGCCGTTGAGATTTTTGATGTGTGGGGTATCGATTTTATGGTCCCTTTTGTCAATTCGAATGGAAACTTTTATATACTTCTTGTCGTAGATTATGTTTCGAAATGGGTGGAAGCTAGAGCCACCAAAACTAATGACTCTCAAGTTGTTTGTGATTTTGTAAGAGAAAACATATTCAATAGGCATGGTATACCAAGAGTGGTGATAAGCGATGGAGGCTCACATTTCAAGAAGGCTTTCCACGCTCTCCTCAAGAAGTACAACATAACACACAAAATTGGTACGCCTTACCATCCACAAACTAGTGGACAAGCGGAAATTTCAAATCGTGAGATCAAGTCCATTATTGAGAAAACGGTGAATACAACAAGGAAAGATTGGAGCTTTAAGCTCAATGATGCACTTTGGGCGTATAGAACGGCGTATAAGACACCGATTGGTATGTCTCCATATCGGTTGGTTTATGGCAAGGCTTGTCATCTTCCGGTTGAACTTGAACATAAGGCTTATTGGGCGATAAAGAAATTCAACATGGAGTATGATGAAGCGGGGAAACAAAGGAAGTTACAACTAAATTAGCTAGAGGAGATACGTAATGATGCTTAAGAGAATGCCCGTATTTACAAGGAAAAGACCAAGCTTTTTCATGACAAGATGATTTCTCGTAAAAGCTTCATCGTGGGACAAAAAGTCCTTTTATATCATTCTCGCCTTAAACTATTTCCTGGAAAGTTAAGGTCCCGTTGGATTGGACCATATGTTGTTACTAATGTTTTTCCTCATGGTGCAGTTGAAATTACTAGTATTAGAGACAATTCGGTTTCCAAGGTCAACGGCCATAGATTGAAGCCATACTATGAGAACATCGCTTATGTGAATTTGGATGAACTTCTATTTGGAGATTCACTCCCTCTGGAGGAGTAATGTGCAGCAAGATCTAAGTCGGGCCGCCGACTTTAAAACAAGCGCTTAATGGGAGGCAACCCATAGGTTTTGTATTTCTTATCCTTTTGCTTTTTATTTTTGTTTTATTTTTCTTGTTCCATATCATGTTAAAATTTCCCACCTTGATTTTACTAGGAAGATTCAATTACATTGAGGACAATGTAAGGTTTAAGTGTGGGGGAGTGGTTAAGCATGTATTTAAAAAAAAAAAAAAAAAAAAAAAAAAAAAAAAAATTACATAAAACCTCCAACTTTTAGAGATTTTAGAGTCACTAGCATACTTCTAGGTATGTTTACATAGAAATTCTGACCGACATAACTGAACTTGGAAGTGTTAGGGAACTACATTCGGATTTCTTACTTGGTAGAGTGTTAAATAATGGATTTAATCATGCCGGTGATGCAAATTTGGTGCAGGGAGAAATGCATTATTAGAGTTGCTGATCAATCATTAGTGGAGACTACCCGTATTCATATCATGTGAGGCACCGACCAAATATTTTTCCATCTAATTAAAGAGCTTTCTTTTGAGTGTGTGTCACCGTATGTTAATTCCGGGTAGAATGGTGAGCTACCCAACCTCCCACCAATAGAAGCACTACTATTTGATCTCTTGAGTGCTAATTTTGTCAATCATAAGGGTGACGTCTATAGATGAAAGCCTCCTTCTTGTAGTTCAATTTGCAGTTAGCACCATTCTCTCCACAACAACGGATCCATAGAAACAACATCATCATCAACAAGGAGCGATATCAAAATCTACAAGGAAAGTTGAAGAAGTTTAAGGTTTACAAGCAACGGAATGAGAAAAAGAGCAAATTTCATATTCAAGTAAAGCAACATACAAAGAGCAGATTTTTACACATATGTTGAAGACTTACACTACAATGAGGTAATTTTATATCCAAGTATGAAGACTTATTTATAAAAGCGAAGAAAATCAAAAGGTGAGAATTGTTGAAGTTTATGATTTCGAGACGATACAAGTTGTGAAGAATCAAGCGGTAAAATACTTCTCCCATGGCCACGGTTTGTTTTATTTTCACTTTGTTTTATTTCTCTAGTTCTCAAAAAAAAAAAAAAAAAAAAAAAAAAAAAAATATTTGTTTTGTTTTTATTTATTTAATAAGCCGTGGGGAAGGAAAATCTATAAGGAAGTTTCAAGCAACAAGGATTTAAGGTAAAGGTTACAAATTGTCGAGGATTTATGAAATTTGAGAGTTTATCATCAATAGTTGAAACCGAAGATGAAGACCAAGGATATCAAGACAAGGAGCGGAAGACGTTTCTATTGGATGCCGTGAGAGTGGTGTTATCATAATTGGCGATCGGATGTGAAGGTGAGTAAGTAATCTCATCCTCGATAATAGTGGTTGATTTCCTTTCTTAGAGATCGTTAGAAAAATGGTTTTTCAAAATGTTAAAAGATGTGGGTTTTTAAAAAATATTTCGGAAGTTGTCCTTCCCACCATTCAACGTGTTGCAGGATTTCTCTCTTCATTCCTACCTGCACACATGTGAGAACCATAAAAAAGCCGTCTTTTTGAGTGCAATTATCATAAAATCCTTTTTGGTGAGGCAGAAGTCGAGGTGAAATGCTTATTGATCGTTTCTCAAACACGCGTTCTCTCATTATGGTGTGGTTATTTCTCACTCAACATTTAAGAATGAGAATATGTTCTTTAGTATTTCTAACTTCTTATTACTAGAATGCAGAAACTCTATGTCCTCATAACTCTTTGGATGCTTGGGACGCTGGAACGCTTTAAAGTTGTAAGTTTTTAGTTTGATTTGCTCGAGGACTAGCAAAGTCTAAGTGTGAGGGAATTTGATAGGGTGTAGAATACATCCTATTTACTATCTATTGTTTATGCTTTCTTTTCTATTTTTCTTGTAAATTTTGTATTTTACGTTTGTTTTGAGTTTTATAGCTACTTTGGAGTCGCACGGAGGAAAATAAGAAGAAATCACCCAATTTGAGTAAAAGGGCAAAATAGTCATTCATGGGCGAACACTATCTGGATCCCAGTCAAGGTTAAGGGGCAACTCTATTTGGAAAAGTATTAGACACAGACCAGCTGCGGTTAAGGGGTTGCCAATCAGGATGGCCCTTAGCTAATGAGTGGGGTGGTCCCTATCCTTGGGGTGTAACCATCCATCCAACCAGCCCTAATGCCTATACCCTAAAATCGAGAGACACTTCCATCCACTCATTTATGTTTTCACCTGAAAATTGAGAATGAAGAACGAGTTGCCGCTGTTGTGAAACCGAGAGATTGAGATCGAGAGATGAGAGATTCAATGGAGATGAAGGTGGTTCTGTTATTGCTTGGAGGAAGGAACTTAGGGTTTGCTGGAAATCGAGAAGGGGATCTGATGGCTGCTGCTGTTAAAAATCGAGAGAATTTATGAAGTAGAAAATTAGGGTTCGTGCAATTAAAGGTCGAGAATGATGCTCAAAGCTCAGAGAAGATGAACCAGAGATGGGTATGGGTTCTATGGATGAACCAGAATGAGAAGAGCTGAAATGGGTAGAGTTCGAATGAGTTGTTGTTGCTCTCTGGTTTGGATAATCCTGATGCTGTTAAAACCAGTAATACAGTGGAAGATGGTTTGAATCTGCTGCTTCCATGGTGTTTGTCATGGGTACGAGAATGGGTTCGACTCTCTGGTGTTGTTGGTGGCCGCTGGTTGAAATCGAGAAGCAGTTATGAAGAAATAAGAAAAGGGGATCTGGTGCAGAGACGAAGATGAATTGAGGTTAGGGTTTAGGCGATTAAACAAGGAAAATGGGTTCTGGTGGCTAATTGTTGTGAATTGAAGAGAGGGAAGAATTGAGCTCATTCTTGAGCTGTTATGACATACAGAGAAGTGCCAGAATGATGGTGGTTGGTTGCAGCGGACTGACAAGATGGATGGTGAAGATAGAGCTGACCTGCCGCTGTTGAGGTTTGGCGAGATGGGTATTGAAGAGAAATTGCAGCTGCAGGATGAATTTTTGGTGGAGCAATTGGTATTGGTGGTCTCTGGTAAATGAATGGGTTTTGGGGTTGAATCTGTGATGGCAAAGACGACAAGCAATTGAAGGAGTTTCTACGAATTGTGAGATTGTGAAGCAGATGAAGAAATTGGAGTTAAAAGCTGTAATTGAGAATGTCGCTGGGAACTGCAAGTAATGAAGCTGTTGTTGGTGGTCTGGGATGGATGCAGGGTTTGTGTATAAGTTTTGTTGATGTTGCAGGGAAGTATGGAAGAACGATTGAAGCTTCAATAGATGTATGCTATGATCTGTTACAGGAATTGAAGACATTAGATCGGCCTGAATGTGGCCTGGAAATCCCAGAAAACAGCCGAGACTCTGTCGGATTTTAATGCCGGCGATTCAACTCAGCGATGACCGATCCAACTCGTGAGTAAGGCGAGTAAGACAGCCTCAGATCAGCTGACTCAGTAGCTGACTTCCCTTCCCTTTGACCCATTGACTGACGGTTTGACTGATTTGACCGTTAACTTTGACGGTATCGTAACGGAATATTCCGTTATCAGAGAAGAGAATCCAGATGACCGGCGACACTATTCCGGTGACTTTTCCGGCCGGATTCCGGTGATACCAGGATTTTTCAGACGACCCTAAAATTACATAATTTTGTGTGGATTCTTCTCATGGGTGTGAAGACTTAGATTTGGAAATTGGATGAAAATTTGTGAAGAATTCTCTAGAATCATCTAAACTCATGGGTTTGTGGAATTGGGTTCAAATTTGGAAAGAGAAGATGGAAGATTTGAGAAAGGCTTGGACTTGGAAATTGAATTGCTAAAGGAAAGGGGCTCTATTCCTTGGAAGATTTGGAGAACATTGAAGCCTATAAATAGAGAAGTTCTCTACACACTTCTACACATCTTTTACACACCTCTCTACACACACAACACTTGTGTTTTTGCTTGCTTTTCAAATTCTTCCTTTAATTATTTGTGTGAACTTGAAAAATTCTCCCTTTAATTATTTGTGTGAATTTCAAAAACATGAGTAGCTAATTTTCTTATTGATTGAGGATGAATTCCTAGTTCTTAACATGTTTTGAGTTTTGTTTCAATTTTACCTTGAGATTTTTCACATGATTATCGTTTGTTTTTACTAATAGGAATGTTTACACATTCATGGTTGATTGATAGATTGTTTAGAGTGCACGCTAAATTGATTTGTTAATTTGATCTAAAGCTAGTGAAAGTTAGGGGATAAGTAATCGTTTCTTGACTTTTTACACAAGTAGCAAACACAAGACCTTGCGGAGGGATTCCGTGGAGCAATTGTGTGTGAAAACAACGTTAGCAAGTAGACCTTGATCTAAGAGTCTAACTACTAATATCAACCTAATAAGTTCATAAATCTTAATGCGTTTATTTAAATTACATCTTGAGTGATCTACTACTAGGTGGTTTGGTAAATAGAATCCGGTAGTCGAGAACTTCCGTATCCGGTGATACAAGGGATTTAGGGGTTTAGCACTGATCTAGCTGCTTTACCAACGGTTGGTGATAATTTGTGACTAACAACAAGTAGAAAAGAACATAACTTGATTCATTGTTTCGCAACGAAGAAGGATTCCTTGATCTTGTCTCTCTTATTGATTTCGACTTCAACTTTTAATTGCTTTCTTTACTTTCTTTTGCTTTACACCCCCCTATTGTGAAAATTTTTACAACTAAGAATCTCTTGCTCCTCGTGGGAACGAACTTGACTACACTATATTACTTGTTAATTAGGTGGAAAAATATTGATTAATTTGTTGTGGTTACGACACGCATCATCTACTTCCCTGATTTCTATCGTTCTGCCCATTTTGAAGAGTTTCAGCACGTTGGATATAACGATCTTCCATTATTTCTCTTCTTTCGCGACATTCTTCGCCTGGATTTTGTACTTCCTCTCGAATTTCTTCATTAGCATTTTCTACAGGCAAATTTCGTCTTATTTCTTCTCTAACTGATCTTGAACTTGACTTTGTAGTGCTTCTTGACCTTCTATTTTCTAATCTCATGTTTTCCATCCTCAACTCGTGATTTTTCCTTGTCAGATTTGCACGTTCTTCTGCTTCTAATCGCCTTTCTTCATGTATTGTTTGCCTCAATGCCTCTAACGCTGCAATCTCTTCATTTCCATGAATTATTCCCCCAATTACTTCTTGGTCTCTCTCCTCTTGTCCATTGCCTCCTAATTGTTGCTCTTCTCCCATCTCATCTACAGAATCTGATCGCCAAGTATGTACACTCACTCTGTCATAATCCACAGTTCTATTTTGTATTGGTGTACGTTGAATTGGCGGTTGAACTTGATTTTCTCCATTGTTCCTTGTGTTCATTCTTGAAGATTCCTCTATTTCGTATCTCCCTTCTCCAGCAAGTCTCCTACTCTTTCTAACAGTTGTTGGTTGTTTTGATGCATGTCTTCTTCTAGCCATTTTTCAATCTTGATGAGCTGTTGAAAGTTATATGAAACTCTTTATCTACTATTTCAAATTCTTTCCAATCACAATATCAATCTTCAGTCCCTGTTTCTGGCGCCATATGTAGTAGAAGGAAATCCCCCACTACACCCCTCACAAGAATTCACACAATCAAGTCATTTTAAGATGAACAATCATAATCTTTATTGATAAATCTCACAAATGTTACAAGATGAAAAGGAAATAAACTAAAAAATTAATAACCGCTCTGAAGTTTCTCTCTCCTAATGACTTGCTCAACACTCGAAAAAGATCTCCCCTTTCCTTAAGCCTATTCGGCTCTTTATATAGGACATTACATAGTGGATGACAGCTAAGCTGTCCTTTATTTTCGGATCCGACTTGCGACACTCTCGCAATTATTCAAATGTTAAATCTCGCAACACTCCTAGATCTCGCTAGGTATTCACACCTTTCTCGTGCTCAAGCTGTCGTCATCCGTTGCGTCATTTTTATTACCAATCTGCGATATCTTCGCAGTGTGTCGTTCAAGGATTTCGCAAGGATATTGATGTTGCGATATTCTGATCCTACATGCATAACAGGTAAATTCACCATATAATTTTTTATACTTTGCAATGCTTTATCACACTCTTCCGTCCACTCAAATTTTGTTCCCTTCTTTAAAATACTGAAAAAGTGTTTACACTTATCCGAAGATCGTGATATAAATCTCCCCAACGAAGCTATCAACCCATTTAACTTCTGAACATCTTTCACCGTCGCAGATGGCATATCTCGAACCGCTTGTACTTTATCTAGATCAACTTCTATTCCCTTCTTGGAAACTATGTAATCCAAGAATTTTCCTGATGATACACCCAAGATACATTTTTTTGGATTCACCTTGATATTGAATTTTCGCATCTGCTCGAATATTTCTGTCAAATGATCAACATGATCCTTTGACTCTTTACTCTTTATCAACATATCATCAACATAGACTTCTAATGTGGTATGTATCCATTTTTCAAATACTTTCTCCACCATTCGTTGGTATGTCGCACCCGCATTCTTCAATCCAAATGACATTTTCGTATAACAATATAAACCTCTTGGTGCGCAAAAAGAAGTATGTTCTTGATCTTCTACAGCCTAAGGAATTCGGTTATAACCTTTATATCCATCCAACGTTGAGATTTTATCATTTCCTGATGCTGATTCTACCATTTGAGGGATATCTGGTAAAGGGAAACTATCTTTCGGGCATGCTTTGTTTAAATAAGTGAAATCTATGCAGATTCTTATCCCATTGTTCTTTTTTGGTACTACCACCATATTTGCTATCCATTCTGGATATTTTGCTTCCCTTATAATCCCGGCATCCAATATCTTTTGTATCTCCGCTTCTATTTGAGGGTGATAATCGGTTGCAATCTTCCTTATTCTTTTCTTAAATGGCTTTATATTCTTTTTAATTTCCAATTTATGACATGCGAAAGATGGGTCTATCCCTGGTATCTCCTCCATACTCCATGCGAAGATATCACTATACTCTTGTAAGATTTTTATCGTTTTTTGTTCTTCTTCTTTATCCATCTTGGTTCCTATTTTTAGTATTTTTGGTTCTTTTTCCGATCCAACATTTATTTCCTTTGTTGGTTCTATTGCAGTAAAACTTGCTTTTGATTCTCCCATTGGTGTTGGTTCCTTAATCTCTTTCTTCGGTTCTCCTTCCTTCGCTAGTACTTCACCTGGTATTCCTTTTCCTTCCTTCGCTCTGATTATATATATCTGAAATTCGTATTCCTTTTTTAATTATTTGGCTTGTCTCCAACGATCCTTTCGCTTCTTTGCTCGTCCTTCATAGTTTCTTACATCTTTTTGATTGCAGATCTTCGCACTCGTTATATCTCCATTAATTTCGCCTGTTCCACTTGGAATTGGGAATCTGGTGCATTGATGAAGTGTTGACGCTACAGCTTTTATCGCATGCACCCATGGTCTCCCCAACAACATGTTGTATGGTGATTCTATATCAATTACACATAGTGTTATCTTCGTTTCTATTTCTCCTAGTAATATTCGCACCTCAATCTCTCCTTTTGGTTTTGTAATTGTTTTATTGAATCCATGTACATGATAAGCTGGACGTGTCATTTCCGCATCATCGTATCCCATTGCTTTGAATGTGCGATAAAATAAGATATCTACTGCACTTCATGTATCTATCAACGTTCTATCAATCGCCCATTCCTCCTATATTTTCCTTATTACACTATTTTCTCCTCGCGCAGCTATGACTGTGATTACCAATGGATTTGTTCGTTTTAAATTTTCTTCCGGAATTTCATCTGCTGCAAACATGATCTCCAATTTTTCCCATTCTTTTAATGGAGCTTCCTTTTCTACCATTTCCATTTTCTTTCCTTCATAATTTCGTTTGTGAATTCTACTGGTTATTCCTGCTTGAAAATCCGCATCGGAAATTGATGCTTTAATTATAGAATTACACTGTATATTTCTGCCTCTTCTTTGTATTGTCACGATTCTTGCCTTCTCCATAGATTCTTTGTTGTTCTTCCGTATTTTCAGATCTATCTTTTTAATATTTGATAAACTTACTCACATGATTTATCACTCAAACCCTGTTTCTAGCGCCAAAAATATAGTTGCAGGAAATCCTACAACCACATCCCTATTTTCTAAACAAGACTTTAACTGATCATCATAATAGAATTCTTTATTGATTATTAATAAGATTCCAATTGGTTACAAGATATTACAATGACCTAACTTGTTCTCCAAATAAACTCTCTCTCTATCCGTTTCTTGTCTAACACACACTAAAGATCCTTCCCCTGGTGTGATAACTCTTTCCCCTTATATAGGGTTCTAATGGATGACAGCTAAGAGATCCACTATTTTCGGAATCACTATGCGTAACATTCGCTCATATACATTTACTCATTCTCGAACAGTTTATACTTCGCATAGACCATCACACTATACTCGTAACTTTGCTGACATCATCCAGTGTGTCACCTTGATTATACTATGTGCGATAGTTTTCGCTTATATTAGATAATCTTCACTTCGCATACTCATTACTTGTGCGATATTCCATTCCTACAATTGCAGTTCTAAAGCGTGTTTGTTTTTGACAGAAATGGCTTTCAGAACATGCTCCAAAAACTTGGGAAGTAAACTCTAGTGCTTGGTAACTCGAACTTCGCTTCTCCATTCTCATGCTACCAGCTTTGGTGAGTCATAAATTTCTCTTTTAAATTCCACGATAAGTACCTTATTTGGTTCGGCTACAATTTGAACTTAAGTTCCCTGCATTTAGTCTTTATACAGCTCAAAGATATTTCAGCTACTGTCATAGTTTTTTGTTAAAATACTTGGGATACCGGAAACTAGGTAATGCTGGTATTTGATAATCATAAGCTTGAACTTTGAATCGACTGAGAATTAAGTTTTGTTGTTCAGCTATCTCGAGATTATTACGATCGGGACTTGGGAGCAATCTTTTCAAGTAAGCCAAAACAGACCGTCGGGCCTAGTGACCTAGTCTATATGTAAGTTTGCAATGGACATGCTAGATAAGATGTCTGGAAGATTATGCTGATGTTGTGACATATAGTTAAGCTTTAGATTTGGTTGGTCTTTGCAGGATTTAAGCAAGTACCAGAAGACGAAAAAAGCAAATTGGTTGGTAATGTATTCAGTAGTGTTGCTTCAAGCTACGATCTCATGAACGATTTGATGAGTGCTGGATTACATAGATTGTGGAAAGACAGGTTTGTTTTTTTGTTTTCAATAGAGTTGTACACTAAAACAGTTTTGTATCAATCTTACCAACAGTCCCCATTCATCTCCTGATTTTTATTTCTCAAATCTCCTTTTGTCAGGTTGGTTTCCAAGCTTCATCCGATTCCTGGAATGAAGATATGGAGTATATTTAAAACCTAGGCGTATTGTTGGTTTGGTTTGCGTTTCAATTTTTGGAATGAACTTGCAAAAGGATTTGTGAAATCCTATTCCTACACGATCCCAAAATTAAGATTAGTCATCTTTGGTAATATTTCAAAGGGGTTGGTTTCCTTATTGTTCCCGTTTTGTGGAACTTTTAAATAGAAATCGTCCTCATTCTTTTCATCTTCTCAACCTAAACCTTAGACCCTGCGAGTTTTATTATCAAAAAGTTTGTTTCTTAATCTCCTGCATGCACACGATGATGAAGAGCATTTCAACAGGTGATGGTGAAACTCATCATCATCTTTAGTACTCAGTAATATTGATCTTTTGATTCAGATTCTCTTGTGTTTACCTGTGGAAACCCTACTTGTTCTCAAACCTGTATCAAAACATTGGTACTCACTCATCTCCGGTTCATATTTCAAGCAAAAAAATTATCTACTACATCACAACAAGCTTTTCTGGTTTGTATTTTCGCTGTCAGATACCTAATAATGAACAACGTATCGCCAGTTATGATTTGTTTTTACTTGATAAATCCAAAATCACTACTAAAGTCAGTTTTGTAATCCAAGTGAATGAACGACCAGTGGGATTATGTATTTTTCAATCTTGTAATGGCCTTCTTTTGTGCTATGGGCCTTCTGGTATTCGTAACGGAACTCGTTATATTTACAATCCTTCCACAAGACATTACAGAACCATTCCTCCACCTCCATTCCAAAAAGAAATCAATTTTAGTCCTTATTGTTCGCTATTCTGTTTAGCTTAATTACAGTCCACACATATCACTTAACTATGAAATTGTATTTCTTTGGAGAACTGGTGATGATATAGCTCATTATAAGCATCAGATGGCAGTCTATTCTTCAGAGACAGGATCATGGAGACTCTGTGGATATGTTGAGTTTGGTTCTAAACTCTATAACTTCCCTTGTATTTTCTGGAATGGATGTTTGAATTGGATTGTGAATTATAGCGGGAGCCCCTATTTTATTTTACTTCAATATTGCTCAACAAGTACTACGACAAACGTCATGGCTTAGAGATGAAATGCATAATTATAAATCTGAACGAGAGTATTTTGGAGAATGCATGGGTCATATGTATATCATTTTACGTGACAAGGCATCAAAGTCCAATTTCTTAGGTGTCTTTGAGATGGAGGCTGATTACAGCGGGTGGAAACCAATATGTCGAGTGGAGCTAGAGGGATTGGCAAGTCAGTATGGAAATGGTGATGTTCGCGCTAGTCACTTGGATTACCGTATATTAAAGGTAATTGTGGAAGGAGATGGCGATGAAGATGAGTTGAAGGTGTTGATACTCGTACCTCACAAGATTGTATCTTATGATCTCAAGAAAAAGAGTTTCAAAGAGATTTGCGATTATAAGATGGGTCATTATTTTCTTCAACCTTCACGACCAGCTTATATAGGATCATTTGCTAATGTTTGATATGTTAGCTTTTTTATGGTTTAGCATCAAATCTCGATTAATTCTAGTTAATGACTGTTTTGTTTAAGTTGAATCGGATTAGAAGTAATCCGTATTAAAGTGTGCATGCTTAAGGTTTAATCATCTTGGTGTACTCTGACAGCATAATCTGCAATCAGTTATTTTCCTTGATTCATAATCTCATAATAAAAGAGCCCTGGCATGTTTAGGGGCGACCCCAAAAGAATTAGGGGCGACACTAAAAGACAAAAAAATGTCACCCAAACGTAAAACTAAGCTACCCCTTATCTTCGATTTTTCGAAATGGCCAATATGCCCTTATTGAATCGGGAGCCTACACCATAATCGGTAGGTTAAAGGTGAATCGGTAGGTTAAATTGAAACTATACCTACCGATTATTGTGTAGATACTTCGGCTAATAATCCCTTTTATAATCGGTAGCTTATCCAACTTGTAAGACTACCGATTATAAGGAGCCCCATATTCAACCTTGGCCAAATTCCATAGGTTTTGAGGGGTGCAGAGCCAACCATAACCACTTGGCTTGACCTGTGGATGTAGCCATAATCGGAAGCCTAATAGGTTACATACACTACCGATTATAAGTTGCCCCAAAATGAGTTTTTTCTAAAATCCTTCACGTAATGAATTTTGAAATCTACCATAATCGGTAGGGTATATAATTATATAACCCACCGATTATAACGAGCCCTAGATCCAACCTTTGCCATATTTCATAGGTTTTGAGTGTACACATGCAGCCATAACCATTTGGTTCGTGTTTTGGAAGCAGCGTTAATCGGGAGTTAAATATATTACAAAACCATCCTATTATGGGTTGCCCTAAAATGAGTTTTTTCTAAAATCCTTCATGTAAGGGAATTTGAAATATACCATAATCGGTAGAGTTAACAACTTAACAACCTACCGATTATAAGGAGCCCCAGATCGAACCCTTGCCAAATTCCATAGGTTTTGAGTGTACAGAGCCAGGCATAACCATGTGGTTCGTGATTTGGATGTAGCCATAATCGTAAGCCAAATAGGTTCCACAACCTACCGATTATAGGTTGCCCCAAAATGAGTTTTTCTAAAATCCTTCATGTGATGAATTTTGAAATCTACCATAATCGGTAGAGTTTATTACTTCTTACCGTCCGATTATACGAAGCCCCAAATCCAACCTGTGACAAAATCCATAGGTTTAGAGGGTACAGAGCCAGGCATAACCATGTGGTTCGTGATTTGGATGTAGCCATAATCGTAAGCCAAATAGGTTCCAAATTTTGAAATCTGCCATAATCGGTAAATTATAAACTTATAACACTACCGATTATAAGTGGCCCAGATTCACCAAAACTTGGATGTAGTCATAATCGGAAGACCAATAGGTTACAAAACCTCCGATTATCGGTTGCCGCATATTCAAAATTTGAAAGCTACCATAATCGGTAGATATTCTAACTTAAATACCTACCGATTATTGGTTTCCCAAGATTCAACCTACGTCAAATTAGCCGTTGCAGTTTAAAACAAATTTTAGGAAATAGCCGTTGGAGTTTTGGGGAAAAAGAAAAAGAGCCGTTGGACCCTAAACCTATATAAAGAAACTCATATCTATCAACCCAATTGCACCAAACTCTTTCCTCTCTTCAGTTCTAACTTTGAAAACAAAAACATGGATATTGCTTTTGCCGAAGAAGAAGATTGTGTTATTTATAGAGCGTACATTGTGGTAACTTCTCATGATCGTGTTCACAAGCTCCACAAATCGGAATCCCAAGAGCAGCTATGGAACCGTATTTTAATGGTATTTGAGGCGTTAGATGGTAATCGAATTCGAAGATCATCCAATGACATTAAGATGAGGTTAAAGGCGCTCGATAAAGAGATTGAAAAACTTGAAGATGAGGAAATATTTGTTAGGGACGCTTTTCCTTGGTGGACGTATGAAAAACGAGTAAATATCTCTTTAACTCCGACTCACATTAACATAAGTTAGTACTAACTTGTTACTCATTCGTAATTTCAGAGAAATCTTGCAGATCGCTGGTATGTGGACCTCTACGGGAAACGATTTGAACATGAAGGATGATGGAAAATCAAGAGGGACAATTTCTATGGTCACTGGAAGTTATGATCTGTTTTAATACTTTTAAGTGATTGTAAGAGTGGTTTTAAAGTGATTATAACGTTAAGGTCTTTATGTAATGGCTACAATCGGAATATTATTAATATAACAGCCTACCGATTATTTATACGCGGTAGTTTATTTGGTTAAATAAGCAACCGATTACCACAATCGGACACTTTATGAGTTACTTGAATTTTCGAATGTTATGTTTTTTGGATACAGAAAACAAAGTTTTCTTCACATTGTCATAATCGAAGGAAACATATAAAATAAACCTACCGAATACTATAATCGGAAGTTTAAGAAGTTCACCTCGTTACCAAATAAGGTGTTGTTTGGTTACAGATCACAAAGGACTTTAGAGTGTCATAATCGGAGGCTAAGGAATCATGTTAGTTCCCGATTATGGTGTTGTTTAGGAATAATATAAACTAACCCTACTGATGATAATAATCGGAAGTTTAATAAGTTACATTAGTTCCCTAATATTGTGTGGTTTGGTTACAGAACAAAAATTATTTCTTCACAAAGCATAATCGGTAGGCAACGAAATTCATAATCTTCCGAATCTGATATTTTTTTTGCAAAATCCCCAGATTCGGTAGGTACATAATATAAATAGCTCCTGATTCTGACAATAAAATTGCAATATCCCCAGAATCGGGAGCTATGTATATAAAGTAACCTTCTAATTGTTTGTATAAAATTCAACAGTTTCATATCTCTGCATGTGATTCGCTTGCGAGTCATCGTTAAATGCATAAAGATAGCAATAAAACCATTCATAATTCATAAAACGAACCATTCACAAACCATAAACATAACGTACCAACTTATAATCCGACACAAACGACATAATCCGACATAAACAAAGTTAAATCCGACATAAACAAAGTTGTCCATAAAGTTAACCAAACACCGAGAGTTTAGTTTTTCCTATTTGCTTTGACTTTGCGAGCTTTACTACCTCTACGACTTGGACCAACATCATCATTGGTTTCATCAACTTGAGTGCTCGATGATGCCCGAGTTCTTTTGGTCACCTTCTTTGTAGGTTTCTTTTGCAATTTTTCCCCGAACTGAGATGCATACTCCTCATTGTCAACGTTATCAATCAACTCTTGGTGCTTTTTTATCTTCTCAATTGACACAGGCTCTCTGGACTTTATGCAATTAGTGCACCATTTGGACAAACCTCTTAACCTGTTTATCTGTTTTAAAACATAGCATACCATCAAACGGTTACTACTCTGATTTTGACCCATAAAATTAAACTAAATTAAGAAACCAATACGTACCAATCTACCAAAACCCGGAGGTTTCTCTTTGAGGATACTCTTGTACGAATCGGGCTTTGCTTTAAGATCACTGATTACACGAAGATGAGAAACATTCCGGTACCAATCCATATAGTTGGGAGCATTTTCAAAACCTTGGTTGGCTGCCCTTCCTTGGTTGATTAAGTAATGCGCGCTTCTATCCCAATGGAATTTACAAGATGGTGTACCCTTGTAAACCACCGTGATAGAATCTTTTTCAGACTCGCAGTTTTCCAGATCCAAAGTGAAATTGCCATGGTGTTTATGGGTGAAAACTACTCCTGCAGAATTTTGGTAATTTGGGGTGTGGATGAGGAATGAATTTAAACCTTAAACAAATGCACTGCACGGTGAGTGCTTGTAGATTCGAGAGATCAATCTGTGCAAGTCCGGCCTAAACCAAGAAATGGCCGTTCCAGACTTGTTTCGGTCACAAAGTGAAGGAGATGGGGTTGATCTTAGGGAGGGAAGCGAAGAAGGTGTTGAGATTGTGAAGGTGTTGGCTTTCTTATGACTTGTAACATAAAGGTGAGCAGGCTTGTGATTGATGCAAGCAAACTCTGGTGTTGGAATACGTTTTTGTATTAACACTTGGTTTTGTCTCGTCCGGACTTGTCTTGTTGTTTGAAATAGGGCGGAGAACCTATTTATAAAAGTCATTGAGTCTTATTCACGTCTCTCGTGGGAAGTGGAGGAAGTGGAGTGATGGAGTAGTGGAGTTGTGCGTTGGTGATACACGACCAGCCTTGCCCACTTCTCCTGTTCATCTCTAACCGTCCATGACTTCCTAACACGTTCTTGTGATGGCGCGCTGCACGCTGCACGCTGTAAACCGCCAGACCAATACCCGAGTATGTATCCCCCCAGTTTGTGACATGATTGATGTCTGGAATGTGTGGATCGTGGATCCACGAAAGATAGCATGTACTGCTGAATTGAATAACTGCGTTATTCGGGAAGTCGATACTTGTGAAGTATCGTGTGTATTTTGTGCGTAAGTCTTGCATCATGGTGTGGTAAAGTGATGGGTAATAACGCCTCACTAACCAATTAACTCCCGACTGGGGTTGTATAACCAAGTCTGGTGAAGTTGGACGGATGAGACGATCTTTGAGACACTCATCTGCGACCGTTAATGAATATTAGGGTTTTTGAAGAGGTGCGCAAGCATTACTCTTCAGCTTGGTCGAAACCAAGCATGGAAAGGGATTTGGAGAGGACCGACCGGGCATGTGTGTAGACATCATGCCAGTGTGCACGTCCATACCTCACTGTCCCATGAAGGCGCAATCTAGGCCACTCAATTTGACCGGTAAAGTTGAGTGGTTGAGATCGGTTTGCGGCAGAAATCCATTGCCGCAAAGGAATTGGAAACCGCGTGACATCCCTAGTTTGGGCACGCGTTTCAAGACGACCCATCTTGGTCGGTCTTGGTCGATCATACCAGCGTGTAGGTGGTAGGCTGGTGTTCACATCTATACCTGACAATCCCATGAAAACGTGATCTAAGCCACTCAAATCGTCCGGTGAAGTTGAGTGGTCGAGATCATTTTGCAATTTGGGAAGTGTAACCACGCAAGTTTGGGTGGACGGTTTGGGATAGCCATGCATGGTATGCCTTGGCCGACCACGTAAAGAGATAGATGGGCCCACGATGGTCATGCTGGTATGACCGGACCTGTTTAATCTAATCTCGGACCCTCCATCCGTCTTAGGAGAAGATGGACGCTCATGATGCTCAAAACCCTAATTCTGGGTTTCAAAGCCGCGCGTCACTCCTTGTTTGGGCGTACGAATTTGTTACAACCATGCGTGGTTGGTCTTGACCGATTGGTCAAGTGTGTAGCGGGCCACGGTAATCGTGTTGACATGCTCTGGGCCCTTTGAGTCTACATCTACACCCTCCATCTATACCTGCGAAGATGGATGGTTGAGACCGCTTTGCAACACATGTAATATGCCGCAAACCCTAATTTAGGGTTTTCCGTCCATAATGCTTGGTATGAACGGTTTCTTGGCAAGCTAGGCCAATGACCGACCATGCGGGGTCGGCCGTGGGTATTCCATACCGCTTGGGGGTGATGGAATTGATGCGGGGTCATCCAATCATGCTTATGGAGTTGGATGACTGCGATCGAGATCATATCCGGACCGATACGGTCGGTCCAGGATGCTCAATCGGGCTAGTATAACACACCGATAGGGGCTCAATCGGGCTAGTATAACACACCGAGAGTCGGCTGTATGGGTATTTCGTACATGGTTTCATTATAGTGCTTGGAGGTTCGTGTTACTCTCAGTAAGAGTAACACTCGGTCGTCATTCCACACCGATAATGAGTACTTGGAAATACAAGGATGATATGAAATTCACAGGAAGGGATTGTTGCCACATGCTCCAGCCTGGAGGAATTTCATGTATTCACAGAATGGGATTGTTGCCACATGCTCCATTCCTGGTGAATTAAGTGAGGGAGTATCCAACACTTATAAATGGCTTTATCTTTTACAAGATGTCAGCGCATAATTTTTTCCGGTTTTTACAATTTTAACCTCAAATGAAAACCCACCATCAACACATGGATTTGCTCCTTTTATACATTGTACAAAACCGTGTTGTCGCATCACCCTTGAAGCATTGTACATCACATATCAAGTGGGGTGCCACAACGGTCCAAAATAAAGGGCCAAATCGGACCGACCCGCGATATGTCCATCAACTCGGTCTTCCTTGTATGGATCAAAGCATACGTCTTGGGCATTCAGTGAGTCCAAAATCTCCCCCAAACGAATCAGCTGCTGCTCCTTCGTCCTAGAATGGTTGTCATCGAAGACGTACTTTGTTCCTCTAGGGTCACCTTTCGCCCACGCCGGGTTTTCAATGGCCAATCCCAAGATAGGGAAGTGGTCGTAGATCCATGTCTATATTGTCATTTTTGCAAGTATTAGGAAATTGATTCTTCAATGGTAGAAAAATAAAAAAATAACCAAGTATGTAGAGTTAATAAACAATACCTGTAGTAGACTCACGTTCCCGGCCACTTGGCTAATTCCAAGCCTCGACGCCTTTCTCAACTCTTCCATCAACCACGCATGGCATGCCGTGCCCCAAGAGTACTCATGTACTTTATCGAGAGGATCCAGAAGTTGTAAAAGGTTGGCGTCGACCCGATTGCCACTGGTATTGGGAAAAATGACACATCCCAATACACATAGGAGATATGCGGTGTCCGCGTGGTTGACTTGCTCATCCGTTAAAGTTCCTTTATCTTCTTTTTCCTTGGTGCCCTTGAACATATCCATCAGACTACCCATGTTGAACTGTCTAGTTCTATAATTCATGCATCTTTTGAACTCAGTTGTTGATGTTTCTTCATCCAAACCCAAACACTTTTTAGTTAGAGCATAAAGTTTGGTCCATTCCAACTGCTTTGTGAACTCAGCCCTAACACCTTTGCCATGGACAGGGAGTCTAACAATCTGCACAATATCATCTGGGGTAATCGTCATCTCCCCAAACGGCATATGGAAGGTGTCGGTCTCAGGATAAAGTCTTTCCACAAATACCGATATAGCCACCCGGTCATGTTCCAACATAGAGTTCTCCGCAGCATCAGCCAACCCAGAATTTGCAATAGTTCTCTTGAACCTTTCACATTCATCGTTCAAAGGACAATCCAACATTTTAGTTGGTGCGGTGGTCGGTTTGAATATACGAACCGCATCGGAATGATACTATTAAACACATGACAAGTTAAAAGAAAATTAAAATAACCTAAAACTATAACCCTTAAAACTATTACGAAGAAAAAGATAATATGTAAAAAAAAATGGAAACGATTATTACCTCGATTTCATATATTTATTTGGCCCAGGAGTCTTTGAATCCAAATAACAATTTTCCTCCATCCTCCGGCAGCCCAAGGATTACACCTTCTGGAATATCCTGCACCTTCAGTCTTTGTGGGACAAGGTGTTTCGCTTTCTTTCGAGGAGGATTTTTCTTTTCGGCTTCTCCTTCTTTTTGCGCACCACTACCTTGTCCTACTTCTGGTACTCTATCTTCAGGTGCTTCTAGTTGAATTTTTGGTTGTGATTGTGGAGCACCTGGTTGAACACCTTCTTAGGCCGGGTTGTGATTGAGAGGAACTTGGTTGAACACCTTCTTGAACTGGTTGTGATTGAGAGGCACTTGGTTGAACACCTTCTTGAACCGGTTCTGATTGAGGGGCACTTGGTTGAAGACCTTCTTGACTTGCTTGTTGAGTTCCATCTTGAGCACTTGAAACGGCTTTAGCAGTCCTAGCTCCTTGCACTAGCTGTCAGGTTCTGACGCCTTTTCCTTCCTTGCACTAGCTGAGACAATTACATCTTCGATTTTTTTACCTCGCCTATCCCTAAACAACAAAAGAAAGTACAACAGGTTAGTAAACTATATAATCGGAAGTTAATGTAAAACCAACGCTCCCGAATATACATATTCGGTTGGTTGAGTTAACCAATTGCCTCCGATTACGCTCAATCGTAAATATCAGTTCACCTAAAGCTACTGAATACGTATAATCGGAAACAAAAGAAAATTTTTGGTGTTCAAATATGTTTATCTACACACAATAATCGAAAGCTAAATTTCAACATAAACCTCTGAATACCAATAATCGAAAGTCATAAAAACTCCACCCTTCCGAATGCATCACAATAGGAAGCCTCACAAAACTAATTTCTACCGAATATGCATCACTTTGTGTCCAGAAATTACTCAAGTGGTTCAGCCTACACAATCGGAAGGAAATTAAAAAATATATCACCTGATTATGCGTCTCTAATACTTGTTCTTCCCTAGTATATTCGGAAGGCAAAAACACAATTAACTTCCGATTATGATCGATTTAGGCCTCAGTAATGAAAAAACGTTCTATAATCGGTAAGCAACCTAAATATTTACCACCCGAATATGACAAATGTTCTCGTGAAATGAAGAATTCGACCACAATCCGAAGTTGAAAACAATAACTAACCTACCGAATCTGGGTAATAACCGAAAACCCTAAAAAAAAAAAAACATGGATTCGTCGAATTGAAGCAATATAAACCAAATTAATGGTAGAATCTTACCTAATCGGTGCCATTTCAAGTTGCCTGAGAGTTTGGCTATCAGTATCGCCTACATCAGGGACTTCATCTTCTTCGTGTTCTTCGGGTTCGTGAGTTAAAACCTCTTTATTACGGGCATGCAATCCAATATTTGGATCCTCACCGCGCACTACGTTTTTGGTTCGAGCTTTCTTATGTTCCTTTTCTTTCATCTTTATACAGAATAATCGACGATGATTCGATTCGACGATTGACGATGTATAGCGCGGAGTTGAACGAGAGGGAAAGTTTTCCTCTCTGCAATCGGAGGAGGAGAAGAGGAGTTGAAGTTGAAAAGAATTGAAATGAAATGAATTTAGGTTGACATTGGTTTTATCTGTCAAACGGTTATTAATCGGTAGGTAATACCACCTCATTATCTACCGATTGTTGAGTAGCCCAAAATCGGTAGAGGGGGTTACTTATAACCTACCGATTATTGGAAGCCCCAAATTGAACCTTTGCCAAATTCCATAGTTTCAAAGGTACAGAGCCGACCATAACCATCTGGTTCGTGTTTTGGATGTAGCCATAATCGGAAGATAAATAGATTACCCAACCTCCCGATTATAAGTTGCCCCAAAATGAGTTTTTTCTATAATCCTTCATTGCAGGAAATTTGAAATCTACCATAATCGGTAGGAATTGTTACTTTTACCATACCGATTATGGGAAGCCCTAAATCGATAGCTTAGACATTTTTTTATTCGTCCGATTATATAGGAGCCACAAATTTCACCCTTGCAAAATTCTAAAGATTTCTTATTTCTATACTTTAACAATCGGTAGTCTCGTGAGGTTCTTTTTCCTACCAATTGTTATAGAAGCCAGATACGAGTTTGGCACAAAATCGATATTAATCGGTAGTATAATATCGTTACTAAGCTTTCGATTTATTTATAATAATCGGGCACAAAATAGCTTCCGATTATGTAAGGGCATTAACGTATTCTCCGCGTTTTTGGACATCCATTAACGGTGTATATGGGTTGGGAATAAAAAAATCGCCCCTAATTTTTTTGGGATCGCCCCTAAAAATGCCAGGAAAAGAGCTGATCATTCGTCTGTCAAAGTTCACAATTACTGGTACAAAAAGTGCAGTACTTTACATGTATTATCAGAGGGTTAATTAATTAAAAAAAAAAATACTATAAATTGGTTAAGTAGCCATCTGATTCTTCTTTTTGGGTCTAGAAAAAGTACCAGATTTAAGACCTACAGAAAAACTACTATGAGATTCTAAAAGGAGTAACAATGAAATCAGCTAGTTTAGTCCGTGATTACCTTGCACGTCAAACTTCTCCTTCATCAACGTCTAAGAGCAACTGTAGTGGGCGACTAAACCCATTTATTTGGTCTCTGAACCAGGCGTAGCGGGACGGACCATCGACCAAATCCCAGACTAAATCAACAGTGGGCGATTATATTTGGTCGGCGACCAAGACCAAACCCAAATTTTAGTCGAGCGTTGATATAATGTTCGCCCCACAACATGCGTTGATATAGTATTCGTCCCACACCATGCGGACGTAAAGTCTACGCCCCACAGCAGGCGTAGTTTATACCCCTCCCCATATATATATATATATATATTTATTTATTTTTAATTTATTGTGGGGCGAGGTTTATACCTCCGCCCCACTCAAAAGTTTAGAATTGTTATATGGGGCGTGGATTATACCAACGCCCAATTGTTTTGATTTTTTTTTTTTTTTTTTTTTTTACGTTTTCATCATCGGGCGAACGTATACCCTCCGCCCCACATCAGGCGGACGTATACTTCATGCCCCACACCAGGCGTTGGTATAGTTTACGCTCCACCAAAATTTAGTCTTCCTCCCACTGCGTCACTCAACGGACTAAACCCAAATTTAGTCTTTTTTTTTCCTCTTTGGTCTTTGGTTATACTCGCACCACTGCAGTTGCTCTAAGCGAGTAGACCTCCTGTTAGTTATGCTATCCAAAGAGCCGCTAGGAAAGAGGCCAAAAGTTTGAGGTCTTGAACTCACTCCACTTTCAATGTCTCTGAGCCTTGTCATGATCTTCTTCTTTTCCTCCCATCTCTGCTCCAAACTCCTCTTACCTTCATTTGAGCAACAAAATATCAACCAAGCAACTTAATCAACAATAGTCAACCAAGCAATGAAATCAACAAAATATCAACCAAGCCATTAAATCCAAGCTAAAACATATACAGCATACTTAGCAAAACATAATAACAAAACTAATTTCTCGTTACTCTACTTGAATAAGTTAAAAAGTAAGACTAGGTTTCAAGGATTTAGTGCAGTTTTGTAAGAACCATTTTTTGGGGGCCAGCATTTTTTTGGGGGACCATTCTTTTATTTTGGGTAAGACATTAGAAGTAAATCTAGGTCACCCCTTATCTAGATATTTATGATAATACCTAAATTACCCTCTAATTATTTTTAGTTAATGATTAGTTAGTGTTAATATTAATTAGTGTGATTAGTGAAATGATTTTGAATAAAGATTTGAAATTAAAAAATCAGATTTTTAAAAAAGAAGTAGAATTATTGAGAGAGAAAAGTTAGAGAAGATGAAGAAGAAAAACATGGAAAAAAAATGAGTTCACTGAGCTAGACTATTCAAGTGATGAATTATTTCTTAGATGGTGAATGTATTCTTCCCCAAAGCCAATCTCAAGATGAAAACGATGGATTTTACCAACCACAACCGGAGGAAGACTATTTGGGTACCCATGTATGCTCTAAACTCAGATAATGTTGGTTGAATTGGTCCAAATTTTCAAAAAAATGTGAATTTGTTAAGTAGATTTGGGCTTGTTCGGTTACCTTGTGTGAAGAAAATGTAACCGAACTCATCTGAAAGTGTAGTTCGGTTACTTTTTCTAAACACGCAGGTTACCGAACTCTCCAATAATGGAGGTTTTTTGAAGTTCGGTTAACGGACATGTTACCGAACTTTGTAATTAAGATTACATGTTATGTTTGGTCGAAATGTAACCGAACTTTAGGGTCTATAAGTTCGGTTAGTTTGCAACCAATAGCTAACCGAACTTATGTAAAATAATATTGCACATTAGTGTAAAGTTCGGTTGTTTCGCAAACTTCATACCAACCAATATCTAACCGAACTACACACAATTAGTTAAGAGTTCGGTTTGTCAAGGTTTTTTTGCGAACAAACCGAACATAGTGGGACAAGTTCGGTTAAATTGAAACTCAACATACTGGGCAAAATAGCATAGTTCGGTTACATTGGAATCTTTTTTTTTTTTTTTTTTTTTTTTTTTTTAATAATGGTAAAGTTCGGTTAGAAAATAGTTTTAGCCTTCTTTGCGAACCAACCGAACATAGTAGGCAAAGTTCGGTTAAATCAAAAATCAACATAGTGGGAAAAATAGCACAGTTCGGTTACACTTGATTGTTTGTTTTTTTTTTTTTGTAATATTGGTAAAGTTCGGTTAGAAAATAGTTTTAGCCTTCTTTGCGAACCAACCGAACATAGTAGGAAAAGTTCGGTTAAATCAAAAATCAACATAGTGGGAAAAATAGCACAGTTCGGTTACACTTGATTGTTTTTTTTTTTTTTTTGTAATATTGGTAAAGTTCGGTTTGAAAATAGTTTTAGCCTTCTTTGCGAACCAACCGAACTCTGAGTTCGGTTAAGAAAAAATTAATTCGTGATAACCGAAGTGTTCTTGGTTTCAGAATGTTCGGTTAGCAAACTAGTTTTTTTTAAACTATTCCTAACCGAACATGCCACTGTAACTTCCATTTAAACCATATTTTGATGACTACTGCTCAAAATTTCAATAAAAAACGAATTAAAAGTAATGGGTTTGTGGGAAAATACTTATGGATAGGTTTGTTTATAAAAGATTGATTAATCAACGATGAAAATTCAATGAATCGACCAGGCTAAAAATTTGATGATTTTGATTAGATTTGTATATGATCATGGTTAGATGATCATAAATTGATGAAAAAGAGAAGAAGAAAAATTGTAGAATAGAGGAAGAAGAAGTTGTAGATTAGTAATAATTTTAATTAGGTAAAAGGGTAAATATGTTAATGATTTAAATTAACTTATATATATATATAGAGAGAGGTGGTGGTGGTTGGTGGTGGTGGTAGTCGGAGGTGGTAGTGGTGGGCGGCGGTGGTGGGAGGAGGTGGTGGTTATATATATATATATATAAGTGGTTATTAGGTTAGTTTTAAATTAAATTAAGTTAAGGGTAGGTTAGTCATTTCCACACTTTAGGACACCCCATATCACTATAGGGAAGGTGGCCTAATAAGACCATGGTCCCCAAAAAAATCATGGTCACCAAAAAAACGGTTCTTTTGTAAAGGGGACTTTGAAGTAATATATTTGCTTTCAGCTGGCCCATATTCTAACCAAGGGCAACTGGGCTTATAATGCAGCCCAAAACATGAACAAAACTCAGTTAAATTATTTAATTGTGGGCCTGACAATGAGAATATTATTCTTTTTTGGGCCTGCGCTTAATTTTCCCAATCCAATGGTTAATAGGATTTCAAGAATGATCTAAAACCGGTTGGACCGTTGGGAGTGCTTTTGTTCAAGGTTTGAAAAACGGGTCACGGCTCAGATCACGGACACTAGGTGTGACCGTTATAATGTGTTTTCTCAGGAGTGAGCACGTTTTGGGCCAAAACGCATTGTATAGTCAAAAAATGTGTTTTTTGGACGTTTTTTGAAAATAACGGGCGTTGTAACGGTTACATAGGAAATAAAAAAATTATTGATCTGAATTTCCTATGTAACGGTTATAACGTGAATGAAAACGTTTTAACGAGTCTAAAAAACATTGTTACAAGGTATTAATACTCCCCACGTCCCTAAATAGATGACCTATTAATTTTTAATTTTGTCCAACTAATAGATGACCTATATCATTAAGAAATTCTAATACTACCATTTTATTTGATTATTGTTAGTATAAGAAATGTGTATAATTCGATAGTCATGTTTATATTCTTTACATAGGTGTTTTAAAATGCTTTTCACTATATAATTTACGAAAGTTTGATAAAATTCGTGTCGGTAAATTATAGCCACTAAAATTTCGTCGGCAACAATTAGCTAGGTATACTTGTCCCTTTATTAGATCGCAGAATTTCCATCAAATGCCAAGAAGTAGGCGGGGTTTTAACAAGTCTATATGGTACTAGACTACTAGTTTCTAAAAGTTAATCATTGAATGCTTAAAAACTCGGTAAAGTAGGAATTGCATTATGAGTTAGGGTAGAGTCAATCAACCCATTATCAGATTCGATCTAAAATTGCACTTCTTATAAGATGAAATAATTATTACGTCCAAATCATGTACCCACCACCACTGCATGATGATGCATATATAGTTCTTTATTTTATTTCATTTTAAGTTTTAACATGTACCCCCGTGACCACGTCCAAATCATGTACCCATTTTAACATGTACCCACCACCACGTCCAAATCATGTACCCATTTTAGTCTTTGAAAGAAGTGAAGAACTAAAGCAGATTCCTTGATTCATGAATTAAAGATTGAAGTTGGTGACCAAAACGTGGGTACATGATCACACTATTTTTTCTTCTTTCATTGGGGGAGGCAACGAATAATAGGTCGCGTCAATTTGTTTTTTCATTTCCCTTCTTTTAGAAAACAAAATCATGATAACACTAATTTTTTTTTCCCAGTACTCTTCTTTATGTTCACCCTTTAAAAACCTAATTTGATTGGGGGCCAGACATTTTAATTGGGGGCCATGATATTTTATTTCCACCCCAATTTTTTGAGGGGCGTATTAATCCGATATTGAAAAGACTGTTTTACCCTTTACTAAACACAAATCTTAAAAATCAGTTAACACTAATTTGAAATCATAATTAGGCCCCCAATTCATATACCCTAAACTAAACCAAAAAAAAATCAGTTTCTCTTTTTTTTCTTCTCCTCTTCCTCTCCTCTTCCTCTCCTCTTCCTCTCCACAACCACCATTAACGACCCCAAACGATTTTTTTTCTTCGACCGATTCATCGTCGATGTTAGAAGATAATCGACGATTAACTTCTTCTTCAAACATGGCTCGTACAAAACAGACCGCTCGCAAAGAACGTCAAATCCCCAATCTACTCGATGCCGTCAAAGGAAAGGTAATCGTGGGACGAACCCCAAAACCCAAAAAATCGAAACCCAAAGAAGATATGGGTCCAATTAGAAGGTATGTGAAGTTAAACCCACCTTCTATTCGTTTTTTTGTTGTGTTTTGATTGTGAAATCGAGTCAGTAGCCGAAATTTAGCGGTTTCAGTTAAAGGGTCGTTAGTATCGTAGTGGATACCCCTAACGACTTTTCATTTGCATGTTTATTTTATGAAAAATCGTTAGTCTATTAGGTTGAAGATGACGACCCTTATTCTGCTACTGCGACATTTTTTTCCCTAGAATAGAGTCGTTACTCTTTTATGTTGCAGATGACGACTCTTGTTTGCCGACCCTTATTTATTTCATAACGACTCTAGATGGAACTCGAACAGCCCTCTGTTCCAAAAATTGATAGTGTCGTCATCTCATTTCCCCTTGAGTCGTCACTTAAGTATATGTCCTAGAGTCGTCAACCCAAATCGTAGGATCGTTATTGTCTTTTTGACGACCCTTTATTATTTGACAGGGTCGTCATCATATAACTTTGAGTCGTCACATGATGTACAAGGGTCGGTTGTGTTTTAGATTATCGGATTGCCGACTCTTTTTCTGATAACCATAAAGTTGATGTCTTATTGGTTTTTTTTTGGTTTTTTTGTTTCGAAACCAAATGCAGAACCAAAGGCAAGGTTCCAATGGCGATAACTCCACCTTCCAAAGCTCCACGCCATGATAAATACTTACTTGCCGGTCCATTACGCAGTAAGAAGCCGAGTGAGATCTCATTTTCTATCACCAAACCAAGAGACAAAGGTAATGAGTTGTCGGATTCATCAGAATCAGACTCTCCTGTTATTTCCGCTAGCAGTAGTGGTGAAGAAGAAGAGATACAAGAAGATCCTCCCGTACGAGGTGAAGAGGAAGTAGAGAGTGACAATGATGATGAAGATAATGTTAGTGGTGATGATTATGATGATGGTAATGGTGATGATGATGAGAAGGAAGGGGATGGAGGTAATAATGGTGGTCATGAGGAGGAAGGGGATGATGTTGGTGGTAATGATGATGAAGAGGATGATGGTAAACAAGATGTAGAAGCTGAAGAACAGAATGCAAAGCCGAAGCCGGTAAAGAGGGTTAAGAAGGATGGACTGATATTGCACCCAGTAGCGAGACACGTTCCGCGCATCATTTGATGTTGGAGCCTCTTCGAAGTGGTAAACCTAGAGGAGAACCTAAAGATGGTGGCAAAGTTCTATTTGGATATTCTGGATCGTGGGCTCATACCATCTATGAGACAATAGTAAGAATCCCAACTTTGCTTGCTATTTGATTAGTTGGTTGATATTACTTTTTTAATATGTTTTTTAATATTTATTTGTTTATTTTTTGCAGGATCATAAGAATGCCGCACGTCTCTTCAGGCACCAATCTTCTTTTAAGAAAATGGAGTTGTGGCCGCTAACAGGTGAATGTGCAAGAGTTAAAGAATATGTTGAAAACTCCGGTTTGTACAATGTCGTTGTGAACTCTGTGATTGCGTATGACAAGGTTGCAATATCTAGTTTCTGTGAAAGGTATTACGCTGAAGTCGACACATTCCAACTTCCTTTTGGCGAGATGGCATTGACTCCTGATGATGCAGAATAGATATTAGGGGTGCAGGTTGAAGGTAAATCAACCAATGAGAATTTCAAGAGAAGGCCTAGTTGGGATGAAATTTATACATGGACCAAGAACTTGTTTGACTGGGATAAAGAGAAGACTGATGGGCTTTTTATGCCGGGAACTAAGTACCCGAAGAAAGAGTTCAAACTTGTGGACATTAGGCGGATGTTTCTTGATCAAGAGAAGGAAAAAAAGGAATATGGAATGTCGTTATGCGGTGGGCTTATTTGTTGTACGTCCTTGCATCGGTTGTATTTCCCGACTGACAAAGGTAATGGGTGAGCGCCAACCTTCTTGACTTTTGGACCCCTTAGAAGATGTGAACAAGTACTCTTGGGGGACTACCATAGTTGCACATCTGAATGGTCAGCTTTCCCAGGGATCTCGCGAACGAACTTCTCAAATTAATGGGAATTTGGCTCTAATCCAGGTATTTGGATTGATGAAAGTTGTCTTCTTTTAGTATGTTTTTTTCCTTCGATATATTTTTATGTTTATTTGATTGTTTAAAAAATTTGAACTTTGGTTGTTATAGGCGTGGATTTATGATCATTTCCCGTCACTGTTCAAGGACAATGAAGATGTGAAAATCAACTCAAAATAGAGCCCAGGTAGTCCAACAGGAACCCGTTGGTTGTACTCCGGTTCTCAAGATAGGGAACAAACTGATGCGTTGATAGAAATGCGTAACAAACTTGACAACATCACGGCGGAAGAGGTAATCTTTACTCCTTACAAGGATGCTAGAGTTGGCGCAGTGGAAGATGTCGTGTACTACCATGGCCCTTTGTTTCACCCTAACGGTTTTTCAATGTACAATCCTATGTGAATCATACGTCAACTTGGGTTTGTTCAAGATTCACCCGATGAAGACGATGTACCTCCGTTCAAGCACAATTTGAACAAATGTGAGTCCGACAAGGATGACATAAAAGTGGTTTATGAACACGCAAGCGATGTCAAGCATTGGAATAATAGACATTCTAGCCTCGTAGACATCACATTTTGGGTGCATGTGGATGAAGGTTACGAGGCAACAATGGATTACTATCAATGGTACGAAGGCTTCTCCCATGGTAGGGTAATACGGATCGATCAGACTACGGGTAGGAGGACCAACAGAGCATCCACATCTTCTTCTCAAGCTGACGGTAGAGATGATACTACCATTCTTAAACTAGTGGTGAGTATTTATTTGTGTAATTGTGTTATTCATTTACATACAAATATACGTCAGTTCAGTTCATTAGAATTGTTTTTTAATGTATATATATAGAGGGAACGAATGAAGCTTTTTGTCAAGGCTTTTTGTTGCTCGGGCGACAAAGGGAAGTGATTGATCTGCGAAGCAACGTCGATCTGCTGATTATTGCACGCACATTGAAAATCCCAATGCAAAGAAGATGTTTTCTTGAGCTGGCCAAGGAAGGTAAGAGGACCCGGAAAACGCGTAGCCGAGCACAACAACGTGGTGAACAGGGGCAAAGTAGCCAACATCATGATGAACAAGGTACCGGAGAAGATGGTGGTTCCCCATGGGGCAGTGAAACTCAGGGTCCTCCTCCTAAGAAAAGCCGTAAAGTTTCCCGGTCAGGGAAGTAAGGAGGAGGTCGAGGTCGAGATGGTGGTCTTGAGTGAGGAGATGTTACCGTCTACTTGAACTTATGTTTATTTTACTTTATGACTTGAACTTATGTGTTTGTTGAAACTACGTATGTGTTTGGTTTGGATGGTTTACACTACACCATTTTAAGGGATTTGCAAGTGCCGTTGCGAAATTTCTGTTGCTAATCCCCGTTACTAATTTTTCGCAACGGAGAATATCTGTTACGAATTCAGCAACCGCGCCTCTAAGGTTGCGAATAGCAACCGCTATGGGTTCAAGCGTGCGAAGTACGTGTGTGGTCGGGAACACTAGGACTGATAATTACGCCCTAGTCAAACTCTGGTCAAGTTTGCTTCTTTTTGTTTCCACCCTTCACCTTAAGTTAACCTATATCTTCCTTATCGAGAAGAACTTCATCTTATTTTTCTCTTCAACACTCTCTCATCCCCTCTCCATCTCTGAACTTTCATCTCCTCTCCATCTCCGTGTGAAGAACTTCATCTCTAAAACCATTGAAATCAACATCCAGGTATAATCGTTTGCGTCATCCTTTCCTTTCAGTTTATAGGGTTCAGAGATTATGATTTCTAGGGTTTCTGTTGTGAATACATTTTTTTTTTAGGTTTATAGATTTAAGTTTAAGTTTATCGATTTCTAGGGTTCATTTAAGTTTATTGATTTAGGGTTTCGTACATTGTCTGCTATTTTCGATTTTAGGGATTTTGATTTCAGTTTATCGATTTAGGGTTTCATTTGTGAATCTGTTTTTTTTTCGATTTCAGTTTTCCTATTTCTTCTTCTCTCTTTCGTCATGTTTGTATACGATTCTAGAGCAGTGAGTCCTCATAATATGTTCTTTACATACAATTTTAGATATTAATTGTATTTCTACTTTATGTTACAGCTAATGGTGAGTATCATCTTTTGAGAATGGGATCAATAATGACTTCCAGTAAGTGAGATTTTCTTCTTTCATTTTCACTACGTTACAACATTAAAGACTTTGGAGTGATTTTTTTTGTGGTTGCTTACACTGATTTGGTTATCTTTTACTTACAGAAATTGAACCCCCTTTTTCTGTAAAAAGGGGGTTCAATTCAAGATTAAGTAGTTGAGAGTTTGGTTTCAGGGTTCACGGGGGAAGAATAAATTGTTCACGAGAAAGTGTTGGATTCTCTCAACTTTAATTGCTGGTTTTGTCTTAAAATCTAAGGGTATACAATATAAGTGTTGGAACAAAGGATTGCAAGATATGGGTCTTTCTTTTTGCAGTTTGGGATCAAAGAGAAGCAATTGAGGTTACAAAAGATTGGAATGAGATCGATCAAGTCGTGCTTCGATCGCCTCGAGGAGCTTTGGCTAGGGTGCGATCCTTTTTCTGTGTGTTGTTACATGTTTCAATTGAATTTGATTAAAGAATTTTGCTAATTTTGTTATTTGGTGAAATTTATGGATTGTGGTGTTGTATTAATGGATGATTGTTTGTGGAATTTGTTTAGATTAGCTTATATGGAGGACAAGTTACATCGTGGAGGAATGTGAGAGGGGAAGAACTCTTGTTTACAAGTAGTAAGGTGTGGTGTTTTGAACTTTCTCTTGAGTGATCGTGTATGAATTTTATGATGTATGCTATCGGGTTCTATAGAATGTAGTTAGTGCTCGTTAGTGTTTGGATTTTCATATACGAGACGATGTTCTTCTTTGTGACAATGGATATATTGTAGGATAATGATTTTCATATTTGTTTTGAAATTGTGATTACTTGACGGAAAATATTATACATCAATTAGGATCTCATGGAAAGTGACATTTGGGATTGACTTAATGATTGCTTGTCTAAACTTTGTGTGTTGCGATATTATATCTTGCTTGCAAAATCTGTAAATGTCTAGTTAGTTTTCTGTTATGGGCGGTTTACATTTCTTAATCACATATAGTTTCCAACCCGGTAGAGAATTTAATGCAACACTTTGAATGTTTCGTGAATGAACGAGTTGTTTTGAGATTTTATTTTTATCGTTGTTTTCGGTTAGGGGGTGGTGATTCTTTTAATTTATTTATTGTCTTTTCTTATTTGTTTATTTGAAGGTCGTCTTAAAGGCTCAGAAAGGAATGCAAGGAGGAATTCATATATTTTTCCCACGGGTATAACCATCGTCCTGTATTTCTCAAGTGGTATCCAATCCTCCTCCTCTTCCCACCAACGACTCAACCGGTAAAGCTTTTGCTCATTTCTTTGCTTAAACCATCCGAAGAGGATTTGAAAAGTGACCTCATAGGTATGACGTTGGATATTTTACAAAACTCGACTTATGGCATATATCCTTTGCTTAAACTTGAACTAATAGCACCACAATTTTTTTCATTTTATATTGTTTGAGTCATTGGTTATCAAAGCAATGGTTATGTGCTAATACTTTATACCGACCTTAACATGTTTGTCCTACTAGTTGTTCGGTAGGAGAAGAAACACAATGTGGAAGTCTAAAGTCCACAGAGAGGAAATAATGTCGTATATTCATTGCATATAGCTAATACAATGCCCATTTGGCTAGAGAAAAAGGGCCTCTGCTCAATGTCTCTTTTAATTTTTTTATAATTAATATTTTTTTTTTGCGTTGTAGTAAATAGTTGTGTTTCATAAATTGTTGCATATAGCGATTGAAGATGATCTTCTCCATGGTATTTTTTTAGGTGATGGTCTATCTGTCTACGAGTTAGCATGTGCTTATGAGCCTAGATATCATCTCGGATTTTAAATATGATGAGTTATGGTGCCTTCTTAACTTTGATAGTTCAATTTCAATATTACAGGCTTCATCAGGAGGAGCCATCACCTCTTTCCCTGCGGTTAAATTTAAATCTTCTTGGAAAATTCTAGGGGTACCTAGCACTTTTAAATCAGCAAAAGCCATGTCTGTCTTTGAAACGAAGGTAAACAAACTTCTTTCAAATCTATATCCATCTTGTTTGAATCAAAATTTGAATTTGTTTATGTTTTTGTTTGGGATGCAAACAGGGTGCTTGAGGGGAGTTGGGATTGGAAATTTTCAAGAAATTGGACCTCTAAACAACTTCTTAAACCCAATGAATTCAACTTGGTTGAAGAAAGCTGATCTCTTATTTGTAGTAAGTCCATCATTTCCAAGAGTGGGACATTCTAGAAAATAAAGGATAGCTTAATTGTCATCCACTATGTATTACCCTATATAAAGGGTGAGTGAATCTGTGTTAGGGAGATCTTTTTGGAATTGTTAAGCAAGTCAATAGGGGAGAGAAAGTTTAAGAGTGTTTTAATTTTTAAGTGTAATTCTATTATCTGTGTAAACATTTCATGGACTCAATCAATAAATATTCTTGATCTTACATCTTTCAATGGATTAATTAAGCAAAATTGAGTAAGGGGTGTAGTGTGGGATTTCACCCAACTACATATGCGCTAGAAGAGAGGATAGAGCGAGAGATTGACGTAGAAATTGGAAAGAATTTGGATTAACAGAGAAAAGGTTTGGAGAAGATACTCAAGAATTCATTGGAAAAGAAAAATGGTTAGAAGAAGAAGAAATGTACAAGGGCAACCAACGATTGTAAGAAGAAGTGGGAGACTTTGGAGAAAGGAGGAATGAAACGGGAGAATCGTCAAGGATGAATATGAGAAATGATGGAGAAGATCAAAATCAGCCACCGATCTCCCCGTAGCAAACGCGGTGTGGATTATGATAGAGTAAGTGTGCATACTTGGAGGTCGATTCGAAGACGAGAGGGAAGAGGAGCAAAGGTGGTGAACAATGGACAAGGAGGAGGCGAGCAAGGAATGAATGGAGAAATGAATCCGGGAAACGAAGAAATCGCGGCGTTAGAAAGATTGAGACAAACAATACACGAAGAGAGACGACTAGAGGAGAGGCAGAAAACTTAACAAGAGAGAATCATGAATTGAGGATGGAAAATATGAGATTGCAAAATAGGAGATCAAGAAGTAGCGTGAGATCAAGTTCAAGATCGAATAGGGAAGAAAGAAGGAGAGTTTTACCAACGAAAGTACCGAGGAAGAGAACCAACAAGAAACACAAAATCCAAGCATAGAGCATGGAGAGAAGAGGGGAAATGGAAGATCGTTATATTCCTCGGCCAGAAAATTTTCAAAATGAGCGAGAATAGGGAAAATCAAGGAAACATGCAACTCCAAGGGCCGAATGACCCAGTGCTTTGAAGGGAGAATAATCTTGCACGGGAGAGAAGAATTGAGAAGAAACCGAGAGATCGAGGATGACATTGAGAGACACTACATTGAACAAGCGCGGCTAGCTCGCGAGAGAGAAAGGATAAGAGCGAGAAATGGAAAATCAAGAGATGGAAGAGGCAATCCGGCGGAATAACCATGACAAAAGCGAAAGAAGGAGGGAACAAAATCGTACCAATAGAAATATTAATGAAGAATATGAGAGGGTGCAGATGAGAGCTGAGAGACAGCCAAGAAGAGAAACAACCGATATAATGGCGTGCGGGTGTGAAAGAAAGCGAAGAAGAGCGTCGCGAGGAAAGAAGAGGAGAAAATAACGAGCGGGAAGGTCAAAATAGGCACGAGCGAAGAAAGAGAGAAGCGAGTTAAAAAGACCGGTAGAATCAAACTCCGAGGCAAATGAACAAATCTTAAGAGAAGCCCATTTGAAATGAGAGGATTCTTGAATAGTAGAAGGGAAGGAGGAAGGAGACAATTAGACGAAGCCATCACGAAGCCGCGAAGAATCCCTTCACGCTAGAAGTACTGAGATGGGAGGAATACCTCCTAAGTGCAATCTACTGCGTTAACCAACATCTTTGATGGAACAACTTTGTGCGGTACAACATATTAAGGCTTATATGAGATGTATGTTACAATGGGAGAATCATGATGCTATACTATGCAAGTATTTCGCATCAAGCTTAATAGGAGAAGCATTAAAATGGTTTGAAGGTCTGCCAAGGAACACAATCACATCATTTAACCATTTACAAGCCACATTCACAGGAGCATACATAAGTAATGACTCTTGCGACCAGGTATTGAAGATGTATTCGGGTTGAAACAAAGGGTTGGCGAGAGTTTAAGGCGATTGACAATAAGATGGAGGACCATGTGTAGCGAAATGGCAGGACGGGTTGAGGAAAGATATCTCATCCTCTCATTTGTGAATGCTCTCTTCGCGACTAACTTGTTATACATTCAAATTTTTAGAATCAAAAATACAATCACGATGGCAGAAACTGAGGAGTTACGGGAAGAATATATTGCCTTAGAAGAAAGACAGAATGAAATGAATTCTTATCCAATTGCGAACACAAGCTCGAATCACATAACGCAAGCTTGTTGCCTCAATTCATAAATACGATGGCGAGCACTTCGCAAGGACTGACAAACAAGGAAAGGCGATGAGGGACAGCGAAGATAGTAGCCATGGGAAGCCACGATCAAGAAGAGTTTGAACGAGAAAGGAACTACTACAACTGTAACAAACAATAATAAGATTCGAGGTTAGATCATGAGCAAGAAACTTACGGTGGGCGAAGGCAAAATAACCGTGGAAAGCGAGAGAAGTCGCGAGAATAGTATGGGAAGAGATTAAGATGCCTCCTTTGAATGCTAGTGTGGAAAGATCGGGAAGCTATACTTGTGATGGAAAATGTACCAAGACCTTGGAACGTGGAATGGAACCACCGCCGAGGCGATAGAAGTCATGAATTTTGTTCTTACCATCGCTTCCATGGGCATCAAACAAACGATTGTAGAAACATAAAAGAATTATTCTCGAGAATGATTGATCAGGGGAAGCTAAATCACTTTCTAAAGGGGGAAGAAACGGGCCAAACATTACCACCACCACCAGAGATGCATAGAACAGTGTCAGCGAAAGGAAAGGAAACATTTGTGATAGAAGTCGGGGCAAAATCCAAAAACTTGAATTGCAACTCTATCGTCCATTCCTATCGCACAATCGAAGATTTTCATGACAACGTGCTCAGTAGAGTCTTTGCGAGAGATGCTAATGATAAAGAAATAATGAGTGCGCGAGAACAGCGCAGATTAGAAAAGTGGCAGTGAAGACTATTTCTTTTCTCTGAGATGAAGTGCCAAAAGGAAGAGAAACACATGATAGCCCGTTGGTTGTGAAACTAGAGATTAACCCGAAACCCGGTTGATGGAGAAGATGATGAGGCGAAGCTTGCTGGGCGATCAACCGAATCCTAATCGACACCGGAAGTTCGGTGAATATTCTCTTTTACCATACTTACAAGACGATGAGAGGAAAAGATGAGGATTTGATCCCCTCGACATACAAGATATATGGCTTTAATGGCACTTGCAAACAAACCAAAGGGAGAGGTTCGCATGAGAATACCTCTACAAGGATTATCAACTGATATTTTATTCGTGTGGTTGACGTGGAATCTCCATATAATGCGCTGATTGGGAGGCCATGGCTTCATGAAATCTTGGGAGTCGCATCAACATATCATCAATGTATAAAATTTCCACATCCAAATGGCATTGGTATTATACGGGAGATTGGAAGGAGTCGCAACAATGTCATGAAGTCGATGTAGAAAGCTGCGAAGAAAGAAATGCCAAAGAAAAGGTTGGAAGCAACATGTGAGAGATGATGAGAGAAAGGAAAAATTGATGGTGGATGCTATAGAAGTAAGGACTGAACATACCTCGCGAGGTGAGTGCCTAGAGACAGGCGAATATTATGGTAATAAAAAGCAAAGGATATGAGGAACAAAAGGCATAAGAAGTGAATAATCAACGAAACGGGAGAAAAAGTAGCAATTGAAGTAATGATGTGCGAGAATCTCGTTGCCAAGAGTATTTGGGAATTCGGTTAAGAAAGAAAAATGAAAATACAACAAATGAAACAGATTGTGCGAATACTTCGTAAAAAAATGTAAACAAATAATGAAACATGAATGATTGAATGATATAACAAATATGAATGAGTAAAAGAATGGGACGAACCTTTATGGCGTACACCTAGTTCGCGAATAACATTTCGTAAGAGGCAAATGTAAGACCTAAAGTGCGTCATATAAGGGGTATCTCTCAACATGGCTCGGGGGAAGGTTACACCGCTCGAAGCCCGAGTCATGAAAATTTGGGGCCCATGAAAGCCTATATCGGGGAGAGGTACCTTGGATTCCCAACTATATATATAAGGTTATACCTGGTTGGGCGACCAGAGGGTCTCTTCAAGGAGTCGGTGTATGCTCAAGGCGCCGAGGTACACGGTTGAGCCGAGTGCAGGGATGGATGAACCTACCCTGGCCATTCTTGGCAAGTCTTGGCATATGTTGCACTCGCCCGAAGAAAACTCCACTTAGGGTGCGGTCTCGTAACCATAAACCATATAGGTATAAGGGATAAGAGGCTTCGAAAACAAGCGGTTGTTGTTAAGACCAGGATGGGAGGAGCTAGTCTTGTATGGCCGATGTTACCGCCTCCTTGAAGGGGCAACCAGGGAGATGATAAGGGCGACGCTTTCCATTAGGGAAGTGTCAAAACAGATTTTAAAATGTCATAAGGCTATGTTTTCGCAAGAGAATTTAGGCTTGTCATATTTGTGCAAATGATCCTGCAGAGGCAATAATACTAACGCGAGGGTAAGGCGAGATCAATGGGTCTTTACACGAAAGTGTACGGACGTCCTGCGATTTCGTCGCCTGCACAGCAATGTCACGAGGGCTTTATGTTCGCAAGGATATCTAGGCCTGTCATATTGTTGCAACTAAAACATCTGAAGAGGCAAAAATACTTGGAAAATGATAAGGCAAGATCAATGGGTCTTTACATGCAAGTGTAAAGACGTCCTCCTGCGATTTTGTCGCAATGAAAAGGTGGCGGGGGAAGACCTCTAATTAGGGAGGTCTAACTCGGAAGACCACACAAAAATGATAAAGCAGGGTCAATGGGCCCTTGCTTGAAAATGTAAGGCTTGCGACCTTGTCGCAATGATAAGAGATAAAATACATTTATGAAGATAAGGCAAGGCAAGTAGAATTATTGATTTATGGAGATACCTGCGACCTCGTCGCACCAATACATTTCAATAACAATAAAATTATTATCCAACCACATACATGATGACAACTACAATCTTCCATCTGAAGATAAATAACAGAGGCAAGTATGGGAATGGAAAAGATGGAATATTGTTATTCATCTTCTGATGAAAGAGTTATACATCAATAATGTTAGCCAAGTATATTACAAGGAAGAACTACCAAAAAAGGGGAGTGAAGATTGAATTCAGGGGGGAAAAAATCCAAGAAATACACTATAATAAGGATACGAAATGTACGGATATTACAAGCGAGAGAAAGAAAACAAAAGAGTTATCTCTTTGGTGATTCTTCTCCTTCATCCGATTCTTGATCTATTATTCTCATCGCTGAGAATTTTCTCCTTCGCCCCTCACTATCGAAACGTCTCGAGGAGGCATGATTCTCGGGAACCTTTTCAAGGAGCCGAGGATATGAATGCGAGAGGATATTGTGGTCCTTACAAACATACTCCATGGCTCCATTGCAAAACGAACAAAGACATCATTATTAAAGTTCTCACTGTCGTTAGAAATTGTTTCTTCAACTTGGAATATTTATTCTCGCGAAGGGAGAGACTCTTTCTATGTTCTTTTTCGGTTTGAGTTCTTCAATTCTCATTGGAAAATTCTGGCGAGTTGTTCTTTTTCGATTCAAGCTCTCTAATTCTAACTTGAAGCCTCTTCTCAGTTACGCAAATAAGAAGCAACAAGTTAATAATTTACAAGCAATACTACGAAGTAAGAAGCGATTAAGGTATAATAAGCAACCTTCTCTATCATATATCATATCTTTAATCAAGGAAGTATGCTCGGCATGAAGACTAACTCAACACCTAGGTTATTCTGGCATTATCTAAAACCTTCGCAAGCAGGACGAATTCATCATCACTATTAATAACAAGAAGAGAACGAACTTGCTCTTCTCATTGCTTAAGCATGGTATTACGATGAAGGAGTTCGTCTCATTCAACTTGCACACCAAGAAGAGATTTGTGGAATTCTGCTAACGCTTTGTGCACCTCTGTTAGTAATGCGATCATTCTCATCTATGAGATCACTAATTTTCTTCCTCAAAGTTTTGACTTTCTCCTCGGAATCAAGGTACATTCGTTTAAAGCGATTAGTTAGATTTAAACTAGATCTATGTTCGATCTCTAAGAGGTGATATTTGGATTGAAGATCCTTTAATGAAAGGAGGTTAGTTTTATTAGAGGAACTACTTAGAGATTGATTGAGGTAAGTAAGGAGGACATCATCATTCACGGGCTCGGGAAATGAATGAAGAAGAATGGATTCCTCGGAGAGATTATACACGTCTGCATGAGAATAATAGTCGGACAAAGGAAAGTAAAAGATAACATGAAAAAGATTTGAGAATTGAAAATTACTATACCATAAAGTTCTTTGATTTGAGTTGAAGAGTAGATACTCTTTCCTTTTTGGGAGACTAGGTCGGCTTCTAATTTTTGAATCTTATCGCGAGATGACGCGGCTTGACTTCGGATCTTGGGTCTTCTTGTTCAATTGTAAATTTCTCTTTTCAAGATTGTTGCGTCTTCTCTCAAGATCCGAGGCAACTACAAAAGAAGTTTTCCAACCTATGAAAGAAAGAGAAAAAACCGTCAATACATATATATTTAAAAATTTAAAATTAACGAGGGGAAATGTGGCGCATGCATACCAAAGACCCAAGTGCGTTCAAGAAGTCGGAGACACGATTCTAGAGGCTCCATTGAAAGAATCATTGCCTTCTAGTAAGCAAACATTACACACATTTGCGAGAGTCCCGCAAAGGGAAGCTAGGGAGCATCTCCCATTCCTTGGAAAGAGTTGAGAAGATGCTAGATAACCGATCCATAGGAGAGCCGGCCAACGGAATCTCTTTAGCGAGAGAGAGATTCGAATCATGGTTATCCTCATCAGAAGATTCGGAGCTTGAGTTAAGGCGAGAAGAAGATTGAATCTTTCGCTTCTTAGTTAATGGAGCGAGAAGATTTACCCTTGCGCCAAGCAGTTTGCCTCTTACTTTTAATCTTCGCGACTCGACTTCTTGACTCCAACCTTCGCATACGGTTAAAGATAAGAAAGGAGAGGCAACAATATTGTTTCAAATGACAAAGGAAATGTTTCTTACTTCACCAGTAGCGATCGAAGTATCCTCAGAGTACTCTCCAACGGATTATTCTTGTAGCTTCTTCTCAATTTGGCGATCTGAAAAATTTCACAAACTCAGCAAATATAAAAAAGAAAGTTGCAAAGGCAAGATTTGAAGTGGGAAACATACCTCTTTTGCCTTATCGGGCCATTTGAATTCCCAAGGATGATATCTGCGAGACTCGCCCGGGGGAAGAATATCGAGCCCGCGATATAAGGGCCATTTAAAATCAAGGGTACAACCCACCACTTCTCATCTTTGGAAATGAGAGTAGTATTATTGCCGGATGCGGTCAATATCTTGCATGAGCAATTTATCCTCGGGGACATTATCCTTCTTTTTGAGGCGAATGCCCCAACGAGATTTCGCATTCCTCATCTTTATCCTTTGAATAATTTTCAAAAAAGTTCTCTACGAGTGTACTTCTCGTGCTATTTCCAAGTCCCGAAATCGGGGTGTCTAACAGATAGTAGGGTATAAAGATCCTTTGCCAAAGACCACGATTCGCGAACTCAAGCATTAGGCGAATACAATCGCCACTCAATTGATAAACAGCCCAGAGAGAATTTTTCATGGGCCAAGATTTCATAAAATAAAGGCATCTCGAGGATTGTACAAGGAATGGGAAGTCCCATGAGAAGCGACCTAGCGAGACTATAATCTTTTGATCATCACATTGATGATCGAGGAAAATAACTTTGCGAGAAAGAATAGATGAAGATTCTTGATCGGGAATGGTTGATAGAGTGAAACCCTTCTCGAGCAACTGTGAACTTCATCAAAAAGAAGCTTTGTATGCACGACTAATGGAAGCCATTATCGGTATGGGAATGGATGGGAGGTTAAAAGATTAGGATCGGCGATAGAAGAGACGAAGAAAAGATTTGCGATGGCAGGAGCGCAAAGTGCGGAAGGAGAGAGTCAAAGAAAAGTTGCGAGAGAGAAACTAAAGGATGAAAAGGAGAGGAAAAAAAACTATATATAGGGAAAAAGATCCTCGAGAAAACGAGGTCATTTAATGCGAGAAGAGACATGAACAGTCAAGAATAAGCGGTTGAAAGAGACGTGTCAAGAAAAGACATTAATAATCAAAATCCGTGTAAAAGTACAAAATCAAAAACAGATAAAGATAAACGATCGCTGACAAATCAAAAGAATCACTCTCATGATACTCTTCCCTTCGCGGGGAGAAATATGAGGAGAGAGAGGAGACGATACTACATATACATCTCAAAGAAGCTTGGAACTTCGCCAAAGAATAGAGGCAAGTACGTACTTTTCAAGGAAAGTATTCTTTTGCTCGTTCCTCCATCAACAAAGATCAAAGATCGCTACCACAATAGATTTTTCCTTAAAAATCGCTTGTCAAGCAATATTCAAGGAAAAAAGAGGCAAGATGTAGGATCGTAATATCGCAAACAAGGCTCGCGGGATTAATAAACGACTGACATCGCGAAAGGAGTCGCAGAGCTAAAATAAACGACGTAATGAATAACGACAAGCAAAACATAAAGAAGACGTGAAACCTGGCGAGGGTTAAGAAGTGTCGCGAGAACGAATGTTTGTGCATCTGCGAAACTTCGCGGGACATTCCCGAAAATAAAGGATAGCTTAGCTGTCATCCACTATGTATTACCCTATATAAATGGCTGAGTGAATCTGTGTTAGGGGAGATCTTTTTGGAATTGTTAAGCAAGTCAATAGGGGAGAGAAAGTTTAAGAGTGTTTTAATTTCTAAGTGTAATTCTATTATCCTGTGTAAACATTTCATGGACTCAATCAATAAATATTCTTGATCTTACATCTTTCAATGGATTAATTAAGCAAAATTGAGTAAGGGGTGTAGTGTGGGATTTCCCGCAACTACAAAGAGTATGCAAATTTGATTTCAGAGTGCTTTCTTTTTTGGAATTTTGATTAGTTTTTGTAGTATGTCACAGCTCGATAAGGTTACTCTCTCTTTTCTTTTTGGAATGAAATCTTCTAAGAGCATATGCAAGAAACATAGCTTGGCAGCATTTTACCCTCCTTCATTTGATACAGTGCAGTATTTTGTGCAGCGTAATTGTATTATACTGGCAATTTCGCCAGCCAATCAAGATCTCGTTATGTCCACTGCAATTAAGATCTCTCGGGAAGTAGACCCTAAAGGTTAGATTACATAACTACTGTCCTTTGGTCAGCACCACGATGATTCTAATTACCCCTCAAGTACCGTTTTCACAAGTCTCATTGTGTCTTTGTAAATAATTGTGTTTTTTTTCTTTATAAATATAGTCCACAGTTTAGAGAACTTCAGCAACTCTTACATATTGTTTGCATAGTTTTGTATGCGATGCATTAAAAACACAAAGCACACTCTACGGGAACTGATATCCCATTATTCATCTCTCAAACTTCTACAGGAAAAAGTCTGCGATCAAATCGAGACACTTTGGCGGATCTTGCGTAAGCCTTTTGTAGACTTCATTCTTGATTATCAAGTTTATGTTTTTTCTTACTTTTTAACACTGGTATAATGATGATATGCAGATTCATCTCACAAGGGATGTTTGCTTCAAAGAATCTGACACCATCACAGCCGGAGATCGTCCTACCATTATTGATACAGGTATACTCATTGGGTTTGGGACTTTGGAGACTAGGACATAGCTTCAAAATAACGATTTCGGAACTTAAATCCAGCTCAAGTTGACCCAAAATAATAATTGAGTTTCTTAATTATTCAAAGGGCTGCGGGCAAATATCACATGTGCTTTCTGGGCAGAAATGTCACATATGTTTTCTTCATCCATTGCCTTTCATTTCTTCTTCTTTGCAAGTTCGATACAAGTATGAATCAGTTGGTTCAGCGCTGTGGAAAAATAACAAGTTAAATAGTTGGTGAATGGGAATTATTTCTCTTTTGTCTAGTGCATAATCTTCACTTTTCTATATAATTTTTTTTTTTTTTGACATTCTGTAATTGCCTAACTATGTTGTTTAGGGTAAAGCAGCTTCTATCGGTATCCACCATGCTCCCCACTAACAAAAACGAAGATTTGGTATGTGAAGTGCGGTACTTTTTTTGCGTTGTAATGTTGCTACACGCCAAGGGCGTAATCTTCTTTTCTATATAGTCGTTCAATAAACTTAGATTGGGAGGTATTTTAAAGATAAGGTCTTGATGTTGGATTCCTCGGCCGACCCCCACCTTGTTAAAAGCACCATAGATTACATTTATATATTTGATGGGTGTTCACCCATTACTAGATGGGATGAAATTTGAACAATTCTTGTTGGGCAGAATTTTTTTTTTTTTTTTTTTATTTAATATGCTCTTTCATTGTTATTTTGCAAGGTTGAATTGTTCATTGTGTTAATGAATTAACTGTTCTTTTATTATATTTATCTATTCGGGGTCTTAGGTTATTTTTGGGTTGAACACACTCAATGGAACATTGTTACATGTGATCATTTAGCAGCGGTACCTTGGGATCTCAAAAGTTCTCCATTGTTATTCGTTGCCTGATCGACAAAACTATGCCATTTATGGTTGGGATTCTTGGGAACTTGGTACAAACTCCCCCTCTCTCTCCCACTATGATTAAGCTGTAGGAAAACTCGATTGAAGTTGGAAATGAGATCGAAATTAGGGTTGGAGAAGAAAGCGGTGACCATTAGGTCCCTTAGCAGCTGCAAGATTTGTAAGTTTATGTAGTATCTCCTTATAGTGATTTAAGCTAGAAGAACCTAGGAATTTCGTAACTTTACATGAACTGAACTTAGGAATGAATGTATGTTTCATCACTAGTTTAAGTTAGAAGATCTGCAAGATGTGTACACTAGTTTGTTGTGATACTCGAGAACACATTTGTATCAAATACTTAATTTTTGTTACAATCAATTGAAGAATCCATTTTCATAATTTGATACAGTTGTATGTTGAATGAATGAATGAATGAATGTATCTTGAATGAATGAATGAATGTATCTGTGGAAATGATGAATGTGGGAAACTGGGTAACTGCAGGGGGGGGAAATGTGGGGGAAATGGATGTTGACCAGGTCAATGAAGACTTGACCTTTTTTTTTTATGTTGCAAAATATTAGCAACGTCTTTAATCTGTTGCTAAGTTAGAACCAGAACCAGTAAATTAGAACCAAAACCAATAATATTTTAGTTCCGGGTAGGGGTATTCCTGTAATTAGAAACAGGTTAGCAACGGCAGACCTTGGTTGCGAATAAACTGGGTCGCAACGGCGTAGTACGTTGCGAATCTCCGTTGCTGACCAAGAGTCGCAACGGAGCTTATGCCGTTGCGAAAAAATGCAACACCGTGTTTTGAAACGTCACTCTGCCGTTGCGACCCCGGTCAGCAACGGCCAGGCGCCGTTGCGAATCCCTAAAAATGGTGTAGTTGTTGAAACTACTTTGTTTTAAGAAGGATGTTTACTAGTATGTTTGTTAGAATAATGTAGTACTGTAATGCAGACAAGATTATACACTGTGATAGAGTTAGGGTCGTTAGCTTTGGTGCAGTAGCGAGTAACGACCCTATTTGTGATACACATAGTCGTTAAGTGTTTCAATTAAAATTCTAACGACTCAGAGGGAAATGAACACAGTGATGACCTTTTTTTTCCTGCATAGAGTCGTTACTGGTTATATTGAAAACAATCACGACTCTTTGTTAGCTAAACACACAGTAGATGAACCATACTTTCTATGGTTAGAGTCGTTAGTGATTATATGGTAACCAATGACGACTCTAGGTCAGAAAAACATCCAGGAGATGAACGACATTTTATATGTCTAGAGTCGTTATTTATTATGTATAAACAAATGACGACTCTATGTTAGCAAAAACATCCAGGAGATGAACAATATTTTCTATGGATAGAGTCGTTAGCGGGATCAAATAGCAGGTTAAAGACTTTTACATGTGTATCAAATCCGGAAAATACCCCTTTTAGGTATACAGAGTCGTTGCTTTTATATGGGATATATTGACGACTCTTAGTTAAAATAACAACCAGGAGAAAGTTAATATGGGTATTCTTGAATTTGACACATCAAATGTTCGTCAATGAACTTCGCGCTCGACGATACAACGTTGTATATTCTTTGTGGTGAATGAACTTAGTATCCCCATTACGTATTGTCCATAACCCATTGAAATGTTCCAACTGAAATTAAACGAGGAATGTTATATGTTAGTAACTTTGAAGCATGAGGAAAGTATAAATATTAACGAATTACTCACTTTTTCCTTAAGAGGAGCTCGTGGATGATGGTCGTACACCATATTTCTAACTTTTACATACTCTGTCATTGCACTTTTAATGTAGTTGAATCGAAATGCCAAGTCTCTCCATTTTCGGTTATTAGGATTCGCGGTACACCCGTAGAAGAAATCCTTAACTCTCTTCCAAAACATTGAATAGATTTCATTTGGACGTTCACGAAAGGTATTAGCAAACGATTTAACGAGACACAAATCTTCATACGCTTCCCATTCAGCCATTGCAATTGAAAGATTACGTAGTTTGGTGGAAAAAAGAATGGTTTTGGGCTATTTTCTCTAGAGGATGGGGTGGTATTATATAGAAGAAAATCCCAACGGTCGTTTTTTTTTTGAAAATCACAACGTGAGTCGTTAACTACGTGATCAAAGGTGTTGACGACTCATGAGCAGGTTGTTGCAAAATTAGTCATATGACGACTTAGGTATAGTCGTCACTGAATTAACAAACCGAGATAACGACTGTTTATTAAAATAAATTGAATCTCGATTGAAAGGAAACTTGGAATAGTAGCATATTAAATATTAATTAGAAGGTGGAAATTCCTTTGAACACATTACATGTTATTCATGTTTCTGGTGCGAGATTCAACTAGCATGGCGGCTTCAATGTGATAAAAAGGCTCTCCTCTCCATTTGGTATATGCGGCCTGAGCAGCACGCCTGTCCCCTTTGTGCCTCGCGAGAAACTCGTTGTACTTGGTGCACCATTTTATAACAAGAATCGTCATATGACTAATGTGGGACGGCAAGTAAGGATATCGTAGTTTGTTGTTGTTATTAACGAAAGGACCCGAACCAACTTGGCTCCAAAATATACTATCATGTTCATGTTCTTCATGGAGATCCTTGACGATGTAATAATTTTTAACCCATTCGGTCTCTTCCTCAAATTGCTTGAATCTTTCACGGAGTTGGGATTGTTCTTGGTCTCGTTTTTTGGCCTCGCGCAACTCTTCTTCTTCCTTCGTAGGATATGGCGTGAAAGTGGGTGGTTTTTTAGTAGGTCGCATGTTTTTTTTGCGTATCTCTTCTTCCATTGCCAATATTGATTTGGTTGGTCGCTTGCATCTTCTAAGTATGTTATCAATTGAATTGGGGGTTGATGAAGGATTTGCCATTCTTGAGGTGGTTTTTAATTGAATTTGCTCCTGGAAGTGTTCCTCTATATATACAATAATTACCAACGACTATTTTTTTTGGGAAAAAGTGTATCCAAAAAAAAGCCGTTGGGGGTTTTCTTATAGAGTCGTCCATGTATACTCTATAATGATAACGACTCTCAGGCGTATAACTAGAGTCGTTACTTTGTATGTATATATGCTTCACGACTCTTAGTATATAAACATCCAGGAGTCCATCAAATTTTTACTGAGTTCTTGTCGTTAATGTTTATGTAAACGAGATGACGACTCTTAGTTGGAAAACATCCAGAGATTGTCAAATTTTTAACATTAGAGTCGTTAATGTTTATGTATATATGGATGACGACTGTATTGTTGCAAAACATCCAGGAGTCTGTCACATTATTAAGGTTAGAGTCGTTAACTTGTATGTATATATGTATAACGACTTTTAGGCGTAAAAACATCCAAGAGAGTAGCAAAATTTACAGTTAGGGTCGTTAAGGTGTATGTATATATGGGCTGACGACTCTATAACATAATTCAAATTACCTATGAGGGTCGTTGGTGGTTTAATCCAACTAGGATAAAACGCATTGTATTCATTAAGAATTCTTCAAAATACAAATATCTGGGTAGAAGATACAACCATTATCAAAAAGTATGCTTCAAAATGCAATGCATTGTTTAGAATAAACATCTTCTCTCACGATTCATTTCCCAAGTCTAAGTAAACCGGGGTTGGGTACATAGCATTCCAAATGTTCATTCCATACTCATACTAGTTTGTCCACTCCTTGGTGTACTCTCCCCAATCACCATACACCCGTGGTAGAGGACATTCTTCGGAAATCTTCAAGCCTATGTAATGGTTATCATTGACATGTGCCATTACAATTCTTCTTTTCTTTATCGCCGTCTCGCACCTAGTTTTGGAGGGTACGTACATACAAGAGGCTCCGGGGAAGCCTTTGCTGAATACAATTACAACACAAGTGAATGTGTCCGCCAAAAGTTGGCCACCAAAAGGCATTTGCATCCAAAACTTATAACCGGCCTTCTTCGACCCCTTCCTCCATTTCCGTTTGAAACCAACTCCCTAAACTTCAATTCCCTCTCTTTTTGATCTCCTTCCATGAGCATTTTCAAATATAGTTGTTTATCTGAACTAGTTTTTACGCCATTTTTTTCTTGCATATTCGATTTGGGTGAGCTTAAGTTCGTCGGCCTCGTCGAAATGCCCTAATTGTTCCGTTGCAACTTGGTAACCACAATTTCCATCGCCGTCAACGTCGTCGGTGGATAGAAGGTGATCCAAGATGACGTGAGGAAGTTGGTCGGTATACTCTTTATACAAAGTGTAAGCAACACGATGTGGTCTTCCTTGGGAATCTCTAGGGGTGCGTGGATTACCTTTTATTCCTCGTATCGTAACCATTCCGCTCGTTTGGCTTTGCTGGGTACCGACCACATGGTCTACAACATCCATGTCTTCCTTTGGCGGACCCCTTGCCTTGGGTACGAAAGAGTTCTCATACTCCGTATATTCCGCCTGGACATACTGATGACGTGACATGTCACTTTTGCAACTCTTTGCCGCTTTCACGGTTTCTCTAAAAGACTTTTTAGTTGTGGGTCTACCCGGTGGTTTTTGTTTGATTGGCTCTTCTTCTACTCCCAAGCTCTTACGGGCAGCCGGCCACAAATTAGAAACCAGTATCTGTCTTCCTGCACAATTCGTTTTTCGATATTTCTCATTGATATACTTGCCAATCTCAAGGTTTCCAAATTGTTCATCAGCGGCTCCTGTGGGATTTGGGATGAACCCAAGTTGCTTCCAAAAAGGATCGATATCTTCAATGGGAATGAGCCCCTTGTACCCACCGAGCTTATGTTTACACGGGAGGCCAAGCCACGTCTCAGTTGTACAATTACATTTAATGACTTTTCCATCGGAAGATTTAGCTCGAAATTTGTTAAGTTCAGTCATCATATGCTTTATTGCCCACCATGATACTTGGTGTGAAACCCCACGTAGCAATTCTTTGTCTTCCATGTATTGCTTCAAAAAACGGTCCTTACTATACTCCATCCGAGTCACTATCTTGCTTAGGTCATTCTCGGCGTGCTCGTGAATAGCTTCCTGTACCGTAACTACCCCACCAGTGTTCTCTTGAAGATTTTTTTTCAAACGTCCATGGGACTGTTCTGCAATACTCGTGGACTCATTTTTGTAGTGCTTGAACTTATTAGTCCATGCATAAACAAACTTTTCCTTCCAAGGATTCAACAATGTATCTAGGCAATAATCGACAACCTTCTTATGATCCGTACTCCAATCATCAATAAACTTTTGAAGATTTGCATAGTACTTTACTTCGGTCTTTGAATGAGCCAAATGGTCCCAATCTTTGCAGAAATCCTCCCATAGATCACCATCTTGACATATTTTTCCTTTTCTTTCATTTTCTCTTGGCTATCTCTTTTTTTGAAAGTTTACTTAGACGCTCGTCTTCCTCCTTGGAACGTTGATTACCCTTTGCAGGCTTGATCTTTTGGATATGATTCTTGCAATTAGAAAAAATATTCATTTGGATGTGCCACGTACAAAGAAAATGTTGAGCATGTGGAAAAACTTGACGAACGGCACTCATGACTGCAAAATCCCTATCCGTAATTATAACCCGCGGTGTGTCTTCGCCTCGGTAAATCAACCGAGCTTGTTCCAAAGCCCAAACATAGTCCTCTATTTCTTCCTTTTCCATAAAGCACCATGCCAAGGTGAATGATTGCTTATCCGAAGTATGACTAACCACGTTCAACAATGGCATGTTATACTTGTTGGTCTTATAGGTGGAATCTATGAACAAGACCTGGTAAAAACACTGAGCCAAATCCACCGTCCTAGGATGGGCAAGAAAAATATGTGTCACTTTGTCGCCTTAGGACCCACCCTTGTTTGCATGGCGTAGTTAAGTTTTTACGCCAACCACTCGATTGTTGCATAATTAATCTACCATCCCATTCAGTTCTCCTGATCGTTGCTTTGGCAGCGTAGATTGTGGAAATAATAGACAAGTTTGTATTATCTTCCGCTCTTATTGCATTTAGGATCTGAAGGGGCCTACATCGCTTCATCTGTCGTACCTTTTCCATTTGATGTGGTTTCAATCGGCATATCTTTGGGTGCCCTAAAAGAGTACTACGTGGAGGATGGTTGTGACGACCATCCCGGAATACTATACAACCTCCATAGATTAGTTTCAGGATGCCTTTTGAAAACAATCCTGAAGGGGCATTGTATCTTCTTCGACGAAGTTTTGTAGACCCTCGTCGTCTTCTTCTCATACTTGTAGTTCTTCCCTTTGTGACTTTCTTCCTTATCCCCCGCTCTCTCGCATACCATCTCCATTTGCTTATAATCAACGTGTTTGCTTTGAACAACTACGCACATCTTCTCTTTTGACTTTGAAATAATCCATTCCTTGACCTCAGCCTTTGTTTTCCACGTCTACATTAAAACCAATGACACGTAAATGATTCAACACTAATTAAACAATTTTCATAAAGATATACATCAATTCAAACATTAAAGCATTAAAAACGTACCAAATCGGTCATATAGTGTTGGGAGGTATCTGGACCGATAATGGAGACGGGTTCAGGTTGAGAGCTCGCCCGTACAACCAACTACAGAGAAAAGAAAAAAATTTCATTTAGCAGTCGTCAGTTTCTGGGATGTCAAAATGACGACCCTAAGAGTCGTCAACATTATTTTTGCAGAAGAACGACCCATTCATCGATAAATGACGACCCTCTTTATACAGGGACGACTCTACATTCCCAAATGTATACCATGCTGCCTAGTATTCACCTTGGGTCGTTACTATATATATATCTAGCTTGACGACTCTTTACGAAGTTATTGCAGACTTTGAAAATCAACGGTAACTTTGACTAGTAGGAGCAGTTATTGCAGAAGTAACTGTTTTTTTTTTTTAAAAAAAAAAAAAAAAATTAGCCGTTGGGTACTTTTTTGCTATAAATAGACACCTATCTCTACCAAACTTATTCACCCATCACTTTCAATCTTCTTAAATCAGTCACCCATCACTTTGAATCACCAAAAAAGGCTCCAACTCCGTTCAATAATCTAGAAGATGTTGCTATTGTCAGAGCACACACCACTCTCACAAAGCACTCCGTTGAGGAAGCGCAATGGGTGGCCGATGAACGAAGACCCAACAAGAGGGCCTTACCTTGGGCATGATCAAAACACCAGTGCTTGGTGGAAACGGGTGTTTAAGGTATTCAAAGCACTAAGCGGAAATCGTTATAGGAGGACGCTCCCACAAATAAGGGAAAGGTACGCATATTTATACAATGAATGAATGCGCTCGAAACGAATTGAAAGCTCGTAAGGACGCTATGCCGAACGAACCTCGAATGAGTAGAGTAAGTTTGTGAATCAATAGGCCTTTCATCAAAAAAAATTTATTTGGTTATCATTATTCAACAACGCTAACTTATTTAAAAAATTGTTTTCCCAGCATACTTTGGGTCGGAGCCAATACGAATTAAAGTACGGCCATGAGTTTTTGCACGAGGACTGCTACACTCTCTTGGAGGAAGTTGAATGGCAATTCGCCCAATATAATTAAACTCGTATAGATTTTATAGCGCAATGTATTGAACAATTTTATGTGTTTTCCTTCTATTTTATTTCAACTACATGTATGTTTTTTCGGATTCAATAAAACGCATGACTACAAATATTGGTGCAATAACTATAGTTCATACAGGGTCGTCATGATTCGTTAAAGCAACAGTGACGACTCTAAAGATTGTTTGAAATTCTTGGCATGAGTCGTCATTTATGGAGAAGAACATATTAACGACTCTAAAGGGTCACGACACGAGAGACTCTTTTGGTAGAGTCGTCAGGCAGTAAACAAAACACATAGACGACTCTTTTGATAATCAAGAGTCGTCACTTGGTTAATATATATAATGACGATCCTTAAAACAGTTAATGTGAATTTTGAATTCACCAAATGTGGTTGAGTCGGGCAACGGTTAAAAATTCAAAAAAAAGTGATTGTTGGGTCCTTAATATCTATAAATAGAGACCCATATCTCACCCATTCTTCACCCAAACCATAATTCTCAACCTTCACATTCATTCTCATTCATTTATCATCCAAGAGGAAAAAGAAGAGGAAACACCATGACTAGTACTTACACTTCGGAAGAGAATTGCGCTATTGTGAGAGCTTGGAAAACCGTCACAAACCACTTTGAAGATCTAGGAAAAGACATTGATCAAACATCGGATGCTTGGTGGAACCGTGTTTTCATCGTTTTTGTGGCGTTAGACGGAAATTGCAACTCAAGGTCTTTGAAACTCGTCAAGGAACGGTTCGAGGAGATATTCTTCGAGTGTGAAGTTTTCAAAAGAGAAATCAAGGCCGTAAGGGAAGCCATGCCCAATTTGTTGGGTGCTATAAGAGTAAGTATTTAAACAAGAGGTAAAACTTATCCAAAGCTTTCAACACTACTAACTGAGTATGTTTGCGTTTTCAGTTGAGGAAGGCGTATGGCTATTACGAGGAGCTTCGTGGGAAAAAGTTTGAGTTCAACGATTGCTACTTTATCTTGGAAGGCACCATGTATAATTACGCCATTTATGATTAAGTGTATCAGTGCACCGTTATTATCTATTGTATTTCATTTCCTTCAATGTATCGCTATGAAAGATGTATGCCTTTTACGATTCAATGAAATGATTCTATGAAATCAAAAGTTATGATAATCCAGCACAAGGGTCGTTAGTATATTAAATAAAACACCGAACGACTCTACATAAAATTTGAAATGGCGGGATAGGGTCGTCATCGTCTACGAATACATATATGACGACTCTAAGTTTTTTATTTACTGAGAGTTCTGGGTTTAGAGTCGTTTGTCTCTAAAAAACAAAATTAACGACCCTTTTTTAACTAGAATAAAGGGTCGTCAGTGTTTATCACACTCCCCTAACGATTTTTCATAACATGGAAAAGTTGCAGGTTTGAGTCGTCATCGGTACTTCCAATTTACTGACGACTTTGAAGAGTCGTTAATGAATCCAACCCCGACTATAACGACTCTCACACTGACGACTTACAAAGTGACCATCAATCGACCCCTTGGAGCACCATTCAGACAATTTCAAGAGTATATGAGGTTTACCTGATTGTTTTGAGGTGCGGGTTCTTCATTTGGAGTATCGGTTCCTTCATTTTGAGGAGTAGGATCTTCATTTCCACCATTATTCATGGCTTCCTCCATTAACATCTCTTCATCAAACATCCAATCCATAGGATTATTAGAGACAATCTCACCATCAATACAATCATGGTTATTGTTTGAACCTTCACCAACCTCATTCCCTACACTTGAATCACTCATTTCTAAACAACCCTAGTTTTTCCTCCCAAAACCCCTCTTCTTCTTCTCAAAACAAAAATACCCAAAACTTAAATTTCCCAAAAAATTAATCCCAAAACCTGATTTTAAACTAAACTAAATTAACACACTAATCTACTTCATTAACTCTTAATACTAATCACTCAAGGCTATTTTAGGCATTTAGAAAGAATTTTTATAAGGGGTGACCCAAATTAGGATTGGGTGACCTTTTTTGTCCTCTAGTGCTTGGCCCCCAATTAAAATGTCTGGCCCCCAATCAAATTAGGTTTAAAAACACAAGAAGGCATTTTTTTTTCCAATACTCTTCTTCCGCTTCCCAATTCTTCCTTCCTCTGTTTTTTGAAGTTTCCAAGTTTCAACTTCCAACTACAAGTTTAAGAGGTAATTTTAATATTTTATTAAAATAAGTATTTACCACTAAATTTATTGTTTGTTTCTATGTAGTTTATTTACAGCATATTTTATTTTATTTTTCTTCATGATACCGGATGATGATGCGGACGTCGAATGTTGTCTTTGAACTATAAATTTTAACTATACGGGTACTCTCTTATATCAACATTTAAGTTAGTAATTGCCTTTTTTTTTTTTTTGTAATTTTTTCATCATTTTCTTCGTGTTGTACATATATATATATTGTAATTTAGGATGTTGCCATAACTTTATAATAGAGTTTCAAGGAAATAACAAAATCTCAAATCAAGATTAGAGGAAGAAAAAATCAAGACACAATAAAAGTTATGCAAAAAAGAAAAAAAAATGAATTGATCATCCAACAGTGAATCACATAAATCAATAATGAAGTCTAATTAATTAAGTCCAACCAGTATAAAGAACATGATTAATTAAGCAAAAATATGCATGAGCTTTAAGTTAATGCTTTAACTTTCATAATGATGAAATTAATTACTAGCATGATGACATGATGAAATAATTATCATGGTGTTAGTGTTGATGCTAGTTAAATGTTAGTTAGACGGATTTTAATGTCAATGTTAGTTAAATTTGGTTAAATTTTATTTACTCTATATGAGTGTAACCATTTTAAGAAAGTCTGCTCAATAAATAATTTGTACTCAAAAGAGTCAAAAGTTAAAAGAATAATAATTAAAAAAAAAATGTCTTCATGATTAAAAGATCTAGCTAGTTTATGTTCCTTTATGCATGCAACCAAATTTCTTATTGTTGCAAGAGTATATTGATTACCTAGCTACAAAATAGACATCTAGTGAATAAGAAAAAATTAATAGTTTAATCAATTGTCTTCATTCTCAATAAGTAATTTGTATTCATGCTCAAAAGGGGTCAAAAGTTAAAAGTATCAAAAGAAAAAGAAAAAGCTAATTGTCTTCATGATCAAAAGGTCTAGGCGTCTAGCTATCCTATGTTCCTACACATAGCGTCTAGCTATCCTATGTTCCTACACATTGGAAACCAAATTTCCTATTGTTTTAAGAATATAATGATTACCTAGCTACAAAATAGACATCTAGAATTTTCTATTTGTGGACAAAATAAAATGGTTTCCCTATTTCCTACCCGCACTTTTCTTATTTCCCATCCTCCTCACAATTTCTATAAACAATCTACTTTTGATTTCTATTTTTTTCCTATTTACCACCTATAAAAAGTCAAACTAACTATGACCATAACTATTAACACTTTTATTTGTCTTCTTCCTTAAAAAAACTCATTAAAAGTTCATCAAGTTATAAACCCTAGAATCATTTTATCTTTTATAATTCAATTCCTCGAGACATCGACGAATTAATCAGCGATTAGCCGATAAATCATTATTACGGATTCAATCATTTAAAATCTAGGAAAAAATATCCAAACCCTTGATAATTTGAACATCCAAGAAAATTATATTAATCCTATTGAAAACCAATATGTGAACAAGATTTAGAGGTTAGTTGCATCATCAATAATCAAAGTTCAAAAATAGACGAACTATATAAAGCCAGACATGAAAAACCAGCAATCATTCACTAGAGTTTTGTGTAATTTTATGTTTCTTATAGTCAATTAGGCTTTATTCGTGAGCGCTCTCTGTACACGCTGACCATTGATCTATGTAGTGGAGGTCCGTTTACTGTCTCACGGTAGTCAGCTTTCGGAGTATAGCTATTATTTCATTTTACTAGTATCTTGCCCGTGCGTTGCACGGGGTAATGTTATTGAATTATTATTTCGTCTGAAAATGTAGAGACGGGTCTCTCCTATTTTGTCAAAATGTAATATCCACTTGCATAAAGATCACAGAGTATTAGCATGCTCGAATATTTGTAGTCGTAAACAACTGGGCTGTCCCTACAGTGCTTAATCATACCATTTAAGCCGAAAATGTAGAGAATCGCAAAGTATATTAGTATATCGGCCTACCTGTTTGGGAGAACTAATATTTTGCCAATCTTCAGTAAGCATTTTGAAGTTGGCAACTGATACAAAGTTTGCTGTTTGCACTATTAAGTATTGGCATTTGGAAGGCTACATAATTCACTACCTCTTTCTCATTAAGTACTCAAATGATGATTTTGTGACCAATTACTTAAGATTACGGTTCAGTTGTATTATTTTGGAGACTAATAATGACTAAAGATGGAGACGATTGAGGTAAGGTTCTTCCAGGAGATACCGCCAAGCTGGCCAAGGATTATTGACACCGGATTGTGCTTTCCTTAGCTTTGCCATTCCATTGCTTCTCAAGCAAAAACATGCTAGCCTATGGGTTTCTGCAACAACAACAAAAGTTTTCCATTATCTCAATGCCATCAAAAAAAAAGTAGCTGATCAAAAAAAAAAAAAAACAACAATAAAAGTTTTTTTTTTCTTTTTTTTATCAATCTTGATAATATATTATCAACATCATTTGTTTAAAGAACATTACAAAATTTTCCATTATCTCAAAGCCATGAAAAAAAAAGAAGCAAATAAATAACAAATAGGCTCACTATCCACTTCTGAAAATATGAAACATGACGACCTATTTTGTATATGGGTGATCCATTCTTAGGCCTTATGTTCACATTCTATGAATTCTAATGATACTTACCTTGTTTGTTGGAAATTTTGAATGTTTAAACCAACTATTTACCTTATTTGTTGGAAATTTTGAATTTTTAGACCTACTATATTTAGAATATATCATGATGGTCTGCAACGCACATACATACGTCTAAAATCCTCGTCTCCACTGCAAAAGAGCCATATAGAATTAAGGGATGATAAGCCATCGACAACATCACCATCGCGCTATAACATATATGATATATTCAACAATCCTTGAGCAGAATTATGAATTCGCATTTTAATAGATCACCTACCTAAAGCTACTTCTGATTATAATGTTAAGAAACACTATTATGAAAGAAACCATATGGTTAAAGCCATTAATGCTTTGGAAAGCCCTTCCCCAATACAACATAACTAAAGCCACCACTGACAGGGTACTGTGGACAGCCACTGCAAGAAGACATCCAAAAGCACAACTGTTATATTTAAGTTAGTTAATAATCTGGAGTGCCCATGGTCCTGCAAGTGTAGTTCAAAAAGACACGAAAGAATCATCAATTTTTTTACAAATTCACTGAACTGCATTTAGTACCTGTGCAATTGTGTGATGCTGACAATTTCGAAAATAATACACCTTCTAAGCCGCCCTAATGTTAGAATTTATCTATAGTTGCGGTGGCGCTATATAGAGTTTCATAGCTAACACAATGTGTTACAATGACATAAAGGAACCACTATGCACCTGTTGTAACAAAGATTGGAATTGAAAATATATTAGAGAGCATCAAATATCAAAACAAAAAACATAACGACTTACAGTTCTTGACGATAAAAAACAACTTCGCATCATTGAAAAAGCAGTGGAATAAAAGAACGACTATTAATAGAAAAGGAGAACAGGGAGAAAATAAAAGGGTTAGGGTTTAGGAATACAAAGTTGTATTTGGCAGTTTATCCTTTTCCGCCAAAATGGTGCCTACAAAATATAACGAATTAACAATTAGAACAAAAATCGACAATTATAGCTTCCCTATTAGAAACGTATGTAAAATAAGCTATGCTTCTTTACAAATATACAACATAATAGATAAAGATCCTAATCGTAATCTACTATCACCTGCAATGTCAATTTTCTTTTTTACAAAAAGTAAATCAATACTGTAACAAAAATAGAGGCAACTGTAACTAAAATAGAGAATTGAGTTAGCGTAGCAACTTAGCATAACTTAAGCATTGGTGTGCAGAAAATCCGAAACAAAAGAAACGGAAGAAGTTGTACTGCGCTTTGAACTAACCTGTTGGGGTTTTCTTTATGAAAAAAGTCGGGAGAGGAAAAGTTGCGGCTGAAGATTAGGCTTCCATATGATTTCGCAAAGGTACTTAATTATCACCTACCTGTCGTGTGCGTTAGAGAAAGACCGAATTTTTTTCAAAATCCTTAATTCCTATTGGTAGGGGGCCAAGAGCTCTAAAATTCAAGCTTTTGGCCTAACTTTCAATATGGGGCCAGCAATTTCTACTCAAATTATATATACAATTCTTAGTTATTCTTAGTTATTAAACAATACCTGCACTACATAGATCAATGATAATTATTTAACTAGTTATCTGCACTACGGTAGTCAGCTTTCGGAGTATTTAACTAGCATCAACACTAACACCATGATAATTATTTAATCATGTCATCATGCTAGTTAATTAATTTCATCGTTATGAAAGTTAAAGCATTAACTTAAATCTCATGCATATCTTTGCTTCATTAATCATGTTCTTTATACTTGTGGTTGGACTTAATTAAGAACGCGAAATTGGGGGATATAAAAAGGAATTGGGGGATATTGATTACTTCTCCCAACCCCTAGTGTGTGTGTTAAGGGGTGATTTTTGGGTATGAAAATGCTAAAATACCCTTTGGTTAATTAAAAAACATTATGAAAAGACCATAATACCCTTTCTACTAAAACATTAAAATCAAAAACCAAATTCATATATCCCCCATTTACACAAATCAGTACTGGCACTGTTAGGGTTAGGTTCTGAAGAAAAAAAAAATTCATCGTTCTTCATCGATTAATCGTCGATTCAAAAATTTCTTCGTCGATTAACCAACCCGAATCATAAACAATGCCTCCACGAAAGAAACCAAATGCCCAATCGAACTCAACATCATCGATTGCTCAACAAAAACAAAGGAAAGACTTGCTAAGATTGCTCAAGAGCAAGAACACGAAGAAGCAACGTTATCTGACGATCAACTACTCAAATATATGGCTTCTGTGAGAAGGTAAGTCATTTAAAACTACTTTGTAGGTGTTTAAATCGATCTATGGCAATGGGTTTAGGTTAGAATCGCGAAACCTAACTCAAACAAGTTGAGTTTCAGAGAGTACCGGCATTGAAATTCGTATGAATACAAAGTCTTAGGTTTTGTGTTCCGGCATTCAATCTAGGATGAACACAAGGTCTGGGTTTCCAACCCCAGTTAACCGTAAACGAATTTTCGTTACCGGCATTCAATCTAGGATGAATACAGTGCCGGTTTTTAGTACCGGCACTGTTTAATAATAATTCGAGCATGCCGGTAGTGTACTTAAAACATACAGGAGAGTTTATGAATTTGTCACCAGTACCGGCATAGATTTTTGGTTTCATTACATGCCGGTTTTAGGTACCGGCATTCATTTGTAATAATTCGAACATGCCGGTAGTGGACTTAAAACATACAAGAGAGTTTATGAATTTGTCACCAGTACCGGCATAGATTTTTGGTTTCATTACATGCCGGTTTTCGGTACCGGCATTCATTTGTAATGATTCGAGCATGCCGGTAGTAGACTTAAAACATACAGGAAAATTGTCAATAATACCGGCATAGATTTTAGGTTGCATTTGTATGCCGGTAGTAGAGAAGAAACGTTAGTCTTCTTGCATAACGCTCCTCCCTTCCCATTCCACCCTTCTAATAGTTGCTTTTGCGGCATAAATTGTACGTAGAGAAGACACGTTAGTCTCGTACTTTTCCTTGAAGCCTCTGGACTTAATTAATTAGACTTCATTATTGATTTATGTGATTCACAGTTGGATGATCAATTCATTTTTTTTCTTTTTTGCATAAATTTTATTGTGTCTTGATTTTTTCTTCCTTTAATCTTGATTTGAGCTTTTGTTATTTCCTTGAAACTCGATTATAAAGTTATGGCAACATCCTAAATTACAATATATATATGTACAACACGAAGAAAATGATGAAAAAATTAAAAAAAAAAAAAAAAAATTAAAAAAAAAAAAAAAAAAAAAAAAAGGCAACTACTAACTTAAATGTTGATATAAGAGAGTACCTGTATTGTTAAAATTTATAGTTCAAAGACAACATTCGACGTCCGCATCATCATCCGGTATCATGAAGAAAAAAAAAAATCAAATATGCTGTAAATAAACTACATAGAAACAAACAATAAATTTAGTGGTAAATACTTATTTTAATAAAATATGAAAATTACCTCTTAAAACTTGTAGTTGGAAGTTGAAACTTGGAAACTTCAAACACATAGGAAGGAAGAATTGGGAAGCGGAAGAAGGGTACTAGAAAAAAAAAGTGTTATCATGATTTTATTTTCTAAAAGAAGGGAAATGAAAAAACAAATTGACGCGACCTATTATTCGTTGCCTCCCCCAATGAAAGAAGAAAAAAATAGTGTGATCATGTACCCACGTTTTGGTCACCAACTTCAATCTTTAATTCATGCATGAATCAAGGAATCTGCTTTAGTTCTTCACTTCTTTCAAAGACTAAAATGGGTACATGATTTGGACGTGGTGGTGGGTACATGTTAAAATGGGTACATGATTTGGAAGTGGTCACGGGGTTACATGTTAAAACTTAAAATGAAATAAAAGAAAGAACTATGTATGCATCATCATGCAGTGGTGGTGGGTACATGATTTGGACGTAATAATTATTTCGTCTTATAAGAAGTGCAATTTTAGATCGAATCTGATAATGGGTTGATTGACTCTACCCTAACTCATAATGCAATTCCTACGTTACCGAGTTTTTTAAGCATTCAATGATTAACTTTTAGAAACTAGTAGTCTAGTACCATATAGACTTGTTAAAACCATACCTACTTCTTGGCATTTGATGGAAATTTTGCGATCTAATAAAGGGACAAGTATACCTAGCTAATTGTTGCCGACGAAATTTTAGTAGCTATAATTTACCGACACGAATTTTATCAAACTTTCGTAAATTGTATAGTGAAAAGCATTTTAAAACACCTATGTAAAGAATATAAACATGACTATCGAATTATACACATTTCTTATACTAACAATAATCAAATAAAATGGTAGTATTAGAATTTCTTAATAATATAGGTCATCTATTAATTGGACAAAATTTAAAAATTAATAGGTCATCTATTTAGGGACGTGGGGAGTATTAAAAAATTAAAATACCTTGTAACAACGTTTTTTAGACTCGTTAAAATGTTTTCACGCACGTTATAACCGTTACATAGGAAATTCGGATCAATAATTTTTTTTATTTCCTATGTAACCGTTACAACGCCCGTTATTTTCAAAAAAAACGTCCAAAAAACGCGTTTTTTTGACTATACAACGCGTTTTTGTCCCAAAACATGCTCACACCTAAGAAAACACATTATAACGGTCATACCTAGTGTCCGTGACCTGAGCCGTGACCCGTTTTTCAAACCTTGAACAAAAGCACTCCCAACGGTCCAACCGTTTTTAGAACATTCTTGAAATCCTATTAACCGCATTAGATTGGGAAAATTAAGCGCAGGCCCAAAAAAAATAACATTCTCATTGATAGGCCCACAATTCAATAATTTGACTGAGTTTTGTTTATGTTTTGGGCTGCATTATAAGCCCAGCTGCCCTTGGTTACAATATGGGCCAGCTGAAAGAAAATATATTACTTCAAAGTCCCCTTTACAAAACTGCACTAAATCCTTGAAAGCTAGTCTTACTTTTTACCTTTTTAACTTATTCAAGTAGAGTAATGAGAAATTAGTTTGGAAACACAATTTCAGATAGACTTCTAAAAACACGACTTTTAAGATATTTTTCCACTCTTCACGTGACTCACCCTAGTCATATCCTACAATATGGGGAAAACACATATGGGAAGAACATTTATAAAAGCTAACTCAACCAAACAATATGGGGAAAACATTTAGGGATTTTGTATGGTGTCCTATGACATGTATGGGAAGAACATTTATAATCAAACGCACATGGTCGATCCAACCGTTTTAGAAGAAACGTTTTTTTCGACCATGCTCTTTTTGGGCGGACGAATTTCTTGTAACCAACCATGGTTGGCTTTGGCCGATGGGGTCAAGTGTGTGGCAGCCACGCGCGATCGTGTTGACATGTCCGGGCCTTTTGAGTCTACATCTACACCCTCCATCTAACGAAGGTGGACGCGTTTTGCGGCACATGTAATATGCCGCAAACCCTAATTTAGTGTTTTCCGTCCATAATGCTTGGTATGGACGGTTTCTTAACAAGCGAAGGCCCAATGGTCGACCATGCGGGGTCGGTTGTGTGTATTCCATACTTGGGGGTGATAGAATTGACGTCATCCAATCATGCTTGTGGAGTTGGATGGTGGTTCATGTTTTGGGGACTACTCGAGGAAGGGAAAAATGGGGGGACTACGCGTTTTATGGTTGGAACAAGTTTTTTTTTTTTTATAAAGCTGAATCTTTCGGGAACAAGGGTGTTCCTCCACACGTGATTTTTTATGATAAAAAAGTAATTATCATGATAGAACATTTCAACTTTTTGGGGTGGTTATTGGTAGTAATTTCTAATCACCCCTTATCTGTATTTTTTTTTAAATACCTACTTTACTCTTAATGATAAACTTAGTTAGTGTGATGATTAATTAGTGTTCGTGTTATGATTAGTAACTGATTAGTGAGTTATATTAGTGGGATTGTTTTGTTATAACATTATTATTGAGAGATAAGAAGAAGAAGAAGAAGAAGAAGAAGAACAAGGAAATAGGAAGAAGAAATGGGTGAACCCAAAAAATCTTTTTTTGAGTTTAGTAATTATGATTTGGGTGATTCATGTGATGATACCCCATCCTCAGAATCAGAACCCCCTTCACCTCATAGTGTATTTGTCAACACTTCTAATGATCCGGAAATGAGTTATTTGTTAGATGATGAAAGCTTTTTGCCCCAAACTCAAGCTAACCAAACAAATGATGGATTTTATCAGCCACAACCTGAAGATGAAGCTATGGGTACTCATGTATGCCTCATATTTAGTTAATGTAGCTTGACTTGTGCAAAAATTTGGCCAAACTCAAAATTTTTGGAAAAAATTCGGTTAGGTCAACCTAGTTCGGTTACCAAATTTAGCTTGCGAGGTAACCGAACCGTTCTTAATGTGTAGTTCGGTTACTAAATTTAGCAGACGCAGGTAACCGAACTACATGTTAATGGTGGTTTTTTATAGTTCGGTTATGTTTTTCCAGAACATGTAACCGAACTATTTTTATAGAGTTTACAGTGCATTGTTCGGTTGAGTCGATGTCAGCACTTTTGTTACCAAACTTTCTGTTCGGTAAGGTCGCTAAAAATATAAATACAGCTTTTCTAACCGAACCTTTGAGTTCGGTTTAGTCGAGTTTTTCAGTTTCATTGCCGAACTTGTACATAGAAAATCTAAAGATCTAGTTCGGTAAGGCCCACATTTATTTCTGGAAACTACATAACCGAACTTGTTGTTCGTTTTTTGATGTTAAAATGATTTCTTCGAATCCTTCACCCCTAAGTCGATACCGCCTTACAATACGAAATAAAGCCATAAATTCCACAACCATATCTCCAATCTTTCCAAATCGAATGAACAAAGCTATATGATCACGGTTATATAGGTTTGTTGTGTCGGAGCAGAATTTCTCATGAATTTTCCCCCAATAACTTTGACTCATAATACCATTCATTATTCATTCTTCACCCCTCTTTGGATAGTATAATATGTAGTTTCTGCAAAGAGAAAGATCTTCATTTAGAGTAAATTTAGGACTAGTAGCTGCCATTTTTTGAAAATTTTGTAACAAAAATGTTAACTATGAGACACATATATATACCACTTAGGTGTATAATGGCTAGAAATTTAGCCGTTACTTGTTATTACATTCTAATTTCAAAATTATGTACTATATTTGTGTCAGATAAAGTAGATTGAAATTTCAAAATTACAAGTTCGGTTAGGCATTAAAAACTTGCGACCAAACCGAACCACGTGTTCGGTTACATGTCAAATACATGTCTTCACCGAACTTTTTTGTGAAAGCTCACACTCAAACTGAGCATATATACGATTCCAAAAACACTCCAAAACAAACCTAATAGTTGGTTTATGTGATTTATGCATCAAGAAAATGAGTTTTCCAACATGTGCAATAGGAAAAATTTGAGTCTCCAATGAAGATTTAGGTTACCTAATATATTATACTCTGCTAACCGAACAATCAGTTCGGTTGGGTGATAAATACATGTCTTCACCGAACGTTTTTGTGAAGGCTCACACTCAAACTGAGCATATATACGATTCCAAAAACACTCCAAAAGAAACCTAAGAGTTGGTTTATGTGATTTATGCATCAAGAGAATAAGTTTTCCAACATGTGTAATAGAAAAAATTTGAGTCTCCAGAGAAGATTTCGGTTACCTAATATATTATCATCTGCTTACCGAACAACCAGTTCGGTAGGGTGATAAATACATGTCTTTACCGAACTTTTTTGTGAAGGCTCACACTCAAACTGAACATATATACGATTCCAAAAACACTCCAAAACAAACCTAAGAGTTGGTTTATGTGATTTCTGCATCAAGAGAATGAGTTTTCCAACATGTGCAATAGCAAAAATTTGAGTCTCCAGAGAAGATTTCGGTTAATTAACATATTATGTTTTTCTAACCGAACTAATATCTTATGGATGAAGGCTAACTGCTTCAGCCTACAGAGTAGTTCGGTAACCAGTGAAAATGTTGCGAGGTAACCGAACTCTGACTTCGGTTACCTGGTAGAATTTTACAGGTTACCGAACTATGACTTCGGTGACCAGGAATTTGTCACAGGTTACCGAACTACTAGTTCGGTTACAAGTTTAAAAATCGCAGGTCACCGAAAACCATACTATATTTCAACATTTCAGTATTATAACACTGAAAACAAAAACCCAATAAAAATTGAAAACACAAACAAGGTTCTAAAACAAATATAAAAGTGTTATACATACCAAACTACGAAATCCTTAAGTAATTTTTTAAAATACACAAACATACCAAATTAAACCATACGAAATCCATAACTAAGATGTCTTTTGAAACTAAAATCATACGAAATCACTAACGACCACTTTTATGACCCCTCTTACCACCTCCTTGTTTACCACGATTTTTAGGTGGAACTTCCTCATCACTTGTGGTATCATATCCTTGACCAGTTTCCTCCACAGCGCGACTTGAACCTTCTCCTCGACCCCTTTTACCAACACCTTGTTTAGCACGAGTTTTAGATCGAACTTCCTCATCACTTGGGGTATCATCTCCTCGACCGGTTCCCTCCACAGCGCTACTTGAACCTTGGCCTTGTTGTCGACCCTTCTTACCACCTCCTTGTTTACCACGAGTTTTAGGTCGAACGTCCTCATCACTTGGGGTTTCATCTCCTCCACCGGTTTCGTCCACAGCGCGACTTGAACCTTCTCCTGGTTGTCGACCCCTCTTCAGTTGCTTAGACCTACTTGGCTCCACCATTCTTTTAGTTATAAGACCCTCCCACTGCTTGTAGTATGCGGTTTGTTCCTTAGTCTCCATCGGCGCTCCACTTTTGATTTTAGCCATCCATTTTTTCAACAATTTCGAACCCTTCAACACCTAATTCCAATTTTAAGCACAAGTAAATATTTTTCAATAGTTTGAAATAACCGAAAAGTATAAGAGAAAGAAATTTTCTTACCACATTATCCCATAACCTTTTTGCTTCTTTTCCACAAATAGGCATCTCCTTCTGAGCTCTCTTAGCCTCCCTCTCATTTGCCTTTGCCTTTGCCGCATCAGCCTTAGCTTGTTGTTCTTTATTTATCACAAAAGGATGACTAATTTCTTCATAAAACTCCTTATAATCTTCCTCACATGCATTTACATCTTCCCCACAATGTACACAATCAGGTGCTGGTATGTGGTAGTTAGTAAGTGCATTCCAATGTGCTACCGCAGGAGTTGGTTGATGTTGTGGCTCAAAATACTTCTCGGTGTTCTTTGTTCCTTGAACCATCAAATTGAAATTTTTATTCTCCACGTCGGGATCCATTTGGACACAACAAAGTTTTCTTAGTATTCTCCTTGGATTATATATTGCGTAGCCGTTAGGATACCAAATTGGTCCATAGTAAGGCGAGACAACAGAGAAACCATTCAAGTCTTCTTCATCTACAGAGACATCATTTGGTACGGCGTATGGGTGAAAAACCACATCGTTCACCCTAAGTGCATCCAATCTCTCCCTCAACGAAGTCAACTGCTCTTCTTTAGACTTCTTTTGTGCATCCAAAAACAACCATTTTCCTGTTGTAGGAGCCAATCCCAATTTACGGAAGTGGTCGTAAATCCAAACCTATGCGAAAATATGAAAATATCCACGTAAATGAATATTGAATTGGAAGCAGAAAAATTTAGCGAATAATTTGCTAATTAACAATGTAGAAAAACTCACCTGAACAAGAGTTAAGTAACCTCTAATTTGATTACACTTAATCCTCGACCCTTTGCTCATCTCTTCTAAAACAAAAGCAAGCACACCAGTGGCCCAAGAGTAATTGTTCATCTTATCGAGATTCTCCAAAAGCTGTAGATAATGTGCATCCACCCTATTTCCAGAAGTGTCGTGGAAAATGACAGTTCCTAGCATATATAACCAATAAACGGTGACATGATGCCTAAGGGTCTCCCTGGCCATCACCAACTTTCCCTTCTCCACCTTATTTTTTGTCTCTCCAAATGTTGCCTTCAACTTTACCAACTTGAATTTCTTGACCTTCTTCTTCAATAATCCATCTGCCTCTCTTGGATTATACTCATCTCCACGTTTAGGGGACCTCACAGCACGTCTAAACTCACATTGAGGCTTTCTTGCATCCCATCCTAGACATTTTAGAGCCAAATCTTCAAGAGCTTCATAACTCATTGAGGGGTTGTAGCCTTCTCGAAAACATTTACCTTCCACTGGTAAGGCGGTGATATTATGGCAATCATCGGGAGTAATTCCCATCTCGCCGAATAGAAGATGCATAGTATATGTCTCGGGATAATTCCTCTCGAGAAATACGGATACGGCAATAGTGTCAAATTCCATATGTGCTAACTCAATAGATCTCCATAACACATATTCTTTAACCTTGGCTACAAACTCGTCACACTCCAAAGAAAGATCCCATGTGGACGCCTTTTGACATTTAATAAGACGAACATCATCGTTATGATCCTACGAAAAGAACATAACACTATTAATACTTGACGAAACACTATGAATACGAAAAGAACGTAACACTATGAACTTAAAGAATACCTTTGTCGCATAGATCTTCGCATCCCATGAGTGTTTGTATCCAAACAATGTTGCCCCTCCATCATTTGGAGTACCATAAGTTGGGTCCACTGGTGGCAAACATAAATTAGCATGGGGAATGTGTGAGTATCTTTTGCTAGGCGGCTTCGGCTTCTTTTTCTCTTTAGCAGGAACAATTTCTTGCTCTTATTCATCATCATCCTCTCCCTCTTCTCCATCCTCTTCCTCTTCTTCTTCTTCATCATCCTCTCCCTATTCTCCATCCTCTTCCTCCTCTTCATCATCTCCCTCATTTCCCTCCTCTTCCTCCTTTTGTCCTTCTCCTTCTTTGCCGGGTTCTAGTTCTTCTTGTTCTACATTTTCAACATGTTGTTGTTCAACCTCTTCATTTCCTTGGTCTTCATTTCCTTGCTCTTCTCCATCATCATTATCTTCTTCAGTAACATTATCAATTGTATTCTCCATCACCTCTTCATTGACATCTTGGATTACATCACGAACATTCTCTTGGTTGACTTCCGGTAACGAGCCCCCTCTATGTTTAGCATTTGTGACAACAAGTTTTCGGAAATCTAAATGTTTTGCTCCACGAGGGGTTGGAGTTTTCAAATCCTCATCTAGTTGTAGTCTCAATCTTTTTCCTTTGTTCCTAATGAACAAAAACCAAAGTATTAGCTAAACATAAGAGAATATTGTGTTATCAAATCAAATAGAACTAAAGAATAAAGTAAACACAACACTTGAAGTTAACAAACTAAAGTTCGGTTACCAAAAAAAAAAAATTGCGAGGTAACCGAACTACATATTTCAAAAGTTCGGTTAGCCATAAAAATTATCGACAAAACCGAACTCATTCTTAACTTTTGAAAAATTTAGTTCGGTTACGATAGGTTTTTTTGCGAGCACACCGAACTAAATATTTCAAAAGTTTGGTTAGCAAGAGAAATTATCGACAAAACCGAACTCATTCTTTCAAAGGAAAAATTGAGTTCGGTTACGAGGGATTTTTTTGAGAGCAGACCGAACTATGTAGTTCGGTCACCAGATATTAGTCTATTTTTTGCGAGCACATCGAACTGTTCTTATTTTTGGAAGTTCGGTTAGCAATTTTTAGGGTTACACAAAAAATTCTCCTAGCCGAAATATCTACTGTAACTACCATTTTCAATGGGTTTTGATGATTTCTAATCGATTTCTTCAACAAATAACGAATTAAAAAGAATGGGTATGAAGGAAATTACCCGCGGATTTGCATTTCAATTGAATCGGACTTCTTGGTTGTTGTTGGATGATTGATTTTGCCTCTGAATGGTGGTTCAAGTTCTTTTTGAATTAGCAATTGTTTTGGGAGATTCAATATATGTGGGAGTCCCGGACTCAATCCTGGAAGTCTGGGTGTTTGCTTGGAACGCATTGCTTATAAAGATTGATTAATCGAAGATGAAATTTTTTCTAATCGACGATTAACGTCGATGTCTACGAAGAAGAAGAGGAAAAGAAGAGATGAAGAAGAGAAGAAGAAGAAGATTAAGAAGAAGAAAAGAATTGAATCAGTTTTGAAACTGACTTTTTTCTTTTAATTTAGGTTTTAATTAGGTTTTAATTAGTGGGTTGGATTAGTGGGTGGTGGGTTAGATTAGTGAGTTATTAGGGTTAGTTATAACCTTAATTAGAATAAGGGCAGATTAGTCTTCCCTAATCTTTTAGGACACCCCTTATAATGTAGGGTGGACATTTCTATCACAAAGTAGTCCCCACCTTTTTTGGGTAGTCCCCAAAAAATAGTTCTTTTAGAACTTTCATAAAACCAATATTAACCATTAGATTTCTTAAGCCCGACAGTTTATATAATTTGAGGGAATTTTATTTTGGGCTTCATTGTAAGCCCATATTCCCTTGGTCCAACTCAAAGTAAAAATGTTACTTCAAACTTCAAAAGTTCCATGCCCCAAAAAACCAGTAGGGGCCTCCGATTAGAGGACAAAAAAAAGGTTACCCAAACCTAATTTGAGTTACCCCTTATTCAAATATTTCAGTAATGACTAATCTATCCTTATTTAATTTTAGTGTTAATCGTACTTAATTAGAATTAATTTTTTTTTTTTCAAATTTTTGATATTAATTATGACAAAATTAAAAATATACTAAGAATCATACAACGCCTTGGTGGGCAGCCTAGCAACAAGCTGGGCTCCAACACCTTTTTGAATAGCAACACCTAGTCTATGAAAAATAAACCTACCAAAACCACTACTGGCATCAAATTTTTCTTTTGTAATTTTTTTTTTGCCCAGATTTGTATGATAAATCGTCATGGTATTTTTAATTTTTTTTAAATCAATGACGACTCTAAGTGATTTACTACTTTTAATGACGACTTTAAAGTGTCGTTATTGTTTCAATGACGACTCTAAGGAGTCGTTAATGAACGACACTTTAGAGTCGTCATTGAAAGTAGTAACGACACTCCTAATCGTCGTTGAAAACATTAACACCTAGAGTCGTCATTGAATTAGCGACTCTTTAGACTCGTCATGAAAACAGTAACGACTCTAAAGAGTCGTCATTGAAACAATAACAACACTTTAGAATCGTCATTGATTTAAAAAATTAAGGGGTAAAACAGTATTTTTACTATATTATTAATACGCCCCTGAAAATTTGGGGGTGCAAATAAAATGGGTGAGGTCCCTAATTGTTTCTTGGGGCCCCCAATTAAACTAGGTTACAAAACTGCACTGGATAAATCCTAAAAAGCAAGTCTTACTTTTCAACTTAATTAAGTCGGAAAGCCAGAAATTAGTTTGGAAACGCAATTTTATATCTTTAAAAGCTAAAGAAAGTTTACCTTTTATGAAGTAAATATTTTCCCTGTCCTCCTTCTACGGTAGAATATTAACCATCTAAGGTTGTGTTTGATAACAATGAAAGGAAACATTTTTAAGAAACGTGTATTCCATGGAATCAGTATCCTGGGAGAACTAAGGAAAGACTTTCCAGGAACTCCATAGAATTAAGTTTAAAACATACTTTATACCATGCTTTTTCATAAATTGACCCACAATTCCAAGAAAATAAATTTGTATTCAACCGACGGAAAACACGTTACCTCGATGGAAAAATGGCTAATTCCATGAAACTAACTCCTATTAAAAACATCATAAGAATAATTAGGCATTTCCATGAACCCAGGAGATGTTTATGGAAATCTTGTTGGGGGAATTGTTACTATCCATTCCGGTTTTAAGTTCATGAAATACAACCATTTGTATGAGAATTAAAATGAAAAAGTGCAGGTAGGTCGTTTGGATATTTGGAACCATTCACATTGAATCTGGAAGAAGAAAAACAAATTAAGTACAACTCTATTTAATATTTAGCAATAAATATACCTGACCAAATTGGGATATACCCAGATTAATTGGGGTATACCCAATTTTAAGTGGACTCTTTTTAAGGGCTACGGGGGAGTCCTAATGGGTGAAGTTACAAAACTACCCTTACCCTTTATAATTCTTATTACTCTAAATCAGTTTTCATTTTTTCATTTCATCTTCTTCTCTTCTTCTTCTCCTCCACCTCTACCTTACTGGCTTCTCCATCCCCCATCATTGAAAACTCGTCGATTCGAAAATTTCGATTAATCTTCAAACATGGAGCCACCACAGCCGAGGCCTAGTCATATGAAAGGAGCAAATAGAAAACCAAGTGAATATAACCCTGGAATTGCAAATTTAGTTCAAAAGAAAGTGAAGAAAAAAACGGTCGAAGAAGAAGAAATCAACGTCGCTGAAACCGAAGAAATGACGCGATTAAGAAAGTAGGGGCCTACTTAAACTCACTCCAGTACTTTAATTTCATGTTTGCATGTCAAATTAGGTGAGAAAAATCGAATTTGTGAATTTGCAGTGATTTAGCCGGCAATGTGTTTGTTCCACGACATGGCCGGCTTTTCATAATTAGAGTTAGTCGGAAAGCTCTTAGGTTGAATATCTTGCCGGCTGTTAAATACCTGTAACTGATTTTTACAAAGTCGGCAAGGTATTCAACCTAAGAGCTTGCCGGCGATATTTTGTTTTTAGTCGGTGTGTTATAATTTTTTACCTTGCCGGCTATATTTGAATAGTTTGTGTCTCCTAATGCCTAAAGTTACAAAAGTCGGAATGGTATTTGAATACCACCTTGCCCGTTATATGTTAGCCGGAATTGTTTGGATTATAGACCCTGCCGACTAATGATGTGGAAAATCTTGTATCTACTGTGTTCATAGTTGTTATAAGCCGGCATGTTATTTGAATAAGACCTTGCCGATTATAGTTTAGCCGGCATGCAATTCAGATATCGACCATTTCGACCATTGATCCACTGGATTTGTTATATATTTCGACCCTGCCGACTTATGAATTTTTTCTTAATTGTTCTTGTTCAGGTTGGCAAAGGGAAAGAAGAAAACTGTTACTCCTCCTTCAAGACCTCCTCGTGTTGGTGACAAACTCTTGACTGCAACACATCGAGGGGCATTAGTTGAGCCGGGAACGCTCAAGATCCGTGAACGGAATGATTCTCAACCACCACCGGAACCAAATGATTTAGATGAAACTACAGATGAAGACCAATCAATTCCATCTGGTAGAAGAGGTAATGATGATGATGATGATGTTGAAAGAACTCCGGCTTCTGGAGGAGGTAATGATGATGATGATGATGATGGTAATGGAGATAAAGATAAGGATAAAGAAGATGAAATTGTTAAAGAGGAAGAAGAAGAAGATGGAGAACAAACTCAAGTTAATGATCAACAAACCCAAGATGCAACTACAACTGAAACCAGAAAGAAGATGAGGGTTATCACTAAAGCAGTTGATTCCCACATGCCTCCCTCTCACTTAAAGGTTACATTGAAATTAGATGAGCCTCTAAAGGGGACAGAGTGCCCGACTGAGATTGCGATTAATAAGTTAATTAAGAGGAAAGAGATACCATTTTGTGGTGCTCAGGATAAGGATATGCCGCAATAGCTTATCAACATGCGAATCGCCTTGGACAAATTGACTGCGGATGAGGTAATATTTGATCCGTATCGAGATGCTAGAAATCAAGGTTTAATCCAAAGGAGAGATGATGTTGCATTATACTATGGACCTTTGTTGTACACCCATGGATTTTCAATGTACGATCCACATTGGGTAATCCGACAAGCGGGTTACGTCCAAGAAGAACCACATCCCGATGATGGTCCGTTCTTTAAAGTGGAGAGGAAAGGGTGCGCCACATCCCCAAAAAGTATTGACGTCCGTTACGCTCCACCACCAGGTAAAGATCATTGGAACGGAAGAAGTGAGCGTAAGTCGATACGAGGCTTTTGGACGAGGTGACCGAAGGTCATGAAGATCATGAAAATTACATGCCATGGTACCTGGGTTTTGCTAGTCCTACTGTGATTAGGGAACAGGCTGTTGAACAACTGGCTTGTAAGAACTTTGTAAGTATTTAGAGTTGTTCTTATTGTATTAAGATTACATTATCGAATTAGTCTATTAATTGTTTGTTGTTTAATTGAAAATAGAAGAAGCATTTGAAGATCCTTGTGAAGATGATGTGTTGCGCGAGAGAAAGATGACAGCGTTTGTCGATTGAATAGCAAACTAAGCACATTGACTATGCTAGCAATGTTGACAACGAGGATGCCAACGAATTGTGGGAGCAAGCTAATGCTGAACTAAAGAGGGAAGAACAAGCCAAGATGAATGCTGACAAAAAGAGGTCTCGTACCCGTGGTGGTGGTGGTGGTAGTGGTGGTGGTCGTGAAAATGCTAAACGAGGCCGTGTTCGTGATGGTGAATGAATGCATTTCTAGTTATTTTTTTATGTTGTGGTAGACAAATCTTAAGGTTAATGGTTGGACATATGTTTTTTTTAAGGTTTATGGGACGTATGTTTTCGTATTTTGGAAAACTGTTGGATTTCTAGTTGTTGAATGAATGGTGTTTTTAGTTATGTTAAGTTTCAATAATTCCTCCGGCAGGGTATTGAGTAGATGTTTTGTTAAGTTACATTGCCGACTAAACCAGGGCCGGCAAGGTTGTGAACTGTCAGACTGCCGGCCCTGACAGAAGAAATGGTGTAGTTACCAGGGTCGGCAAGGTAAGCAAATTAATACCTTGACGTACAGTCGTCAATGTATTAAATTATCGACCCTGCCGACTATGTGTTGCAGAAAATACCTTTTCCTGATACCTAAAATCATAAGGTCGGCAGGGTTATAAGATTACGATCTTGCCGACTATACAAAATCCGACACGCTAATGACTAAATACCATGCAGACTGTTATACATAAGAAAATGAATTCCTGATGCCTAAAATCATAAGGTCGGTAGGGTAAGAAAATTAAGACCCTGCCGGCTAACCTTAGTCGGCATATTGGGAAAACAGTAACTTAGACGGCGAGTTCAAAATTCAAATTTTTGCAAGTACAACTTCATTGATTGACTACCATAAAGGCCAAATTTGGGAACCATCCTATAAATACACTAGTTCTCTCCACAAAACAACACACACCTATTAGCATATACTCTACAAAGCTCATATCATCATACACTCCATCTACCTCTCCCAATACCTCTACATAAAACAATGGCATCATTTGATTCAAATGAAGATCTATCCATCACCAAAGCATGGTTTGCGGAAACTTGGTTAGAAAGCAGTCCTCCGTAAGGGTGGATTGATAGGTGTAGAATACACCTAATTTACTATCTAGTAGTTTATGCTTTCTTTGCTATTTTTCTTGTAAATTATGTATTTTACGCTTGTTTTGAGTTTTGTAGCTACTTTGGAGTCGCACGGAGGAAAAGAAGAAGAAATCACCCTATTTGAGCCAAAAGGGTAAAATTGTCATTTCATCAAGGAGGGAATACTATATGGAGCTCAGCTAAGGTTAAGGGGTGACTCAAATTATCGAAGAAAGGACAATAATAGTTAAGGGGAGGTCAAAGAGGTGTCCCTTATCCAAAAGAAGTGAGTGAGAATAGCACTTGGGGTGTACTTAGTGGGTGTTTGAATCCACCCATACCTCGAACTCTAACCCATACCAAAGCCCACATGTCCGATCCACCCTAACCTAAGCCCATCCATCTAGGACCCATAATCCAAGCCCATCCATCTACCCGACCCATAACCGAAACCGGATCCGTGTAACTATAACTCGAACAATAAATCGAGAATTACTTCTCAATCATTGTTTTTTGCCCGAATCAAATACGAACAGGTCGCCGTCTGAAATCGGGAGTTGATAAAACAAATTGAGAAGGGGATCGAATGAGTCTTCACGAGTGAATCCGAGAGATGAAGTCGAGAGAGAGATTGAACTCGAAACCCGAGAGGAAATTAGAGATTGAGACGCCGCGCCGAGTGAAAACCGAGAGAAGAGAGTGATTGATGACGGTTAGCAGGCTGAAATCAAACTAAGAACAGAGAGCGAGAACAGTTAATGATTGTGTAGTGTTGAAATAAGAGAACCGAGAGATCAAGAATCGACGATGAAATCAGTTAGGGTTTGGTTTAAAAATTGAATGCAAAGAAGAGAGGATGGTACTTCATTTGTTGTTAGATGGGTTTAGGGTTAAATTGAGAACGATGTTCAACCAAGAGACGATGAGAAAGCTCAGATGGGTCTTTGGGTTGTGATTGTGGAGGTGGTGGTTCTGTGTTGACAGAGATGAGAAGCTCAGATAAAAAATAGGTCTTGGTTAATTGAGCTGCTGGGGGAGATCGAGAAGCTGCTATTGATGGTGATTAACTAGGGTTCGAACAAGACTTGTTGTTGCCGTGAAGCAGATGGTGGTGCTGTGAGATTGAGCCTTGCTGCTGTATGTGGAAATGAGCTTGAAAACTAGATAAATGTTAGGCTTGTAAATGATTACAGGGAGAATAAAGATCCGTCTTCGCATTGTGGTTTGTGTTGACATCAAGGTACGGCACTTGAATTGAAGGTGGAGAAGATGTTGATGTTAATATATGGATGAAATGTGTTGCAGGTGATGAATGGTTGTTGGTCATGATGGCCGAGGTTGCAATTGCAGGTTGGCTTGAGCATGAACTGGGATTGCAGTGGAGAATGAATTGAAATTGAGTTACAGGGGAAGATTGTTGGCTTTGAGCCTGGCAAGTGGCTGCTGGTGGAGAGAATGAGGGTTATTAAGTGGTTCTGCATTTGGAGTTTACTGGTGGCCTGTGATGATGCAATGAGCCGGACTGAGTTGGTTTGATGGCAGGAGTTGAGCAGGAGCTGTGCTTTGGATGCCAAGGATATTGCAGCAGGTGGAGTTGCGGCAGAGTGGTGAATGAATGGACTAGTAGTGAAATCGGGGAGATGGTGGTCTGCAGTGGCTTGGGCTGAAATGGTATAGCTAATGGAGTGGTTGCAACTCGGGGAGGTGTCGCTAGGGTTGGAATCGAGCCGAGATGCAGATAAAGGCAAAGCAAGACTGTGAGAGGAGAAAGATGTAGCTGAGTGCAAATGGTGAATGTGGTGTTTTGTAGAAGCCAAGGCAGTCATGCAATGAAATGACAGGGAATGAGCTTTGTGTTGCTTGAATCAAGATGAGAGAAGGTTCACAGAACTGGCAGGGCCATCTAGGCCGTGACAAAAGGAGCAACAGACAGCCATCTTGGCTGTGGAACCGCAAGGCAAGTGCAAAGTCGCAACACTCGGCTGGACCGACTCGGGTCACCGACTTAGTTGACTCGAGTTGACTCGCTGACTCGACCGACTAAGACCGAGTCGACCAGCTGACTCATTGGCCGACTCTTTTCTACCTTGTTGTTGACTAACAGGTTGACTGACGGTTGACCCGTTTGACCGTTAGTCCCAACCGATAGATCGACGAATATTCCGTCGAATATTCTCCGACGACAAAATTTTCGGGTGGCCGGCGGCGACGTTTTCAGAAGCCAAATTATCCCATAATCCCGTTTTCGGCGAGCAAAATTCCGTAACTTTCTATGGATTTCTCTCATGGGTATGAAGACTTGGGCTAGGAATTGGATGGAGAATTGGACTCAAATTTGGAAAGAGAAGGTGGAAGAGTTGAGAAAAGCTTGATTTGGAAATTGAATTGCAAAAGGAAAAGGATTCTAATCCTTAGAAGAATTGGAGAATATTGAAGCCTATAAATAGAGAAGTTTTCTACAACTTCTACACATCTCTCTCTCTACACATCTCTACACACACAATTCTTTTCTTTTCTTATTCTTTGTGTGAACTCTTTTAACATGAGTAGTTAATTTTATTGATTGAGGATGAATTCCTAGTTTTTAAACATATGATTTAAGTTTTTGTTTTCAAATTCTATCTTGAAGTTTTTCACATAATTATCGATTGTTTTTACTAATAGGAGTGATCTTAAAGACATTCATGATTGATTGATAGATTGTTTGGGGTGGCCAACTAAATTGATTTGTTAATTCAATCTAAAGCTAGTGAAAGTTGGGGATAAGTAATCGTTCTTTGACTCTTTACATAAGTAGCAAACATGAGACCTTGCGGAGGGATTCCGTGGAGCAATTGTGTGTAGAAACAACGTTAGCAAGTAGACCTTGAGCTAAGAGTCTAACTACTAATATCAACCTAAGAAATTCACAAAACCTAATGCATGAGCCAAGTTACATCTAGGTTGAGCTAATTCTAGGTGGCTAGGTGATTAGAATGGTAGTCGAGAACTTCCGTGTCCGGTGATACAAGGGATTTAGGGGTTTAGCACTGAGCTAGCTGCTTTACCTACGGTTGGTGATAATCTGTGACTAATAACAAATAGAAGAGAACATAACTTGATTCATTGTTTCGTAACGAAGAAGGATTCCTTGATCTTGTCTCTCTTATTGCTTTCAACTTTACCTTTTAATTGTTTTGTTTATTTTTATTTTGCTTTTTACACCCCCCTTTCGTGACAACTTTTACAACTAGAATCTCGTGCTCCTCGTGGGATCGACCTTGACTACCCTATATTACTTGTTAATTAGGTAGTAAAGTATTAATTAATTTGTTGTGGTTACGACACGCATCATGGATGCCGTAACCTTTTGGGCTAGGGTATACAACAAATATAGGCAAGAGTTTGGGAATCCTAATGGAAGAAGTGTTCAACAAATTCATGATAGGCGCCTAGTCATCGAAAATGCGATACTTGTTTTTTTAGCTATCCAAAAGCCGATTTTGAACGCTAGCCACTTTGGATTGTCCATTGAAAATTTTGTATGTATGTTTGTGGTTTATTTTACGTGATCCATGTTGTTTGATCTTCCTACTAAACACCACTAACAATGTAAGTTTGTGTTTTTTTTTTGTAGCATGAAGTCGTCAAAGCGCGATACTTGGAGGAAAAGGGGGAAGCATTCGCATTCGATGCAAGCTATCAATTCATGGTATCCAAAATTCCCGAGTATGCTCCGGACTTCATGTCGGTTGAATGGGACTCGCATTCCTCTGACGAAGATTGATGGTTTTGGTGTAGGTTTTGTGGGTAGATCTCTATGTAAACCCTCACGAGACTATAACTCGTCCACTAGGGTCTCATAGGGGTTCAAAGGATTGATGCACATGCTAAGTGCATTCGTTGTTCCAACGACAAGGAGTTAGATTTTATTTTTCAATCAATGTAGTAACCAAAATTGCATGAATAAAGTGAATTACATATTCCCATACTCTGTTTTATGTTGGGTATAACTAAAGGTCGGCAAGGTTACATTGCCGACAATTAGACAGCCGGCAATGTTAGAAATTATTTGTGTGCTGACTATTAGTCATCCGGAAGGGTAAGATTATATGCTGACTATATGATAGCCGGCAGTGTAGGAAATATTTATATGCCGACCATAAGATAGCTAGCCCAAGATAGTCGGCATTTTATTCATTCATAGACCTTTCCAGCCAAAAATAGTCGACGTTTTCTTCATCCGCAGACCATGCCGGCTAAACTTAGTTGGCACCTTATTCAAACGTCGACCTAGCCTTCCAAACTTAGTCGGCACCTTATTCAATCTTCGATCTTGCCGACTTTTTCACATTTTCAGAACTGAAAGTGTTGATCGAAGTTGAACTCATAAGACAAAAGGTTTAATCTATTGAATTCATAATTTCAAAATTTTAATCTAAAATTAATTAACCTAATCAACATTTTTAGTGTTAGTTATTAAACAAGGGTATATTAGCCATTTAGAAAATATATGGTTAAGGGGTGGCATGTTTTACTTCTAAATGACCCAGGTTTTGTCTCCTTAGGTATACCCCAATTAATCTGGGTATACCCCAATTTGGCCAGGTAAATATAATACAACACTTTTTACTTTTCTGGAATTTGACGACAATTTTTGTATTTTTTCTAGTAAGTGTGCACATTTTGCTCACACTGCAGTTCAGAATACCTATGTAATAATATATACAGTTCTACCTATGTAATAATATATGCAGTTCTCGGGACCTTTTCAGTAATGGAAATTTCCTTCATTTATAACCTCACGACAAAAGAGCAGATCATCTCGAGGCTGCTAATGGGGTACCAGGTTAAATGGGGTGTACAAAGCCAAGGCAAAACTTGTTTTGTCCTATATGAAAACCTTTTTTGTCTTATCTTGATTATGGTACACCCCCACTTAATCTGGTACCCCTATTAGCAATTTTGGATCATCTGTTGTGAAACCTTGCTGCCACGGCGTTGCTAGGGTACATGAAATGCAGTAGTACATGCCATTCAAGTTGTTTTGATCCAAAAAAAAAAAAAAGACTTACAAAGGTTCTTTTTTTGCATGATAAATCTAGAAAGAGAGATTATATAAAAAAAGAGAATAAGGTAAAAAGTTTTGAGAGGGCCAGACTTGGACATTAACTAGCCTATGACTCTGTGAGTGCTGCAGCATTAAGATCAGCTTTCTCCAAGTCAGTTGAGGTCCCTGTGAACTCTGCCAGAGCTTGCTGCTGCTTCGTACATCTGCGCCAGCGATTCAAGTTGTTTGACAAAAAAACTACTGCAGGGATCTATAGAAGTTTTAACAATTTATTATGAAATTAATTAGCTAGTAATGCTCGTACATCATTATGACTTGGTTACATAAAATTTTACAACAGCAGTAAGTCTCCTAGTGAAATGGTTTCAAAAGGCTTTGCTAAACCTGCCCTGGTATGAGCTGATAATGATAGCTCTACTGATACTTCTTGCATAGTTGGCCGAGAACATGGATCACTCCGCAAACATGAAAACCCAGCCTTGACGATGTACATTATTTCTTTCTTCACAATATCTGTTGGTGCTCCAATGCATTGGTCCAAGATGTCTCCCAACCTTACGTTTTGCCCCACCTTAGAGGAAGAGGAAGAGGAAGATGAAAGAACATTTTGCGAGAGTAATGTAATAATTTCAGATGGATGCCTTCCCATTAGCACTACTAATATAATCACCCCAAAGCTATAAACATCACACTTCTCGGTCACCTTCATTGTATATGCAAGCTCTGAAACAACATTAGTAAACAAAGAAGCAGATGTAAATTTACTTATTAACTTTAGAAAACGGTACCAATAACAATCAGAGTTACAGTTAGGATATACCTGGAGCAACATATCCGTAAGTTCCTGCAAGTGAAGTCCAATTCGATGAATCCGGTTTCAGAATCCTCGCCGTACCAAAATCGGAAACTCGAGCATTGTATTCAAAGTCCAACAAGATATTGTTGCTAGATATGTCTCTATGAACTATTGCTGGAACGCAATCATGGTGCATGTAAGCAAGTGCGTTAGCTGTTCCCTTGATGAATGTTATCCTCTTTATCCAATCAAACTCCACAGCTTGTTCCCTATCACATAAAACATTTTTCAAACTTCCTCTTTCCACAAACTCATAAACCAAAAATGATATTCGCCTTTCAGGATTAGAACAGAAGCCGAAGAGTTTCACAATGTTCCGGTGTCGGATTTCTGTCAATGCATGAACTTCATTTTCAAATGACTTGTGATCGAATATCTCAGAATCTTCATCTGATGAGTGAAGTTTCTTTACAGCAACAACCTGGCCTGTTGACAACTCTGCTTTATAAACGCTCCCATATCCTCCTGTTCCAATGCAATATTTAGCATCAAAATCCCGGGTTCCTTCAATTATGTCTTCGAACACTATTTTCCCATCGTAATTCCAAATTGAAAATAAATTTCTTCCCGTATTGGTAGCACCATCATGATCTGTAGGCGCGGCATTTCTGACCGATCTTTTCCGAAGGAGAAACAAGATGGTGAAAAGTACAAATAAAAGAAACAACGACCCAACCAAAGGAAGTAGAATAACAAGCAAAAGCTTGTGCTTGTCCCCTTCTCTTTTAATCACAACCAAAGATTTACATGGACTTAAACCTCTAGAGTTATTATTACCACACAAATCTTTGTTGTTCTTCAATGCATCAACAGAAGCATCGTTAAAGGCTTTGTTATTTGGAATAGGACCACTCAATTCATTGTTCGAAACATCGACACTAATCAAGCTAAACATTTGATCAAATGAAGATGGTATTGAGCCAAAAAGCTTGTTGTGGGACAAATTTAGTGTTTCCAGTTTGCTTAGTTTTGAGAGAGCTGACGGTATCTCTCCACTCAGCTCATTGTAACTAATATCAAACAAAATCTGTAATGAATCCAAGTTTCCAATTTGGGGTGGGATGGTTTCATTTAAGCTGTTTGTGCTCAAATTCAAAGATAATAACTTTGAACACTCCCCTAGTTGTTTGGGTATTGATCCAACAAGATTATTTGTTGATAAATCGAGATATTGCAGGTTGGATAACATTCCAATTGCAAAAGACAACCTACCAGAAAGCTGATTATTACTCAAATCTAACACGATCAATGAGGACAGTTTCAGCAGCTCCTTTGGGATTTCTCCAACTAAATTATTCGAACGCAGAAAAAGTTGAGTTAAAGTCTTGGAGTTTCCCATTTCTGATGGTATTTTGCCAGTGATATTGTTCCCTGAGAAAATCAGGACTGTCAAATTCTGGCAATTCCCCCAGTCTTTTGAGAGTTCACCGAACAACATATTGTTACTGATAGCTAATCTCCATAGAATTGGGTACACGTGAAATGCCTCTGTTATATTATCAACCAGTTTATTATTTTGAAGCACGAGAATTCTAAGGCTAGTGCAATTTCTAAGGCTTCTTGGTATAGGACCTGTGAAATGGTTCCTATCTGCCACAAATCTTTCAAGCGTTAGGCTCTGACATATGTTTTGAGGTAAATGACCAGAAAACTTGTTTTCACTCAAAAATAAATTTTCCATTTGTGTTAGATTGCTCATTTCTACGGGTAATGAACCAGTTAGTTGATTCTCGAAAAGAGATAAACGGGTTAAACTTCTCAAATTACCCACTGATGCAGGGACTGAACCAACTAGTTTGTTTGAGGACAAATCAAATTTTGTAAGAGACTTTAGTCTACCAATTTCTCGAGGTATGATGCCAGAAAGGTTATTTTGAAACATTTGTAAAATGATCAAGTTGGTTAAATTGCATATAGAAGTAGGAATTGGACCACGGAGATTGTTTATGGACAAACTAAAGCTTGTAAGAGCACGTAGCCTTCCTATATCTTGAGGAATGAAGCCAGAAAGCTGGTTTTCATGCAGGACAAGAATGTTCAGGCTAGTCAAATTGGTTATAGAAGTGGGGATTGTACCACCGAGATTGTTTTTTGATAATCCTAAGGCCATAAGCGAACTTAGCCTTCCGATATCTCGAGGAATGACACCCGAGATTTGGTTTTCAACGATTGATAAACTGGTCAAGTTAGTCAGATTGCATATAGAAGTAGGCATTGGACCAGTCAGATGGTTCATGTACAACATTAGATCAGTGAGAAAATATAGATTGCCAATTCCTTGAGGGATGGATCCACTAATTTGATTTTCAGAAAGGTCTAAATATCGCAGACTTGTAAGAGAACCTATTTCCAGCGGAATATGTCCAGAAAGTGTATTGATAGAAAGATCAAGGTGGGTGAGTTTTGGAAGATTACTAATTTGGGACGGAATAGTTCCAGAGAGTCTGTTCAGGCTTAAGTTAAGACTAGCGAAGTTGGAGAAAGATGAGAAGTTGAAATTATGGAGCGTACCTTCTAGACCCAACCCTGGTATACTCACTTCGTCTACGCTTCCTTCGTTGTTACAACTGATGCCATACCACTTGCATGGACTTGTTGTACTCGCAGTAGAATTCATCTTCCAAGAAGAGAGGAGAGAATGATTTTGGTTAACAAGGGTAGATTTCCATTTCAAAAGAGCATCTACTTCTTGTTCAACACCTACTACTTGTAAATGTTGTTTTTTATGAGTTGAAGAAAAAGAAGAAGCACATGCAAAAAGAACAACACTGTAAGATGAAACCAACAATAATGCCAACACTACTAAAGAATCAGCAGAAACTTTTACTCGTTGCGCCATTCTTAAAGAAGAAGAGTAATAGTTTTTGGCTGATGATCAACTAATGAAGTAGAAGGGGTTTTATAATTTTGTTTTGTTTGGAAGTCGTAGTTTCCAGTCAAATGAAAACTTTATTTAAGAAAAATCTGCAACTACCTATCTCGGAAAGGTGTCTTGACTCTTATATATATGGTCCTCAATCTGCCCTTCTTCTCAGGTCTCTTGCTTCATTTTGGTTTACAGACACACACACACGATAAAACTTTGTGTGGTTGAGTGTAATTAGTTATGAACAACTACTACTTCCAGTACGGGTTCGTTTTGACCCCTATCTTAGATTTCCATAATCTGTTGCACATAGTGCACCCGAAATGTTAAGGGAGACACATATTACTTTTCTTTTTTACAAGCCACGGTGTTTTTACAGCAGCCTAATTTCTTGTAAATCACCAAAACCGGGACTATGGAAACAGAAATCTCATTTGCTCAACTCAAGTTTCCCTTTCCTAATAGCAACCTAGTTCTAGTCTAAGTGACTAACTGTAATTCACTCATATTGATAATAATTTAAATCCTACCGTAACCAAAAGACGAAACCACTGATAATGATTGTTTTCTACAAGAATAAGTACGAAGCTGAGATAACTTGTTCCTCATTTGCTTATTAGCTTATATCTTCCTGGGTTAACAAGATAGTAAGAGAGTGTCATGCACACCATCCTTACCACCTTCCGGTAAAAAAGATTTGCTCCCGCATCATAACCAGCTATTGTGACGTTGCTAGTTTAAAAATGCTCGAATAGCGTGCGGGCAAAAAGGATCCCCTTTTAAGAGGGTGGCGTTTTATTTGATTAAGATCCAAGAAGATGTCCATGGTAGGAATCACTCTTCTAATTGCACCCTTCCGATAGTACTTAGTGTGTCAAATTAAGATCATAAGATTTCGTAAGAATTCTTTGTTATCTCATGCCAGTAAGAGATGGGGGTTTCCCATGCCTATCATGCTTCAAAGTCAATTTGGAGAAACATAAACGGAGGTAGTCAGTCTGCATGCAAGCCTTGCCCAATAAGTCATTTCAGCAACGGAAGAACCCTTTGAATTTTTGTTGGTTCATCAAAAATCTAGTCGTATTGTTGGTTTGGAATAAGATTTTATTCACCTGGTGGAACTTGTGAAATCCTATTCCTACTCCTACCCCGACCGTTTTCCAAAATTAAGATCAGTTATGTTTGGTAAAATTTCAAGGCGGTTAGTTTCCTAATTGTTCACTCGTTTTGTGGAACTTGTGTAGCTTGGGAACTTTTAAATACAAGTCGTCCTCACTCTTTTCATCTTCTCAAACTCAAGAAGTCGAAACCTTAAACTCTTGAGAGTATTTATTGTTGGAAAACGATTACTAAAAAATAATTTTTAAGGTTTTAATAAAATTATAATTTATTGTTTTCTTTTGTGAATGAAAAAACTTATTAGTCCCACATTGTGGAGTTTCCACGTTTTAGTTGTTTTAAGAGACTATATAAGCATTTTAGTCCCACATCGGGGAGTTTTTCTTCTTAAGTTGTATTTGTCAATTATATAAACAAATTCACTACTTTTGAAAAATCTATGAGAAAGGGGTTTCTCCTTATTGTAGAGGGACCCCTAAGGGAAAATATTTTATAGCCGTTTCTTAAGCGTTCGTGATTTTCCTTAACGGTTTTTTCGGAGTTGCCAAGCTCAAGTTGAGCATCTACTACATATGCTAGTAGTAGGTGTAGTAGGGTGTTTTATCCTGGAGATATCGATCCGTCCTGTGAGGGCTATAGCATCACTCTTGAGTGTAGCCGGGCGCTAATGTCTTAAGGGCAGCGTGTTGAACACGTGATTCACTCTGTTTTTCCAAAGTTTTGCCTTGTTATTGTTGCGGAGATTTGGGGAGCTCGTCCGTTTCATCAGATCGATCACTTCCACTATAAAGGAGCTAAGTATCAATAACTTTTGCTTATTTGATTTTTTTCTTTGTTTTTGATTATTGCACCCAACAATCTTAAGACATTAGAATTTGTAATAATCAAGAATGGTTGATTGGTTTGTGAATCATGGATGTTAATTATCGGGTGAAAAAACAGAAAAACGAATTTTTAATCAGCTGTAGAGTTTCGAATTTATCTCTCAACCTAGAAGGAATTTCGGTGAACCCTTTTGACACAACGTAGTGGACATCCTGGTAGTTACCCACGTAAAATTTCAGAATTTTTGGAGTTGTAAAAGTTTTTTTTTGATATTTTACAAAACAGAGAAACGTTCCTGAAAAATTCTGACGGGCAGAAATTTGTTGTTAACTAAAGTAGTTTTTATGGGGTAACCATGAGTTTTTTTGAAATGGTGATTCAAATGAAGTTTGTATATCTAGATGTTATCTTCAAAACTCATATTTTATTTTCCGATTCGGAACTAAGGTTTGTGAGATGTGGTGTATTAGGTGATTGGGAAATTACCGTGTACGTGGTCAGAGTATAAACGAGGATTGTGACATGAAATTGAGAAGGAACATGGCTACCGGGCGCATGTGGATGAACACAAGTCTTCCAAAGCTGACAAAGGCGATAACATCAAACAAAAATCTAAGCGTAGTCTTCATAAGAAAGGTATGTTTCGTAAAACTGAATCCGGTATTACTTTAATTAAGGGTGATTGTTATGTTTGTAAAATCCTAGGAAACATAAAAACCTTAATTAGTAGATAGTTAATGCTAATTTAGTTGAAACAAACTAGTACGAGTTCAGTGGCATGATGTCGGAAGTTATTTTAATAACCAATGTGAGAGACCAGTAGGTGGACTCTGGAGCCACCAACCGTGTTTGTTGAAACAGAGACCTGTTCACCTCCTGTCAGAGGATAGGGGATGTCGAGAAACTCTATATGAGTAACTCATCTGCGACAGAGGTTGCATAAAAGGGAAAGGTCGAGCAGAAGCTCATATCTGTAATATTCTCACATTGAATGAAGTTTTCATGTTCCGGGCATATGCAAGAATCTTGTATCTTGTTCTGTTGTAGATGGTAAAAGACTTAAGATATTAATTGAATATGGAAAACTTGTCGTACCTAAGGGCATGTGATTTTGAAGAAAACGTTATAAGACTTAAGGTCAATATAAGCTTAATGAAAAAAAATTGATGAAGTAGTTGATTCTTGTGTTTTCTTTTGTGTGATTGAATGTTTTGCATGGTTGACATGGAACCGTAAACTTATATAAGTCAATGCATAAACTGGGAAGCGTAGGCTGCATACCCAAATTTAGTTTGGATATTGAACACAAAAGTTAAATATTCGTAGAATCAAAATATGTTATAAAACCTTTTAGCAAAATTTCTCAGAGTAATTCTAAGCCCTTAGAATTAATTCAGTTAGACCTAGTTGACATGAAATCAAACCAAACTAAGGTGGTAAAAGGTGTTTTTATAACTTTCATAGATGATTGTACGAGGTACTATCTTGTATACTTACTTAGGGGTAAGGATGATGCCTTAGAAGCCTTAAGAGTATAAACTTGAAATTGAAAGCAAAATATACGTTACCACTAAAAGGGTTAGGTCTGAACATGATGGAAAGTATGAAATTCATATAGGAGAACTTTACTTGTTAAATGGCATTATTGATGAGATCACACCTCCTTATTCACCGTAGTCTAATGGTATAGTTGATCGTAAGAACAAAACCATTAAGGAGATGATTTATGCCATGTTGATTAAAGGATTAACCGCCAACTTGTGGGGGGGGAGGTCGTCCTCTGATTTTGTTATATCCTGAATAGAGTAATCTTTAAAGGATTAGATAAAACTCCATATGGTTATGAAAGATAGACAACCTTCTTATGCATACGTCAAAGTGTGGGGGTGTTTAGATAAGATATCCTGAGTACCCTACTTCATATAGTTTTTGGTTGTGAGTTTTGTTTTTTCTGACTTTGGTGTGAATACTATTATGGAATCTAGGGATGCTGAGTTCTTTGAACATGTTTATTCTTAATCAAGTACCTCATTAGAGATGTGATGTTGATCCCCTAGATTTATTTTCAAATAGTCAGAACTTATCTTTAAGGAAGATGAATTAGAGTTGATCCTAGGAGAAGTAAAAGATTATAACTGAGACTTCTTATGGACCTGACTTCTTAATAAGCCTAGCTTAATCTGAGCTCCAGACTCGTAAAGAAGCCATAACATCTATTGAAACCCCATTCTGGTAAGAAGCTTCATTTAGTGAAATGGACTCAGTCCGTCGGAACCAGACTTGGGAGCTTGCTAGTTTACCTCTAGGGTGTAAGACAATGAGATGTAAATGAGTCGAAACGTTAGATATATGGAACTGTGGAAAAATATTAGGCTAAGTTTGTAGCTAAAGGCTATAAACTAAAAGAAGGTGTAAATTTCCTTGATTCTTATTCACTTGTGAAGAGAATTATTTCTGTTGAAATGCTAATTGATTTTGCTTCCATAAACAACTTGGAGATACATCAGATGGATGTTAAGACAGCTTTCCTAAAACCGTGAATTAGATAAAGAAATTTACACAGACAACCTGAGGATTTTGTAGTGAAAGGTTATGAATACAAAGTTTGTAAGCTTAACAAATCTTTGTATGGTTTTCAAATAAGCACGTAAATAGTGACATGGAAAATTTGATCATGAGATAATGTGTAGTGGATTTAAGTTAATGAATCTGACAAGTATATTTATAAGTAACTTGTTAAGGATGCCTGTGTGATTGTATGCTTGTATGTTGATGATATGTTTATACTTGATACAAACATAGATGTGATTAATTCCACTAAAACCATGCACTGAATGAGAACATTGACTTGAAAGACTAAGGATTTTTGATGTAATCTTAGGGATGAGGATTAAAAGATAATTAAACATTTATAGTCTTAGTCATTCTCATTATGTTGAATTTGTGCTAAAGAGATACAATCAGTCTGATTGTAAGCTTGCTTGTACTTCATACGATTATTCTTGTAGATTCAAGAAAAATAAGGAAAATGGAGTATCTTAACTTGAATACTCAAGAGTTATAGGATGTCTGATGAATTTAATGAACTGTAAGAGTCCAAACATTGCCTATATTGTGAGTAAGTTAAGTATATATACTTGTAGTCCAGAGCAAGATCATTGGGATGCACTTAGTAGAGTATTATGGTACCTAAAATACTCTATTACCTTTTATTTGATTTATGAAAGGTATCTTGTTGTCCTTGAGGGACTTTATGATGCAAACTCGGATAGTTGACTCAGGAGTCTAAGTCTACGAGTGGATATGGTTTCACTCTAGCATGAGGGTTTGTTTTTGGAAGATTTCCAAACAAACATATATTGCTCAATTCATTATGGAATCTAAGAGTATTGTGTTAGATAAAGCACGAGAGGGGGCCGAGTGCCTAAGATGCTTTTTAGAAGACATTCCTCTCTGGCATAGGCCTGTGCCAGCTATATCTATACATTGTGTTAGCCAAGCTATAATAGCTAAAGCTAAAAATAACTAATCTCAATCGGCGTTATTTCCATTGATTGGATAAAGTCCAAGGAGAATATCGCGTAACCTTTGACGAAAGGTTTATCCAAAGAGATAGTTAGAAATGCATCGAGGGGGATGGGGCTTAAGCTCATAAATTAAACTTGCCATGAAGGATACTCAACCTTACTGACTGGAGATCCCATGATCAAGGTTTCGAATGAGACAACTAATTTGTGGTGGGTAAAGGTAAACACTATCAGAGAATTTCATTCTTTGTCCCTTCCCTATGGTGTAGACGTGATAGTGTGACTGCATGTGAAGGATGACTTTTAAGAAGTCTTAATGAGTTCTATAGTTTCAATTTAAGATTGAAGTGGGGTGTAGCAGTAACACTCTTTATGGAAACTCACCTATCTGAATGAGGAAGTGGGGACGCTTCCTATGAGAATATGAGCTTTGATTCTCTAGAGCATTCTGAGAAACAGGATATGTCCATGGCCAAATTGGACAAAACGGCACGAGCTTGGCAGCACCCTTGGAGATATCATCCGTGGTTGTTATCGCGAATTACATCAAACGCTAGCAGTTCAAGACATAGTTCACTGTCTCTAGCAAGTAATTCCGGTAATATCTCACTAAGCAAAGGTTCAAGACCTCATGGACACCTCTGCCTAAAATGGTATTTCCTGCGCTTTTTATGTGGTTTTCGTTTTGATGGTTTTGGTATTCTTTGGAACTTAGGATCTAAGGATCACTAAGGGTTCACTAGTTCATGCTTTTTCACTTTGGTGAAAGGAACCTTTAGTCTCACTTGTGAGGAACTAAAGATGAAAGATCTCTATATATACTATATGATTGTTGCAATCCATAGTATGACCCTGGGGTCAACACACTAATGTGTGAGGGAGATGACGTTAGAATGGCTAGTATGACTTCATCATACACGATTTGTCTGTCTTTTCAGTCAGTTCGGGTCGTGAGATTGGGTTGTTGATTTACCAAGATCTATCTGTATTTTCGTGTTTTTATTGAGTTTTCATTCATGTGGGGGATTGTTGGAAAACGATTACTAAAAAATAATTTTTAAGGTTTTAATAAAATTATAATTTATTGTTTTCTTTTGTGAATGAAAAAACTTATTAGTCCCACATTGTGGAGTTTCCACGTTTTAGTTGTTTTAAGAGACTATATAAGCATTTTAGTCCCACATCAGGGAGTTTTTCTTCTTAAGTTGTATTTGTCAATTATATAAACAAATTCACTACTTTTGAAAAATCTATGGGAAAGGGGTTTCTCCTTATTGTAGAGGGACCCCTAAGGGAAAATATTTTATAGTCGTTTCTTAAGCGTTCGCGATTTTCCTTAACGGTTTTTTCGGAGTTGCCAAGCTCAAGTTGAGCATCTACTACATATGCTAGTAGTAGGTGTAGTAGGGTGTTTTATCCTGGAGATATCCGTCCTGTGAGGGCTATAGCATCACTCTTGAGTGTAGCCGGGCGCTAATGTCTTAAGGGCAGCGTGTTGAACACGTGATTCACTCTGTTTTTCCAAAGTTTTGCCTTGTTACTGTTGCGGAGATTTGGGGAGCTCGTCCGTTTCATCAGATCGATCACTTCCACTATAAAGGAGCTAAGTATCAATAACTTTTGCTTATTTGATTTTTTCCTTGTTTTTGATTATTGCACCCAACATTTATCATCAAAATTATCCCCCAATGATGAAGAGGATTTCAGGTAATGGTAAAAACTCATCATCAAAATCTTTAGTACTCGATAATATTGATCTCTTGATTCAGATTCTCTTGTGTTTACCTGTGGACACTCTACTTGTTCTCAAAACTGTATCAAAACATTGGTGTTCACTCATCTGCGGTTCATATTTCGGGCAAAAACATTGTAGGGGTTAAATACCGCACACGTAAGTATCATGCGAAGCAACCGAATTACTAAGGAGCGAAGAGAAGTCGCACGTAGCATACCCCAAATGACGGAATCAGTGACGTCACAAAGTCATCAGTAAAGTGAGTGGGTTGTGCAAGTATTAAGAGCACGCGCGAGAAAACATAATGTAAACGTGCGAAGACATCGCACGGAAGATCCGAAAATAAAGGCTTTATTAGCTGTCCTCCACTATGTAAAATCCATATATATAGGACCAGCCACCCTTGTGGTGAAAGAGAGGTCTTTTTGAGAGTTGAGATAGAACTTTAGGAGAGAGAAAGTTATTTGCTTCTCAAGTTAGGGTTTTATCTTCTTTGTATTGATTTCTAAACTTAATAAAATCTCTTTAAGTGTTCTTCACAATGGTTTCATAATTTACTATATAGATTGTTTAAGGGGTGTAGTAGTAGGATTTTATACTACTACATTTGGCGCTAGAATACAGCTCGGGAAGGGGATTACACCTGCTTGTGAAAATTTTAAGTCGATTTCCCTTTTGAAAAATTTCTTATTATCGTTGTTTTGTTAAAGATTTTGATCACTTCTGTGAAAATTAAACATTTGGGTTCATTCATTCAAAACACAGTTTTCACTAAGAAAGGAAGTTTTAGTTTACTTACATTTTTGCTGAAGTTTTCGTAAGTTTGCATAAATATTATTTCAAGAACACAAAATGGTGAGACAAACATCTGCAGGAGAAAACACAACACCGGTTAGGAGGAGTCGAAGAATTGCGGGTAGAAGAAGAGGTGAAATCGCAGAGACATCAAGAATGGGAGAGAGGAACAATAGATCTCAGCCGATCAGATCTCAGATCCAGCAGGAACCAAGGGAGGACGATCAAAGAAATTACGATGCAGTAAGTGTCCATACTATGGATTCAGATACCGCCGAGGAAAATGAAGGAAGGACGCATGAAGAAGGAGTTATAGGAGAAATTGAAGACAACATGACCATCGCAGAATTAAGGCAGCGATTGGCAGAGGAAAGAAGAAGAGAAGCGGAAATACGTGCGAACTTGACGCGACAGAATGATGAGTTAAGAGAGGAAAATCATAGATTACAATAGCAAAGGTCACAGTCAAGATCCAGAACAACACGTGCGAGCTCGATATTAAGGACAAGCAGAGGTACCACTAGGAGGAGGAGATCTGAGCATGGGGATAATACACAAGGACAAGTTTTGGATAATACTTTTCAGGTAAACGAAAACTCGCAGGAGGAGCACGGAGGCATCACATGGAAAATAGGTATATCCAAGTGGGTGAGGATAAACCCAGGCGAAGACATCGTAGAGAAGGTAGATTGGAGCGAAATGGAGAGCAAAACCGCACGCATGATGACGAGCAGCGAGAGAATGATGCAGAACAAACAAGGATGATACTCCATGGAAGAGAGATGCTGAGACAGCAGAATGAAAGATATAGAGCAGCACAAGAGCATGCGAGAAATGAAAGGGAAAGATGAAGAGAAAGAAGAGACGATAAAGAGCGACAACAACTAGAAGAATCCATACGAAAAAGACATGAAAACAGAGTGAGGCAAGCCCGGTTGAAAAGACCAAGGCAACAACAATAAGAAGACATATTCCCAAACGCTGAAATTCGAAGAGAAATAGCGGAGTTAACAGAGTTAGTAACTAAAGGGAAAGATGGAGGAAGAAGACAGCTAGAGGATGCAATAGAAGAAGCAGCAAGGACACCCTTCGCACGGAGGATACAATCGGTAACAACACCAAGAAAATGCACATTACCCACGTTTCCTAGCATCTTTGATGAATCTACATGCGCGATTCAGCATATAAAGACATACATCTTAGCTTTGTTACAATATGAGGATAATGAGGCAGTCTTATGCAAATTTTTTCCAGCCAGCCTCGCAGGAGAAGCCTTGAAGTGGTTCTATGGGTTTCCAGTGGGAACAATAAATTTATTCGAGCACTTACAGAGTCTGTTATTGGGGCAATACATCAGCAGTAGTATGCTAAGACCAGGAATTGAAAAAGCATTCAGTCTGCGAAGGAGAACGAACGAAAGCCTGCGAGATATAACCAACGGATGGAGGACAATGAGTAGTGAAATGGCAGGACGAGTAGATGAAAGAAATCTCATATTGGCCTTCATCAATGCGTTGTTACCAACTGACTTGTTATTTACACAGATCTTTAGAATGAAAGACATAATAACGAGCTACGCGAGTACCAAGAGGAGTATATCGCACTTGAAGAAAGGTAGAGAGATATGGAGTCTTAACCGATCGTAGTAATGAGCGAAAAGATAGGGAATGCAAGTCTATTACCAAGAATGACAAATGTCGTTGCGATTACTTCGCAGGGAAGCAAAGAAAAATTAATCGTAGAAGATCAACAAAGGAAGGTTGCTATGAGTAGCAGAGACCAACAAATGTACGCGCAAGAATACAGAGAGAGGCAATACAACAACCATGGAGGAAACAACAAAGTGACAAGATATGATAATCATGGAGACGGATATGGAGGGAATAGGAAGTATTACAATCAGGGTGCGAACTACAGAGTCCATGAAGAGGTCAGGACGCCACCTCTTAACACAACAGTGGAGAAAGTTTGGGAAGTTGTTATATTAATGGAGGAGATAACAACACCACATAATCTTGGACAAGAACCACCATCGGGAATAAGAAGTAAAGAGTTTTGTGCTTATCATCGTTTCCACGGCTACACAACAAATAACTGCAAGAATATTCAAAGAATAATATTAAGAATGATTGGACAAGGAAAGCTTAATCACTTCCTAGCTACGCCACTACCTCCACCACCTCCAGCGCAACCAACAATAGGAGGGAAATCGTCAGGAGTAGATAAAGTCAAAAACACCTTTTTAATAGAAGTAGGAGCGAATGCCAAAAATCTACAATGCAATTCAGTAATACACTCGTTCAAAAGCATAGAAGACTTCCACGACAATGTTTTGAGTCGTGTATATGCGAGAGATGCTGAAGGAAAAGAAATACTGAATTTAGCAAAGATACCAAAGCTCAAGGAATGGCAGAAGCAGCCAATAACATTTAGTGCAGATGAAGTACCGGAGGGAGGCGAACTTCATGAGAGTTCATTAGTGCTCAAGATGGGGATAATACCAAAATAAAAATTGGACAAAGGAGAAGACGAGGAGGACGTCACATGGGCAATAAATAGGATACTAATTGACTCGGGGAGTCCGGTGGATATTTTATTCTATCATACATATAAGATAATGAGAGGAAAAGATGAAGATTTGATCCCGTCAACATATAAAATATACGGCTTCAATGGAACGGCAAACAAGCCAAAAGGAGAAGTCACCATGAGAATACCCCTTAAGTCAATCTCTACAGAAATAATTTGTGTCGTAGATGTCGAATCTCCATACAATGCATTGATTGGAAGGCCGTGGTTACATAGCATCTTGGGTGTAGCTTCCACATATCATCAGTGCATTAAGTTCCCATTACCCCAAGGTATTGGAATCATCATAGGAGACGCAAATGAAGCAAATACATGTAATGAAATCGATGTGGAGAAAAGTGAAGCGCGTGCGATCAAAATAATAAACGACTGGAAAAAAGATGCAGAAGAGAGCAAGAGGTGCGAAAGATTGATGGTTCATTTCATAACAAAAGAAGGAGAAGATGATAAAGGAGGAGAACCTTCAAAGAAAGAAGGGGATAGCACTGATCTAATTCAAAAGGGAGTCGAAGAAGCAAAAAGACTTAAGTATGCGAAGTGGTCGAAAAGGGAAGAATTTCTACCAGGAGATGTTAGTCATGAGCGAAGTACCACCTTACCAAAAACAAGGAAGAATGAAGAAAGGAAAAATAATATGGGCTGGACCATATGTGGTGAAGAAATATGTTGGTAATGGGATGTACCAGCTAATGGAAAGAGATGGAAGAAATATAGAGAAAATGGAGAGTAGACTTTACAACAAGAAGTATCTGAAGCAGTATTATAGTTAAGATAATACATACATGCGAAGTGAGTGAAGGGACAAAAGGGGTGAAGCAGCGAGTAAATTATTAAGTACTAGTAGGATATTTATATGTGTGTGAATAAAGAAGAAAAAGAAAAATCAGATTTGTACGAGCAACAATTATTAAAAGAAAAATTTTATTTCTTCTACAATGCGTATTTTTAATATACAAAAAGAGAGCGAGGCAAAAACAAGACCTCAAAGTAAGACCTCAATAGGGGGCAATAAAACTTAAAACCTCTAAATAGGGAGGCTGGGTAACCAATTGTGGCGTGCACCCTATTTCACCCTTGTGCAAGAGGCAATATAAAAAAACCCTAAGGCGCGTCATAATTGGAGAAAACTTAGTAATGCATGGCTCAGGCGAAAGCCATACCATCCTTGGGACCTGAGCCATGGAAAGTGGGGGCGAAATAAAAGCCTATCCGGTAGAGACTCCTTAGTTGAAAATATAAGGTACTAAGTTCTCTATCATGGAGTGTAGAAACTCGATCAGGGCGCCGCGGTACATGGTTGAGCCAAGGGTGCCGGGGGCGTCTGGAGCGTACCTCGCCGCTCTTGGAAAGTCCTGGTTTTGATACACTCGGTCCTCAAGAAACCCCACTTAGGGAGCAGACTCGAACAAGTCTACGAAAACAACTGGTTGTTGCATCACTAGATGGGAGAAGCCCACCATAACCCGGTAGGGGTACGTCTCCTTGAAGGGGCAATCAGGGGGAAGATAAGGACGGCACCCTCCATTAGGGAGATGATAAGTGTCTTAAGACGCAAATGTCATGAGACTTTATTTTCGCAAGAAAATTTAGGCTCGTCATATTTGTGCGACAATCCTGAAGAGGCAATAATACAAAAGAGAAAGATAAGACGAGATCAATGGGTCAGTACATGAAAGATGATATTGACGAGATCAAGAGTATAGACCTGTCGTATTTTCGCATAAATATATCCTGCAGAGGCAATAATAAGAAAGATGATAAGGCGAGATCAATGGGTCAATACGCGAAAGCGTAAAGACCTCCTGCGATTTCGTCGCACGACCCAAATGAATACCCTGAGGCAAAAATAAGTCCTATTAACAGGGGAGGCTGATTAAGATCGACCTCTACTTAGGGAGGCTCAATAAGACCTCACGGAAAAACACAACAGACCGCTCTAACATTATTTTTGCAGGCATAAAATCAGAGGCAAAGGGACGATCAAAACATGAAATACAACCATGAACAGGTAATTACGAAGGTAACTTGAAAAACTAAGGATTTAACAGAGGCAATTACACTGCTGCGAATATCAGAGGCAAGAAGAGGATTATAAACACAATATGAATATGATATTCGCACTAGCATAATTTCCTCGTGTCAAACATGATAACAATTGCATATTCACATATATGATAAGCTATTACACATGTATTATTACATTCGCACATATGATAAGCTCCTGCACATGTATTATTATATTCACACTTATGATAGACACATACACATGTATTGTCACATTCGCACACATGATAGACACTACACATGTATTGTCACATTCGTAGGTATGATAGACTCACGCACATATTTTATGATATCTGACTCTATAAGTTATCTTGAAACTGACACAAATTATTAGAAAGAAAAGCATCGTTCTTTGATCAACAGCCAGAAGAAGGAGGGAGAAGCATAAAAAAAAAAGGTGGAATCTATTAAAAGGTGGAAAATAGTCAAAGTATAGGTACAAAGAAGAAAATATCATACAAAGAGCATGAAAGAAGGAAAAAAGTGAACAACTAATTCTTCCCAACATTATCTCTATCAACTTCAGAATCATGATGTTCTTCATTAGCTTCGTCAACTTCAGAATCATGATCTTCTTCGCCAGAATCATCGTATTCAAAGTCACTATCGGAGATTTCAGAAGTTTCTTCATTATCCGAAGGAGCCTTAAATTCATAATGCGAGGGAAAGGGAATGTCATGTTCAGCACAGAGATCACCTACTTCTCTTTTTATAGCCTCATCACGTATGCGAATGGCATCCTTGGTCAAATTGGAAACGGTGAATTTGAGCTTTTTCTTGAGCCGACGGCACTTAGCATCACGAGCTTCATAATTCGCTTCAAGCCTTTGAATTTCAGCATTGGACTTCGTTTGCAAACTATTATTATCTCGCAAATAGTTCTTCTCCTTTTCAGCAGCTGCGAGAAGACAAGAAAAAGAGTCAAAATCGCACAAATATAATTTAAAAGATAGAGCAGAGACAGAGTCATAAAACAAGGATAATGGAAAACCTTCTTTTTGCAGAAATGATGGTTCTAACCAGAGATGCATGGTCAAATTCTAAACTAACACTTGTACCCAACTCCAACCTAGCATTATCAAGGACTTTAGCAGCCCATGCGAACTCAGCAACACTCTCAATTAGAAGACGAGAGCGAAGTTCATTCTCGCGAGTGAGAAGAGTATTCTTCTCACTAATGGCACGATCCCTTTCTATTTGAATCTCGATTTTAGCGTCATGGAGTGTTTTCAAAGCCTTCGTACCATTCCCAATCACTTGATCTTTCTCAGTTATAAGAGCACTCTTTTTGGTCTATGATCACAAATAAGGGCTTCATATTTTTCTCTCAACTCCTTCCAACTAAGATTCTATACACCACGCATGGGGAAATTGTCCACTGAGGCGTTAAGAAGCTCTAAAAGAGCATATTTATCATTAGGAAGTCGAGCCGCTTCTTCGGTCAAATTATAAAGCTCTGCAAGAATAAGTTGTAGAAGAAATATAAAGATAAAGTGAAGACGATAAGGAGCAAGGGAGCGAAAAGAAACTGATTATTTCTCTAACGAAAGGTCTCGGTCTCCTCGGTTTTGCTCGAAAGCTCCCCTTTAAGCCTCGCACACTCATCCCAAGGAATGATTTTTCCTATGCGAGTCAGAGGCAACTGCATAAGAAGCTCGCGCCATCTGCAAAGACGAAAAATCAAAGGAATTCAAAATAAATAAGGTATAAAGAAAAGACATTGTCTCAAACTTTCCCCAGCTTACAAGAGAAAGAAAAGACATAGCATGGAGACCACAGCATATAGAAACTCGGGAGATATGCCTGAGGAAGATCCTCATAGGGATTCATGACTCAAGGTAGGGGCATCACATATGGAGGAAATCATTTGGTAGGTGCGAACTAAGTTGTCATCACCTACAGCTGAGAGGGAATCTTTGAAGATATGAGACGATTGGGTCATGCGAGAAGCAGAAGTAGACTCATCAGGGAACGGAAACTCATTTCCTTGGGAGCGAGGGACTGAAGGAGTAGGAGATAAGGTAGTAGAAGCTTTCTCTTCTTTGGGGGATTACCATTCTTACTGACATTTTTCGCAGAAGACTTGGAAGCAACAACTTTTCCCTTAGACTTCGCACGAATAGAAGTCTCTCCCTCAGAAGAGTCTTCATCATCGTCAGCACTAAGATCCAACCCTTCCACCTTCGCACACAGATAAAGATAAGAAATATAGGCAACAATATTGTTAAAATTCGGAGTAAAAAGTATTTCTTACTTCATCAGTGATCGAAAGTAGCGCGTTTCGTGTGCCTCGTCTCCCATGAGCTTTGAGATCTTTCTTCAATTTGGAAATCTGGAGATGAGAAAATTAATGAAGCGAAGAGAAGAAAATAAATGGAATAAAGCTAGTGAACAAGCGAAAATTAAAGTACGAAACATACCACAGCAGCTCGCTCAGGCCAATTGAACACCCAAGGAGAACAGACGGAAAAACCCTCATGGAGGGGATTTACCGACTTGTCAGCGTTAAAGCTAGTAATGTAAGGACCCTCAAGGATGATAGGGTAAACATCCCATTTATTGTCGTTAGAATTACGTGCGGTACGATTAGTCTTATCATTGAAATCAACATCTCGCATAATCTTCTTATCCTCTGCGATGCCATCTTTCCTAGCCAAACGAACAGCCCAGCGAGATGATTCATTTTTCATAATCGTAACTTTGTAATTATCAAAAAAGCTCTTAATAGTGTAATGAGAAAGAATAATTTCTAGATCAGTGAATGATGGATTCCTGTGTTCTTTAGAGTAAAGGGATCCTAATCCAGCCGCACAACGAGCGAACTCCAACATAATTATGATAGAATCTCCACTCAACTGGAAAATCGCACGCTTGAAGTCATCATGGGATAAAATTTGGTAAAATAGAGGAATTCGCGGAATAAAAAGAGGAATGGGGAGACCAACGAGAAGTTGCCCTACGAAGATGATGATATTTTGATCATTCCATTGATCAGTCTCAAACCATTTAAGGTTAAGCATTTTAGTAGGTCCTAATATAGGAGGAATGGATAATGTAAAGCCTTTATCTCTAAATTCAACTTCAAGCTTCTCAAAATCTTGGAACATCTTCCAACCTGGCTTTTGCCCTATTGATGGATCTTACAGAAGGGGATTATAAATACCAAGTTGATTAAGATGACTAAAAAGGCAAATTAGCGGTTAATAAAGATGATCAAAGAGGCGGAGTGATATGGTAAATGGGAGATTAAAGCGAAGAAGAGTCAAGAATCAAATTCTAAATAGAAGAATAGCAATAACAGCGGTAAGAAAAGAAACTTGCAGAGGTTGAAGGAGAAAGAAAAAAGTAAAAAGATGGAGATGAAAGTGAGAAGGGATATATAAAGGGTCCTGAGAAATTCGCTTTTATGAAAGCATTAATGGGTGAGAGGATATGAAGTGACGGTTGCAGGTACCAGCCATAATGTGTCCAAAGCTAAGACGATGAAAGCAACACGTGGAAAAATTGGGCCCGAGATCTCGGAATATTGTCAGTTAAAAGAATATGTAAAGTTGATAGGGTGCGACAGGCATCATGTAAAGGAGCGAAGGAGATTAAGAAAAAAATTATCTTATCGCTCTTTCTTCAACAAAGATCGCTGAGAGAATAGGCAAAATGTAGGGGTTAAATACCGTACACGTAAGTATCATGCGAAGCAACCGAATTACTAAGGAGCGAAGAGAAGTCGCACGTAGCATACCCCAAATGACGGAATCAGTGACGTCACAAAGTCATTAGTAAAGTGAGTGGGTTGTGCGAGTACTAAGAGCACGCGCGAGAAAACATAATGTAAACGTGCAAAGACATCGCACGTCAGATCCGAAAATAGGGGCTTTATTAGCTGTCCTCCACTATGTAAAATCCCTATATATATGACCAGCCACCCTTGTGGTGAAAGAGAGGTCTTTTTGAGAGTTGAGATAGAACTTTAGGAGAGAGAAATTTATTTGCTTCCCAAGTTAGGGTTTTATCTTCTTTGTATTGATTTCTAAACTTAATAAAATCTCTTTAAGTGTTCTTCGCAATGGTTTCATAATTTACTATATAGATTGTTTAAGGGGTGTAATATTAGGATTTTCTACTACTACAAACATTATCTACTAAATCACTGTAGATGCGGAAAATCCTACTTCTACATCCAAGAAAGGTAAACACACACATAATGAAGTAAACAAGTAAGATATGTGCAAGAACACGAGATATACGTGGTTCGGTATGATTACCTACGTCCACGGGGTGAAGGGTTGATGATCTTATTACTTGAATCGGGGTTACAAGTATGTTTCTAGCTTACAAGTTCTCTCTCTCTTTCACTTACAAGCTCTTAGTGCTCTCTCTCCCTTACTGAATAACCTCCCCTTTACTCTCAACAAAGCTCTCTATTTATAGCCGCAAGTGCTAATACATCCGAGTTACAGTGTGTGTCGCGGTGTATCTTATTTGATGTTCTCTTTGGCTCTGGTGGATGCCCTGCCCGATATACTAGGCCGAGCTTGGTGATGTTTCCTCATGTCGCCTCTTCACCCGATGTTAGTATCTTTGGAGAGTGTTGTCGATGTCGCTCGTGATACCTTTATCCGAGTCTTACTTTGACCGTGTCGTCCTTATCTTCCCAACCACTTAGTCGGTGCATTTATTGCTGACGTACCTGATGGCTATCACATCCCTTCTATTCACAGGTTCCGTTCATATCTTTTTTCTCGCGCCAAGGATGAGTGGTAGGATTCAGTGCTTCACGCTTCTTCTACAATTAACATCTCGCCTCCTAGGATTGCTCCACCTGTATCTGTGGATTATTTACACCTACATTTATGCCCCTTCTTTCACTTGTGTGATCGACACGAGGGGAAGAAACTGCTTCGGCTTCCACGTGCTTTGTCATGCCATATTTCACGCCATGTTGTTCCCCAATCCCACTTGTCTTTATGACCGGTTACCTCTTCCTTCGGTTACAACTTCCTAGGGTATAAATTCTTCCCTTAAACCCTTGGTTTCTCATTCTTCCTTTCTTTTCAAAATGACGTTCTCTCTCCTTCTCCCCGTTGTTCTGACGTCTACTTACCCTCTGATCTTTTCGAGAGATCTTAATCCCTTTCGCTTTTTGTTGATCTTTCGTTGCCGCAGTTGTCGTGTTTTCGCTGTTCATCTTCATTTCTTTCAGTTTGAGTTCTACCTTTTCTGCTTCTTTAATGGCTTCTGCTTCTTCAACTCCTTCTATGACAGAGAAAAGGTGCGTAAGTTATACATTTTCTGATGACGATAGTGCTCCTCTCGATTCCTTATTTATTATTGATAGTCCTTCCCATCATGATTCCCGCGCCCTGAACTCTCTTTTCTCTGATTGTTCTCCTTCATCTTTATGTAAGAATGATAAGAAGGCTGCCAAAGACTTGACGGACGAACAATTCATTCAATAATTGAAGGATGACTTTAATCTTCATAATTACAAGATTACTCTCTTATCGGGTCAGAAAGGAGTTTTGAAGAGAAGTGATGTCACCAACTTTTCCCACTCTCCCGAGGCGACTGTCATTACGAAAGGCCAGCTAGAGCTCGGGTTTCGCTTTCCTCTGTATGACCCGAGTCGTCCATTTATGTATGAAGCCCTCTCTGTAAGGACCTGCCTTACAAATTAGTACAAAAGCTACTCTTGATCTCTAAGGATAGAGATGGATTGGGGAGAACATAAAGTTTTAGAGAGAAATGATAATTTGATTTCTAATTTTTCATAATGAGTTCTACAAACAGAAGGAGAATATAAAGATAAAGTTTAGTGTGCAGGCGTGCCACTCGCACACAAACTTTCTACTAATCCTACTTAGCAACAACTATCACCTAATTAACCACAAATAATTAACTACTAGTTACATTAACGGATTACTAGACCCCCTAACTCATGTGGCCCTTAACTGAACTTGTCAGCCCAAGGATGGGTCCTGACAAATCCCACTCCTTCAAACTATTCTTGTCCTCAAGGATATGAACTGAGCTCGACCCATGGAGAGCACAACTGTTGCATATCGTAGCCCCATCTCGAATATAGAATGAAATGTGAACTTTGCAAATTTTAAAACTTCGTAGCTTCGGAATTCGTGGCTTCGTGGGTCCTAATAAGAGCATCGCCTGAAGCAATAACAATCTTGGATATGATTCCATCGCATCCCTGAAAAACAACTTCAATTAACTGTATAAGCACCCTTGAGCATAGCAAATGTTGCCTCATACCCACTGAGGAATGAGCCTTATCTTGCATATAGAATTGTAGTTGCAAATAAATCTTCTCTTCTAACACTAAGAACTCCTTCTTCCTCTGTACTCCAGCTAAACCTTCAAGCTTGAGCTTCATCAGTAATATATCCAGTATGCAGTAAGTCGCAGCTCTACTAGTTACTCTAAACTTGTGCATAATAACTTTGATGACACGTCTTCTAACTGAATTAGGAGTTGTAGTTGCAACGCGAGATGAGAATTTCTGAAATTGACTGGTTATCATGGAGCTGACAGCCTGCTCTCTCCCTTGTGGTGATGAGTCATTAGATATGGAGTTCTATTTCTTTAAAAAGATGTTGCTCATCGAATATAAAATACCCAGCTGCCTTTACGAAATACTTGTTACAAACCTTGTGTCTTATAACCAAGGATAATTGCTGCCAGCCACGACAAGGGAAGAACAAATAATCAACAGAAAATTTTGAGTTATCTAACCTGAGTGTGTGCATATCAAAGATATTGCTATTATACCTCCAGAAGTACTGCAAGGCTATGGAAGAGTTTGCTACCAGAACTTCATCGGATGAATAATCTTCAAGAAAATATTCAGCTGCCAGCACAACATGCATGTACAGAATCTTTCTTCTTACAGTAAGGAATAACTGCTGCCACCTAATACTAGGAAGGAACCCACAATCTCTACAAAAGATTGAGTTATGTGACCAGGATCTGTATTTATCAAGTGAGTTGTTTTTATACGTCCATAAATTGTTACAAAATCTGTAGAACTCCAACTCCCATCTCTCAGAACTTTTACATGCATTTGAGTGAAAAGCTCATACAATCTGTCATCACCACAAACAATTCCATTGGCTTCTATGGACCTGCTCTATTATTCTTACTCTCCATTCATATATCCCAGTCCCATAAAACTCTCTATTATGACGAGGATAGTACCTTCGAGAAATAATCAATCTGAGAATGTCATAAATAAGGTAATTCAAAATTGCTATAGTTTCTTATTTCTTAACTTGAATTGATCCAGGACAGATAGCTCCTCTGTTATTAGTTGACCAATCTTTAATCTGCAAACCTACAGTATTAACCATTTCTTTAAGTAATTCATCCAGCCACTCGTGTCTTGCATTTCCACCACTGTTAGCCCTTGTACGTATTTCCTTATAATAACAGAGAATGAAGAATCTCATTAACACCACTACAGTATCAAGATTGTACTGCAATTTTATTACTTCCTTGTACTGAGAATTTCCTCTTCTAGTATTAGTAATACTTGCGACAACATATTTCATCACATACTCCCTAGGAAAGTGTAGCATGAGTTGCAGTTGCTAGAAACAATCAAACTCTAGCAAGAAGACCTCACATCAATAAGAACACAAATATTGTTCACAGTGTGTTTCCATCTTCACATACAATCCACTCTTAAGTTGTAACAACAGGTGAGTATCATCACAGCTGGAATCCAAACCCTTACTGATACAAACAACCGAGCTACGGTATGCAAGTAATCCCACATAAACCAATATATAACCACAGCCTTTTTCCATACTCCATGAATCGAATGAAATCCATGTTAAATCAAACTTTGATGAGAAAACCAAAATATAACCACAAACATTTCTCATACTCCACAACCCTTTATGAGTCTCCTCTCGTGCTTGCATATTCTCAGACTCACTTTTTTTAGTCACTGGAAGTATCACCTCGGTGCAGTGAACATTATATTGCAGAAACATTTTCTCAAACAGCTCTCTGGCATCACCACTGTCACCATTCTTAAAAAACAAACACTCATTCAACTTCGCCAATAACAATTCTAATTTTAACCTAAAGTCTAGAATCATCTTATAACCAACATTTGCTTTGTATTTATGCACTAAAATGAACCAATTAAGAACAGTCACACAACAAAATACATCCAGATAGACTTTATCATTACTTCTAACACCATACAAATACCTTCCCCTAACTCCCAACTCCTTTCCACGATCAAAAAGCATACGACCATACTCAGAACTAGGTGAAACATCAATCACAGAAGTAATTTGAATTATATGTAGGATAGAAAATACCTTGAGAATTTTGAATATGCAAGAAGTAAATTGTTTAAAATTTTCATTAGTAATGAACTTCCAATCATCAAACTGCTGAAATTCTTCACTGGAAGGCAGATTCAAGGTGTTGTAATTACTCTGCAGATGAACCCTAGTTTTTGTACCTTGAGATTCCACAAAAACATTAAGAAAATTATGTATATAAATGAAAGGTTTGCCTTCCTAATAAGCTAGAAACGTTGAATCACCATGGTATTTCCGAACTTCAACTTCAAAAACAACTTCATCCATATGAGAGATTTGAGTTTTGGTTGAAGAATGGAGAGTAAAATCACTCACTGATTTTGATTCAACAGCTTCAGATGAGGGTTTGAGTGAATCTTCACCTGGTTTCATCTTGTTTACACAATCAGCCACATCCCTTAACTCAGTAGTGAAAGCCTCCAACGCAACCTTCAAATTAGCAAATGAATTCTTCACTGCAGCTTCAAATCCAACCATCAATTTGACAATTGAATTCTTCACTTCAGCTTCAAAATCAACTATGTTGATTATCATTGTCACTCGGTCACAAGGAATCGAGTGCTCTGATACCAATTGTAAGGACTTGCCTTACAAATTAGTACAAAGCTACTCTTGATCTCTAAGGATAGAGATGGATTTGGGAGAACAGAAATTTTTAGAGAGAAAATATAATTTGATTTCTAATTTTTCATAATGAGTTCTACAAACAGAAGGAGAATATAAAGATAAAGTTTAGTGTGCAGGCATGCCACTCACACACAAACTTTCTACTAATCCTACTTAGCAACAACTATCACCTAATTAACCACAAATAATTAACTACTAGTTACATTAACGGATTACTAGACCCCCCTAACTCAGGTGGCCCTTAACTGAACTTGTCATCCCAAGGATGGGCCCTGATACTCTCCCAGATCCGTCCTCATCGAGCCTTTGCACAGTGGAATGTTAATACTTTCCGCATCATAAATGAGTTCGAGAGGCGAAGTCTGGGCAGATGTACTCCTAATGCTTGGTCGACATATGATCCTTCCCAAGCGGGCGATTATACTCCTTCCAGTTTTGCTGCCAATTATCAGAGTGGGACTTCTACTAATGGAGACTTGCTGGTTTTGCTGCTAGCCCTCACCGCAACAAGGCCATACATGAGGGCTTTAAGAAGCTTCTTTTGGATGAGTATACCGAGGGGAAGATTACTAAGACGACTAACAAGCATGCCTGTCATGCCAGTGACGTAGCTTGGGATCGAGTTCCGTTAGGCATCTATGGTCCTCTTTATAGTGGCAAGTTTTCTCCTCCGGCCAAGCCCTATCCTTTCTGAGTTATCAATGTTGATCGGGTAAGTTCCTCCGTCTTGGTCGATGTCGGCTCATGTTTTCAGTAATGTTTTGATTTTGCCTGTTTTTTGTAGTTCAAGTCCCAGACCGCCCAACCGGAAGCTCTCGTTCCTCGAAAGAGAGGTTCTAGCACATGGGCCGAGGAGGAGACATTGAAGGTAACAAATATATTGCTTTGTTTTTCGTACATGTACTTGCCCCTATTTTTTGCTTTGAATGTATCTGACGAAGGCTCATGTGCAGAAGTCAAAGGTTGAGAAGAGTGTAGCTGGAGGTATAGGAGATGGTGAGGACCCCGAGGATCGGCTTCCTTTATCATATTTCCTGGGGAAGTCGCCTCAAAAAACCACTGATGTTTCTTCTGCCATTGTAGGTGGGAAACCCATGGGGAAAGGTAAGGAGACAAAGGGCGACTTGTCTGCCCCGGGAAAAACTGTGCCCCAGCTTTCAGCTGGTAAAGGGATTGTTCTCGCTGATAGTGTTGTGTATCTTGAATCTGAAGATGATGACGATGAATATCTTTTTGATGGAGAGGAAGAGGTCGATGGTGATGAAGAGGAGCCGAAGCAAATGAAGAAGTCTGGTGATGGTGGATATGATGTGGTTACTCGTGACGAAGAGAATATTACTTATGGGAACGAGTTGTTGGAGCCCATTTCTCCTGTGGTTCCTAACTCAGGCAGTACCACCTCCTTTACTGTCTCGGGTCCTATGTGCAATTTTTTAGGTGCTATCCTTTGTCTTGACTTTGGCTCCTTGTCCGATGAGGAGATGATAAGCTTTTTACTCTGCTGGTCCAAAGGGCACATTTGATCAAACTGTAAGTTGTTTTGTTTATCCATATGTTTGTAGAGCGAAATGATCACTAACGTTTATAATGTTCCTAGGCGGTCAACAAGGAGTTGCTGGATGCTGCTATTCGTTGGAGAGAGCTAACGGAGAAGGAGGATCTTCAACTTCAATTGCAACGTGAACAAGGATGGTCCCGAGATCTTTAGAAACGATTGGCCGATGCCCAAGGTACTTGCTTGTAACCCACATCTTCGTGATTGATTATGTAGTGCCAATATCTTAAGCTTAGTATTATCTTCTTAGCCGAGGTGGCTAGTATTGATGCCGACGCCGCTTCAGAGTACTGTTTGTTAAAGAGAAAACTAGACATTGAACTGGATCATGTTGAAAATCTACGCCAAAGAATTGTGAATAAGGATGACAAGATAGATCGACAAGAGTCCGAGCTTGAACAACTTAGAGATGAGTTTGAGCAGTTTCAAAGATTTGAGTATGTTCCTGATAAGATGGATAATCTCCGAGCAATCTTATCTCGGTTCCAAGGGATTTCTGCCGATAAGACGCTGTTGGCCGATAATTTGGAGAGTCAATGTAAGAAGTTCGGATATCAACTTAGGGATTTGCACGTCGATCGTAAAAGGCTTTTGAAGGAAAGAGATACTGCCGAGCTGTCTAATCAAGAGTTGAAAGAAAAGCTCAGACAACTCATGAAGGTATCCCAAGAGTTAGAGTGGCTTCAAACTGAGATGTCGTGTTTGCGACTGACACATGATCGACAAAGGGCTGATTTGAAAGATCATAAGAAGCACTGCCCCACCAATGAGTTCAATGAGCAGAAATACAACGAGTTAACAACGAAAATATAGGACCTTGAGTATAGCTTACTTAAGTCCGATCGAGGATACTATGAAAGAAGTGTTTCCATTACTTGAAGGTGTTATTGCGTGTGATATGTTTTGGTTGTAGTCTTTCTTTTGTCATGCTTCTCTTGTCTTAATTCTAATCGGTGTCTTTGCCCCAGTAGCCGAGCAAGAGAAAGTGAAGTTGTTGGAGGAGTACAATGTTCGACTGAAGTCAAGGGAGGCCCAACTGCTTGGGCAAGTAACCACTACTGAGGCGGCATCGACTCAGTTGACTCAGAGTCTCGCTGCTGAGAAGGAGAGGTTCAATTCCGAGATGGTTGTTAAAGTGAAGGAAGGCGTTAAAGCGGTGATGGATAAGAAGTGAGTCGATGCTGCTGCGAAAAAGGCCGGTTCAGGATCAGTTCCTCCAAAGGCGTAGATGGACCTTTTGTAGTGGTGCGTCACTATTCTTCTCCTTATGTTGGGCTGTAATTCGTTTGAACACCTTTATTTTCATTCCTAACTCTTTGTTTTATGGGGTGCTGCAGCGCCAATCGGTTGTTTTCTTGTTACTTGACATTCTCCCTTATGTCGTTTTGTTCATATTTTGGGTGTTTATTAATGTTGAGCTTGTTGTTCCTTGCAACAAAGTGTGTTAGCGTGTTAGTATAAATTTCATTTCTATAGGGTCATCGGGCCCAATGCCATGTCCCGATTGAGGTATCTCATCACCGTAATTTTGATCTAGTGGTAGGGTATTGGTCTTTTCTAAGCTTTATTGGCTCGATATCCCCAAGGAGCTATCAATTAGCTACCTTGGGCAAGTGATTTCGGCCACTTGCGATGGGAGCAATGGTGTATGCTCGATTGTCGAGCACTCATTCCCCGACAATCGGCCGCTGGTTTCCAACCACCAGATCCCTTAGACTACCTCAACACTTGCACACTGCCACTGCCTCGAGTTCGAATAGCCCGTCGAGTGTAAGGAACCTCGATACTTGCACATTGCCGTCGCCCCGAGTATGAATGCCCATTCGAGTGTAAGTCACTTTGGCACTTGCACACTGCCGTCGCCCCGAGTACGAATGACCATTAGACGCAATTGTCATAGTTCCTACCCCGCGTGGATTTTTAAGGATACGAATGACAAGATATCATACCTGTTTCCGCACCCCTCATGGGTGATACAGCTTTAGGTGTCTAGTGTTCCACGACCGCGGTTCGGGTGTTCCGTACGGTTTCAATATCTTATATGCCCCTTCTCCCACCTTTTCCACAATCGTGTATGGTGCGCCCTATCGCGCCGCTAATTTTCCTCCCTTCTTGTCACGTTCATAATTGGGTAGTTCTTTCAGTACTAACTGCCCAGGATGGAATTTTCTCGGCCGAACTCGCTTATTATATTCACGCTATAGTCGCCTTTGATAGTTTTCCATTTTTTGCAGGGCCATCTCCCTAGTTTCTTCTAAGTCGTCGAGTTTGGCCAAGATCAGGTCTGCTGAGATGTTTCGTCTCCAAACTTCAGTTCATGTTGTAGGTATCATTGCTTCTGTAGGGAGAATAGCTTCGGTGCCATATGTTAGCATAAAAGGTGATAGACCAGTGGCATCTCTGCGTGTAGTCCTATAAGCCCATAGAACGTTGTAGAGATCCTCACACCATTCGCCGTATTCCCCATCCAACTTCTTTTTAAGGTTGTCGGCTATGGTTTTGTTTGTAACCTCGGCCTGCCCATTAATTTGTGGGTAAATGGGTGTAGCCTTGCTCTTTCGAATGTTGTAAGTGTTGAATAATAGGTCAATTTTTGCCCTGTAATTGTTTCCTATTGTCCGAGACAATTGCAGCTGATACACCGAAATGACAGATAATGTGCTCCCAAATAAAACGAAATACGTCCTTGTCTCGAATATGTCTCAGGGGTGCCGCTTCTACCCATTTGGTGAAGTAGTCTGTGGCCACTATCAAGTATTTTCTTTGTCCCGACCCGACATGTAATGGCCCCACGATATCGATCCCCCATTTGGAAAATGGCCAGTGGCTAATAACTGAGTTCAGGGTGACTGCTGGCGCATGTATATTCTTACCAAACTTCTGGCACTCATCGCAGATTAAAGCCATGTGCTTAGCATCTTCATTCATGTATGGGCAAAAATATCTCATGGTCTTTTCTCGAGCTGCCAGGATCCGCCCCGAGCTATGGTTACTCGCTGACCCGTAGTGCAATTCATTCAAGATCGTGTGCCCCTCTTCTTTGCTTAAGCATCTCAATAACGGTCCTAAATAGGATTTTCTGTATAAGACACCATCTCGCAACTCGTACGCCACTGCTTTGCTTTTAATCTTATTGATCTCGGGTCGCCCTTTGGGAAGTTCTCCTATTTCCAAGTATTGGTGAATGGGTTTACGCCAATCCCCAGCTTCATATCTATCGGCCGTGGCAACTGCTACATATGCCTTGAGGTCCATTGGTTCGGGTATAGATGGCGTTAAAATTCGCATAAATCGAATGCCTTCCACGCTCGGGTCTGTTAGCATAGAAGCAATGTAGGCCAGTGCATCGGAGTGGCGATTATCTTTTCTGCAAATGTGTCGGAACTTAATGTTTGGTATCTGGCCGATGTAAAATTGGGCGAGTTCCCAATACTTCTGCAAAACCGGGTTATGTATGGCGTACTCTCCATTGACTTGCCTAATGAATAGTTGAAAGTCGCTAGTGAGCCTTACATCGTGGATTCCCATTTCGACTATCATTCGCAGGGCATGTATTACCGCCTCATATTCAGTAACATTGTTTGTTGTCTTAAATTCGAGCCTAAACAAATGAAGCATTGATAGGTGTAGAATACACCGTATTTAATATCTAGTATTTATGCTTTCTTTGCGAGTTTTCTTGTAAATTATGTATCTTATGTGTGTTTTTGAGTTATTAGGTACTCTGGAGTCGCACGGAGGAAAAGAAGAAGAAATTATCCAAATTGGGCCAAAGGGCGAAATTGTCATCTCATAGGCGAGCTATATGTGGAGCAGGCTGAAAGCGGCGAGAGAGAACGGAAATATGAAGCTAACGGCGAGAGCTTGAAGTCAATCCGATCAAGGCGTCGAGAAAGTTACAAGCGAAACCTATGGATGAGCTTGTCGGATACATGAAACCGACAAAGCCACGTTTGAGCTAGTCAGCCCTTAACGGGAACAGGTGGGTGCCTAGAGTTATGATTGGGTAACCCCTTATATCGCTCCGTTTGAGTGGGATTAGTCATTCCCTTTCCTACACCCTAGATCGAAATCAACTTTCGATTTCATTAACTTCCCAATCATTATCCGCACCTGAGATGGAGTTGAGAGAAAGAGATGTTGCGGCCAGAAATGGAGGAGATCGATGGGGGAAATCGGTTAGAGAAGATCTATTTTCGATCTGTGAGAAAAGAAAAGCAGCCATGTCTGCTAATCCATGAGGAATCGGTGATGGTTTTAGGGCTGAGAACGAGATTTGTAATGGAGGTGATGGCTTCCGTGAAGATGGTGAGGGTTTCGATCTGTGGGTTTTACTTGAAATTTTTGTGCAAAAGCAAATGGAGGAGATCGATGTAGAGTTGCTGCTGTCTGTGATGGGTTCGAAGCTAAGAAGGGTTTGAAAATGGTAATGCTGAGTTGCAGCTCAGGTGGGGTTGAGCTGATGGAGTTGCAGCATAGATTGAGAGGAGAATAAGTAGGCACTGGTGGTTCCAGCTGGTGTCATGAACTGAGGTGGAAAATGGGTGATTGCCGAGCCACGGAATTCTGTAAATTGAGGTGGAAGTGTTGCTTGATCTTTGGGAGTATGTGATTAAGCTGTGATGTGAGAAGATTGGTGGAGTCTGATTTCTAAATGGAAGCCTGGGTTGGTTCTGGTGGATTGGCAAAGTGATTGAAACTACAGAAGTGGAATTGCAGGTGGAATTGGTGTGCTGAGGTTTGAGATGGGTCTCCTTTGTGGAATCATGAAGTCAGTAGAAGTTGGGTCTAATTGCTGCTGAGATGGTGAGGTCTTTGCCATGGAGTGAGCTGAGGTTGGCCAGTGTTGGTCCTGAGGCTGCTGGAGGTGGTCTTGACTTGCAGGTGGAATTGGTCTCAAGCGGAGATGGAAGTCATGGATGTTCTTGAATGTGTTTTATGCCATTGAAGTTGAAAAGAAGAGCGAGGATTGAAGGTTGCAACGGATCTAGTCTTTTGTGGTTCGAGAGTGGAGGAGGTCTTGCGGTGGAGCGAGTCGGGTGGAGAAGGTGGATCGATTCTGAGATGGAAGCTTGGGTGTTCATGAGTACAGTGAAACATATAGAGGATTGAAATGCATAGAATGGTTGCAGTCGAATTGTGTTGGCATTACTATGGTGTTGGTTGGTTAAGATGAGCTTCACTAGGTGTAGCGAGATGCGAGTTCAAGGAGGCGAGAGCTGCGGTGGTGCCGATGAAATATGCATGGACTGAGGTGTTGAGAAGGTTGTAGGAATTCTTTGTGTGTTACGATTTCGAGATGTCACCTGGAATTGCGAGGCAAGGGTATAAAGCACGGCAATCTTTGGTGGTGATGCTATCTATTGCTAGGACAAGGGTGGCACGGTGTTGTTAGTGCAATGGCTAGGCAAGACAATGAAGTTGCCATTACAGGTGAAGGTCGGTGGTTTCTTTGTCATGGCTCGAGATGTTTTATTGTGGATTTGCTCGAGATAGCAAGATTTGAGTGAGTTGTTGGCGAGATGGTAGAATTGGTGGTTCATTGGCAAAGTGGAGAGCAGTGTTGGAGTGGTTCAAGTAGATGGGATGTGGCACTAAGATCGGGAGGAGTTGTTCCAGCTCAGATTCATGCCAGAGTGTTACAGGAATTGCAAGCTGCTGTGAGTTCTGGGCTGTTGATACTCAGGTGAGACTCAAGTGAATGCATAGTTGATAAATTGGAAGGCCTGGTGGATGCAGATGGAAGTGGCTTTGAGGTGGTTAGGCGGCAGTGGGATTTGTGACAAGATCGACGCGCACGGGGCCATTATGGCGAACTTGATTGGCTCTGAGCGATTGCACAAGCCTCGATCCTTCACGCATTGATTAGCCTAGTCAGTACTGATCATCGACTCACGTCGACATGGTGATGACTCAACTGAGTTAAGCCATTGAGTTAACTCGGCGACTAGGACCTGATTGATGTTTTGACTCGTTGACTTGACTCGGTCGACCCGTTGACCGGTGGTCGGGCGGACTTTCTGTGGTCACCGAGCCGATTCCGGCGACTTTCCGGCCGATTTCGCCACAATCCCGAACTTCCGGCGACCGTTTCGGGGCGTATTTTCTACACGGGTTTCTCCTTCTTGTGGGCTTGGTGGATTCTCACCTAATGGACTTTGAAGACTAGACCTAATTTTAGAAGTTGGAGAAAGTTATAAAAGGAAGGTCTTCTACAACTTATGATATATCTTTTTCTTGGAATATTGGAGAGCCACTTTTGTTTACACTTCTAGGGTTTGGTTTTGTTCTTCTTCTTCCTTGTTTATTATTGAATATTGATGATGATGAACTCCATAGCTATGAGTAGCTAAACATCTTATTGGTTATGGGATAAAAGTTGATTTCTAAACATGCTTTTGATTCAATGAATTAGTTTTGTCTCAGTATTTATTGTTTGTGATTCACAATTAATAGTGTTATAAGATTTGAAAACTTGTTAGGTTGAGTCCGGAATCAATCCGATTTGTGTTCATCTCTAGAGCTATATTAGGGTTTTCAATACGAAAAAGTTGTTTATCCCTGATTCTAAGTAGCATAATTGTGGTTAGTTCTTGTAGTGATACATCCTACTAGTCACAAGTGAATCATAACTTTTGTTAAAACGTCTAGTGCTTTTACACATTCGTTTGCATTGATGAGTCTTATTCCATAAAACTTAATGCTCTTAGGAGTTAAACTTAATTGTGCTTTTACACTTTAGGTTGCTTTCGACGAAGAATTCACATAAGCATCTTTTAATGTGGTTGTGATGAAAACAGGAATTAACGGGTTATACTTGCGATCAAGGTATCCTAGGACTTTTAATAAATACGAGATTAAAATACCAATTCTAATCATTGATGAAAATACATGTTTGTGAATGATACTATCCCTTGACCAATATCTTCTCCTTATTGATTTCTCAAATTACTTACTTTGCTTTTAATTATTTTTATTTGCTCAAATACAACAAACATACATTGGGTTACTTTAGAAACTGAAAATTACTTAACAACAATTGCCTCTCTGTGGATACGAACTCTTCCTTACCTTGTGCTTCATTTAAATTTAGTGCGTAAGAAAGTGAAATTAATTTTGACGGATTGACACACGATCAAATTTTGGCGCATTGCGGGGAGGCATACGGCTTGTTATTAAGTTTTTAGTTTCTTTTTACAATTTCTGCTTTTATCTTTGCTTTTCGGTTCTTGTCTTGTTTCTCACTTGTTTGCGAGAATTGTTTGCAGGTGCATAATCTCTGGCTTCTAAGGATTGGAATTATCCAAGGTGCGGGATAGCTACTAGACGCAGCACAATACTCCAACCAAGTAAAGACACAACGGACGAGCACGAGGAGGAAGTAGGAGAAGAGATTTTCCGACAACGAGAAGAAGAAGAAATGGGTGATGCAAATCGTTCACTCAAGGACTTAGCTTCTCATAGGCTTGATACACAAGGGGGTGTATTTAAACGAACTCTACTTTTGAGATAAAGCGGGGTTGCTTAGAGAATTACCAAAATTCCATGGCATGGTGAATGAAGATCCTAACAAACATCTTTTGGACTTCCACACCATTGTCACGGCTATGCTTCCAGCAAATGTTGAGGCGGATGGTGCAATGTTGAAGGTTTTCCGTTTCTCTTTAATGGATAGTGCTAAGGATTGGTTGTACTATTTACCTCCCGGAAGTGTCACTACATGGAATGGGTTGAAGAAACTCTTTTTGGAGAGATATTTTCCTGCATCCAAGGCTACTCAAATTCGCAAAGAAATTTGTGGGATGAAGCAAAACGTGGGAGAATCCTTATATGAATGTTGGGAAAGGTACAAGAGATTGGTTGCAAGCTGCCCTCACCACCAATTCAGTGACGCGATGATTATCCAATACTTCTATGAAGGACTCCAATCAAGTGATAGGAATCTTATTGACGCTGCGGGTGGTGGTGCACTAGTTAGCAAGACGGTGGCACAAGCTAGGGAGTTGATTGAAAATATGGCAGCGAACTCACAACAATTCTTAAGTCGTGGTTCGGATGTGATTCTACGAAGGGTGAGTGAAGTAAGCGAGGTGGAGGAACTTCGTCAACAAATGGGTAACATGAACGCAATGCTTCAACAAGTTGCAGCCGCGGTTGTACCAACTTCTTCTCAATCTTATGAAGACGAGCAAGCTAATGCGATCTTTCCAAATCAACCAAGACGGTATGATCCCTACTCAAACACTTACAATCGGGATGGAGAGATCACCCCAATTTTAGCTATGCCAACAAACAAGGAGCGGTTCAACAACCTACTTTCAACTCTTCAAGTGGATTTCAACCTCAACAACAACAATTCCAGCCGAGGCAACAATTTCAGCAACCTCAAGCACAACAATCGATGCAAAATCAAGGTTCGGATATTGATGCAAAGCTTCAAACTTTTATGCAAGGTATTTCTACCATGTTCAAGGAAAGTCAACAAGAGACTAAGAGTGCTATTAAGGAGTTGCAAACACAAATGGGCTCCATGGCGGTTGATATCAACAATTTGAAGGCACAAAATAGTGGGAGACTTCCTTCTCAACCTATTAACCCAAAAGAGGGTGTCAATGCCATTACGTTGAGAAGCGGTACACAACTTGTGCAACCCGAAGTTGTTGATTCGGGCAAGGTGGACACACCAAAGGAACTCATTTTGGAGGAGAAAACCGAGGATTCTCCCCAAACTTTCGAGGTACCTATTTCTAACTCTAAAACTCCGGTTTCTACTTATGTTCCTCCTCTACCTTTCCCTCGCAGATTTGCAAGTTCTAAGAAGGCGGAACTAGAAAAGGAGATTTTAGACGTTCTTAAAAAGATCCACGTGAACATACCACTCATTGATGCTATCAAGCAAGTTCCAAAGTATGCAAAGGTGTTGAAGGACTTGTGTACCAACAAACAAAGGCTCAAAGGTAATGAAGTGCTTAGTGTGGGGGAGAATGCTTCGGCAATCTTACAACACAAACTCCACTTAAGTGCAAGGATCCAGTAGTTTTGACATTCCGTCAAAATTGGTAACACAACTTTTAACAAAGCTATGTTGGACTTAGGTGCTTCCGTTAATGTTATGCTGCGTCAATGTATAATTCACTTGATCTTGGTCCTCTTAAAAAAAGGTGAAATTGTATTGCAATTAGCCGATCGCTCTAATGTTTACCCAATGGGTATTGTTGAGGATGTTCTTGTGCGGGTTAATCAACTTGTATTTCTGCGGACTTTTTGTGTGTTAGAGATGGATGAAGGTTCACGGACTCATCTCTTCCATTGCTTCTTAGGCGTCCTTTCATGAAAACGGCGAAAACCATAATTGATGTGGATAAGGGAACGCTAACTATGGAGTTTGATGGAGAAATAATACGTTTCAACATTTTCGAGACGATGAGATATCCTAGCGATGTCCACTCTTGTTTCTCCATTGATGTTATGGATACATTGGCACAACAAATGTTTGAATTAAACGGTGATGATGCTTTGGAAACCGTGTTAACTACATCCATAGATAATGGTGTAGAGTGTGGTAATGAAGTCAAGGAAGCTCTTGGTGATCTTAACTCACTACAAGAATGCCCGAAAACTCATAATATCTCTTTTATTTCTTTACCATGCAGTGATGAAAAGCTTGTACCTTCAATTATTAAATCTCCGATTTTAGAGTTGAAACCTCTTCCCGACCACCTTAAGTACTTGTACTTGGGTGATAATGAAGAGTTACCTGTGATTGTTTCTAATAAGCTTAATGATTTACAGGAGCAAAACCTTTTGAGGGTGCTAAGGAAGTACAAGACGGCCATAGGATGGACAATTGCCGATATCAAGGGTATTAGCCCTGCCGTTTGTATGCACAAAATTCGTTTGGAGGATGATGCAAAGCCTACTAGGAAGCGCAACGTCGTTTGAATCCTCTCATGATGGAAGTTGTGAAAAGGAGATACTCAAGCTTTTGGAAGTGGGTGTTATCTACCCCATATCCGATAGCAAGTGGGTGAGCCCGGTACAAGTAGTACCAAAGAAATCAGGTGTGACGGTGGTGGAGAATGATAAGAATGAACTTGTCCCAACTCGTGTGCAAACCAGTTGGAGGGTTTGTATTGATTATAGAAAATTGAATGCCACCACTAGAAAAGATCACTTTCCTTTACCTTTTATTGGTCAAATGCTTGAACGTTTTTGGACACTCTTACTATTGCTTTCTTGATGGCTATTCAGTTATAATCAGATTGTGATAGCAGGAGGACCAAGAGAAAACCACTTTCACTTGTCCCTTCGGTACTTTTGCTTATAGAAGGATGCCTTTTTGGCTTATGCAATGCTCGGCTACTTTTCAAAGGTGTATGGTGAGTATCTTTTCGGAATATGTTGAAAACATAATCGAAGTGTTCATGGATGACTTTAGTGTCTTTGGTGATTCATTTGACCTTTGCTTGAACAACTTGTCTCTAATCCTTGAACGATGTGTTGAAACAAATCTTGTGCTAAATTGGGAGAAGTGCCATTTCATGGTAACTCATGGCATAGTTTTAGGCCATATAATATCTTCTAAAGGCTTGGAAGTCGATAAATCTAAGATAGACCTTATTCGTGCTCTAACCTCTCCACTACGGTGAGGGAGATACGTTCTTTTCTTGGTCATGCAGGTTTCTATCGTAGATTCATCAAGGATTTTTCCAAGATAGCGTCACCACTTTGTAACTTATTGCAAAAGATGTGGTTTTTAACTTTGATGAGAAATGTATGGCGGCATTCAATCGTTTGAAAGAACTTTTGATCTCAGCCCTATCATTAAACCCACGGATTGGAGTAAGCCGTTTGAACTCATGTGTGATGCTAGTGATTATGCGGTTGGTGCGGTGCTTGGGCAACGTGTGGGGAAGCTTCCTCATGCTATCTATTATGCTTCTAGAACGTTAAATGAGGCTCAACAAAACTACACATCCACTGAAAAGGAGTTATTAGCCATTGTTTTTGCTTTAGAAAAGTTTCGCTCTTATCTAATTGGTACAAAAGTTGTTGTTTTTCGATCATGCGGCGCTTAAGTACTTGCTTACAAAGAAAGAGGCGAAACCGAGGCTCATACGATGGATACTACTCTTGCAAGAGTTTGATATTGAAATCAAAGACAAGAAAGGGATTGAGAACACCGTTGCGGATCACTTGAGCCGACTTTCTGTGGACAAGGAGACTATCCCGTTGCGTGAAAGTTTCCGGATGAGCAACTTTTCTCGATTGCCTTTGGAGAACCATGGTATGCCGATATTGTCAATTACTTAGTTTCTAAACAAATCCCACGTAACTTGTCTCGTCTTTGAGAGGGACAAACTTAAGAGGTTAGGGAACCAATACATATGGGATGATCCATACTTATGGAAACATGGTAGTGACCAAGTAATACGAAGGTGCGTGCCCGAATCGAATTTAACTCTATCTTGTCTTTTTGTCACTCTTATGCTTTGCGGAGGACATTTTGGGAGTAAGAGAACCGCGCACAAGGTACTTGAAAGTGGTTTTTATTGGCCAACTTTGTTTAAGGATGCGCATATATTTTTTACAACTTGTGATAGGTGTCAAAGAACCGGCAATCTAGGTGTCCGAAATCAAATGCCACAAACTTTTATTCAATTTATTGAAGTTTTTGACGTATGGGGTATTGATTTTATGGGGCCTTTTGTCAACTCCCATGGGAATTTTTATATCTTACTTGCGGTTGATTATGTCTCGAAATGGGTGGAAGCTAAAGCCACCCCAACCGATGATTCTAAAGTTGTTTGATTTCGTGCAAGCTAATATTTTTGCAAGGTTTGGAATTCCAAGGGCGATAATTAGCGATGGGGTTCTCACTTCAAAAACAGGTTCTTGCAAAGCTTGTTAAGGAAGTACAATGTGTCGCATAAGATTGCAACACCTTATCATCCACAAACCAATGGACAAGCCGAGGTGTCTAACCGGGAGGTGAAATCAATTCTAGAAAAGACGGTGAATCCTACAAGGAAAGATTGGAGCATGCGACTTAATGATGTTTTGTGGGCGTATAGAACCGCATATAAAACACCTATTGGAATGTCTCCTTTTAGGCTTGTGTATGGTAAACCTTGTCACTTACCCGTGGAAATTGAGCATAAGGCGTTTTGGGCTATTAAGCAATGCAACATGGAGATGGATGGGGCTGGAAAGCAAAGGAAGTTACAACTTCAAGAGCTAGAGGAGCTTCGCAATGATGCATTTGAAAGTTCACGGATTTACAAAGAAAAGACGAAAGCATTCCATGATAACATGATTTCTAGGAAACAATTTTGTATTGGGCGAGAAAGTGCTTTTGTTTAATTCTCGCTTGCAATTATTTAGGGTAAACTAAGGTCACGATGGATCGGACCTTTTATTGTTACTAATGTGTTTTCTCATGGTGCGGTGGAAATTGTAGCATAGCTACGGGGAAAGAACTTAAAGTTAATGGGCACCGGTTGAAACCATATTATGAGAACTTCACTTCCGGAGTGGTGGAAGGAGTTAACTTTGTGGATGTGCTCCCTCCGGAGGAGTCATAGAAAGCAAGGAGATAGTCGGGTGACGACTTTAAACCAAGCGCTAATTGGGAGGCAACCCAAAGGATGAGTATTTCTTGTCTTGTATTTATTTCTTTTCTTGTTTTTAGTTTTTCTTGTTTTGTTTTCTTTGTTTTTTTGATTTCTTATTAGGATTTCCCACATTGACTTACTTTGGATGATTCAATTTACATTGAGGACAATGTAAAGTTTAAGTGTGGGGAGCATTTATATGTTTTAGTTTGTTTTATAAAAAAAAAAAAAAAAAAAAATCAAAAAAATAGAAAAAATGAGAAAAATTTGTGCTTTTTGAACTCGAAATTTAGAACTTGTGCCTTTAGGATGACACCATTAGTGGATGGAACCATTTTGAATGCGGGAGTTGAGGAACCAATTAACTAAAAGGGACGAACATAGCTCGAAATCACAAATTATATGATAGTTGTTACCATATCTCGGAATATCACCATATCACATTCTATTTTTATTTTTCCATATTTATCTATTGTTCTCTAATTGCTTTGGTGGGTCACTAAAAATCGACGTGTTATTACTGCTAGGATGAAATAGAGTGATTGAGTAAAAAAAAAAAAAAAAAAAAAAAAAATGATGAAAAAAAAAATATATGAAAAAAAAAAAAAAAAGGACCGATCAATTAGACCAAAACGGAATAAAAAGACACTTGGGAATAGCAGTATGTGTGAAACGTAGTCCCTGTCTCCGTCGCCTAAACAAGCGTGGAATGCAGGATCCAAGGAAACTATCATGTACTTGCTGACAAGAAGCATGCGCTTGGATCCAAAAGATCTAATCATGCCGTCTAAAAAAAAAAAAAAAAAAAAAGAAAAGAGAAATTGGATCCAGTTTGATCCAATCATAAAAAAATATTATTGTGTTGAATAAAGTCACTTTTGGTTCCCTTGTATATGCCAATTGATTTGATGTAGCATTCAGCACTAAGTAGCTCAATCCAATAGGATTAGGTTCATCTTAGCAGTGACCTTCAGACAGATATGGGAAACATCGAACACTTGAGAATATTCGCCAACATCTACATCTATGTCCATCTTCTTAATCTTTTCATTGTGATTGTGGTTTGTTAGTTTCCGAGTATTGTGGCTTGTTCAACTATCTAATTAGAGTTTATTTACTAATATTTGAATTGAATTTGCAAGGTACCTCCTCCTGTAGTCATTTTGGATTCATTCATTGATTTGTCACGAATAGACGGAGTTTGAAATATAGGTTTTGTGGGTATATCTCTAGTAAACCCTCACGAGACTATAACTCGTCCACTAGGGACACCTAGGGGTTTAAAGGCTTGTTATTTATGCTAAAAGTGACCGTAGCCTCGACGACACGGAGTTGTTGTATTTTATTTTTGTTTTGTTTGATTTGCTCGAGGACTAGCAAAGTCTAAGTGTGGGGGAATCTGATAGGTGTAGAATACACCGTATTTAATATCTAGTATTTATGCTTTCTTTGCGAGTTTTCTTGTAAATTATGTATCTTATGTGTGTTTTTGAGTTATTAGGTACTCTGGAGTCGCACGGAGGAAAAGAAGAAGAAATTATCCAAATTGGGCCAAAGGGCGAAATTGTCATCTCACAGGCGAGCTATATGTGGAGCAGGCTGAAACGCGGCGAGCGAGAACGGAAATATGAAGCTAACGGCGAGAGCTTGAAGTCAATCCGACTGCGTCTGAGAAAGTTACAAGCGAAACCTATGGATGAGCTTGTCGGATACATGAAACCGACAGGCCACGTTTGAGCTAGTCAGCCCTTAACGGGAACAGCTGGGTGCCTAGAGTTATGATTGGGTAACCCCTTATCTGCTCCGTTTGAGTGGGATTAGTCATTCCCTTTCCTACACCCTAGATCGAAATCAACTTTCGATTTCATTAACTTCCCAATCATTATCCGCACCTGAGATGGAGTTGAGAGAAAGAGATGTTGCGGCCAGAAATGGAGGAGATCGATGGGGGAAATCGGTTAGAGAAGATCTGTTTTCGATCTGTGAGAAAAGAAAAGCAGCCATGTCTGCTAATCCATGAGGAATCGGTGATGGTTTTAGGGCTGAGAACGAGATTTGTAATGGAGGTGATGGCTTCCGTGAAGATGGTGAGGGTTTCGATCTGTGGGTTTTACTTGAAATTTTTGTGCAAAAGCAAATGGAGGAGATCGATGTAGAGTTGCTGCTGTCTGTGATGGGTTCGAAGCTAAGAAGGGTTTGAAAATGGTAATCCGAGTTGCGGCTCGAGTGGGGTTGAGTGATGGAGTTGCGGATAGATTGAGAGGAGAATAAGTAGGCACCGGTGGTTCCAGTTTGGTGTCATGAACGAGGTGGAAAATGGGTGATTGCCGAGCCACGGAATTACAGAAATTGAGGTGGAAGTGTTGCTTGATGCTGGGAGTATGACAGTTAAGCTGTGATGTGAGAAGATTGGTGGAGTCTGATTTCTAAATGGAAGCCTGGGTTGGTTCTGGTGGATTGGCAAAGTGATTGAAACTACAGAAGTGGAATTGCAGGTGGAATTGGTGTGCTGAGGTTTGAGATGGGTCTCACTGTGGAATCATGAAGCTGTAGAAGTTGGGTCTATTGCTGCTGCAGATGGTGAGGTGCTGCCATGGAGTGAGCTGAGGTTGGCCAGTGTTGGTCCTGGGGCTGCTGGAGGTGGTCTTGACTTGCAGGTGGAATTGGTCTGGCAGAGATGGAAGTCATGGATGTTCTTGAATGTGTTTTATGCCATTGAAGCTGAAAAGAAGAGCAGGATTGAAGGTTGCAACGGATCTAGTGTTGTGGTTCAAGAGTGGAGGAGGTCTTGCAGCTGGAGCAGGTCAGGTGGAGAAGGTGGATCAGTTACAGATGGAAGCTTGGGTGTTCATGAGTACAGGCTGAAACATATAGAGGATTGGAAATGCATAGAATGGTTGCAGTCGAATTGTGTTGGCATTACTATGGTGTTGGTTGGTTAAGATGAACAGCTAGGTGTAGCAGATGCAGTTCAAGGAGGCAGAGCTGCGACTGGTGCCAGTGCAATATGCATGGACTGAGGTGTTGAGAAGGTTGTAGGAATTGCTGTGTGTTCTGATTTCGAGATGTCACTGGAATTGCAGGCAAGGGTATAAAGCACAAAGAATGCTGGTGGTGATGCTATCTATTGCTAGGACAAGGGTGGCAATCGGGTGTTGTTAGTGCAATGGCTAGGCAAGACAATGAAGTTGCCATTACGGTGAAGGTCGTGGTGGTTTTGTCATGGCTCTGAGATGTTTTATTGTGGATTTGCTCAGATAGCAAGATTTGAGTGAGCTGTTGGCAGATGGTAGAATTGGTGGTTCATTGGCAGTGGAGAACAGGTAGCTGGAGTGGTTCAGTAGATGGGATGTGGCACTAAGACTGGAGGAGTTGTTCCAGCTCAGATTCATGCCAGAGTGTTACAGGAATTGCAAGTCAGCGTGAGTTCTCGGGTCATTGATACTCAGGTGAGACTCAAGTGAATGCATAGTTGATAAATTGGAAGGCCTGGTGGATGCAAATGGAAGTGGCTTTGAGGCTGGTTAGGCAGAAGCAGCTGGGATTTGTGACAAGATGCAGCACAGGGCCATTATGGCCGAACTTGATTGGCCTGAGCAGTTGCACAAGCCTGATCCTTCACAGCCCAGTTAGCCTAGTCAGGTACCTGATCATCTGACTCACGTCTGACATGGTGATGACTCAACTGAGTTAAGCCATTGAGTTAACTCGGCCGACTAGGACCTGATTCAGTGTTTTGACTCGTTGACTTGACTCGGTCTGACCCGTTGACCGGTGGCCGGGCGGACTTTGCCGGTCACCGGAGCCGATTTCCGGCGACTTTCCGGCCGATTTCCGGTCACAATCCCAGACTTCCGGCGACCGTTTTCGGGGCGTATTTTCTACACGGGTTTCTCCTTCTTGTGGGCTTGGTGGATTCTCACCTAATGGACTTTGAAGACTAGACCTAATTTTAGAAGTTGGAGAAAGTTATAAAAGGGAAGGTCTTCTACAACTTATGATATATCTTTTTCTTGGAATATTGGAGAGCCACTTTTGTTTACACTTCTAGGGTTTGGTTTTGTTCTTCTTCTTCCTTGTTTATTATTGAATATTAATGATGATGAACTCCATAGCTATGAGTAGCTAAACATCTTATTGGTTATGGGATAAAAGTTGATTTCTAAACATGCTTTTGATTCAATGAATTAGTTTTGTCTCAGTATTTATTGTTTGTGATTCACAATTAATAGTGTTATAAGATTTGAAAACTTGTTAGGTTGAGTCCGGAATCAATCCGATTTGTGTTCATCACAGAGCTATATTAGGGTTTTCAATACGAAAAAGTTGTTTATCCCTGATTCTAAGTAGCATAATTGTGGTTAGTGCTTGTAGTGATACATCCTACTAGTCACAAGTGAATCATAACTTTTGTTAAAACGTCTAGTGCTTTTACACATTCGTTTGCATTGATGAGTCTTATTCCATAAAACTTAATGCTCTTAGGGAGTTAAACTTAATTGTGCTTTTACACTTTAGGTTGCTTTGACGAAGAATTCACATAAGCATCTTTTAATGTGGTTGTGATGAAAACAGGAATTAACGGGTTATACTTGCGATCAAGGTATCCTAGGACTTTTAATAAATACGAGATTAAAATACCAATTCTAATCATTGATGAAAATACATGTTTGTGAATGATACTATCCCTTGACCAATATCTTCTCCTTATTGATTTCTCAAATTACTTACTTTGCTTTTAATTATTTTTATTTGCTCAAATACAACAAACATACATTGGGTTACTTTAGAAACTGAAAATTACTTAACAACAATTGCCTCTCTGTGGATACGAACTCTTCCTTACCTTATGCTTCATTTAAATTTAGTGCGTAAGAAAGTGAAATTAATTTTGACGGATTGACACACGATCAAGCATCTTCTTCCCCTTTGGCGTAGTGAAGACGAGTCCTAAACCGGACCCATCTTTGTTGGACGACCCGTCTAAAAAAACTTCCCACCTTGTAGGGTCACATGTATCGAGGAGATCGGACGGATCTTCTCGGTCTTCTACCATGCCCGGGATATCCTCGACCTCATCCTCCTCGTCCAAAGAAAAATCGGCCAAGAAGTCCTCTACTGCCTGCGCCTTTACTGATGTCCTCATTTCGTAGAAGACGTCGAACTGCTTAATTTGAGCACTCCATTTAGAGATCCGTCCCGACCTTGATGCGTTATCAAGTACTGATTCTATGCACGACTTCGTAAATACACGGATCTTATGAGTCTGAAAGTACGTCCGTAGCTTTTGTGTCGCCCATACTAAAGCGAGAATTAGTTGCTCGATCCTGGTGTAATTCTTCTCGGTTGGATTTATGGTCTTGCTTATGAAGTATATAGGATTCTCTTCTGTCCCAACATTTTTAACCAGGACCGCACTTATTGCATAACCCATTGCCCCGAGGTATAATGTGAGCACTTCATCGGGCTCAGGTCGTTATAGCACTGGCAGGCTCGCTAGGTGTTGTTTTATTTTTTGAAATGCTTCTTCACATTCCTCACTCCACCTGAACTTCTCCCCTTTTCGGAGTGTCCCGAAGAAGTCTTTGCATTTGTCGGAAGAACGAGAAATGAATCGCCCGAGTGCGGCTAAGTTGTCATTTAGTCTTTGTACGTCTTTCACCGTCATTGGAGATGGCATTTCTACCACATCCCTAATCTTCTCAGGATCCGCTTCTATGCCTTCGTCCGTAATTATGTAACCCAAAAATTTACTCGAAGTGACCCAAAAAATACATTTAGCAGGGTTGACTCGCATCTTATATTTCCTCATAGTTTGAAAAATATCGCGTAGGTCGCCTAGGTGGCTGGATCCTATCTTGCTCTTTAACAACATGTCGTCTACGTAGATTTCGATGGTGTGATAAATCTTGTCTTCAAACATGTCCTCCACTAACCTTTGGTAAGTAACGCCCGCATTTCTCAATCCAAATGGCATTTTGGTGTAACAATAAAGTCCTCTAGGTGTGAAGAATGATGTATGTTCTTGATCCTCAGGGGCCAATGGGATTTGATTATACCCCGAGAATCCGTCCATTAGTGTGACTGTCTTATACCCGACTATTGACTCTACCAGTTGATCGATGCTGGGGAGAGGAAAGCTATCCTTCGGGCAGGCCTTGTTCAAATCACTAAAGTCGATGCAGATCCTAACTCCCTCGCTTCTCTTTGGTACAATCACCATGTTAGATATCCACTGTGGGTACTGATCCTTTCGAATGATTCCCGCCTTTTGTAATTTTTTCAACTCGATCTCTACCGCTGCTTGCAACTCGGGTGCAATTCACCATATTTTTTGTTGGATTGGCTTGAACTTGGGGTCTATCCTTGGACAATGTGAGCATACGTCTGGGTCAATTCCCTCCATATCATGCATCTACCAAGCGAACACGTCCATGTGTTCTTTCAACAATGTTATGAGTTGTTCAGTCTGCTCGTCCGTCAGTAAGGTTTCGATTTTTACTAATCTCGGCTCTTCTGCAGTACCTAAGTCAACTTCTCGGGTTGGATCTAAAGCCGAGAAGTTAGGATTCGATTCTTCGACCGATGTTGCCTCCTTTGATTGCTATAAGACCTCTTTTTCTCCTTCTTCATAAGTTGTGATAGCCTGTGACAGCACCTTTTCTAGTTCTCCTTCGGCCTTGGCTTCCTTGGCTTTGTTCTTTTCCCGGCGTCGCCTTGACCATCTTTCCTCATTTTGCTGGATATCCAACTGCATGCATTGTCTTGCTGCTTGGGGATCTCCCAATACTTCCACAACTCCTCGATAAGTTGGGAATCTTAACCTTTGGTGCTACGCCGATGCCACTCCTTTGATACCTGCGAGCCATGGCCTGCCGAGGATCGCCTAAAATGGTGACACGACGTCCACAACATAGAAAGTAGTAAGCGTGTCCAGGTATCCTTCTTCGTCCGAAACTCTGAGTGTGACTTCTCCCTTTGTTACCGTAACGGTGCCGTTGAAGCCGTAAATTCGATAAGTTGAAGGGATTAAGATATCTTCTGATAATTCCATCCTCTTGAAAGTATCATAGAACAGGACTTCGACCGAGCTTCCACTGTCCATCAGGATCCTCTTAACTCCCCATTCTTCAATAAGTAAGGTGATCACTAGCGGGTCTCCATGTGATTGGCCATTAAAAGGAACATCATTAGCTGAGAAGGTGATCGGATGCATCATCCACGGTTCCATTGGTAATGTCTTTGCTAAACCAAAGATATCTTTACATGCTCGATCCCTCTTACAAATCCTGGAAGTGACACCCATCCCGAGATCAAATATTTGTGTGGCCGAGTGTGAGATAATGTTGCAGGTGAACTGGGTTCCCCTGCCGATCCTTACTTGGTGCACAGGAACATCGGGCTGGACTGGTGTCGACGTTATCTTGACAAAATGTCGTAAGTAACCGTCTCGGATCAAGTGTTGAACGATATCTTTTATTTCTCGACAATTGTTGGTTGAGTGCCCTCGATACTGGTGGTAATGACAAAACTCAGGATGGTTTCTTGTTTCGTCGAACTGGATGCCCCTAGTCTTCGGGTATCAGATGTCGTTTCTTTTTGATACTTCCTTGAATATTTCCTCTAATGGTGCATCCATGGGTGTGTAGGTTCTTGGTTCATGTCGTGGCTTCTTTCCCTTCTCGACCCATTCTTTCTTGCCCGAGACTTGTTGTGGGGCTACCGGACTTTTCTCGGGTCGTCTCAGATCTTGCATAGGGACAGGCTCCGCTGCCATGTTGGGTTCTTGGATCCCTCTATCTTGTGATCTTTCTTGTATGTCCTCCAATGCTATGTAATGTACCTGCATTTTCCTCATCTCTCTTAGCATCTTTGGATCTTATGTACATTGCTATCCAGATGGGATCTGACTTTCCCAATGAATTCTCAAATCCAAATATTTGCTGCTCGACTGGAACCTTCCCAATATCAGTACATAATTTCCTTCATCGATCTGTCAGAGATCTCAGGGGTTCTCGAAACCGTCGGGCCAGTGTAAATAATCTGTTTACCCTTGGGCGAGCAATGTTGTTATGCATATAGGTCTCAAGAAATGATTCCACTAGGGCCCCGTAGTTGCCAATGGATTCATCGGGCAAGGTGTAGAACCAGTTTTTCGCCTCGCCTTCCAGACTTGTCGGAAAGAATTTGCACATGACTACGTCGTAACTCCTCCATTGCAGCAAAGACATGTCGTACATCTTGATGTATTCTCCTACGTCTCATGTGCCGTCAAACCTTGATGGGAAGGTGGGAAGCGTACACTTGGGGGGAAACGGCATCTGTTCAAGTGCCTTGGTAAATTGAGTTTTTTGCGCTTCGTTAATTACTTCCGCCAACTTGTCGTCTTCCTCATCGCCTGCTAAATTTTTGACCATCTGCTCCAATTGCTTAATGTTAGCTTCGGTTGTCGTGTCGGGTCTCCTATTTTGTATTTCTTCCTCGGTTGAGGAGCTCTCGGGTGTTCCGTACCCGCCCCTTGTTCGGCTAAGATTGGGTACACGTTCTCGGCCAGGAAGCGGGGTCTGAATACGTCTCGATCGGGTATGGTTACTAAAGGTTCCTCGGCTCGAAGATCCACGCGACCCAGACTTCCGACTCCTGAGATGGTATTTCTCGTGCTCCAAAGCCAGATTTCTTCTCTGTAACTCCCTTATGAAATCTTCTTGCCTTTTCTGATTGGCCAAGATCGCGAGCAATGTCGGGTCGGTACTCTCGTGGCTGGAGTGACCATTCACATGGTTCCCTACTGTTAGTGGCGGCACAACTGGTGGAGCTACTGTAGGAGCAGTGGTTGGGGCGGCTGCAGCTGGCGGAATATCCCTGTTGGGGTTGCCCATCTCCAAGCGCACCTGCCTAAGCCTCTCTCCTTCTTGTTCCAAGGAGAATCGATACTCTTCATGTTGCCTTGCTCGCCTTCAGTCCTCTCGCGTAATTTGTGCTTCCTCATCGTCTTCAGTATCCGATGCGGTCCTTCCATCTACCATATCTCCTGGCCTCAGCTGGCTCGGGTTGATCCGCAATCCTCTCGGCGAGAGATCATCATCTCGGTCCAAATCAACTCCCTCATCAACAATTGTCATGCCACCACCTGGCGCCCTAGATTCTTCCTACTGGTGTTGTCGGGTACTTTGTTCTCGAGGATCTGTTACTCCTTCTTGCATGCTGGTGCCAGCTATTGTACGATTCCTCAGAGTTCTGCCACTAACCGACGTGCTTGCTATCGGCTCGCCCGTCCCTACCTACGTCAGCAAAAAAGACAACACCTCACTTCGGATTGTTTTCGAAAAGGTTAAGAATGAAGTACAACATATCTGAACTTCAGTAGGAAGAAAAAGTTCAGACAAGTACGATTCCCTTTTGCTACTTTGTGCTGAACTCAGCAAATTAGGGGGGTCTGACTAATGACGAATTTGTGAAAAGGGGTTATGTTACGTCGCTTTCGGTACTTTCCCTACGCACTAATCATTATTTGTCCTACATCCCAAGTGCAAGAAATCATTAATCTTCCGTACAACTTATCGGAAAACCTCTTTCTTGACCTACTTTTGTACCGGTTGCTTCTGTCAATTGTCATGCCGGTTGTATCAACTACACTGGTTGCCAAAAGTAAAGTTTCTCGACTTTGTTGGACTTCCGATAGTGCTGTAAGACTCTTGTTCTAGGATTAGGATGGGACTACTATCTAAGTACTCATCCTGCCCCTTTTCAGTCTTTGCTATGGGAAAACCCTAACTCAATGGTTTTGAGATGGTTTTGCCACTGCTGCTGTTGAGTTTAGTTATCCCCGACAAGGTGTTATCCGTGAGACAAAGTTTCACTCTAGCCTCTACCAAGAATCACGAATGATCTTTTGGGAGCTTCAAAAATTTCTAGCAACTCATCTTAACGACTTACCAAGAAAACACTATAGACCGCAACCAAAATATGAAATTTGTAACCGTAAATTAACGTCAAGAAAGTGTTTTTTCGAAAATAAATTGCGTAGTTAACACTTAAATGATGGGATAACCGAAAAGAAAGTGTTTTCAATAACTTCGTTCAATCGGATGGTAAAGGTCTTGCTTTTAGCCATAGCGAACTATCTAGACTTCAACACGAGACGAGAGATCTAAAGATTTTCATAGTGACAATGTAAGGAAAAAATAAAAACTTCATAAAAGAATTTTTTTAAAGCTAGATTATCAACTAAGAACCACAAGAGTCTTTCACTTAGCATCAACTAACATCAGAAGATATCTTAGGAGCTTTGGAATGTCTCTTAAATGGTTAGATTGCAAGGTATCAAATGATGTTATACGGTCCCCTTAGTCGGCGCCAGAATGTTGTAGGATCAGAATGTCGCGACATCAATACTTCGCGAGAATAATAAATGACAGTACTGCGAAGGCATCGCAGGAAGTAAAATAAATGACGCATCGGATGACGACAGCAAGAGCATGAGAAAAGTGTGAAGACTTGGCGAGATTTGGGAGTGTCGCGAAGATAAACATTTACACACTCGCGATGCTTCGCGAAGGATTCCCTAAAATAAAGGATAGCTTAGCTGTCATCCATTATGTAATACCCTATATAAAGGGTCGAGCAAGTCTGTTGTAGGAGAGGTCTTTTTCGAATTGTTAAGCAAGTCATTAGCAGAGAGAAAATTTAGAGTGATTGTAATTTCTTTAATTCTGATCTATCTTTCCTTGTAAAGATTCCAAGAAAATAATCAATAAAATTTATATCAATTCATATTCAAATGTTTTAGTTAAGCAAAATCTAGTGAGGGGTGTAGTGTAGGATTTCCTGCAACTACATATGCGCTAGAAACATGGAATTGAACAAGATTGAAGATAGAAGATTGCAGTTAAAATCATTTGAGTCAAGAAAAATGAGAAAGGAAAGTGTTAAATCATATGAGGTAGAGGAGTTAAGAAACAAGGAATATAATGAAGATATGGAGTACAGTTTAATTACAAAAGCAATGATTAATGAATTTCACGAAAATATCAGAGGAAGGTTACATAAACGAGATTTTGAAGGAAAAAAGATTATAGATGAGGAGAAGACATCATCTTTGAAGGAATGGGAAAAACAGAAAATAATATTCACAGCAGCAGAAGTGCCTAGAGAAAGTCTGAATCATACATCTCCATTAGTGATCACGATAAATGCAAGAAAAAAAAGAGAAGAATCGGTAAAAGTAGCGGAAGAATGGGCAATAAATAGAACTTTGGTGGATACAGGGAGTTTGGTGAGTATCATGTTTTACCATACTTACAAAGAATTAGGATATAAAGATGAAGAAATGAGTTCCCCGATGTATTATATCCATGGTTTTGGAAAATCTATAACAATACCTAAAGGAGAGATAAAATTACGAATTTTACTCGGAGAAATTGAAACACAGGTAACATTAAGTGTGGTGGATATGGAATCGCCATACCACATATTGTTAGGGAGACCTTGGGTACATGCAATTAAGGCGGTAGCATCAACATTTCATCAGTGCATCAAATTTCCTATGCCGAGTGGAATCGGTGAAATCAGAGGAGATATTGATAAGGGAAGAATATATCATCAAATCGAAGTAAAGCATTATGAAGAGCAAGTGAAGAAGCGAAAAGATCGCAGGAAGATGATAAAAGCAGCTAAGAAAGAAGAAGAATTTAGAGTTTACATGATAAGAGCAAAAGAAGGAAAAGGAATACCTAGCGAAATCATGGAAAAAGGGAGTGAGCTCGCGAAGGAAATGAAAGGTCCAACTCCTATGGGAGAACCAAAGTCTAGTTATATCGCGGCAGAACAAACAAAAGAAGTGAATGTTGGAACCGAGGAGGAACCCAAAATTTTAAAAATTGGGACTAAAATGGAAGCGGATGAAGAAAGAAGGACTATTGATTTGCTGTGAGATTACAAAGATATCTTCGCGTGGGATATGGATGAAATGCCTGGTATAGATCCATCTGTGGCTTGCCATAAATTGGAAATTGACAAGAATGTAAGACCATTTAAACAAAGAATTAGAAAGATCGCAACAACATATCATCCTCAAATAGAAGAAAAACTGCAGAAAATGTTAGACGCAGGAATCATTAGACCAGCAAAATATCCCGAATGGATAGCAAATATGGTTATAGTCCCAAAGAAGAAAAAAGGAATAAGAATTTGTATAGATTTTACTGATCTAAACAAAGCTTGTCCTAAAGACAGTTTCCCATTACCAGATATTCCGCAATTGGTTGAAGCAGCGGCCGGAAACGAAAGAATATCATCTCTGGATGGATATAAAGGTTACAATCAAATTCCTCTCGCCGAAGAAGATCAAGAACATACTGCTTTCTTTGCTCCAAGAGGATTGTATTGTTATACAAAAATGCCATTTGGTTTGCGAAATGCCGGTGCGACATACCAAAGAATGGTAGAAAAAGTATTCGCGAGTTGGATACACAAAACATTAGAGGTATATGTAGATGATATGCTAATAAAAATCAAAAAAGCAGAAGACCACGTACAGGATTTGAGAGAAATTTTTGAACAAATGGGACAGTTCAATATCAAAGTAAACCCAGAAAAATGTACCTTTGGAGTTGCATCTGGAAAGTTTTTAGGTTACATCGTATCCAAAGAAGGAATTCAAGTCGACCCAGAGAAAGTACAAGCAATTCGCGACATGCCAACACCGGCGATAGTAAAAGATGTTCAGAAGTTAAACGGGTTATTAGCTTCGCTAGGAAGATTCATCTCGCGATCATCTGACAAATGCAAGCACTTTTTCAATATCCTTAGAAAGGGATCGAAGTTTAAATGGACATATGAATGCGAGAAAGCCTTGCAAGGAATAAAGGAACATTTAATGGATATATCAATTTTGCAAAAAGCAGAGTCGGGAGAAGAATTGTTGATCTATCTTGCGACAACTTCACATGCATTAAGTGCAGTATTACTGCGAGTGGACGCAGGGGTAGAAAAACCAATTTATTACATTAGCAAAACTTTCAATGCTGCAGAAAGGAATTATTCAAAAATTGAAAAATTAATCTTGGCATTAGTTTATGCAACATTTAAACTTCGTATATATTTTCAAGCGCATGTTGTCAAAGTGGTGACAAGAGTACCAATAGAATCAGTAATGAAGAATTCAAAGAGGTCGGGAAGAGTTGAGAGATGGAATGCTCAAGTAAGTCATTGCAAGCTCAAATACGAAATACTATCTTCGCCAAAATCACAGGTTGTCGCAGATTTTCTAGAAGAATTTCCTTTGGAAGAGGATGAACCAGTGGAAGAAATGATGGATGTGGAAGAAGAACATGGAGATCCAAAAGACTTGTTAACAGAACCGAATAGATGGGAAATATTAGTAGATGGGTCATCAAATGGAGAAGGTAATGGAATAGGAATTGTTGTGATATCGCCAGAGGGCAATAAAATAGCTCTTTCCTTCAGATTGGAGTTTGCATCCACAAATAATGAAACAGAATATGAAGCTATAATACATGCTTTGTGATTTGCAATAGAAATGAAGTTGGAGAATGTGAGGATTACCAGTGATTCACAATTAGCAATTTGCCAGATAAAAGAAGAATATACTATAAATGAATTGTCTTTGTGAAAGTATAAGAAGCTTGTTGACGAGTTGTCAATACAGATACCGAAAATAAAGTGGAGACATATATCAAGGAGAAATAATAGACTCGCAGACGCTTTCGCCTTTATATCAAGTATTATGACAGATCCGATTGCGAGAAACATTAAAATACAAACACTTTTGATGCCATCAATTGATAAAGAAGAAGAACAAGAAACTGATGTAATGCTAGTAGAAGATGGAGTACAAACACTCTGCGAAGAAGATTGGAGAGCAGAGCTTCATGCATATCTGACGAAAGGAGAAACACCAAGAAATAGATTAGAGGCGCACAAATTAAAAAGCCGTGCGACAAATTATGAGTTAAGAGATGGAGTGCTATACCGACGGTCTTTTAACGGGCCTTCACTCAGATGTTTAACAAGAAAAGAAGGGGAAATCATATTGAAGATGTTGCATAGTGGGGATGCTGGTAATCATAGTGGTGGAAGATCATTAGCACATAAAGCAAAAATGCAGGGCTATTATTGGCCGTATATGCATGAAGACGCGAAACAAGTGTCAAGGCGTTGCGAGGATTGTCAAAGGCATGGGAAGAAAATACATGCACCAGGAGCACCGTTGAGTTCTTCAACCAGTGTCTGGCCATTTGGAAAGTGGGGTTTGGACATTGTGGGACCCTTTTTACCAGGAACGGGACAAAGAAGATATTTAATCGTCGCTACAGATTACTTCACAAAATGGGAAGAGGTGAAAGCGGTACAACACATTCGTGATAAGGATGTTTTTACTTTCATATTCGAGAATATTATATGAAGATTTGGGGTTCCCGCACAGTTGGTATCTGACAATGGGAAACAGTTTGAAGGACAAAATATAGAATTGCTGCTTAATGCATTTCAGATACGATGTGGAAAATCAACTCCTCTATACCCACAGGAAAATGGCCAGGCAGAAGCAACAAATAAAACAATTGCAGACATACTGAAGAAGAAGTTAGAGGGATACAATAAAGGGTGGTGTGAGCAAGTGCATAATGCAGTATGGGCTTACAATACCACCCGGAGAGAGGCTACAGGAATGTCTCCCTTTTGTTTAACATATGGGGTCGAAGATGTGCTTCCAACAGAAGTTATGATTCCAACAACAAAGAAAGAAGCTTGGGAGAAAAATCTTAGTGCGGGCAATATTCTAATTAAGTTGGATGAATTAGAAGAAAAAAGGGAAAGAGCATTACAACATATGGAAAATTATCAAAGAAGATTGGCTAGGGAATATAACAAACGTGTCAAGATACGTGAATTTTAACCAGGTGATTTGGTGCTGCGAGAAACACCTATATATCAGCGAGAAAATGGTGGAAAATTGGCAAGAAAATGGGATGGACCTTATATCATCAAGGAGATAGTTGGTACAGGGGCATATAGATTGATGGATCCTGAAGGCAAAGATGTAGGACAAAAATTGAATAGGCCATGGAATAGGTTATATCTCAAGAGGTATTATCCGTAGAAGATGGAGGAAATGGAATGAACTTTGATGTAATGTTTTGCGACAGAATGATTGAGAGACTGAATAAAATAAAGAAAGATTGTGCGAATATCTCGCAAACAATACATAAAGAAAAACGAATGAGTGAGTGAATGGGACAAACCTTTATGGCGTACACCTTAGTTCGCGAATGATATTTCGCAAGAGGCAAATGTAAGACCTAAAGTACGTCATATAAGGGGGTATCTCTTAACATGGCTCAGGGGGAAGGTTACACCGCTCCTGAAGCCCGGGTCATGGAAATTTGGGGCCCATGAAAGCCTATCCGGGAGAGATACCTTGGATTTCCAACTATATATATATAAGGTTATACCCTGGTTGGACGCCCGAGGGTCTCTTCCAAGGAGTCAGTGTATGACCAAGGCGCCGAGGTACACGGTTGAGTCAAGAGTGCGGGGAGCATGGAACTTCCTTACCACTCTTGACAAGTCTTGACACATGCTGCACTCGGCCCGAAGAAAACTCCACTTAGGGTGCAGTCTCGTAACCATAAACCATATAGGTATAAGGGATAAGAGGCTGCGAAAGCAACTGGTTGTTGTTAAGACCGGATGGGAGGAGCTAGTCTTGTATGGCCGATGTACGCCTCCTTGAAGGGGCAACCAGGGAGATGATAAGGGCGACACCCTCCATTAGGGAGAGTGTCAAAACAGACGCAAATGTCATGAGACTCTATTTTCGCAAGAAACTTTAGGCTTATCATATTTGTGCAATTATCCTGAAGAGGCAAAAATACTAACATGAAGGTAAGGCGAGATCAATGGGTTTTTACATGAAAATGTGAAAACGGCCTGCGATTTCTTCGCAAAGACAACAATGTCATGGGATTTTATGTTCGCAAGAATATTTAAGCCTGTCATATTGTCGCAAATAAAAATATCTTGCAGAGGCAAAAATACTTGCGAAGTGATAAGACAAGGTCAATGGGTCATTGCATGAAAATGTAAAGACGTCCTGCGACTTTGTCGCGATGAGGGATGGCAAAATAAGACCTTTAACTAGGAAGGCAAAATACGACCATACAATTAATGATAAGACAAGATCAATAGGTTTCTTCATTGTGAAGAAATCCCGCGATCTTGTCGCAATAATACATCTCAATAATAATAAGGGTAACTGAGCATGCTTGCGAGATTATAATTGCGAGGCAAGATATAAAGAGAAAATAATAAGGATTAATCATCAGGGAATTTGTCCTCCAACTCAGAAAAAGTACTTCAACAGAAATTCAAAAGCATCCTATGTGACAAGTCATCCAACTAAAGAAGTTTAAATAAAAGTGCAAAATTACAAGAATAATTCAATTCTCAACATCAACTCTCTCGACAATGGGAGATGTTACTGGTTCTTCAACAATTTTATCAGCCTCTTTTTCGCCAGTTGGATGATTTTCATCAGAAGTTCCTTCATTTGGACCCTTATTGAAAATTTCATCATTAGCAATTTCCTCGCAGCTTTGATAATCATAATCGCTGTCAGGGGAATTGGGAACTTCATCATCACTTACTTCCAAAGGTGCAACAGCTACGGGATCAAGAGATTTAGATAGCAATACACCATTTACAAGAACTTCAGCCTTGAGATGAAGTTGACGAAGGAGAGCTTTCTGCTGATTTCTGCTCTCTATATCTTTGAAGTCGCGCAAATAATTGAACCTTCTTTCTGCTCTGTCGCGAGAATTCATAAGGGAAGTAGCAAGCATTTTATTCTCCTTGCGAATTTTTAAGTGGTCGGATTTCAAAGCAGTAAGGGAGAAGTGATGATTCTTCTCAGCTTCTGCGAAACAAAGAATCAAAATAAGAAATATTATAACAAACAAAAAGTATGGAGTTTCGGTAAAAGAAAAATAGATGAGGCAGTCAACTTTTATGACTACCTTCCTTTTGCGAAATAAGATGCTGGGTTAACGCTGAACAACTATTCTCCAGTTGATCCATGGCAATATCAAAATTATCTCCAACTAATCCTCTCAGACGAGCTCGCAAATTTTTTTCGTTAGAAAGAAGTGTGGCATTTTCTTTTGCGAGGGAAGAATTGGATTTTTCCAATTGCGAACATTGATCCTTGAATTGGTTTGCCTTTACACTTAAGGTTATTCTACCCTGAATAAGTTTATCCTTCTCGGCAGTAACTTCTTCAAGATTATTTCTCAGTGAACGAAGAGATTGTTCTTGCTCTTTACATAATTTTTGACAAGCATCATATTGTTGCGAGTAAATCGCCATCTTGTTTAACAGAGTTCGCTTTTCTTGAGAAAGAGTTCCATTCTCATCTGATAAAGTTTCCAACTCCAAATTAGCTTTAGTTAATGAATAAGAGAGGCGAGATAAGTCATTACTTAATGAGTCTTGTTTTTGAACTAAATCAGCATTTTCTTTAGACAGATTATCTATTTGGTCAACAACATATGTATGAAGGTTATCTAATTGGTTATACTGCTCCATCCAAGAATCTTTATCAACTCGGACTTCTTCAACGGTAGACTCCAACTGATATATCTCCATTTTTCGTTTCTGGTTTAAATCTTGAAGAGTGGACAAGGACTTGAGTATTCAAAAAAAAAAAAACAATGAGGCAGAAAATGTACCTTTTAAGTCTTCATTCTTCTTGCGAAGATTATCGCGATCCAGTGTAATGCTGAGAAGGTTATTCTTTAATATCTTGACTTCTTGTTCCAGAGATGTTCGCGACATTGTGTCAGAGCCAAAATATTTATTCAAGGATTCAAAAACGCTGGACTTGATAGGATCAGTGGAAGTTTTCCTAACATTATTCAGGGTGTCTGATAAAACCTTGAAAGCTACATCTATCCCTTCTAAATTTTCTTTGGTAAGAGGGATAGACTCAGAAGAGGAGGAGGGAAGAGTTGAATCATTCTTGGTCATAAGAATGTCAGTTGGAGAAACATGATTAACAGGCGGTGGCGAGGTAGAAGTATTAAGAGTAAAAGTTGAGAGGGGTACATTTCGAAGAAGTTCATTAACAGAAAACTCAGGAATTGACTTATCCTGCGAGGATATCGCAGGAGAAGGCAGATTAGAAGGAGTTGGTTTATCCTGCGAAGCAATCACTATAGAGGGAGGATTGTCTTGCGAAGGTACTTCAGGAGAAGTAACAAGTTTGAACCCAGGAAAGGAAATATGAGGAGCAACCGGTTTAGAATGGCGAGATCTCTTGGGGAATCTACCATCATTTTTGTCATCCTGCGAATTACAAGTTAAATAAGAAATAGAGGCAACAATATTGTTATTAAAAGAGTAAATGTTTCTTAAATACCTTGCCACTCGCAGGCTGCCTCTTAGAAGCAAAAGACTTCGGTTTTGAACCTGAAGAAATATTAGGGTTCGTAACGGTGGATTCGGTGTTGGGTTTATTTTTGCTGAAACAAAAATAGCAGGAGAGATATTAAAAGAAGAACAATATTAGAATAAAACAATCTTAATAAAAGAGATTAATCACAAAATAATCAAAATTAGTAAAATCAACAGACCTTGAGGCCATGGAAGCAGTAGCAGAAGAATTACGACAGACGATGAAGGAAGACGGTAGGGAAAAGTTGCAGACACTAAAGAAGATGAAGTAAGAGAAAGAAAGAATTTTCGAAGGGAATTCCCCTTTAAATAGACATGAGAGGAGTAACCGGATAACATTTAATGTGCCAGTAAAAAAGTAAAATTCTAGATACGTGTAAACAGTCATCCCTGAAGTCACGGAATCCTGTCGGATAGAAAACAAATGGTTGCGATGCCTCAATTGATAATTCTCATGACATTCTCTTCTTCGCAGAGAAGACATGAGAAGAGGCAAGATGTAGGATCAGAATGTCGCGACATCAATACTTCGCGAGAATAATAAATGACAGTACTGCGAAGGCATCGCAGGGAAGTAAAATAAATGACGCATCGGATGACGACAGCAAGAGCATGAGAAAAGTGTGAAGACTTGGCGAGATTTGGGAGTGTCGCGAAGACAAACATTTACACACTCACGATGCTTCGCGAAGGATTCCCGAAAATAAAGGACAGCTTAGCTGTCATCCATTATGTAATACCCTATATAAAGGGTCGAGTAAGTCTGTTGTAGGAGAGGTCTTTTTGAATTGTTAAGCAAGTCATTAGTAGAGAGAAAATTTAGAGTGATTGTAATTTCTTTAATTCTGATCTATCTTTCCTTGTAAAGATTCCAAGAAAATAATCAATAAAATTTATATCAATTCATATTCAAATGGTTTAGTTAAGCAAAATCTAGTGAGGGGTGTAGTGTAGGATTTCCTGCAACTACAAATGTAGATGCGTAAAATCCTACTTCTATATCCAAGAAAGGTAAACACACACACAATGAAGTAAACAAGCAAGATATGTGCAAGAACACGAGATATACGTGGTTCGGTATGATTACCTACGTCCATGGGGTGAAGGTTTGATGATCTTATTACTTGAATCGAGGTTACAAGGATGTTTCTAGCTTACAAGTTCTCTCTGTCTCTCACTTACAAGCTCTTAGTGCTCTCTCTCCCTTACTGAATAATCTCCCCTTTACTCTCTACAAAGCTCTCTATTTATAGCCGCAAGTGCTAATACATCCGAGTTACAGTGTGTGTCGCGGTGTATCTTCTTTTATGTTCTCTTCGGCTCTAGTGCATGCCCTTCCCGGTATACTAGGCCGAGCTTGGTGATGTTTCCTCATGTCGCCTCTTCACCCGATGTTAGTGTCTTTGGAGAGTGCTTTTGATGTCGGCCTTGATACCCTTAGCCGAGTCTTACTTTGACTGTGTCGTCCTTATCTTCCCAACCACTTAGTCAGCGTATTTATTGCTGACGTACCTGATGGCTGTCACGTCCCTTCTCTTCACAGGTTCCCTTATGTTGATGGTTGTTTTTAGACAAAGGGTAAAATCGTAAAACCCCGAATAACCTAATGTCACCGATGACACATTTACTAGAACATTTAATGCATGTAGTCGGTAATTAATAGGGGGTATTTTTTCAAATTAGGGTTACAACGAACAAAACCCTAATTCCCCTCTGTGCCAATGGCAAATCATGTCAGCCACACCAAAACGCGCCAAAGCATGCCAACCATGCTGGCCGCACCTCTTTGCCAATGGCAAATCATGCCAGCCACACCTAGCCCAAGCTAGCCGCGCCATGCCAAATGCACTCTGCCTTGGCCCTAGCTACGCTAATCACAACACGCCAAGCCAAACACACTTACCTTGGCCCTAGCCGCACCTCTGTGCCAATGGCAAATCATTCCAGCCACACCAAAACGCGCCAAAGCATGCCAACCATGTTAGCCGCACCTCCGTGCCAATGGCAAATCATGGCAAATCATGCCGCCAAAGCATGCCAACCAACGCGCCAAATGGCAAATGCCAACCATGTTAGTCGCACCGCCAATGGCAAATGCCAATGGCAAATCATGTTGCCTCCGTGCCAATGGCCACACCTAGCCCAAGCTAGCCGCACCTCTCGTGCCAATGTCAAATCATGCCAGCCACACCAAACGCGCCAAAGCATGCCAACCATGCTAGCCGCACCTCCGTGCCAATGGCAAATCATGCCAGCCACATTTAGCCCGAGCTAGCCGCGCCATGCCAAACGCACTCTACCTTGGCCCTAGCTACGCTAGTCACGTCACACCAAGCCAAGCACTCTGCCTTGGCCCTAGCCACGCCATGCCAAAATGGCGCCCGCGCCTAGGCTTGCAAACCATGCAACCTAGGCCAAATCGGCCACGCATGCCATTGGCACATGCAAACACGCTCACTGGTAGCTTTTCCTACCAGGACACGACCCAAATTGGCCACGCATGCCATTGGCACATGCTGGTAGCTTTCCCTACCAGGACGCGACCCAAGTTGGCCACACATGCCATTGCCACATGCTAACACGCTCGCTGGTAGCTTTTCCTAACAGGGCGCGACCCAAGTTTGCCACGCATGCCATTGGCACATGCCAACACGCTCGCTGGTAGCTTTTCTTACCAGGCCATGGCCCTAATGGCCGAGCATGCCATTGGCACATGCCAACACGCATCGCTGGTAGCTTTCCTTACCAGGCCACGGCCCTAATGGCCGAGCATGACATTGGCACATGCCAACGCGCATTGCTGGTAGCTTTTCCTACCAAGACACGACCCAAATTGGCCACGCATGCCATTGGCACATGCCAACACGCTCATTTGGTAGCTTTTCTTACTGTGCCATGGCCCTAATGGCCGAGCATGCCATTGGCACATGCCAACACGCATCGCTGGTAGCTTTTCTTACCAGGCCACGGCCCTAATGGTCGAGCATGCCATTGGCACATGCCAACACGCATCGCTGGTAGCTTTCTTACCAGGACATAGACCTAATGGCCATGCGTGCCATTGACACATGCCAAACACACACGCTGGTAGCCTAACTTGCAAACCATGCAACCTACCACCAAGGCATTCCACACACGCCATTGGCACTTGCCACACACGTCACTAGCAGCTCTGGCATTGCCACTTACACTCAACGTACAACCTACCACCAAGGCATTCCGCACATGCAATTGGAACATGCCACACACGCCACTAGCAGCTCTGGCATTGCCACTTGCACTCAAGGTGCAACCCTCAACAAAGGCATTCCACACATGCCAATGGCACATGCCACACGCGCCACTAGCAGCGCCACTTGCACTCAAGGTGCAACCAACACTCGAGATATCAACACAAACTGGGGGATGCTTTCCAGGGTTTTGGTTTGGCGGTCTGACTTGCGGCGTACACTACGCTCACATTAAGAATGCTTGAATAGGAATAAAGCGGTCAAATAAATGAGGAAATAATGGTGAAAAACGTTTTCACCCATAAACACCATGCGGTTACCACCTCCTCCCATTATTTCACCCTTTACTCTCTTCCTTCATGAGGCCAGGGTACGTTTCAATCTCGACTTGTATAAATAGGTCTTACCTATTTCCACCAGATACACAAGTCTTGGTCAGAAGAAAAATACAACACTCTCAGAAAAGGCAATTTTGCAAGCTCTCCAAAAAGTTTTCATCTCTTGCAAGCTTCCTAAGCTTTCACTTTCTGATACAAGTCGAGATACTACTCTTCCAGAATTATTCTCGTCTCAACACCTTTCTTTGCTTCCCTCCCCAAATCAACCCTTCTCCTCCACTTTGTGACCGAAGCAAGTCTGGAACGGCCATTTCTTGGTTTAGGCCGGACTTGTACAGATTGATCTCTCGAATCTATAAAGTGCTCACGTGCAGTATATTTTTTTTAGGGTTTAAACCAGTTTCTCACTCACCTACCGAATTTACCGAAATTGGCGGAAACGATTTTCACCTATAAACAATTGGCGACCACAGCGGGAGGATTGATCTATCGGCTACAATGTCAGACTGTCGATCTCGTTCTTCGACCCAGATGTCAAGATGGTAGGGGAAGGCGACTCAGCTACAATGTCAGACTGTCGATCTCGTTCTTCTACCCAGATGTCAAGATGGTAGGGGAAGGCGACTCAATCCGACTCAACTGCCAGACGACCCGGTTACCAGTTTTAAAAACTACACCTGAAAACTGGGGAGTCGCTGAAGACGCTACCAGCGATTGGGGACTAACTGGCGATGCTACCAGCAAAACCGCCTTTTACTTGGAGAGAGGCGTGTTTGCAAAAACCTATGAAGTGAGTAAATTTAGATTGGGCAAGATATACGATCTGTTTTTAGGTTCTTAATAAAACAGTCATACTACTGCGTCTTGTGCCTATTGCTAGCACACACTTTCATAAAAGCAATATTCCTTTCCCAAAACATAATCAGAGTTATATTATCAAAACCATTCATCCCAGAAATAATCCAATACCCTCAAAAGCTACCAGCTGTCTATCAAAACCGGTCGAACTTTAACCAGACATCCATTATGTTTTTCAAAAAAAAAAAGAAGAAGAACCTAAATGAAAGTTTAACAGAGAAACATTCAAGGAAAATCATCCAACAGAGGTCTGCTCTTCTTGGAGAAAGTCAACTTTGCATCTTCAAGAGCCGCTCTCTTCATAATCAGCATCTTGGAAAGCTTTTCGAGTTCTACCTCCTGTCGTGCAATCTCCTCTGCAAAGGCTTTCAACTCGCCGCATCTTTCGACCACGGATCTCAGCAAGGCCTTCAACAAACCACGAAGCATTGAAATCCTTTTCTACACACACGTCGCGATGGTGCTCCCAGTCGGCAATAACGTCTTCAGAAATGGTGTGGCCAGTCACCTCACGCATGTCCTCAATGGAAGATAAGGCCTCTTCCACACGCTTAACCAGCGCAAATCGACTAGTGATCTTCTTGGTTATGGCCATATGTCCATGCTTCTCCCGCATTCTGGTGTACAACGCCTCATACTTAGCCAAAGCATGTTGAAACCGCCAACCAAAGACATGACCTGGATAAGGAACCAAGTACGGGGATCGAAAATAGCGCCTGCAACTGGCCTCACGACTCGCAAAGGGTCTTTTTCCATGTCTACGGCAGCAACCATCAGAGAATCATCCACCGTTTGAACCACATCTGTGCCCGGCAATTGGCTAACTCCCATCTCCAAGTCACCGGCGGTGGTCACCAAAGGCAAATTTTCATGCGGCTCCACCCCAGAATCGTCCTCCGAACCGGATTCCTCGTGCAAACTTAAGTTAGACATTTTTCAAAAGAAGAGACGGGAGAAGAAAGAAAAAGAAGCGTGAAACTCACCGAACCACTTCCCGAAAAAGAACTAGTGCTGCCAGAGGAATCACTCTCACTTATCGAACTTTCTTCTTTCTCTGACTCATCACCACCATGAGAAGGCTCAGCGCTGCCGGAATTCTTCGAAGAAATTGCCGTCTCCTGGCAACGTGCAAGGGCAGCGAAAGCATTAACACTACCGAAGCCCTAGAAGAAACAAGACGCATGTTTTCAGCAGAAATTCACGTGTTTTGAGACAAACCAACAAGGAGGCGACACGTACTGGTTATTGGAAGAACCGAAAGACGCGAGAGTCGGGAGGATCTTGTGAAACCGCCCGAACCCGCCAAAGACGATTCTTCGTCCTCCTGTTCCTTTGCTCGGGGACTTTCCGAGTTGAGTGTAACTTTCGCTTGGGATCTCTCAATATCGGATACTTCTTCAAAACTGCTGGGGAAGGTTTACAACGAACATTCTCCACCACGATTTTTACAAAATCTTGGATCATAATAAACTCATCGCGCCAGATATCATTATAGTCAAAAGTCGTCGAAGTCACTCTTCCCGTTTGAAAGAAGGGAAGGCGGATACCCGGCTCAAGGGCACTGGCATTGAGAGCGGCATGCAATGAATCTTTAGGAACCACCAGCTGGTAAGCAAGAGGCACCCCTTGATCGAAACCCATGTGACGAGCAGCGCGGTCAATATTGTAAGCAGCTATTCGGAAAGACCCCATGAAGAAAGACGGCATATAGCCGGACATGCAGCTTCGAATAAACAAGTTTTCACCAACACTCAAGTTGCCGTCAGAAGACAAAGACATGTTCGGAGCAGAAGCAAAGGTGTCAATTTGAGTCACCGACCTATGGACCGGCTCCCATGGGCGAAAACTGATTTCACGAGACTTATCGAGAAGACTAACCAAGCTCACGCCAACTCTTGGATGCCTGTTCTCTTGCTGAATCGGTTTCGGAGCATACTTCTCAAAGTGCTCCCATAGCCAGACTTGCAGAAAAGCAACGTGAACATATGAATCCACTTTCATGAAACCATTCGAAACTCGCATGTTCGGAACTAGGTGATCCAGATGCACATACAGGGAACCAAGGAATAGCTTGCCAATGAGAAGAACTTCACCTTTTGCTAACTTCACAGCAATCACTATGTAGTTGCAGGAAATCCCACAATACACCCCTCACTATATTTTGTTTAACTAATCCATTCAAAAGATAATAGATGAACAATTATGAATGTTTATTAATAACTTTCTTGAATCTTTTCACAGGAGAATGGAATTACACTTAAGAACTTACAAATATTCTCTCTCTTTCTCTCTCCAATTGACTTACTCCCCAATCCAAAAAGACCTCCCCCTACAACAGATTCACTCATCCCTTTATATAGGGTAATACATAGTGAATGACAGCTAAGCTGACCTTTATTTTCGGGAATGTCTCGCGAAATGTCGCAGGCGTACAAGTATTCGTATTCGCGACACTTCTTAACTTCCGCCAGATTTCATATCTTCCTATCGTCATCCAGTGCGTCATTCATATTAATCGTCTGCGACTCACTCGTAATGTTGTTATCACCGCCTTCGCGAATTGTTGTTGTCGCGATATTTCGATCCTACATCTTGCCTCTTTTTTTCTTGAATATTGCTTTGAAGAGCGATCTTTTAGAAAAAATGCTACTGTTGTAGTAGTCTCGATTTTTATTAATGAAGGAACGAGCGAAAGAATACTTTGGACTTGAAAAGTACGTACTTGCCTCTATTCTTTGGCGAAGTTCAAGTTTTTAGAAGTATGTATGAAATATCATTTCTTGCCTCATGGGTTATGGAAAATAATGGATCTTGCAATCTCTTCTCATGAGTTATGAAAATAATTGAATCTCTTATGATAAGAAAATATGTTGTGCAATACCCGAATACTACATCTTCTCGCCTCTCCTTATGTCTCCTCACGTTGTGCGATATCCGAATTCTTTTTGTCGCAAACCGTTCATTTTCCATTAAAAATCTTCTTCAAAGATAGCTCCATGAATCTAGGAATGACCGTTTACACGTGTTTAAAACCATTCCTTTTACTCTAAGACATTTAATGTTATCCGGTCATAACACTTTCTTGCCTATTTATAGGAGAGTCTTTTGTGAAGAACATTTCTTTCCTTCTATTTCATTTCCTTTATCGTAATCGTTCTTCCGTTATTCTTCTTCACCATCGTCTTCATCATCCTTCTGCTTGCTATTTCTTATTTGCTATCACTTCCATGGCATCCAGGTTTGTTAATCTTGCTGGATTCGATTGATTCTATGATTGATTGATTTTGTGATTAACTTCCCTTTTGAGATTATCTTATTCCTTTTGATCTTTTTCTGCCATTTTTGTTTCAGCAAGAACAAACCCAGCACCAAGTTCACCGTGAAGAACCCCCTTCTTTCTTTGGATTCACCGTCGAAACCAACTTCTCAACAAGAATCCACCTTGCCACCAAAGTCCTCTTCGCAAGCTAAACATACCGTTTCTAAAAGAAAGCCTGCGAGTGATAAGGTATTTTAAGAAGCATTTACTTTTTAATGACAATATCGTTGCCTCTGTTTCTTACTTAATTTATCATTCACAGATGACAAAACTATTGACAAAACTCCCAAAAAGATTTCGCCACTCTAAACCTCGTTACTCCCCGATGTCCCTTTTCCCTCATTTTCACCTTCTTCTCCTCCGCCGCGAAATCATCGCAGATAATCTTGTCGCAAGTGACAATAATCGTATGTCTCCACTCCTCATAGATCAAGTTCCTCATAATAGTCCTACTACAAATGAACTTACTCCTTCTTCTACCATCAATGTCCCCTGTCATTCCTCCCATCACTACCTTTCTGAAATCTCCTCTTCTCATGATGTTCCTTTGGCGAAGAATGATTCGTCTCTTCCTTCTTTGCCCGAGAAAATCCCTCTTACTGCAGAAAATTTGGAAGGAATAGACGTGGCTTTCAAAGTTCTCTCGGACCTTGTGAATGATGCCAAAAAGACATCTGTCGATCCTGTCAAGTCTGATGTCTGCGAGATTTTAAGTAAACATCTCGGTTCTGATAGGATCTCGCAAGCATCTTTAGTTCAAGAAATTAATGTACTGAAAAATGATCTTCAAGCTATGACTGCTAAATGCAATAATCTCCATCTTGAAAATCAAAAATTTCACAACCTCTCACTAGATCGTGATAACCTTCGCAAGAAGAATGAAGAGTTAAAAGGTATACTCCTTCCCCTTAAGCTTTTTTTTTTTTTTTTTTTTTTTTTTTTTTTTTAAAAATTAAACCATAATTTGTTCGCCCTTTAAGCTCTAAAAACCGAAACGAATAATGGAGATATATCGCCTTGGAATCAATGTTGAGGAGGTTCGAGTTGAAAGAGATGCTTGGATGGAGCAATATAACTTCTTAAATAATCTTCATACATATGTTGTTGATCAAATAGATAATTTGTCTAAAGAAAACTTTGATTTAGTTCAGCAGCAAGACTCATTAAGTAAAGACTTATCTCGCCTTTCTTACTCTTTGACTAAGGCTAATTTGGAGTTGGAAACTTTATCAGATGAGAATGGGACCCTTTCTCAGGAAAAGCGATCTCTGCTAAACAAGGTCGCGACCTATTCGCAAGAATATGATGCTTGTCAAAAATTACGTGAAGAACAAGAACAAATTATTCACACTTCGAAAAAGCAACTTGAAGAAATTACTGCTGAGAGAGATAAACTTATTCAGGGTAGAATAACCTTGAGTCTAAAAGCAAACCAATTCAAGGATCAATGTTCTAAATTAGAAAAATCCAACTCTACTCTTATAACCGAGAATTCTATACTTGTTTCGAATGAAAAAAGCTTGCGAGCTCGATTGAAAGGCCTAGTTGGAGATACATTTGATGATGCCATGGACTGTTTGGGGAATAATTTTGCAGCTTTAATTCAAAGATCTTACTTCTCCAGAAGGAAGGTAGTCATATTATTTGACTATCTTAATCCATTAATTATTCTAAAATTTTTTAATTATCTTTAATCTTGTGCACTTGTTATGCAGACTCTGAGAAGAAACTTCGCTCTACTATCTCCACCCTCAGATCAGATTACTCTAGGATTCGCAAAGAAAATGGGTTATTCGCTGCCTCTCTTGCTCGTTCTCGCGACCGTGCGTAACGAAGATTTGATTATATGTCTTATCAGTAAAGACATAGATAGTAAGAATCTTCAAAAGGCGTTGCTTCGTCAATTCCCCTCAAAGTGAAGTCCTTGTGAATGAGATTTTATTGTCTAAGTCCCTTGCTCCTATTCATGTTGATCCTTTAGAAGTAAGTGATGATGAAGTCCCTGATTCTCCTGACAGTGATTATGACTATGAAAGCGGCGAAGATATCGCTAATATTGAAGTTATCAACAAAGATCCGACTGAAAAATCTCTCGATGAAAATCCAAAGAAATTGGCGAAAATGAAGGTGCAAATAAAACATTTCGATGAAAATCCACCGACCCCGGTGAAGGTGAAGCTGATAAAGGCAGTGAAAGATCTCAACCATCCTCTGCAGTTGATAATATTGATGTAGAGAATTAAATTTTCTTTGTAATTTGTCAAAACTTCTTTTTGTTTGTAAGGATTAAGTCTTTGATCGAGTAATCCCCTTATTTTCTCATTTTTTTCTTATTTAAAATGTCTGAATCATAACCTCGCGAGCATGTTCGCTTACTGAATCTTTTGTTAAGTAAAATCATCCCAATTAGGAATTTCACTTTATTTCTTCTCATTGCGACAAGATCGCAGCCGCCTTTACATTTTCATGTAATGACCCATTGACCTTGCCTTATCATTTTTGATGGTCTTCTAAGTTTGACCTTCCTAATTAAAGGTCTCACTCGCCACCCTTTATTGCGACAAGGTCGCAGGACGCCTTTACACTTGCATGTAAAAACCCATTGACCTTGTCTTATCATTTTTCAAGTATTTTTGCCTCTGCAGGATATTTTGCTTGCGACAATATGACAGGCCTAAATTTTCTTGCGAAAGTAAAGCCCCGTGACATTGTCGTCTTGCGACGAAATCGCATGACGTCTTTACACTTGCATGTAAGGACCCATTGATCTCGTCTTACCCTCGCGTTAGTATTATTGCCTCTGCAGGATCATTGCACAAATATGACAAGCCTAAGTTTTCTTGCGAAAACAAAGCCTCGTGACATTTGCGTCTTTGGCATGTAGGATCATAATATCGCAACGTACAAGGCTCGCGGGATTAATAAACGACGGTGTCGCGAGGCAGTCGCAGATAGCTAAAATAAATGACGCAATGATTAATGGTAAACAAAACAATTGGAAGACATGAAACCTGGCGAGGGGTAAGAAGTGTCGCGAGAATGAGTATTTGTGCATTTGCGACACTTCGCGAGATATTCCCGAAAATAAAGGATAACTTAGCTGTCATCCACTATGTATTACCCTATATAAAGGGCTAAATGAGTCTGTTGAAGGGGGGAGATCTTTTGGGAATTGTTAGGCAAGTCAATAGGAGAGAGAAAGTTTAAAAGTGTTTTAATTTCTAAGTGTAATTCTATTTTTCCTGTGTAAACACTTCATGAACTCAATCAATAAATATTCTCGATCTTATACCTTTCAAGGGATTAATTAAGCAAAATTGAGTAAGGGGTGTAGTGTGGGAAATCCTGCAACTACATATGCGCTAGAAACAGGGACGATCATTTGTAAAAGAGAGAGGATTGTAATTAAAGTTGTTTGAATCAGGAAAATGAGAAAGGAAAATCTTAAATCGGATGAAAAAGATATGGCATGCAAGATGAGATACAAGAGTAATGATTAGCGAATTTCATGAAAATATCGAGAGGAAGAATACACAAACGAGATTTTGAAGGAAAGAAGATTACGGATAGAGAAATAACATCACCTTTGAAGGATTGGGAAAAGCAAGAGATAACATTCACGGCGGGGAAATATCCAAAGAAAATTTGAATCACGCATCTCCACCGGTGATCGCAATAAACGCGTATAAGGAAGGAGAGGAATTAGAGAACACGGTGAAAACATGGGTAGTGAATGGAGTTTTAATTGATACAGGAGTCGGGGTGAACATCATGTTTTATCATGCTTACAAAAAGCTGGGATATAAAGACGAAGATATGATTTTCGCGGCATACAATATTCAAGGTTTTGGTAAATCTATAACAAAAGTTAAAGGGGAGATAGAAATACGTATTCCGTTAGGAGGAATCGAAACAGGTGACGTTGAGTGTAGTGGATATGGAATCACCGTATAACATATTACTAGGAAGACCATGGGTACATGCAATAAAAGCGTAGCGTCGACGTTTCATCAATGTATCAAATTTCCTACACCAACCGGAATCGGTGAGATCAAAGGGATCTTTGCCAAAGGAAGAATATATTATCAAAATGAAGTAAAGTGTTACGAAGAACAAGTAAACAAGCGAAAGAGTATATCAAAGTATCGCAAAAAGATGGCAAGGGCGGCTAAGAAAGAAGAAGAATTCAGAGTTTACATGATAAGAGCGAAGGAAGGAAAAGGCATACCTAGCGAGATCTCGGGAGAAGAAAATGATCTTGCGAAAGAACCAAAAGGACCGACTCCTATGGGAGAACCGAAGGCCAGTTACGTGCGTGGAGAGCAAACCAAAGAAGTGAATATTGGAACTAAGGAAAAACCCCGAGATGCTAAAGATTGTAACTAACATGGGAGCGGATGAAGAGAAAAGAACCGTCGATCTATTGCGGGATTATAAAGATATCTTCGCGTGGGATATGGATGAAGTGCCTGGTATGGATCCACGGAGCTTTGTCACAAGTTGGAAATTGATAAAAATGTGAAGCCATTCAAACAAAGAATTAGAAAGATAGCAATAAAAGCATATCACCCTCGGATAGAAGAAGAACTCGCAGAAGATCTTGGATGCGGGAATTATTAGACAAGCAAAATATCCTGAATGGATAGCGAATATGGTTATAGTTCCAAAGAAGAACAAGGGAATAAGGATTTGCATTGATTTCACTGATCTAAATAAAGCTTGCCCTAAAGACAGTTTTCCATTACCAGACATTCCACAGCTGGTTGAATCAGCAGCCGGGAATGAAAGAGTATCATCGCTGGACGGATACAAAGGTTACAATCAAATTCCTCTCGCCGAAGAAGACCAAGAGCACACTGCTTTCTTCGCTCCAAGAGGATTATACTGCTATACTAAAATGCCTTTTGGTTTGCGAAATCCGGAGCAACGTATCAAAGGATGGTAGAAAAAGTATTCGCAGAATGGATACATAAAACACTAGAGGTATACGTAGATGACATGCTAGTAAAAAGTAAAAAGGCGTAAGATCATGTGCGTAGACTTGAAAGAAATTTTTGAACAAATGAGGCGTTTCAACATCAAAGTCAATCGAGAAAAATGTACCTTCGAGTAGCGTCGGGGGAAGTTCTTGGGTTACATTATATCAAAGGAAGGAATACATGTTGACCGGAGAAAGTAAAAGCGATTCGCGATATGCCGACACCGCGACAAAAGGATGTTCAAAAGTCGAATGGGTTACTAGCATCACTAGGAAGGTTCATCTCGCGGTCATCCGATAAGTGTAAACACTTTTTCAGTGTTGTTAAAAAAGGATCGAAATTTAAGTGGATTGACGAATGTGAAAAGGCTTTACAAGGGATCAAAGAGCATTTAATGGATATATCCATTATGCACGAATGCGTAACCCAGAGAGGAATTATTAATATACCTCGCGACAACATCGCATGCCTTAAGTGCGTTTTTATTCGCGAACGGACGCAGGAGTAGAAAAACCAATCTATTATATCAAAGACAAAACTTTTAATGTCAGCAGAAAGAAATTATTCGAAGATTGAAAAACTAATCTCGGCGTTAGTCTATGCGTCGTTTAAACTTCGTGATATATTTTCAGGCACATACTGTTAGAGTGGTAACAAAGGTACCAATTGAGTCAGTAATGAAAAATTCAAAAAGATCAGGAAGAGTCGAAAGATGGAATGCTCAAATAAGCCATTACAAACTCAAATATGAAATATTATCTTCAACCAAGTCACAGGTTGTCGCAGACTTTCTGGCAGAATTTCCTTTGGAGGAAGATGAAGCGGTGGATGAAATGATGGATGTAGAAGAAGAGCATGGAGATCCAAAAGACTTGTTAACTGAGCCAGATCGGTGGGAAATATTAGTGGATGGATCATCAAATGGAGAAGGTAAAGGAGTGGGAATTGTTGTGATTTCGCCAGAAGGCAATAAGTTAGCTTTAGCTTTTAGATTGGAATTCGAGTCTACCAATAATGAAACGGAGTACGAAGCTATAATACATGCTCTACGATTTGCAATAGAAATGAAACTGGAGAATGTGAGGATTACCAGTGACTCGCAATTGGCAATTTGTCAGATAACAGAGAAGTATGCTACAAATGATCCATCCCTACAGAAATACAGGAAGCTTGTAGAAGTGTTGTCAGCACAGATACCGAAAATAAAATGGAGGCACATATCAAGGAGAGATAATAGACTCGCAGACGCTTTTGCCTTTATATCAAGTATGATGACAGACCCAACCGCGAGGAATATCAAAATACGTACGCCATCGGCGCCATCAATTAATAAAGAGGAGGGACAAGAAGCAGATATAATGATGGTGGTAGATGAAATGCAATGTCGCGAGGAAGACTGGAGAGTAGAACTTCACGCGTACTTAATGAAAGGCGAGGTACCAAGAAATAGATTGGAAGCACACAAGTTAAAGAGCCGGGCAACAAATTATGAATTACGAGATGGCGTGCTTTATCGGGCGGTCTTTTGATGGACCTTCGCTTCGATGTCTAACAAGGAAAGAAGGAGAAACCATATTGAAGATGCTGCATAGTGGGGATGCCGGAAATCATAGCGGCGGGAGATCTTTGGCATATAAGGCAAAGACGCATGGATATTATTGGCCATATATGCATGAGGACGCGAGAGCAATATCCAGACGCTGCGAAGATTGTAAAAGACACGGGGAAGAAGATACATGCACCGAGCACCGTTAAATTCTTCGAGAAGTGTGTGGCCTTTTGGAAAATGGGGTTTAGATATTGTGGGACCATTTTCCGGAACAGGACAAAGAAGGTACTTAATTGTCGCAACGGACTATTTCACAAAATGGGCAGAGGTGAAAGCGGTCCAACACATTCGCGATAAGGATGTTTTTACTTTCATATTTGAAAATATTATATGCAGATTTGGGATCCCCGCACAATTGGTATCTGATAATGGGAAGCAGTTTGAAGGGCAAAATATAGAGTTGCTGCTTAATGCATTTCAGATAAGATGTGGAAAATCAACTCCATTATATCCACAAGCTAATGGCCAAGCGGAGGCAACAAACAAAACAATTGCCGATATATTGAAGAAAAAGTTGGAAGGACACAATAGGGGATGGTGCGAACAAGTACCCAATGCAGTATGGGCTTATAATACAACTAGAAGAGAAGCCACAGGAATGTCCCCTTTTTGCTTAACTTACGGAGTTGAAGCTAGACTCCCAACAGAGGTCGTGATTCGACAACCAAAAAAGAGGTCTGGGATAAAAATCTTAGCGCAGCAACATTCTAATAAAGTTGGATGAATTGGAAGAAAACGAGAAAAGGCATTACGACACATGGAGAATTATCAGCCGAAGATGGCTAGAGAATATAACAAGCATGTAAAAATACGTGAGTTCCAACCAGGAGACTTGGTGTTGCGAGAAACCCCAATATACCAACGTGAAAGTGGAGGCAAGTTGGCGAGAAAATGGGATGGACCTTATATCATCAAAGAGGTAGTTGGTACAGGGGCATATAGATTGATGGATCCCGAAGGAAAAGATGTGGGACAAAAATTGGATAGACCATGGAATAGATTATATCTAAAGAAGTATTACCCGTAAAATGGGAGAGGAAAAATGAATCAAGATGAAGTACTTCTTCGCAAAATATCTGCGACATTCAGTAAAATGCAGAGAAATACCGCTAAGATCTCGCGACAAGAATAACAAGAAGTCATGAATGGCTTAACAAAACAACAAGAGATAATGAATGATTAAATGAATGAATCGGCTAATATCTATAAGCAAAATAGCAAATGATGAAGAATGATTGAATAAAAGAATGAATGAATGGGACGAACCTTTATGGCGTACACCTAGTTCGCGAATAACATTTCGTAAGAGGCAAATGTAAGACCTAAAGTGCGTCATATAAGGGGGTATCTCTCGACATGGCTCGGGGGAAGGTTACACCGCTCCCGAAGCCCCGAGTCATGAAAATTTGGGGCCCATGAAAGCCTATCCGGAGAGGTACCTTGGATTCCCAACTATATATATAAGGTTATACCCCTGGTTGGGCGACCGAGGGTCTCTTCCAAGGAGCAGTGTATGCTCAAGGCGCCGAGGTACACGGTTGAGCCAGAGTGCCCGGGATGGATGAACCTACCCTGGCCATTCTTGGCAAGTCTTGGCATATGTTGCACTCGCCCGAAGAAAACTCCACTTAGGGTGCAGTCTTGTAACCATAAACCATTTAGGTATAAGGGACAGGAGGCTGCGAAAACAACTGGTTGTTGTTAAGACCGGATGGGAGGAGCTAGTCTTGTATGGCCGATGTTTCGCCTCCTTGAAGGGGCAACCAGGGAGATGATAAGGGCGACGCTTTCCATTAGGGGAGTGTCAAAACAGACGCAAATGTCATAAGGCTATGTTTTCGCAAGAGAATTTAGGCTTGTCATATTTGTGCAATAATCCTGCAGAGGCAATAATACTAACGCGAGGGTAAGGCGAGATCAATGGGTCTTTACACGAAAAGTGTACGGACGCCCGCGATTTCGCCCCAAGACGGCAATGTCATGGGGCTTTATGTTCGCAAGGATATTTAGACCTGTCATATTGTCGCAACTAAAACATCCTGCAGAGGCAAAAATACTTGGAAAATGATAAGGCAAGATCAATGGGTCTTTACATCCAAGTGTAAAGACGTCCTGCGATCTTGTCGCGATGAAAGGTGGCAGGGGAAGACCTCTAACTAGGAGGTCTAACTTGGAAGACCACACAAAAATGATAAGGCAAGGTCAATGGGCCTCCGCATGAAAATGTAAGGCGGCCTGCGACTTTGTCGCAATGAGAAGAATTAAAATCAAATCCCTGATTGGGAGGGATTTACTTAATAAAAGATTCAATGAGCGAACATGCTCGCAAGGTGGTCTTAACTAAGAAAGGAAGAAAGAAATATGGAAATTACTCAATCAAAAGAGTTAAGTCATTCAAACAAAAAGGAATTCTAACAAATTACAAAGAGAATTTAACTCTCTACATCCGCATTATCAAATACGAGGGTGGTTGAGACTTTTCGCGCCTTTATCACTCCACATCCGCTTGTTGATGGATTTTCTTCAGAAATGTTTTCATCACCTTTGTTCTCTTGATTCTTCGGACTTTCATCGAAATTTTTCTATTCGGATCTTCATCGACGACTTCCTTATTAGGAGATCTTCGCCGCTTTCATAGTCATAATCACTATCAGGAGGGTTAGGGACTTCATCGTCACTTACTTCCAGAGGATCAACATGTATAGGATCAAGAGACTTAGACAGTAAAATCTCATTCACGAGGATTTCAGCTTTGAGGGGGAATTGACGAAGCAGCGCTTTTTGACGGTTTTTACTATCTATGTCTTTACAGTCAGACATGTAATCAAATCTACGTTCTGCACGATCGCGAGAACGAGCAAGGGAGGAAGCGAGTAATCCATTTTCTTTGCGAATTTTGGAATAATCTGATTTTAGAGTGGAAATGACGGCGCGAAGCTTCTTCTCAGAATCTGCATAATAAACACACAAGAAAAGGTTAAAAGAGATCCTTACAACAGATCTTTGGAATTTTCAGAATAATTAAAAATTTGTGAAATAAATGAATTAAGGTAGTCAAATAATTTGACTACCTTCCTTTTGAAGAGTAAGTTGTTGAATTAAAGCCGCGAAGTTATTCCCCAGACAGTCCATGGCATCATCAAATGAGTCTCCAACTAAACCTTTCATTCGAGATCGCAATTTCTTGTCATTAGAAACAAGTATGGAATTTTCGGTGGCGAGAGTAGAGTTGGATTTTTCTAATTTGGTGCATTGTTCCTGGAATTTCTTCGCTTTTACACTCAAAGTTATTCTACCTTGAATAAGTTTATCTCTCTCGGTGGAACTTTCTTCAAGTTGATTTTTCAAAGTATGAATGGCCTGTTCTTGTTCTTTGCATAGTTTTTGACAAGCATCATACTGTTAAGTAGTAGATCGCCACCTTATTCAACAGAGAACGTTTCTCTTGTGAAAGAGTTCGATTCTCATCTGATAAAGTTTCCAACTCCAAATTAGTTTTAGTCAGAGAATAAGAGAGGCGAGATAAGTCATTACTTAATGAGTCTTGCTTTTGCGATAAATCAAAATTCTCTTTAGACAAGTTATTTATTTGATGTTTTGCATAGGTATGAAGAATATCTAAGAGATTATACCGCTCCATCCAAGCATCTCTTTCAACTCGAACTTCTTCAACGATAGACTCCGTCTCGATATATCTCCATTATTCGTTTCTGGTTTAATTCTTGGAGGACGAGCAAGGGTTTGAGTTGAAAAAAAAAAAAAAAAAAAAAAAAGGGGTGGCGAGAGCATACCTTTTAATTCTTCATTCTTCTTGCGAAGATTATCACGATCTAGTGAGATACTGAGAAATTTTTGATTTTAAAGGTGGAGATTATTGAATTTCACAAACCATAACTTGGAGATCATCCTTGACTTATTATTCTCTTGAACTAAAGATGCTTGCGAGATCCTATCAGGACCAAGATGCTTACTTAAAATCTCGCAGACATTGGATTTGACAGGATCTGCAGAAGTCTTTTTAGCATCATTCACGAGATCAGAAAGGACCTTAAAGGCCACATCTATCCCCTCCAAATTTTCCGCAGTTAGAGGAATTTGTTCAAACAAAGAAGACGAGTCGTCTTTTGTCAAAGGAACCTCATGAGAAGAGGAGGTTTCAGGGAGAGAAGTGATTGGAGAAATAGCAGGGATATTGATAGCAGGAGGAGGTATAATATCGTTTGTAGGAGGACAGTTGTAAGGAACTTGGTCTATGAGGAGTTGAGGTATAGAAATATTGTCGCCTGGTAATGTTACGTAAGAAAGAGGCACAAAATTATCTTGCGAAGATTTCGCAGTTAGGGGACGAAGGTGTGAATGAAGGAAACAGAACGTTGGGGTAACAGGCTTAGAGTAGCGAAGCCTTTTGGGAGTATTACCAGTAGTTTTATCATCCTCGCGAATGACAAATTAAATAAGAAACAGAGGCAACAATATATTGTTAATAAAAACAAATGTTTCTTAAATACCTTGTCACTCGCAGAGGTCTTTTTTGTAGCCATAGATTTTGCTCGCGAAAAGGGCTTTGGTTGCGTAAGGGATTCTTGTTGCGAAGTAGGTTTCGGTGGCGAGCCCAAAGAAAGAAGAGGGTCCTTCACGGTAAATTTAGTTACGGGTTGGTTCTTGCTAAACAACAATGGCAGTAAAGAGAACTACAAAGTTAATCATACCAGAGTGATCTCAACAAGAAAAGCTAATCTCAAATTTGATCAACCACAAAATCAGCCGAGATATAGCAAAATTAACAAACCACGGACGCCATGAGAGTAACAACCGATAGGGAATAGCAAAAGTGGTGAAGAAGACGGAAGAGACAATAATAGGTAAACACTTGCTTGAGAACGATGAAGAAGAAGAACACTTGCAGACGATGAAGAAGATGAAAAAGAAAAGGAAAATTCTTCACAGGGGGTGCTCCTATAAATAGATGATAAAAAATATTATGACCGGTTAACATTAAATGCACCGGTAAAAGAGGTAAATATAGACACGTGTAAATGGTCACTACTAAATCCAAGGAAGCCAGATTTAAAAGAACTTTAGTAGAATCCAAATATACAACATATTTCCTAATAGGCGAGAATAGTGTGCTAAATTGATTATTTTCTCGTAATTCATGAGGCAAGAAATGACACTTCGTATATATATTACAAAGAAGCTTGAACTTCACAAAAGAATAGAGGCAAGTACGTACTTTTCAAGTCCAAGATTCTTCCGCTCGTTCCTTCATCAACAAAGATCCAAGATTACTACAACAACAGGTTTTCCTTAAAGATCGCTCTTCAAGCAATATTTAAGGAAAAAGAGGCAAGATGTAGGATCATAATATCGCAACGTACAAGGCTCGCGGGATTAATAAACGACGGTGTCGCGAGGCAGTCGCAGATAGCTAAAATAAATGACGCAATGATTAATGGTAAACAAAACAATTGGAAGACATGAAACTGGGCGAGGGGTAAGAAGTGTCGCGAGAATGAGTATTTGTGCATTTGCGACACTTCGCGAGATATTCCCGAAAATAAAGGATAACTTAGCTGTCATCCACTATGTATTACCCTATATAAAGGGCTAAATGAGTCTGTTGAAGGGGGGAGATCTTTTGGGAATTGTTAGGCAAGTCAATAGGAGAGAGAAAGTTTAAAAGTGTTTTAATTTCTAAGTGTAATTCTATTTTTCCTGTGTAAACACTTCATGAACTCAATCAATAAATATTCTCGATCTTATACCTTTCAAGGGATTAATTAAGCAAAATTGAGTAAGGGGTGTAGTGTGGGAAATCCTGCAACTACATGGCACTTATCAGCTCCCTAATGGAGGGTGCCGCCCTTATCATCTCCCCGGTTGCCCCTTCAAGGAGGCGTACATCGGCCATACAAGGCTAGATCCTCCCATCCGGTCTTAACAACAACCAGTTGTTTTCGCAGCCTCTTATCCCTTATACCTATAGAGTTTATGGTTACAAGGCTGCACCCTAAGTGGAGTTTTCTTCGGGCCGAGTGCAGATGCGCCAAGACTTGTCAAGAGTGGTAAGGAAGTTCCATGCTCCCCGCACTCTTGACTCAACCGGTACCTCGGCGCCTTGATCATACGCCGACTCTTTGAAAGAGACCCTGGCCGCCCAACCAGGGTATAACCTACATATATAGTTGGGAATCCAAGGTATCTCCTCCGGATAGGCTTTCATGGGCCCCAAATCTGCATGACTCGGAGTTCCGGGGCGGTGTAACCTTTTCCCGAGCCATGTTAAGAGATTCCCCCTTATATGACGCACTTTAGGTCTTACATTTGCCTCTTATGAAGTATAATTCGCGAACTAGGTGTACGCCATAAAGGTTCGTCCCATTCATTCAATCATGTTTATTCATTCAGTCATTCGTTATCTCTTGCCATTCCGCTCGCTGAGACATTCGTGATATTTTGGTTTGAATTTTATTGATTTTCTCAGATATCTTGCATTAAAGTACTTCATCTGACCCATTTTTATGGGTAATATTTCTTCAGATATAATCTGTTCCACGGCCTGCCCAATCTTTGTCCCATGTCTTTACCTTCAGGATCCATCAATCTATAAGCCCATGTACCAACTACTTCTTTGATGATATAAGGTCCATCCCATTTTCTCGCCAGCTTGCCTCCATTTTCTCGCTGATATATTGGTGTCTCTCGCAGACCAGTGTCTCTGGTTGAAATTCACGTATCTTCACACGTTTGTTATATTCTCGGCCAATCTTCGTTGATAATTCTCCATGTGTCGTAACGCTTTCTCCTTTTTCTTCTAATTCGTCCAATTTGATTAGAATGTTACCTCGCACTAAGATTTTTCTCCCAAACTTCTTTTTTAGTTGTTGGGATCATAACTTTTGTTGGGAGCACAGCTTCAACTCCATATGTTAAGCAAAAAGGTGACATTCCAAAGAGCTTCTCTTCTTGTTGTATTGTATGCCCATACTGCACTGGGTACTTGTTCGCACCATCCTCTATTGTGTCCTTCTAACTTCTTCTTCAATATATCCGCGATTGTTTTATTTGTTGCCTCCGCCTGACCGTTAGCTTGTGGATATAGTGGAGTCGATTTCCCACATTTTATTTGAAATGCATTAAGTAACAACTCTATGTTTTGCCTTCAAATTGTTTACCATTATCGATACCAACTGTGCAGGGGATCCCAAATCTGCATATAATATTCTCGAATATGAAAGTAAAAACGTCTTTGTCGCGAATGTGCTGTACCGCTTTCACTTCTGCCCATTTTGTGAAATAATCCGTTGCAACGATTAAGTATCTTCTATGCCCTGTTCCCGGTAAGAAAGGTCCCACGATATCTAAACCCCATTTTCCAAAGGGCCACACACTTCTTGAAGAATTTAATGGTGCCCCAGGTGCATGTATTTTCTTCCCATGTCTTTGACAATCTTCGCAGCGTCTTGACATTGCTCTCGCGACCTCATGCATATATGGCCAGTAATATCCTTGCATTTTTGCTTTATGCGCTAAAGATCTTCCACCGCTATGATTTCCAGCATCTCCGCTATGCAACATCTTCAATATGATTTCTCCCTCTTCCTTGTTAAGCATCGAAGTGAAGGTCCATCAAAAGATCGCCGATAAAGCACACCATCTCTTAATTCATAATTCGTTGCACGACTTTTTAATTTGTGTGCTTCTAATCTATTTCTTGGTATCTCCCCTTTCATCAAGTAAGCGTGAAGTTCTGTTCTCCAGTCTTTATCGCGACATTGTGGTATGTCTTCTACTAACATTGCATCCGCTTCTTGCCCTTCTTCTTTAATAATTGATGGTGCCAAAAGTGTTTGTATTTTGATATTCCTCGCAATGGGATCTGTTATCATACTTGATATAAAGGCAAAAGCGTCTGCGAGTCTGTTATTTCTCCTTGATATATGCCTCCACCTCATCTTTGGTATCTGTGCTGACAATTCTTCAACAAGTTTTCTATACTTTTGCAAAGATGGCTCATTTGTAGCGTATTTCTCTGTTATCTGGCGAATTGCTAATTGCGAGTCACTGGTAATCCTCACATTTTCTAGCGTCATTTCTATTGCAAATCGCAAAGCATGTATTATGGCTTCATACTCCGTTTCATTATTAGTGGATTCAAACTCCAATCTAAAAGAGAAAGCTAATTTATTGCCTTCTGGCGAAATCACAACAATTCCCACTCCATTACCTTCTCCATTTGATGATCCGTCTACCAATATTTCCCACCTATCTGGTTTAGTTAACAAATCATTTGGGTCTCCATGCTCTTCTTCTACGTCCATTATTTCATCCACTGCTTCATCTTCCTCCAAAGGAAATTCTGCCAAAAAGTCTGCGACTACCTGTGACTTGGTTGAAGATAATATTTCATATTGGAGTTTATAATGGCTTATTTGGGCATTCCACCTTTCTACTCTTCCCGATCTTTTGAATTTTTCATTATCGATTCAATTGGTACTTTTGTTACCACCTGACAAGTATGTGCTTGAAAATATATGCTAAGCTTAAATGTTGCATAGACTAACGCCAGATTAGTTTTTCAATCTTGAATAATTCCTTTGCGGCATTAAAAGTCTTACCGATGTAGTAAATCGGTTTTTCTACTCAAATGCCTATTCGCAGCAGAATCTGCGCTTAACGCGTGCGACGTTGTCGCAAGATATACCAACAATTCCTCTCTGGCTCTGCTTTTTGCATAATGGATACTTCCATTAGATGTTCTTTAATTCCTGTAAAGCCTTTTCACATTCGTCTGTCCATTTAAACTTCGATCCTTTTTTCAAGATGCTGAAAAATGTTTGCACTTATCAGATGACCGCGAAATGAATGTTCCTAGTGATGCTAATAATCCATTTAGCTTTTGAACATCCTTTATTGTCGCAGTGTTGGCATATCGCGAACCGCTTTCACTTTCTCTCGGGTCAACTTGTATTCCTTCCTTTGATACTATATAACCCAAAAATTTTCCGATGCCACTCCAAGGTACATTTTTCCGGATTTACTTTGATGTTAAATCGCCTCATCTGTTCAAAAATTTCTCTCAGATCTTGTACATGATTTTCTCGCTTTTTTTACTTTTTACGAGCATATCATCTACGTATACTTCCGATTTGTCTTATGTATCCATTCTCGCGAACACTTCTTCTACCATTCTTTGGTATGTTGCTCCAGCATTTCGTAAACCAAACGGCATTTTTGTATAACAATATAACCCTCTTGGAGCGAAAAAGCAAAGATGCTCTTGGTCCTCCTCGGCGAGAGGAATCGTTGTAACCTTTATACCCATCCAGAGATGATATTCTTTCATTTCCGCCGCCGATTCGACTAGTTGTGGGATATCTGGCAATGGAAAACTATCTTTAGGACAAGCTTTGTTTAAATCAAAGTGAAATCTATGCAAATTCTTATCCCCTTTTTCTTCTTTGGGACTATAACCATATTTGCTATCCATTCAGATACTTTGCTTGGCTCCGATGATTCCAAAGATCTAGCATTTTCTCGCAATTCTTCTTCTATTTGGGGGTGATAGGCTGTTGCGATTTTTCTAATTCTCTCGCTTAAACGGCTTCACCCTCTTATCTATTTCCAATTTGTGACAAGCTATCGATGGATCTATACTGCATATCATCCATGTTCCACGCGAAGATATCCTTATAATCTCGCAAAGAACTCCCCACAAATCCTTTTTCCTCATCCGCTTCCATACTGGTCCCAATTTTCAACATTTTGGGCTCTTCATTAGTTCCGACATTCACTTCTTTCGTTTGCTCTGCCGCGACGTAACTAGCTTGCGGTTCTCCCATAGGGGTCGGTCCTTTCAACTCTTTCGCGAGTTCATTTTCTTCTCCCGAAATCTCGCTAGGTATCCCTTTTCCTTCCTTTGCTCTTATCATGTAAACTCTAAATTCTTCTTCTTTTTTAGCTGCTTTCGCCAGTTTTCTGCGATACTTTCGCTTCTTTGCTTGCCCTTCATGATATTTTATTTCAATTTGATAACATGTTATTCCTTTATCTACATCTCCTCTAATCTCGCCGATTCCAGTTGGTGTGGGAAATTTGATACATTAATGAAATGTTGATGCTACTGCTTTTATTGCATGTACCCATGGTCTTCCTAGCAATAAGTTGTATGGCGATTCCATATCTACTACACACAAGGTTATTCGTGTCTCGATGTCTCCCAACAGAATTCGTATTTTTACTTCTCCTTTAACCTTTGTTACGGATTTACCAAAACCATGGATGTTGTAGGCCGTGGGAATCATTTCTTTACCTTTATATCCCATCTTCTCGTAAGCATGATAAAACATGACATTCACCAAACTTCCTGTATCGATTAAAGTTCTATTTACTGTCCATGTTTGCGTTGCCTTTATTAATTCTTCTCCTTTGCACGCGTTTATTGTGATTACCAGTGGAGATGTGTGATTCAGATTTTCTTTGGATATTTCTGAAGCTGTGAATGTTATCCTTTGCTTTTCCCATTCTTCTAAAGGCACTGTTACCTCTCTATCCGTGATTTTCTTCCCGCTTGTGTATTCTTCCTTTGATATTTTCATGAAACTCATCAATCATTATCTTTGTGCCCGAACTGTACTCCATATCTTTCTTCTTTGCCTTATCTAATTTAACATTGTCTTTTTCTTTCATTTTCTTGATTTAAATGATTCTCGATTGCCTTCTTTCTTTCTTGTGTCCCCTGTTTCTAGCGCCAATATGTAGTTGCAGAAATCCCACAATACACCCCTCACTATATTTTGTTTAACTAATCCATTCAAAAGATAATAGATGAACAATTATGAATGTTTATTAATAACTTTCTTGAATCTTTTCACAGGAGAATGGAATTACACTTAAGAACTTACAAATATTCTCTCTCTTTCTCTCTCCTAATGACTTACTCCCCAATCCAAAAAGACCTCCTCTACAACAGATTCACTCATCCCTTTATATAGGGTAATACATAGTGAATGACAGCTAAGCTGTCCTTTATTTTCGGGAATGTCTCGCGAAATGTCGCAGGCGTACAAGTATTCGTATTCGCGACACTTCTTAACTTCCGCCAGATTTCATATCTTCCTATCGTCATCCAGTGCGTCATTCATATTAATCGTTTGCGACTCACTCGTAATGTTGTTATCGGCTGCCTTCGCGAATTGTTGTTGTCGCGTTATTCTGATCCTACACACTAGCAACTCTGGTCTTATTTCCTTCTTGCCAGAACCGTCATCAAAAATGTCTCTAGACAACCAGAGAGCCAAAAATGCCGCAACATGAAGATCACGCTTTCTGTTTAGGTTCCAGCTCGTCCGGAAACCATTGAGATATCCACCAGCTGTAAAAGCACCTTTCATCCTCTTTCCGGACAGAATCCTTCGACTTCGCAGTGGAGTCTTTTCGAGCGTAATCTCCCAACTTAGCGGCAAGGTCTTCCCGCATCTTCTCCTCACTTTCAGACAATCGGATATTAAGATTCTCGGTTATCGGAAGATTCAGCAAGAGAGCCACACTCTCCAAGGAGAAAGTTGTTTCACCCCATCTACATATGATCGTATGGGTGTCCGAACACCATCTGGAGATGAAAGCAACCAAACCCGGGATATCCTTCCTAATCTGGAGATTTACTGAAGCTCTGACAGCATCAATAATTTGCGCTCGAGTCAAGTTGGTATTTATGTGCTCCCTACTCACCATTAACTCAACCCATCTATCAAAAGAACGCAATGGGCTTTGACACATCCTGAAATCAATGTTGGAAGAAGAATATACCCCTTTATGAAGACAGGACCGTATGGTGTTCTCTGGGCGAACCGAACGTGTCTTCTTTTCATCTTCACCACTGGTTAACAAAATTGGCACGAAACTTGGGTGATTCTTCCGATCAGGGGCAAGGGGTCTAGCAAAGAATTCATCATCCGTGTTTGGTTTGGAACTATGAACATCCTTCGATGAGGCGAAATTTTTTTCAGGTAACATCTTGTCGGATTTCTTCATAACAACTTAGTAACAAGATATCTGCACACGGAGAAAGACGAAATTATCTCCCTAACCGCACCCAACAAAAGGAAACCTGGAAAAAAAAAAGGTGTATTCTCTACGGGTTCAAAATCGCACACGCAGAGATTTTCTTCGAGTGGTTCAAAATTATATACGCAGTATTTGCTACGGGCTCGAATGCGTCTATGGTATCCTTCTTCGGGTTCAAAATTATATATGGAGCATTTTTCTACGAGTTCAAAACTGCACGCGCAGTATTTTTTTTTTCAGGACCGAAATTCATATATGCAATATTTCCTATGGGTTCGAAGTCATATGAAACACATATACAATATTCTTCTTCGGGATTCATATGTAGCATTTTTCTACGGGTTCAAAACTGCACGCGCAGTATTTTCTTCAGGACCGAAATTCACATATGCAATATTTCCTATGGGTTCGAAGTCATATGAAGCACATATACAGTATTCTTCTTCGGGATTCATATACAGTATTCTCTACGGGTTCAAAACTGCACACGCAGTATTTTCTTCAGGGTTCAAAATTATATATGCAGTATTTTATACGGGATCAAGTGCGTCTGCAGTATCCTTCTCCGAGTTCAAAACTATATACGCAGTATTTTCTACGGGCTCGAATGCGTCTATGGTATCCTTCTTCGGGTTAAAAATTATATATGGAGCATTTTTCTACGGGTTCGAATAATATATATGAAGTATTTCCCTTGGGTACATATATACAATGTTTTCTACAAGAAGCACGCCAAGAAATTATATGCGCAATATCATTGCAAGGATTATAAAGAAAAACGCCTACTCTTAGGGTTTGCACCTACATGAAAAGGGAAAAAAGAGAAGTACTGGAAGACATACCTGGAAGCTGGTTTTTGTTTGTGACTCTGCCGCTACTAGGAAAGGATGAAAGGAATAAGGTGCAATATGAGAGAAAGGGATTTTATATATATATGGGCGTGAAGATTCTGAAATAGGGAAGGATTTCCCTTTACCAAAAATCGTGCGGGCTCACAAGGGCGCCCAACTTCCCAATGCCGCCCAAGTTGCACCGGTCCCACCAATTGCGCCAACTTCCCAAGGACCACCCAAGTCGCGCCAGCTAGCACGCTCAGCTTCCCTACCTTGCGCCGGTCCCACCAGCTAGCACACTCAGTTTCCCAACTCGCGTCAACTTCTCAATGCCGGCCATCTTCCTGTCTGTTAGTGATGTTGACTTCCCAATCGTACCAGCCTCCCGATTTGTACAAAACTGCCAGAGGCAAGGATTCCAAATCCTATTTATAAAAAGGTCAGACAAGCCTCCTCAATTCTCTTTACGATTTACTGCTGATAGTTTGTCACCATCTTATGCTTAACTCGCAACAAAGCTCATGTTCCGAGCTAAGCAGGGGACTTAATGTTGATGGTGGTTTTTAGACAAAGGGTAAAATCATAAAACCCCAAATAACCTAATGTCACCGATGACACATTTATTAGAACATTTAATGCATGTAGTCAATAATTAATAGGGGGTATTTTTTCAAATTAGGGTTACAACGAACAAAACCCTAATTCCCCTCCGTGTCAATGGCAAATCATGCCAGCCTCACCAAAACGCGCCAAAGCATGCCAACCATGCTGGCCGCCCCTCTGTGCCAATGGCAAATCATGCCAGCCACACCTAGCCCAAGCTAGCCGCGCCATGCTAAATGCACTCTGCCTTGGCCCTAGCTACACTAATCACACCACGCCAAGCCAAACACACTTACCTTGGCCCTAGCCGCACCTCTGTGACAATGGCAAATCATGCCAGCCACACCAAAACGCGCCAAAGCATGCCAACCATGTTAGCCGCACCTCCGTGCCAATGGAAAATCATGCCAGCCACACCAAAACGCGCCAAAGCATGCCAACCATGTTAGCCGCACCTCCGTGCCAATGGAAAATCATGCCAGCCACACCAAACGTGCCAAAGCATGCCAACCATGTTAGCCGCACCTCCGTGCCAATGTCAATCATGCCAGCCATACCAAACACGCCAAAGCATGCCAACCATGTTAGCCGCACCTCCGTGCCAATGGCAAATCATGCCAGCCACACCTAGCCCAAGCTAGCCGCACCTCTGTGCCAATTGCAAATCATGCCAGCCACACCAAACGCGCCAAAGAATGCCAACCATGCTAGTCGCACCTCCGTGCCAATGACAAATCATTCCAGCCACATTTAGCCCGAGCTAGCCACGCCATGCCAAACGCACTATGCCTTGGCCCTAGCTACGCTAGTCACATCACGCCAAGCCAAGCACTCTGCCTTGTCCCTAGCCACGCCATGCCAAAATGGCGCCCGCGCCTAGGCTTGCAAACCATGCAACCTAGGCCAAATCGGCCACGCATGCCATTGGCACATGCCAACACGCTCACTGGTAGCTTTTCCTACCAGGACGCGACCCAAATTGGCCACGCATGCCATTGGCACATGCCAACGCGCTCGCTGGTAGCTTTCCCTACAAGGACGCGACCCAAGTTGGCCACGCATGCCATTGGCACATGCCAACACGCTCGCTGGTAGCTTTTCCTACCAGGGCGCGACCCAAGTTGGCCACGCATGCCATTGGCACATGCCAACACGCTCGTTGGTAGCTTTTCTTACCAGGCCATGGCCCTAATGGACGAGCATGCCATTGGCACATGCCAACACGCATCGATGGTAGCTTTTCTTACCAGGCCACGACCCTAATGGCCGAGCATGCCATTGGCACATGCCAACGCGCATTGCTGGTAGCTTTTCCTACCAAGACGCGACCCAAATTGGCCACGCATGCCATTGGCACATGCCAACACGCTCGCTGGTAGCTTTTCTTACCAGGCCATGGCCCTAATGGCCGAGCATGCCATTGGCACATGCAAACACGCATCACTGGTAGCTTTTCTTACCGGGCCACGGCCCTCATGGCCGAGCATGCCATTGGCACATGCCAACACGCATCACTGGTAGCTTTCTTACCAGGACATAGCCCTAATGGCCATGCGTGTCATTGACACATGCCAAACACACACGCTCGGTAGCCTAACTTGCAAACCGTGCAACCTACTACCAAGGCATTTGATAGGTGTAGAATACACCATATTTAATATCTAGTATTTATGCTTTCTTTGCGAGTTTTCTTGTAAATTATGTATCTTATGTGTGCTTTTGAGTTTATTAGGTGCAATGGAGTCATTTGGAGCAAAAAGACCAATTGGAACTCGTTCAAATACAAGATTTCTACTTTCATTGTGTAGAGGACGAGAAGATGAAGACAATGCCGAAAGAATGGAGTCATTCCGAGTTCGTATGAAGAAGTTATGGGCAAAACAAGAACTCATAAGCAATAAGGGCAAGAGTGTCATTTCACAGGCATGTGCTATCTGGAGCCCAGTCAAGGTTAAGGGCCAACTCTATTTGAAGGAATACTATATGGAGTCCAGAGGTGGTTAAGGGGCTCTCATTCAGGGTACCCCTTATCACTCGTGAATGGGTGTTACTAACAGGGTAGCCCTTATCCAGAGGATGGTTATCTTTGGATAACACCCAATTGGGTCGGTCCTATCCATGGCCCGATCCGGATCCAGACCCACTTCACAACCCTACCCTAAATCGAGAGAATACCTTACTCTCATTCATTTGATCATTTTCACCGAAATTGAATTGGAGAAAAGAAAGGAGAGATCGAGATGAACTCGGAAGCAAGAGATGTAGGCATTGTTCATTGAAGCTTAAGCTCGATTAGAGTTTCTTTGTCGCAATTAGGAGCTAGGGTTTCGACAGAGATTGGAGCTGTCATTGATTCCAGGATATGCGAAGAGTTTGTTGAATTCAACCAAGAGATTGGAGCTGTCGACATGAATTGAAGCAGCCATGGTGGATTCAGATCCAGACGAAGGAAGAAAGAGGGTTGTTGCTCGAGATGAAGTGAGGAGAATAAGGATTGATTTGAAGATTGGGTTGGCTGTGATAGAGAAGAAATTAAGGGTTTGTTGTCGAATCTGGTGGTGAAATTGAAGTCACAGAGAGGATTTAATGATTGAGAAGAACTCATCTGAGAAGAATGGGTATTATTTCTGTGTTGGTGGTTACAGGAAGAAAAGGATTGAAACTTGAGCTGTTGCTATGGGTTTTGATGGATCGATGAAGGTGAATCTGAGATACAGCCTGTGGTTTGATTCTGTGTGATGGTCTTGGTATGGCCAGAGTGGTGATGCTGAAGGTTAGGCGGAGAAGTGATGCTGGTGAAGAGTGGTTTTGGTGGAGTTGACTGGTAGAGCTGAAAGAGATGAATGGCAGGTGAAGCTTGAGCCAGTGATGGATTGTGAGCTGTTGGCTGACTTGCAAGTTACAAGAAATGGGTTTGTTGCAGTTGGAACCACAAGTGGTGACATGGAGATGTAACTGGAAGTGCAGCTGCAGCTTGGTGATGGAATGAGGTTAAGTTGCGCGGTGGCTGGTGGCGCAAAGTAGAAATGGTTGGCAGGTTGAACTGGCAAGGCATTTGCAGCTGATGTGCTGCTGGTGGTGATGTGGTTCTCTGACAAGGAAGTGCCAAGGGAGTTACAGCTGTAATGTGTTGGTGGTTCAGGGCGAGGAGGAGACTCTTGTTGGTTGTGTTTAGTCTTGCTTATGGTGGTGGTATGATGCTTGCCACGGGCGGTGGTTGTTCATTACGGAGTTGGTCTTGCGAGATAGCGAAAGCGAGGCTTCTTGGGATTGATATGGAGGTTGCAATGGTAAAGTGCGCTGTAAAGGGAAGTGTTGGCGAGGCTGTGAAGAGCGAACAATTGACACTGTGGCTGCAAGTGAAGACAAGACTCAGGAATGAATAGATGTAGTCTTGAAGCTCAGGGAAGGGAGCATATGTGATGTTTCAGGCAAGGATGAAGCTGGTGCTAGCTGTGAGATGGCTCAGGTGGTGTTGATAGAGCTGTCACTGTGGATGATGCAGTGGAGGTGAGTGCAATGGAGCAGTGGCCTGAGATGGAATGGAAGACTCAGGAAATTGTGTTGAATTAACAAGAGCTGGAAATGCCGATGCTGTGATTATAGAGAATGTGATGTGAATTGTCACAGTCAGGGAGAGTTAGAAGCTGAAGCAAGCTGCAATAGGTTGAGCTACAGGGAATGGTGCAATGATTACAGGTTATGCAGCTGGTTATGGCAAAAATTGCAGGTTGTGTTGCAGCTGATTTGTGGCAGTGAGCTGCTGCCAAGGAAGAAGGTGACAGTGGAGTTGTCTGGTGTTGGCTGAGTTGCGGAGGCTAGTGTTACAGGGTTGGTATTCGCAACAGCTGCTTGGCGGTATTTATGTTTTTAGAGTTGCTGCAAATGAAGTGACAGACAATGAGAATGCTGCTTGTTTGATACAGCAGACAAGGTAGATTGGTGGCATAAGTGCAAAACTGAAAGGCAGGAATGAAGCACAATCTTTGTGCAGCATAACTCAGGCCAGTGCAATTGGCTCATGCCTGGCAACTAATCCCAATCACCCTGACTCAATGACTGGACCCGGTTTGACTCGGTATGACTAGCCGGTTTGACTCGTTGACCCGAGATGACTCGGTCCTGACCCGTTGACCGGTGACCGGGTGGACTTTGCCGGTCACCCGAGATAATTTTCCGGCGACTTTTCCGGCGGGATTCCGGCCATAATCCCAGTTTTCCGGCGAGCGTTTTTGGGACAATTTCTACACGGGTTTCTCTCACTTGTGGGCTTGGTGAATTTCCAACTAATGGACTTGAAGACAAAACCTAATTTTGGAAGGAGTATCCTTTATGGAAATTGAGGAATATATAAAAGAGAGGACTTCTATCTTTTTGGGGGATTATCTTTACCACGTTTTATTCTTTTTCCTCTACTTTGTTCTAGGGTTTAGAAACCATGAAGTCTTTTCTCTTCCTTCTTGTTATGAACTCCTTGAATATGAGTACCTAAGTTTATTATTGGTTATGGAATAGTTGGATTTCACAAAGCATGATTCTTTGATTCAATATATTAGTTTTGTCTCATATTTATCGTTTGCAATTCTCTGAAAATATTGTTTTATGATTGATTGATTGTTTTGTCAAGTTGCAAATTGGTAGAACTTCTAATCACATCTATTGCTAGTTTAGGGTTTATTATACGTAAAAGTGATATTCCTTGAATACAAGTAGCATAATATGATTATAGTTTGTAGTGATATATTCTTATGATCATATGTGAATCGTAACCTTTGTTAAATTGAATTAGTGCGCTTTCCACGTTCAATTGCTTTGATTGGCCTGATTTCATAGACCTTAACGCATCTAGGGAATTAAACTTGATTAGTGCTTTTACACGTTAGGTTGTTCCTTTAGGTAGAATTCATATTCGCATCTTTTAATGTGTTTGTTGATGACAAGAGGAGATTTATGGATATTCTTGCGATCAAGGTATTCTAGGGCCTTTGATAAAAGTTGAGATTAAAATATCAATTCTAGTTATTGTGTTGAAAACATGTTTGTGAATGAAAACGAAATCCATGACCAATATCTTCTTATCCTTGATTTTATTTGTTTACTTTTCTTTATTTGTTTTATTTAGTTTATTATAATCACAAAACTACCGGTGTTATTTATAGGGAACCGAAACAATTTGACAACCTAGACCTCTCTGTGGGATCGATCCTTTCTTGCCCTTGCTATATTTATATTTTGAGTAGTAAGAAAGTGTGATTATATTTGTGTCGGCTGACAACCGGTCAAATTTTGGCGCTGGCTGCGGGAGGCAACTGAGTTGTTAATTGTTTTTGGTTTCTTATTTTTGTATTTAGTTTTTGTTTTCTTTTTCTTATTTTTCGGGTTCTAACCTTGGTTTGAGAATCTTATTTCAAAGTGCTTGTTTCTCATGGAAGGAGCATATTGGAGCAATGGATATGATTTTCAACCTCCTCAACACTATGAAAATTACCCACCATCTATGGGATGCAATCAAAACCAATTTATTGGCTATGATGCATATCCTAGAGAACCTTATGGTGATTTTCATACATACCAACAACAACCTTGTAGTGGGTATGTAAGTCAAGCACCTAGGTGGGATAATTCTACATCTAATTGGCTTTATTCGAGTTGTATGCAGATTTTGAATGGGTTACAAAACATGCAAAAAGGCTAGACCAACTTGACCGTGATAGAGAGAACGTCGCACAAACCAATTTTTGGAATATTTTTCTTACCCGACTCCAGATCGTAGTTATGATCATTCACCCATTCAAAGGGACGAGTCATGGGAAAGAGAACATATTGTAGTCAATGGTGGTAAGCGTGTGAACGTCAAGAGACTTGCGCAGAAATTATACAAGTTGGAAGATGATGGAGCCTCGGAAGAGCTAGTCAATGAAATTAGTAGGACCATTCATATGGAACTTAAACGACGTCGTGATAAGGGTTGGGAAACCGACGACGACTCTTATTATGGTGAGTCTGAAGATGAAGACGAAGATGAATGTGTTAAAAAGGACCGACCTTTGGAGATATTTGACTTCCTTGCAACAAGGTGTGAGTCTAATAAAGAGGAGTATGTTGAGAATGAGACCGTTTTGACCAATATTGTGGAAGACCCAATTGAGCTTGCAAATAATTGTAATGGTGATGTTTATGTCGATACTTTGGTTAAGGCAGAAACGGACGAAGAATGGTTGCAAGGTTTGATAGAGGACCATGATATACAAGAGGTGAATAATTCACTTGAGTTTTTCAAGGATGAAGAGGATTCCGTAATTCAAGAGATTGTGCAAGGTTTATCTAACCCTTTGCCTATTATTTCTTCTCCTTTACCTCTTATTGGTTTGAATGTATGTGCTTCGGGAGTATTGTTGAATGACTTTATTTCTCGTTTTCCGCCATTAGAGATACTTGATTCTCATACTATGCAGGTTATGGAACCAGAAACCGTGGAGGTACCCGACTTCTATATTCTTTTTACACTTCCATGTGTGGACAAGAATAAGTGTGGGGGAAGCTTTTATCGGTTCATAGCTTCACTTTTGCTTTATATTACTAATATTTGTGTGAAGCTAGTGTTTGCAAAACAGGTTCTATGGACGGATCCCCAACTTTTCAGATTATTGGTGTATGGGGAATGAATCTTACGAGAAGCTAAGTCGGGCCGTCGACTTTAAAACAAGCGCTAAGTGGGAGGCAACCCACCGGTTTTGTATCTCTTATCCTTTTGCTTTTTATTTTTGTTTTGTTTATTTATTTTTTACTGTTTTTATATCATATTTGCATCCCTATGTTTAATTTCATTGAGTCCCTAATCTATCTTAGAAGAGAATTATGACGAATACCTTTTCAATCAGAAAATTTCATCACAAGCGTAGTTCATTCCAGAGACCATAACTATCAGACCGTTTATCAAAACACTGTGAAATTTTGACACTGTTTAGAAACACGTAGGTGAACAACTTTTGTGAAATGGAGTTTTTCCAAATTCCTTACCAATTTGCACAGTTTTTGCGTTTTATCTCATTGTTGCGTCGTAATTCGAACTTTCGGTTTTACATTGAGGACAATGTGAAGTTTAAGTGGGGGGAGCATTTATATGTTTGTTTAGTTTGTTTTTGACACCATTAGTGGATGGAACCATTTTGAATGCAGGAGTTGAGGAACCAATTAACTAAAAGGGAAGAATATAGCTCAGAAATCACAAATTAATATGATAGTTGTTACCATATCTCGGAATATCACCATATCGCATTCTATTTTTTATTTTTCCATATTTATCTATTGTTCTCTAAGTGCTTTGGTGGGTCACTAAAAATCGACGTGTTATTACTGCTAGGATGAAATAGAGTGATTGAGTTACTAGAAAAAAATTGAAAAAAAAAAAAAAAAAAAAAGAAGAAAAAAAAAGAAAAAAAAAAAGGACCGACCAATTAGACCAAAACGGAATAAAAAGACACTTGAGAATAGCAGTATGTGTGAAACGTAGTCCCTGTCTCCGTCGCCTAAACAAGCGTGGAATGCAGGATCCAAGGCAACTATCATGTACTTGCTTTGACAAGAAGCATGCGCTTGGATCCAAAAGATCTAATCATGCCGTCTAAAAAGAGAGAAATTGGATCCAGTTTGATCCAATCATATAAAAAAAAAAAAAAAAATTATTATTGTGTTGAATAAAGTCACTCTTGGTTCCCTTGTATATGCCAATTGATTTGATGTAGCATTCAACACCAGTAGCTCAATCCAATAGGATTAGGTTCATCTTAGCAGTGACCTTGAGATGATATGGGAAACATCGAACACTTGTGAATATTCGCCAACATTTACATCTATATCCATCTTCTTAATCTTTTCATTGTGATTGTGGTTTGTTAGTTTCCGAGTATTGTGGCTTGTTCGACTATCTAATTAGAGTTTATTTACTAATAATTGAATTGAATTTGCAAGGTACCTCCTCCGTAGTCAATTTGGATTCGTTCATTGATTTGTCACGAATAGACGGAGTTTGAAATATAGGTTTTGTAGGTAGACCTCTTGTAAACCTTCACGAGACTATAACTCGTCCACTAGGGACACCTAGGGGTTTAAAGGCTTGTTATTTATGCTAAAAGTGACCGTAGCCTCGACGACACGGAGTTGTTGTAATTTATTTTGTTTGATTTGCTCGAGGACTAGCAAAGTCTAAGTGTGGGGGAATTTGATAGGTGTAGAATACACCATATTTAATATCTAGTATTTATGCTTTCTTTGCGAGTTTTCTTGTAAATTATGTATCTTATGTGTGCTTTTGAGTTTATTAGGTGCAATGGAGTCATTTGGAGCAAAAAGACCAATTGGAACTCGTTCAAATACAAGATTTCTACTTTTCGTTGTGTAGAGGACGAGAAGATGAAGACAATGCCGAAAGAATGGAGTCATTCCGAGTTCGTATGAAGAAGTTATGGGCAAAACAAGAACTCATAAGCAATAAGGGCAAGAGTGTCATTTCACAGGCATGTGCTATCTGGAGCCCAGTCAAGGTTAAGGGCCAACTCTATTTGAAGGAAGACTATTTGGAGTCCAGAGGTGGTTAAGGGGCTCTCATTCAGGGTACCCCTTATCACTCAGCAGTGGGTGTTACTAACACCCTGGTAGCCCTTATCCAGAGGATGGTTATGCTGGATAACACCCAATTGGGTCGGTCCTATCCATGGCCCAGATCCGGATCCAGACCCACTTCACAACCCTACCCTAAATCGAGAGAATACCTTACTCTCATTCATTTCAGTCATTTTCACCAAAAAAATTGAATTGGAGAAAAGAAAGGAGAGATCGAGATGAACTCGTGCAAAAAGAGATGTAGCCGCTGTTCATTGAAGCTTAAGCTCGATTCGAGAGTTTCTTTGTCGCAATTAGGAGCTAGGGTTTCGGCCCGAGATTGGAGCTGCCATTGATTCCAGGATATGCAGAAGAGTTTGTTGAATTTAACCAAGAGATTGGAGTCGACATGAATTGAAGCGACCATGGTGGATTCAGATCCGCACGAAGGAAGAAAGAGGGTTGTTGCTCGAGATGAAGTGAGGAGAATAAGGATTGATTTGAAGATTGGGTTGGCTGTGATAGAGAAGAAATTAAGGGTTTGTTGTCGAATCTGGTGGTGAAATTGAAGTCACAGAGAGGATTTACTGATTGAGAAGAACTCATCTGAGAAGAATGGGTATTATTTCTGTGTTGGTGGTTACAAGAAGAAAAGGATTGAAACTTGAGCTGTTGCTATGGGTTTTGATGGATCGATGAAGGTGAATCTGAGATACAGCCTGTGGTTTGATTCTGTGTGATGGTCTTGGTATGGCCAGAGTGGTGATGCTGAAGGTTAGGCGGAGAAGTGATGCTGGTGAAGAGTGGTTTTGGTGGAGTTGACTGGTAGAGCTGAAAGAGATGAATGGCAGGTGAAGCTTGAGCCAGTGATGGATTGTGAGCTGTTGGCTGACTTGCAAGTTACAAGAAATGGGTTTGTTGCAGTTGGAACCACAAGTGGTGACATGGAGATGTAACTGGAAGTGCAGCTGCAGCTTGGTGATGGAATGAGGTTAAGTTGCGCGGTGGCTGGTGGCGCAAAGTAGAAATGGTTGGCAGGTTGAACTGGCAAGGCATTTGCAGCTGATGTGCTGCTGGTGGTGATGTGGTTCTCTGACAAGGAAATGCCAAGGGAGTTGCAGCTGTAATGTGTTGGTGGTTCAGGGCGAGGAGGAGACTCTTGTTGGTTGTGTTTAGTTGCTGCTTATGGTGGTGGTATGATGCTTGCCACGGAACTGGTGGTTGTTCATTACGGAGTTGGTCTTGCAGATAGCAGGCGAGGCTTGCTGGGATTGATATGGAGGTTGCAATGGTAAAGTGCGCTGTAAAGGGAAGTGTTGGCGAGGCTGTGAAGAGCGAACAATTGACACTGTGGCTGCAAGTGAAGACAAGACTCAGGAATGAATAGATGTAGTCTTGAAGCTCAGGGAAGGGAGCATATGTGCTGTTTCAGGCAAGGATGAAGCTGGTGCTAGCTGTGAGATGGCTCAGGTGGTGTTGATAGAGCTGTCACTGTGGATGATGCAGTGGAGGTGAGTGCAATGGAGCAGTGGCCTGAGATGGAATGGAAGACTCAGGAAATTGTGTTGAATTAACAAGAGCTGGAAATGCCGATGCTGTGATTATAGAGAATGTGATGTGAATTGTCACAGTCAGGGAGAGTTAGAAGTCAAGCAAGTTGCAATAGGTTGAGCTATGGGGAATGGTGCAATGATTACAAAGTTATGCAATTGGTTATGGCAAAAAATTGCAGGTTGTGTTGCAGCTGATTTGTGGCAGTGAGCTGCTGCCAAGGAAGAAGGTGACAGTGGAGTTGTCTGGTGTTGGCTGAGTTGCGGAGGCTAGTGTTACAGGGTTGGTATTCGCAACAGCTGCTTGGCGGTATTTATGTTTTTAGAGTTGCTGCAAATGAAGTGACAGACAAAGAGAATGCTGCTTGTTTGATACAGCAGACAAGGTAGATTGGTGGCATAAGTGCAAAACTGAAAGGCAGGAATGAAGCACAATCATTGTGCAGCATAACTCGTGCAAACAGCAATTGGCTCATGCCTGGCAACTAATCCAAATACCCTGACTCAATGACTGGACCCGGTTTGACTCGGTATGATTAGCCGGTTTGACTCGTTGACCCGAGATGACTCGTCCCGACCCGTTGACCAGTGACCGGTTTGATTTTGCTTGGCCACCCGAGATAATTTTCCGGCGACTTTTCCGGCGGGATTCCGGCCATAATCCCAGTTTTCCGGCGAGCGTTTTTGGGTCAATTTCTACACGGGTTTCTCTCACTTGTGGGCTTGGTGAATTTCTAACTAATGGACTTGAAGACAAAACCTAATTTTGGAAGGAGTATCCTTTATGGAAATTGAGGAATATATAAAAGAGAGGACTTCTATCTTTTGGGGGATTATCTTTACCACGTTTTATTCTTTTTCCTCTACTTTGTTCTAGGGTTTAGAAACCATGAAGTCTTTTTCTTCCTTCTTGTTATGAACTCCTTGAATATGAGTACCTAAGTTTATTATTGGTTATGGAATAGTTGGATTTCACAAAGCATGATTCTTTTATTCAATATATTAGTTTTGTCTCATATTTATCGTTTGCAATTCTCTGAAAATATTGTTTTATGATTGATTGATTGTTTTGTCAAGTTGCAAATTGGTAGAACTTCTAATCACATCTATTGCTACTTTAGGGTTTATTATACGTAAAAGTGATATTCCTTGAATACAAGTAGCATAATATGATTATAGTTTGTAGTGATATATTCTTATGATCATATGTGAATCGTAACCTTTGTTAAATTGAATTAGTGCGCTTTCCACGTTCAATTGCTTTGATTGGCCTGATTTCATAGACCTTAACGCATCTAGGAATTAAACTTGATTAGTGCTTTTACACGTTAGGTTGTTCCTTTAGGTAGAATTCATATTCGCATCTTTTAATGTGTTTGTTGATGACAAGAGGAGATTTGCGGGATATTCTTGCGATCAAGGTATTCTAGGGCCTTTGATAAAAGTTGAGATTAAAATATCAATTCTAGTTATTGTGTTGAAAACATGTTTGTGAATGAAAACGAAATCCATGACCAATATCTTCTTATCCTTGATTTTATTTGTTTACTTTTCTTTATTTGTTTTATTTAGTTTATTATAATCACAAAACTACCGGTGTTATTTATAGGGAACCATAACAATTTGACAACCTAGACCTCTCTGTGGGATCGATCCTTTCTTGCCCTTGCTATATTTATATTTTGAGTAGTAAGAAAGTGTAATTATATTTGTGTCGGCTGACAACCGGTCAGCATTCCACACACGCCATTGGAACTTGCCACACATGTCACTAGCAGCTCTGGCATTGCCACTTACACTCAACGTACAACCTACCACCAAGGCATTCCGCACATGCCATTGGCACATGCCACACACGCCACTAGCAGCTCTGGCATTGCCACTTGCACTCAAGGTGCAACCCTCAACAAAGGCATTCCGCACATGCCAATGGCACATGCCACACGCGCCACTAGCAGCACCACTTGCACTCAAGGTGCAACAAACACTCGAGATATCAACACAAACTGGGGGATGCTTTCCAGGGTTTTTGTTTATGGTCATAACTTTTGCAGGCATACACTACGCTCACATTAAGAAAGCGTGAATAGGAATAAAGCGGTCAAATAAATGAGGAAATGATGGTGAAAAACGTTTTCACCCATAAACACCATGCGGTTACCACCTCCTCCCATTATTTCACCCTTTACTCTCTTCTTCATGAGGCCAGGGTACGTTTCAATCTCGACTTGTATAAATAGGTCTTACCTATTTCTACCAGACACACAAGTCTCGGTAAGAAGAAAAATACAACACTCTCAGAAAAGGCAATTTTGCAAGCTCTCCAAAAAGCTTTCATCTCTTGCAATCTTCCTAAGCTTTCACTTTCTGATACAAGTCGAGATACTACTCTCCCAGAATTATTCTGGTCTCAACACCTTTCTTTACTTCCCTCCCCAAATCAACCCTTCTCCTCCACTTTGTGACCGAAGCAAGTCTGGAATGGCCATTTCTTGGTTTAGGCCGGACTTTTACAGATTGATCTCTCGAATCTATAAAGTGCCCACGTGCAACATATTTGTTTAGGGTTTAAACCAGTTTCTCACTCACCTGCCGAATTTACCGAAATCGGCGGAAACGATTTTCACCTATAAACACCTTCATATCTGTTTTCTGACGCCAAAGCTGAGTGGTAGGATTCAGTGCTTCATGCTTCTTCTGCAATTAACATCTCGCCTCTTAGGATTGCTCCACCTGTATCTGTGGATTATTTACACCTACAATCACAATAAACTTTCATTATCTGGACTGTTTTTCTTTTGTGATCAGAACAAACCTAATAATCAACAACATTTCCCAAGTTATGATATGCTTTTACTTGATAAAGCCAAAACCACCACTAATGTCAGTTTTGTGATCCAAGTGAATGAACGACCAGTAGGGTTATATATTTATCAATCTTGTAATGGTCTTCTTTTGTGCTATGAGCCTTCTGGTATTCACTTTGGAACTCGTTATATTTACAATCCTTCCACAAGACATTACAAAACCATTCCTCAACCACCTCCATTCCAAAAAGAATTCAATTGGAATCCTTGTTACTCGCAATTCTATTTAGCTTTCAGTCCACTATATCACTTAACTATCAAATGGTATTTCTTTGGAGAACTGGTGATGATAGTTCATTATAAGCATCAGATGGCAGTCTATTCTTCAGAAACAGGTTCATGGAGAGACTGTGGATATGTTGATTTTGATTCTAAACGCTATAACTGCCAATGTATTTTGGGGATTTTAATAAAGTACCACACTTTCAATTTCATGTTTAAGAAAATGCCACTGTTTTTTTTCAGAATTTATTTAATGCCACATATTTGACCTTTTCCATCCAATTTTTTTCAAAACAAAGTTAACATCCGTTAGTGCATATGTGGCAGTATTTAAGCTTAGTAAAAGACATTTGCACCCTCGAATTATCTCATTTTTGGGGCATTTCATCGAACAGATAGACTACATCGAGCTCATCCGCAAGAACAAAGATCAAGTTCGTCTTTTCCGTCTTCTCACCGCCCAAATTCAGTAACACGTCGCACACAATTAAGGCCAAGTACGGTCCAATCCAATTTTACGAGAATCCCATACAAAATCACAACTCTTCGACCTAGCTTTTGCTGCTGTAAACACCATTCGTCAACACCTTCTCAATCTCACGAGAACAACCAACACCCATTTTGGTTCGTCTGCAACACCCACTTCTCCGCCTGTGCAATCTAACCAACTATTACTCCTAGACCATCTAGGTTTCTTCACCTTAGATAACCAACACCATTCGCCAACACCTTAGCTTTTGCCTGCACTGATTTCCATTACTCTTTCTCCGACCTGATTTTACCCAAGATGAACTGAAGTCAGCGGCAATTATCAAAATGAACAATAACAGCTTCTCCATGACAACAACACTCAAGAAGAAACAACATCAAGTTTCTGTCTTCCCAATTCACACAACAAACAACATTTCTTTTAAAACCAAAGATCGTGTCGAGTCTTACCCATTCTGCCAATTCAAACAAAAATTTCTCACATGTTATAAAAGCAAGACAAATTGAACAAAATATATCGATGGGTTCCAAAATCAGCATAGAAAAATTAGTGACAAAATAATTAAATTGTCCGTTAGGGATTAGAAATCTCCAAAACCTAAAAAAAATTTTAAAAAAAAAACCCAAATCCCATTCTTCCCCAAATAGACGAATCCTTATAAAACACTCATGCATCTTCCGATCTCTCGTTAACAATTACAAGCAGCCCAATCTTTGAATTTGGGATTTCCTAGATTGGAATAGCAGACGAAGAATAAGCAGACGACTCTCGGTAAGAAGAAGACATAATGAGATCGGATTTTTTAAAAGGTTTTGTATGGTTCAGGTCTTTATGGATAGAGAAGGGGTATTTAGGTAATGATAACATATTTTCTTGACTTTTTCAATGATTGTAGACCAATTTAGTGGGCCCTGACAGAATATTTAACAGTTGTGGCAGTTTATAAATTATAAAAAAAAACGATGGCAGTATATTAAAATGGAGAACCAAAGTGTGGCACTTTGCTAAAATTCCCACTGGAATGGCTGTTTGAATTGGATTGATATTGTAGCGGGGCCCCTACTTTAATTTACTTCAATATTGCTCAACAAGTACTACGACAAACGTCATGGCTTAGCAATGAAATGCATAACTATAAATCTGAACGGGAGTATTTTGGAGATTGCATGGGTCATATGTATATCATTTTACGTGACAAGGCGCCAACGTCCAATTTGTTCGGTGTCTTTAAGATGGCGACTGATTATAGCGGGTGGAAACCAATATGTCGAGTGGACCTAGGTGGATTGAAAACTCAGTATGGAAATGGTGATGTTTGCGCTAGTCACTTGGATTACCGTATATTAAAGGTAGTTGTGGAAGGAGATGGCAATGAAGATGAGTTGAAGGTGTTGATACTTGTACCTCATAAGGTTGTATCTTATGATCTCAAGAAAAAGAGTTTCAAAGAGATTTGCGATTATAAGATGGGTCGTTATATTCTTCAACCTTCACGACCAGCTTATATAGGATCATTTGCTAGTGTTTGATATGTGAGCTTTTTTATGGTTTAGCATCATCAAATCTTGGAAGCTAATGACTGTTTTGTTTAAGTTGAATCGGATTAGAAGTAATCCGTATTAAAGTGTGCATGCTTAAGGTTTAATTATCTTGGTGTACTCTGACAGCATAATCTGTAATCAATTATTTTCCTTCATTCATAATCTCATAACAAAAGAGAAGATCGTCGTCAAAGTTACAAGAAGTGCAGTAGTTTACATTGTATTTATCAGCTGGTTTAATTAAAAAAATACCAGATTGAAGACCTGCAGAAAAACTACCAGGAGACTCTAAAAGGATTAACAATTCATTCTGAAATCAGCTAGCTTAGTCCGTGATTACCTTGCACGTCAAACTTCTCCTCCATCGATGTCTAAGCGAGTAGACCTCCTGTTAGTTATGCTATCCAAAGAGCCACTAGGAAAGAGGCCAAAAGTTTTAGGTTTTGAACCCACTCCAATATCAATGTCTCCGAGCCTTGTCTTGATCTTCTTCTTTTCCACCCATCTCTGCTCCAAACTCCTCTTACCTTCATTTGAGCAACAAAATATCTACTAAGCAATGTAATCAACAATAATCAACAAAGCAATGTAATGAACAAAATATCAACCAAGCCATTAATTAAATCCAAGCTAAAACATATACAGCATCCTTAGCAAAACATAATAACAAGTAAGGACTAGAATTGGGCATCGAGATACATGCAATCAATGTACAACAGAAAGAAAGAAGATAATAATTTAATGTGATTGGAAGTTTACCAGCTGGAACTCTCTTGATTAGTCCACTTTTAAGAACGGTAGGTCTAGGTATACTGCCGTCCACCGGAAACAGTTTTGAATTTGAATACATAGCGGACATAAAAGCCCATTTGTTGAACTTCCGTCCTCCTTCTTCACCAGCAGAAGAGAAACCAAACAAAAACAATTAGGTATTTCCATGACCACAAAATAATAATGCAATCAGTTCAATTATAGATTGAATGGAAAGAGAGATTTAGGGTTAAAGAAATTTACCACTTCGGTCTTCTACAATTCGTTCATCACCCATGTCGTCAATTATGGTGATCGTTTTTGGTCGGTATTCTTCCATCTCTAAATCTACTTTGCGTGAAACTTCTAAACAAAAGCACTCCCGACGGTCCAACCGTTTTTAGAACATTCTTGAAATCCTATGAACCATTAGATTTCTTAAATCTGATGGTTTATAATTTGACTAAGTTTTGTTGTGGGCTGCATTCTAAGCCCAGCTGCCCTTGGTTAGAATATGGGCCAGCTGAAAGCAAATATATTACTTCGAAGTTCCCTTTACAAAACTGCCCTAAATCCTTCAAAGCTAGTCTTACTTTTCAACTTATTTAAGTAGAGTAATCAGAAATTAGTTTGGAAACTCAATTTCAGACCGACTTCTAAAAGCAGGAAAGTTTGATTTTTACAAAGTAATTTTTTTTTTCATCTTTCCTTTTCGAGTAGTAAAGAGAAAGGAAACACACCTTCCATTAAATCATATCTAGGAAGGAAAGGAAAGACTTTCCATAAATTTCATGGAATCAGGTGTAAAGAATACTCCAGACCATGTTTTTATGTAAATGGACCTACAGTTCCATGGATTATATGAGACGAATCAGGTCTTACTTGGTCCTCGTGATTCATTCCTAGTACATCCACACGTGATACATTTGTCATGTGTGCTCCATATATGAACACTATTCACGAGTAGTTCTTAGAACATACCCGCAAAATACGCTTTTGTTTATAGGTGAAAATCGTTTCCGCCGATTTTGGTAAATTCGGTAGGTGAGTGAGAAACTGGTTTAAACCCTAAACAAATGTGCTGCACGTGAGCACTTTATAGATTCGAGAGATCAATCTGTACAAGTTCGGCCTAAACCAAGAAATGGCCGTTCCAGACTTGCTTCGGTCACAAAGTGGAGGAGAAGGGTTGATTTGGGGAGGGAAGCAAAGAAAGGTGTTGAGACCAGAATAATTCTTGGAGATTAGTGTCTCGACTTGTATCAGAAAGTGAAAGCTTAGGAAGCTTGCAAGAGATGAAAGCTTTTGGAGAGCTTGCAAAGTTGCCTTTTCGAGAGTGTTGTATTTTCTCCGGACCGAGACTTGTTGTCACGGTGGAAATAGGTAAAACCTATTTATACAAGTCGAGATTGAAACGCACTCCCCGGCCTCATGAAGGAAGAGAGTAAAGGGTGAAATAATGGGAGGAGGTGGTAACCGTAAGGTGTTTATGGGTGAAAACGTTTTCACTATTATTTCCTCATTTATTTGATCGCTTTATTCCTATTCACGCTTTCTTAATGTGAGCGTAGTGTACGCCTGCAAGTGTGACCGCCAAACCAAGACCCCCGGAAAGCATCCCTAGTTTGTGTTGATGTCTCGAGTGTTGGTTGCACCTTGAGTGCAAGTGGCGCTGCTAGGTGCGCGTGTGGCATGTGCCAATGGCATGTGCGGAATGCCTTTGTTGCGGGTTGCACCTCGAGCACAAGTGGCAATGCCAGAGCCGCTAGTGGCGTGTGTGGCATGTGCCAATGGCATGCGTAGAATGCTTTGGTGGTAGGTTGTACGTTGAGTGTAAGTTAGGATACCAGCGTGGAATGCCTTGGTGGTAGGTTGCACGGTTTGCAAGTTAGGCTACCAACGTGGAATGCCTTGGTGGTAGGTTGCATGGTTTGCAAGTTAGGCTACCAGCGTGGGTTTTGGCATGTGCCAATGGCGCGTACGGCCAAGTTGGCCTTGGTTGCACGGCTTGCAAGTTGGGCTACCAACGTGCATGTTTGGCATGTGCCAATGGCATGCATGGCCAATTTGGATCACGGCCTAGTAAGAAAAGCTACCAGCGAGCGTGTTGGCATGTTCCAATGGCACGCTCGGCCATTAAGGCCACGTCCTGGTAAGAAAAGCTACCTGCGATGCGTGTTGGCATGTGCCAATGGCATGCTCGGCCATTAGGGCCACGTCCAGGTAAGAAAAGAAACCAGCGAGCGTGTTGGCATGTGCCAATGGCATGCTCGACAATTAAGGCCACGTCCTGGTAAGAAAAGCTACCAGCGAGCGTGTTGGCATGTGCCAATGGCATGATCGGCCATTAGGGCCACGTCCTGGTAAGAAAAGCTACCAGCGAGCGTGTTGGCATATGCCAATGGCATGCTTCGGCCATTAGGGCCCACGACACAGTAAGAAAAGCTACCTGCGAGCGTGTTGGCATGTGCCAATGGCATGCTCGGACATTAGGGCCACGTTCGGCCATTAGGGCCACGTCCTGGTAAGAAAAGCTACCAGCGAGCGTGTTGGCATGTGCCAATGGCATGCTCGGCCATTAGGGCTACGTCCTGGTAAGAAAAGCTACCACCGAGCGTGTTGGCATGTGCCAATGGCATGCTCGGCCATTAGGGCCACGTCCTGGTAAGAAAAGCTATCAGCGAGCGTGTTGGCATGTGCCAATGGCATGCGTGGCCAATTTGGCCTAGGTTGCACGGTTTGCATGCCTAGGTGCGGGCGCTACTTTGGCATGGCGCGGCTAGGGCCAAGGTAATGGTGTTTGGCTTGGCGTGGCGTGACCAGCATAGCTAGGGCCAAGGAAGAGTGTGTTTGGCATGGCGCGTCTAGCTTGGGCTAGGTGTGGCTGGCATGATTTGCCATGGGCACGGAGGTGCGGCTAGCATGGTTGGCATGCTTTGGCGCGTTTGGTGTGGCTGGCATGATTTGCCATTGGCACATAGGTGCGGCTAGCTTGGGCTAGGTGTGGCTGGCATGATTTGTCATTGGCACGGAGGTGCGGCTAGCATGGTTGGCATGCTTTGGCGCGTTTGGTGTGGCTGACATGATTTGCCATTGGCATAGAGGTGCGGCTAAGGCCAAGGTAAGGGTGTTTGGCTTGGCATGGTGTGACTAGCGTAGCTAGGGCCAAGGCAGAGTGCATTTGGCATGGCGCGGCTAGCTTGGGCTAGGTGTGGCTGGCATGATTTGCCATTGGCACAGAGGTGCGGCTAGCATGGTTGGCATGCTTTGGCGCGTTTGGTGTGGCTGGCATGATTTTCCATTGGCACAGAGGTGCGGCTAGCTTGGGATAGGTGTGGCTGGCATGATTTGTCATTGGCACGGAGGTGCGGCTAGCATGGTTGGCATGCTTTGGCGCGTTTGGTGTGGCTGGCATTATTTGCCATTGGCACAGAGGTGCGAATAGGGCCAAGGTAAGGGTGTTTGGCTTGGCGTGGTGTGACTAGCGTAGCTAGGGCCAAGGCAGAGTGCATTTGGCATGGCGCGGCTAGCTTGGGCTAGGTATGGCTGGCATGATTTGCCATTGGCACGGAGGTGCGGCTAGCATGGTTGGCATGCTTTGGCGCATTTGGTGTGGCTGGCATGATTTTCCATTGGCACAGGGGTGCGGCTATCTTGGGTTAGGTGTGGCTGGCATGATTTGCCATTGGCACGGAGGGAAATTAGGGTTTTGTTCGTTGTAACCCTAATTTGAAAAAAATACCCCTATTAATTACTGACTACATGCATTAAATGTTCTAATAAATGTGTCACCGGTGAAATTAGGTTATTTGGGGTTTTACGATTTCACCCTTTATTTAAAAAACCACCATCAACATTAAGTCCCCTTCTTAGCTCGGAACAGGAGCTTTGTTGCGAGGTAAGCATAAGATGGTGACAAACTATAAACAGGAAACTGTAAAGAGAATTGAGGAGGCTCGTCTGACCTTTTTATAAATAGGATTTGGAATCCTTGCTTTTGACAGTTTTGCGCAAATCTGGAGGCTGGCACAATTGGGAAGTCAGCGTCATTGAGAGACAGGAAGTTGGGAGGCATTGAGAAGTTGGCGCGAGTTGGGAAACTGAGCGTGCTAGCTGGCGGGACCGGCACAAGGTGGGGAAGCTGAGTGTGTTAGCTGGCGCGACTTGGGCGGTCATTGGGAAGTTGGCGCAATTGGTGGGGCCGGTGCAACTTGGGCGACGTTGGGAAGTAGGGCGTGAGTTGGGAAACTGAGCGTGCTAGCTGGCGGGACCGGCGCAAAGTGGGAAAGTCGATCGTTCTAGGCGGCGGGACTGGCGCAAGGTGGTGTGGTCGAGCGTGCTAGCTGGCGTGACTTGGGCGGTCGTTGGGAAGTTTGGCGCAATTGGTGGGACCGGTGCGGCTTGGGAGATTGGGGAGACTGGCGCGAGCTTGATGGGACCGGTGTAAACAAGGAGGGAGTATGTGTTTCTACAGATAGCAAAGTTTCCTTATTTTGCCTTCCTTCACCCACGGCTTCAATCAGGGCATCATCCATGCCAAAAATCTGGAAGCGTTATGTCCCTCATTGCTTCCTTTCCTTTTTTAAGGTTCCGTATTCATACCCAACGCAACTGCATCATCTCCCTCGTTTGATAAAGGGTTCTTCTTGTTGGGTTTCTTTATTTGCCTAGAGACGAATCATCCTCTAAACATCCATATTCTCCAAGTGAAGGCGCGAGATCTGACTCTTGCAAAAGCACCCCGACTAGGGTTATTCGGGCTAAGAAGATCATACCGGTATGTTTTCTTCTTCTTCTCTGTTCATGTTATCCTCTTTTTATATGTGTATAGATAGGATGGAACTTGATCATTTTCCCCATTTTTTGCAGTGTATGATGGGACCTTCCAGGGATGGCCGTACCTTTAACTCTTCGGAAAAGGACTTCAGAATTGGCAGAGATCGATCTTCTTCTCTTGAGGAGGCATTGGTTGGGATTGAATCTTTGTTCCATGAAGCTAGTGAAATTATTAAGGACCTCCCTTCCATCTATCCCCACGAAGAATAGGTGCATGTTCGGACTCTCTTGGGTTCAGTGAGCGTGGAGGAGAGTGCCATGATTCTTGATTTTGATGCGGATGAATCAAAAAACTTTCTTCGAAGTGTCAATGAGAAAACCTTCGAAGGAGCATATGATGGAAACGAAATAGCCTTTGAAGTTGATGCCAAAGGTGTTGTTGGTGATACCATAGGGGTCATGGTGGCGTATGCTGGACTGGTCGTCGGGGAGGACACTACTGCTGCTGTGTCTGCTTCGGGATGGGATGTTGAGGTTGCTGCTGCTAAAACCGTTGAATGAAACCTTTGTTGCCCGAAGTATTGCTGGGGGAAGTGCTTGAAGATAGCCTTGCCCGAGGGGGACTTGTGCTCCATCCTTCGAGGGCTAGTTCCTCCCTTTTGTTATTTCTGTTAGCTGCTTAGTTCCCCTGATGTTTTTTTTTTTTTTTTTTTGTAAACTCATCTTTTACTTCTTCTTCATCAGTCAACATTTTGCTTCATATATATTTTTTGAAAGAGGTTGTGGTATGATGGCTCTGCAATGGTTTTCTGGGTTTATCTGATGTATTTCTCTGATATCTGGATGATTTGCTTGGAAAGAGATGTATTTATGCCCCCTTTTTTTTTGACGGGAAAGGGAATCCCTAGGAAAAATACAAACGGTGTGTTCATCTTGGGGAAGTACAACTACTAAGAGGAATTGTTAAAGGAAATACTAAAAGGGGGAGTGATTGGGAAGTACAGCATTTTAGGGATTGGAGTCCTTGAGCCATCGTGAGTGAATTATCACGCCTTCAGGTGTGTCTGCATTGATGAGCTTGCAATATCCTCCCAAAAGGGTATCCGTAACTAGATATAGCTCGTCTTCTCTTTCGTCGGGCGAATCAGTTTGAATAGCCATTTTTACTGTCATCCTCCCAACTTGAAACGAGCTTTCCTTAACAACTACATCTCCGATTGAAAACGGGTTCAGATGTCGTGCAACCGTTTGAGTCTTGGCTTTGTTGGTTCCAATAGGAGTTTCCAATCTTTTTTCAAAGTGTTCGAATGGTCCAGCTCCCCATTCACATTTCTTGACAGCGTTCGTGCCAGTAATCGCGCCGAGTCCCCATGACGGAATGGGAGAAGGAAAAGATGGTTGCGAAAAGGTTGCTCGGTGAGACTTACTTGCATTTGAAAACCATGAGCTAGCGCCAACGGGTCCTCTCCGGATGTCAGGGTTCCTTCAATAGCTCGTTGATGCGATAACCAGTGGGATGATTTGTTGGGAATTCCTTCGGGCATGGACGTCGGCAGAGGGTGTACATCCAATTTCGCTTTGTTGTCGAGCACCCATAAGCGTCCTAATATCATGTCATGATCTATTTCTTTGACAATGTGGAATTTGCTATGCGTTATAGAGTCTCCTATCTTTATCTCTAGGTTGATGTAGCCATGCGCGTTAAAAGTTTATCCTCTCACGTTCTTAATCACGGACGGGGAATAGGTAGCGTCTTGTTTTGTAAATCCTGCCGCCTTTAGTGTCTTGAAAGTAATGATGTTGTGGTCAGAGGCCGTGTCGATGAGCGTGTCGTAAAATTCATTACCTCTTAAGCGGGACGTGGTCAGCAGTCCCCAGTTCTCCTTTTTGGTTCCGCTTGTTTGGAAAGATTGGGCCCCTGACGTGGTTTCCGAGGAGAGAAAAAGTCGTTTGCCGGATACAACACGATTGAGAGCTGCGAAAATATCTTGGCGCTGCACCTTGGAAAGATAATACATGTTGCATCATGGATTGTACAGTCTCGTGCACGGAGTCCCCAGAGGACCCGCAGTTTCTTATTGGGAGTGGGTCTCGATGCACTCTTTCGTCTCCCGGTTGGAGTCCTCCCGCTTCTATCTTTTCTTTGAAAATATGCTTTAGTCTGTTACAATCGCTCGGGTCGGGTGGTGAACGAACCGTGGTAATGGCGTATTTGGGGTTCGCCATCTCAGCCTCAGTTGGTGGACGTCTAGGAGGTGGCAGTCTGATAACATCATCTTGAACCCAGGCTTCTAGGAGGTCAATCGCCTCCTCGATGGGAAACGGGAAATCAAGGGTATTTCCTTCGGTCTCATGATGCTTCATGGGAGTTTTAGTGACGGTCTTCCGTGGCGGGGGTTCCCGTTGCGCCGACACTTCATGTTTTGGTTAGTGACCCATAGTTGGGGCTTTCCTTTTTCCCCTTTCGTTTACTATGTTCACGGAGGATGAGCCGGCATTAAATTGCTTGCTGATGAGGCATCTACTCCCGCGAGTTTCACGCATTTCTTCGGTTCGAGTTGGCCTAGCTCTTTCCAGTAATGCTGGTGCTGTTGTTGCATATCGTCTGGCGGCTTCATGGAGTTCGGAGAACGTTTGGAAGCGCAAGTTTTCTAGCAGGGCGCGGTAAATTGGAACCATACCATTGATGCACGCGTTCACCAGTTGTTGCTCGGTCACGTTTGGGTCATGACAGTCGAGTGCTTGAACCCTAAACCTTTTGACGAAATCATTCGGATGTTCGTTATCCCACTGGTACATTCTTCCGAGGTCTGAGAAAGTAACTTGTTCAGACACGAAGAAGTATTTCTTGTAAAACGCAGTGACCATGCTACTCTAGTTGGGAATGCTGTTCGGTGGGATGCTGTTGTACCACGTATATGCCCTTCCAGTAAGTGATTTTTGAGAATTCCCTTAAACGAAGAACGTGATTATATTCATGTTCACCTAGGGATTCTAGGAAACGGGAGACATGCTCATGTGCATTCCCGGTACCATCGTATAGAGTAAATTGAGGAGAAGAGTACCCCATTGGGAGAGGGATTCTCTGCATTTCGGATGGGTAAGGGGGTTAGTGATGATGCACGTCCAATTCATCATTCTTGATTCGGTTGCGGAGGAGTTGTTCCAGATCTTCTCGCGTAACGAAGTTGGGCGGCTGATCCCTTTCCAACGGGATTCTAGCGCGAGTTTCTTCATCCGTGGAGGCGTGCTCCGCCGAGGTGCTGGCGTCAGGGTTGTTGGATATGTTCCTAAGCGGCTCTGGAGGACGCGACTCACGTGGTAGTCGATCTTTCAGGGTTTTGAGAAAGACGAGTACCTCCTTCTGCGTTGAAACCATATCCGTCTGGGCTCTGGCGAGCATCTCCTGTCGTTCCATCAAATCAGCGATGGTGACATAAGGGCGACTTCCTCTGGTCCCTCTGGTCTCTCATCCCGTCGGCGGGGTAGTAGGAACCTTAGTTGTGGTCGGAGGCGTCATGCTAGACGAAGCATTAGGGGTCGTAACGGCGGCTCTGGCCCTGGTGACTGGTGGCGTGACACCCGAAGAGATATTTTCGTTGTTGTACTTAGAGGGTTGTGCAGAGACATTAGAGGAGGCAGCGGCTCTGGCCCTGGTGATTGGCGGTGTTATGCTTGAGGGAGTGCATTCGATATTACTGTAGTCAGCCGGTGATGCAACAACGTTATTGGGAGAGACGCTAACATCAGGGATGTGTTCTGTCTTTGGTATTCTCAAGAACCGCTCAGGACACGAGTTCCACCATGTTGGGATTTGACGTTCGGGGAAACGAATCAAGAGTCGAGTTGGTATTGTAACCGATAGATCAATCCTCCGTTTGTGGTCGCCAATTGTTTATAGGTGAAAATTGTTTAATAGATTTAGGTAAATTCGGTGAGGTGAGTGAGAAACTGGTTTAAACCCTAAACAAATGTCTGGGATCGGTTGTCAATCCGTCAAAATAATTTCACTTTCTTACGCACTAAATTTAAATGAAGCACAAGGTAAGGAAGAGTTCGAGTATCACAGAGAGGCAATTGTTGTTAAGTAATTTTGGTTTTAAGGTAACCAAGGGGGATGTTTGTTGTTTAAGAAATAAAAGTAGTTGAAAGCAAAGTAAATAGTTTGAGAAATCAATAAGGAGAAGATATTGGTCAAGGGATAGTATCATTCACAAACATGTATTTTCATCAATGATTAGAATTGGTATTTTAATCTGTATTTATTAAAAGTCCTAGGATATCTTGTTCGCAAGTATAACCCGTTAATTCCTCTATTTTCATCACAACCACATTAAAAGATGCATATGTGAATTCTTCGTCGAAAGCAACCTAAAGTGTAAAAGCACAATTAAGTTTAACTCCCTAAAAGCATTAAGATTTATGGAATAAGACTCATCAATGCAAACGAATGTGTAAAAGCACTAGACGTTTTAACAAAAGTTATGATTCACTTGTGACTAATAGGATGTATCACTACAAGCACTAACCACAATTATGCTACTTAGAATCAGGGATAAACAAATTTTTCGTATTGAAAACCCTAATATAGCTCTAGAGATGAACACAAATCGGATTGATTCCGGACTCAACCTAACAAGTTTTCAAATCTTATAACACTATTAATTGTGAATCACAAACAATAATTACTCGAGACAAAACTAATTCATTGAATCAAAAGCATGTTGAGAAATCAACTTTTATCCCATAACCAATAAGATGTTTAGCTACTCATAGCTATGGAGTTCATCATCATCAATATTCAATAATAAAACAAGGAAGAAGAAGAACAAAACCAAACCCTAGAAGCGTAAACAAAACGGCTCTCCAAAATTCCCAAGAAAAAGATATATCATGTGTTGTAGAAAACCTCCCTTTATAGCTTTTCTCCAACTTCTAAAATTAGGTTTAGTCTTCAAAGTCCATTAGGTGAGAATCCACCAAGCCCACAAGGATGAGAAACCCGTGTAGAAAATACGCCCCAAAATCGGTCGCCGGAAGTACGGGATTGTGGCGGAAATCGGCTCCCGATAAGCAGAAAGTCCGCCTGAGTCCACCGGTCAACGATTCAGATCGGGTCGGGTCAAGTCAACGGGTGAGTCGGACCGGGTCAGAACTGGATCAGCTGAGTTAAAGTGAGTCAGAAAACCAGGTCAGGGTTTGCCATCTTGCCAGGCCATTGCACAGGCTTGTGCTGTGTTGCACAATCCTTGTGCATAGCCAGCCATCATGGCCCTGGCAGTTCCATCCATCTCAACCTGCACTGCACCACCAGCATACAACACCAAAATAAACCCATTCAACCACCTGAGCCACCATACTGCTTCACTCCAACTGAGCTGCACTTCAGAGCAACAACAGCTCTGGCAAAACAACACAGTTCATCCATTCCCTGCAGAATGCCTCAATCATCTAAAGTATTTCAGCTCTCCCACTTGCTCCTCGACTCTATATACATCCAACGCTCCACAGACCATCTAGCTCAACAATTCATCTTCCCGACTTAAGCAAGACCTCACAAACTTGAGCCACATCTTTGTCAAAACATACCCATTCACTTCCTGTTGTGCTTGGTCTCATACCAGCTGCAACTTCATCCTAAGCCAACATCATCACCACCAGAACCAAGCAACTCAGTTCACAACCACCACATTAGTGTATAACCAACACCATCCTTGTCTTGCTTCCCTGTCTTGTTCTTCACCTACAGACCTTAGGTTCACTTTCTTCCCCCATTTTCAGTCCAAGCTGCAGTTGCAAACACCAGTAGTGCAACCCAGACCTGCAATCAATTGAGCTGCATCCACCAGCATTGCTGTGCTTTATACCCTTGCCTGCAATTCCAATGACATCTCAATTGCCACCTCCTGTCTTCATTGCAGCATCACTTAACAGCTTCAAAGTTCAGTGTGCAACTCTGTCTCAAACCACAGTAGCCACCTGCAATTCATATAGCTTACCACCACCACCTGCAATGGCTTAGTCACAGCCATTTTATAGCACCAACACCTTCATTAATGTAATCCAGCAGCTCCATTATCCCTGATCTGCAATTAAGCTCAACAAAACCAGCACAGCCACAGCCCCATTTCAACCTGCCATCACTTGTAACCCATTCAACACAAACAGCTCATACACAAAGCTCAACTCCTTCCCAGCAGACCCATTAGCTCTGAAATCCCACAAGAACAAGTACCAGTACAACACTTGCATTGTCCTTCAACCACCTACAGATTCATCTTCTCCCACCAGCTTCACTGAATTTCATCTCAAACCCAAAGAATCGAGCAACAAAGATCATACCTCCATTTTCAGCCTCATCCACTGATCTGAACCAGGCCCCTTCTTCTCTTCCTTCAACTGAGCTTAATCAATTCCTAATTCACTGAAACCCCTTCTTTAAACATCAACAGCTTCACCTGAAACAGCTCAATTCGAATCATCTACAACCTTATTATCCTTCCAAAGCTCAAGAATCACACAGACCATTTCAACAATTTCCTGCACAACCCAATCAAACCCTGAGTTATAATTCATCTCAGGTTCCCGTTGACATCGAGCCTCAACTCTAATTGCACTCTTTCAATTCTTGGCAGAAAACCCCCAGTTAATCTTTATAAATCTATCAACCCTTATTTCCATCTCTGGGTTATTGAACACCAACAAAGCCGAACCCTCTCTCAGCTTCTATTCCTCCATCGTCAACACATTTTCTCCAATCTGTTTCAATTCCACCTGAAGTTATCTCGCGGCAACATGATTCTTCTCTCGAATCTCCTATTGAATTAGTTGTTCAGGTCCCTTCTCGCCTGCTCTCGATCCGCTCCAATCTCGATTCAATATCTCACAACTTCAAACCCTAATCTTCTAAAAACTCGAGTCATCTCCTCTCTCGATTTCAAGATCACAAGTCGTTCATCGCCTTGACTTTTCTCTCTTCTCATTCTTAGTTTCAGGTGAAAAGCATTGAATGAAATGAATGGGAAGAAGAGAATCGATCTAGGGTTGTAATGACAGGGTTGGATATTGCCACCCCTCTGTATCAGATAAGGGGTACCCCAATGGATGCCCCATAACATGTGGTGGCTGTCATTAAATACCTCTCCAAAAGAAAGTTGTCCCTTAACCTTGAGTCAGCTCCATATATAGCTCACCTGTGAGATGACAATTTCGCCATTTTGCTCAATTTGGATAATTTCTTCCTCGTTTCCTCCGTGTGACTCCATTGCACCTATAAAACTCAAAAGCACGCGTAAAGTACATAATTCGCACGAAAAATAGCAAAGAAAGCATAAACTCTAGATAGTAAATACGGTGTATTCTACACCTATCAGATTCCCCCACACTTAGACTTTGCTTGTCCTCGAGCAAATCAAACAAAACAATAAAATACAACAACTCCGTGTCGTCGAGGCTACGGTCACTTTTAGCATAAATAACAAGCCTTTAAACCCCTAGGTGTCCCTAGTGGACGAGTTATAGTCTCGTGAGGGTTTACTAGAGATATACCCACAAAACCTATATTTCAAACTCCGTCTATTCGTGACGAATCAATGAACGAATCCAAAATGACTACGGAGGAGGTACCTTGCAAATTCAATTCAAATATTAGTAAATAAACTCTAATTAGATAGTTGAACAAGCCACAATACTCGGAAACTAACAAACCACAATCACCATGAAAGATTAAGAAGATGGATAAAGATGTAGATGTTGGCGGATATTCACAAGTGTTCGATGTTTCCCATATCCTGTCTCAAGGTCACTTCGCTAAGATGAACCTAATCCTATTAGATTGAGCTACTCGGGTGCTGAATGCTACATCAAATCAATTGGCATATACAAGGGAACCAAGAGTGACTTTATTCAACACAATAATAATAAATTTTTTTCTTTTTTTTTTATATGATTGGATCAAACTGGATCCAATTTCTTTTTTTTTTTTTAGACGGCATGATTAGATCTTTTGGATCCAAGCGCATGCTTCTTGTCGCAAGTACATGATAGTTGCCTTGATCCCGCATTCCACGCTTGTTTAGGCGACGGAGACAGGGACTACGTTTCACACATACTGTTATTCCCAAGTGTCTTTTTATTCCGTTTTGGTCTAATTGGTCGGTCTCTTTTTTTTTTTTTTTTTTTTTTTTTTTTTATTTTTTCATTTTTTTTTTTTTTTTTTTTTTTTTTTCTTTTTCTAGTAACTCAATCACTCTATTTCATCCTAGCGATAATAACACGTCGATGTTTAGTGACCCACCAAAGCACTTAGAGAACAATAGATAAATATGGAAAAATAAAAATAGAATGTGATATGGTGATATTCCGAGATATGGTAACAACTATCATATAATTCGTGATTTCTGAGCTATGTTCGTCCCTTTTAGTTAATTGGTTCCTCAACTCCTGCATTCAAAATGGTTCCATCCACTAATGGTGTCATCCTAAAGGCACAAGTTCTAGATTTCGGAGTTCAAAAAGCACAAATTTTTTTTGTTTTTTTATTTTTATTATTTTTTTTTTTTCTTTTTTTTTTTTTTTTTTTTTTTAATACATAAAACAAGCTAAAACATATAAATGCTCCCCCACACTTAAACTTTACATTGTCCTCAATGTAAATTGAATCATCCAAAGTAAGTCAAGGTGGGAAATCCTAACAAGAAATCAGCAAAAACAAAGAAAACAAAACAAGAAAAACTAAAAACAAGAAAAGAAATAAATACAAGACAAGAAATACTCATCCTTTGGGTTGCCTCCCAATTAGCGCTTGGTTTAAAGTCATTCCAGCCCGACTATCTCCTTGCTTCCTATGACTCCTCCGAGGGAGCACATCCACAAAGTTAACTCCTTCCACCACTTCGGAAGTGAAGTTCTCATAATATGGTTTCAACCGGTGCCCATTAACTTTAAGTTCTTTCCCCGTAGCTATGCTATGAATTTCCACCGCACCATGAGAAAACACATTAGTAACAATAAAAGGTCCGATCCATCGTGACCTTAGTTTACCCGGAAATAATTGCAAGCGAGAATTAAACAAAAGCACTTTACGCCCAATGCAAAATTGTTTCCTAGAAATCATGTTATCATGGAATGCTTTCGTCTTTTCTTTGTAAATCCGTGAGCTCTCAAATGCATCATTGCGAAGCTCCTCTAGCTCTTGAAGTTGTAAATTCCTTTGCTTTCCAGCCCCATCCATCTCCATGTTGCATTGTTTAATAGCCCAAAACGCTTTATGCTCAATTTCCACGGGTAAGTGACAAGGTTTACCATACACAAGCCTAAAAGGAGACATTCCAATAGGTGTTTTATATGCGGTTCTATATGCCCACAAAGCATCATTAAGTCGCATGCTCCAATCTTTCCTTGTTGGGTTCACCGTCTTTTCTAGAATTGATTTCACCTCACGGTTCGACACCTCGGCTTGGCCATTGGTTTGGGGATGATAAGGTGTTGCAATCTTGTGCGACACATTGTACTTCGCCAACAAGCTTCGTAGAATCCTGTTTTTGAAGTGAGAACCCCCATCGCTAATTATGGCTCTTGGAATTCCAAACCTTGCAAAAATATTAGCTTGCACAAAATCTGAAACCACTTTAGAATCATTAGTAGGGGTGGCTTTAGCTTCCACCCATTTCGAGACATAATCAACCGCAAGTAAGATATAAAAATTCCCATGGGAGTTGACAAAAGGCCCCATAAAATCAATACCCCATACATCAAAAACTTCAATAAATTGAATATAAGTTTGTGGCATTTGATTTCGGGCACCTAGATTCACGGTTCTTTGGCACCTATCACAAGTTGTACAAAATATGTGTGCATCCTTAAACAAAGTTGGCCAATAAAACCACTTTCAAGTACCTTGTGTGCTGTCCTCTTACTCCCAAAATGTCCTCCGCAAGCATAAGAGTGACAAAAAGACAAGATAGAGTTAAATTGATTCGGGCACGCACCTTCGTATTACTTGGTCACTACCATGTTTCCATAAGTATGGATCATCCCATATGTATTGGTTCCTAACCTCTTAAGTTTGTCCCTCTCAAAGACGAGACAAGTTCTGTGGGATTTGTTTAGAAACTAAGTAATTGACAATATCGGCATACCATGGTTCTCCAAAGGCAATCGAGAAAAGTTGCTCGTCCGGAAACTTTCACGCATTGGGATAGTCTCCTTGTCCACAGCAAGTCGGCTCAAGTGATCCGCAACGGTGTTCTCAATTCCTTTCTTGTCTTTGATTTCAATATCAAACTCTTGCAAGAGTAATATCCATCGTATGAGCCTCGGTTTCGCCTCTTTCTTTGTAAGCAAGTATCTAAGTCTTTGCATGATCGTAAAAGACAACAACTTTTGTACCAATTAGATAAGAGCGAAACTTTTCTAAAGCAAAAACAATGGCTAATAACTCCTTTTTCAGTGGTGGTGTAGTTTTGTTGAGCCTCATTTAACGTTCTAGAAGCATAATAGATAGCATGAGGAAGCCTCCCACACGTTGCCCAAGCACCGCACCAACCGCATAATCACTAGCATCACACATGAGTTCAAACGGCTTACTCCAATCCGGTGGTTTAATGATAGGGGCTGAAATCAAAAGTTCTTTCAAACGATTGAATGCCGCCATACATTTTCATTAAAGTTAAAAACCACATCTTTTTGCAATAAGTTACAAAGTGGTGACGCTATCTTGGAAAAGTCCTTGATGAACCTACGATAAAAACCTGCATGACCAAGAGTAAGAACGTATCTCCCTCACCGTAGTGGGAGGGTTAGAGCACGAATAAGGTCTATCTTAGATTTATCAACTTCCAAGCCTTTAGAAGATATAATATGGCCTAAAACTATGCCATGAGTTACCATGAAATGGCACTTCTCCCAATTTAGCACAAGATTTGTTTCAACACATCGTTCAAGGATTAGAGACAAGTTGTTCAAGCAAAGGTCAAATGAATCACCAAAGACACCAAAGTCATCCATGAACACTTCGATTATGTTTTCAACATATTCCGAAAAGATACTTACCATACACCTTTGAAAGGTAGCTGGAGCATTGCATAGGCCAAAAGGCATCCTTCTATAAGCAAAAGTACCGAAAGGACAAGTGAAAGTGGTTTTCTCTTGGTCCTGGGCTATCACAACTGATTATAACTTTGAATAGCCATCAAGAAAGCAATAGTAAGAGTGTCCAACTAAACGTTCAAGCATTTGATCAATAAAAGGTAAAGGAAAGTGATCTTTTCTAGTGGTGGCATTCAATTTTCTATAATCAATACAAACCCTCCAACCGGTTTGCACACGAGTTGGGACAAGTTCATTCTTATCATTCTCCACCACCGTCACAGTGCATTTCTTTGGTACAACTTGTACCGGGCTTACCCACTTGCTATCGGATATGGGGTAGATAACTCCCACTTCCAAAAGCTTGAGTATCTCCTTTTCACAACTTCCATCATGGGAGGATTCAAACGTCGTTGCGCGTCCCTTTTAGGCTTTGCATCATCCTCCAAACGAATTTTGTGCATACAAACGGCAGGGCTAATACCCTCATATCGGCAATTGTCCATCCTATGGCCGTCTTGTACTTCCTTAGCACCCTTAGAAGTTTTGCTCCTGTAAATCACTAAACTTGTTAGAAACAATCACCGGTAACTCTTCATTATCACCCAAGTACAAGTACTTAAGGTGGTGGGGGAAGAGGTTTCAATTCTAAAATAGGAGATTTAACTATTGAAGGTACAAGCTTTTCATCTTTGCATGGTAAAGAAATAAAAGAGATATTATGAGTTTTCGGGCATTCTTGTAGTGAATTAAGATCACCAAGAGCTTCCTTGACTTCATTACCACACTCTACACCATTATCCATGGGGTGTAGTTAACACGGTTTCCAAAGCATCATCACCGTTTAATTCAAACATTTGTTGTGCCAATGTATCCATCACATCAATGGAGAAACAAGAGTGGACATCGCTAGGATATCTCATCGTCTCGAAAATATTGAAACGTATTATTTCTCCATCAAACTCCATAGTTAGCGTTCCCTTATCCACATCAATTATAGTTTTCGCCGTTTTCATGAAAGGACGCCCAAGAAGCAATGGAAGAGACGAGTCCGGAGCACCTTCATCCATCTCTAACACACAAAAGTCCGCAGGAAATACAAGTTGATTAACCTGCACAAGAACATCCTCAACAATACCCATTGGGTAGACATTAGATCAATCGGCTAATTGCAATACAATTTCAGCCTTTTTCAGAGGACCAAGATCAAGTGAATTATACATTGACGCAGGCATAACATTAACGGAAGCACCTAAGTCCAACATAGCTTTGTTAAAAGTTGTGTTACCAATTTTGACGGGAATGTCGAAACTACCCGGATCCTTGCACTTAAGTGGGAGTTTGTGTTGTAAGATTGTCAAGCATTCTCCCCCCACACTAAGCACTTCATTACCTTTGAGCCTTTGTTTGTTGGTACACAAGTCCTTCAACACCTTTGCATACTTTGGAACTTGCTTGATAGCATCAATGAGTGGTATGTTCACATGGATCTTTTTAAGAACGTCTAAAATCTCCTTTTCTAATTCCGCCTTCTTAGAACTTGCAAATCTGCGAGGAAAAGGTAGAGGAGGAACATAAGTAGAAACCTAGGAGTTTTAGAGTTAGAAATAGGTACCTCGAAGTTTGGGAGAATCCTCGACTTTCTCCTCCAAAACAGTTCCTTGGGTGTCTCCACCTTGCCGAATCAGACCGGGTGGCACAAGTTGTGTACCGCTTCTCAACGTAATAGCATTGACACCTCTTTTGGGTTAATAGGTTGAGAAGGAAGTCTCCCACTATTTTGTGCCTTCAAATTGTTGATATCAACCGCCATGGAGCCCATTTGTGTTTGCAACTCCTTAATAGCACTCTTAGTCTCTTGTTGACTTTCCTTGAACATGGTGGAAATACCTTGCATAAAAGTTTGAAGCTTTGCATCAATATCAGCACCTTGAGTTTGCATTGATTGTTGTGCTTGAGGTTCTTTGAAATTGTTGTTGTTGTGGTTGAAATCCACTAGGACGGTTGAAAGTAGGTTGTTGAACGGCTCCTTGCTTGTTGGCATAGCTAAAGTTGGGGTGATCTCTCCATCCCGGATTGTAAGTGTTGGAGTACGGATCATACCGTCTTGGTTAATTCGGAAAGATCGCATTAGCTTGCTCGTCTTCATAAGATTGAGGAGAAGTTGGTATAACCGCGGATGCAACTTGTTGCAACATTGCTGTCATGTTACCCATTTGTTGACGAAGTTCCTCCACCTCGCTCACTTCACTCACCCTTCTTAGAATCACATCCGAACCACGACTCAAGAATTGTTGTGAGTTATTTGCCATGTTTTCAATCAACTCCTAGCTTGTGCCACCGTCTTGCTAACTAGTGCACCACCACCCGCTTGTCGATAAGATTCCTATCACTTGATTGGAGTCCTTCATAGAAGTATTGGATAATCATAGCGTCACTAAATTGGTGGTGAGGGCAGCTTGCAACCAATCTCTTGTACCTTTCCCAACATTCATATAAGGATTCTCCCACGTTTTGCTTCATCCCACAAATTTCTTTGCGAATTTGAGTAGCCTTGGATGCAGGAAAATATCTCTCCAAAAAAAGAGTTTCTTCAACCCATTCCATGTGGTGACACTTCCGGGAGGTAAATAGTACAACCAATCCTTAGCACTGTCCATTAAAGAGAAACGGAAAACCTTCAACATTGCACCATCCGCCTCAACATTTGTCGGAAGCATAGCAAGTGACAATGGTGTGGAAGTCCAAAAGATGTTTGTTAGATCTTCATTCACCATGCCATGGAATTTTGGTAATTCTCTAAGCAACCCCGGCTTTATCTCAAAAGTAGAGTTTGTTTGAATACACCCGTTGTGTATCAAGCCTATGAGAAGCTAAGTCCTTGAGTGAACGATTTGCATCACCCATTTCTTCTTCTTCACGTTGTTGGAAAATCTCTTCTCCTACTTCCTCCTCGTGCTCGTCCGTTGTGCCTTTACTTGGTTGGAGTATTGTGCCGCGTCTAGTAGCTATCCCAAGACCTTGGATAATTCCAATCCTTAGAAGCCGAGAGATTATGCACTGCAAACAATTCTCCAAAACAAGTGAGAATCAAGACAAGAAACGAAAAGCAAAGATAAAAGCGAGAAATTGTAAAAAGAAACTAAAAACTTAATAACAAGCAGTATGCCTCCCAAGAACGGCGCCAAAATTTGATCGGTTGTCAATCCGTCAAAATAATTTCACTTTCTTACGCACTAAATTTAAATGAAGCACAAGGTAAGGAAGAGTTCGTATCCAGAGAGGCAATTGTTGTTAAGTAATTTTCAGTTTCTAAGGTAACCAAGGGGGATGTTTGTTGTTTAAGAAATAAAAGTAGTTGAAAGCAAAGTAAATAGTTTGAGAAATCAATAAGGAGAAGATATTGGTCAAGGGATAGTATCATTCACAAACATGTATTTTCATTAATGATTAGAATTGGTATTTTAATCTCGTATTTATTAAAAGTCCTAGGATATCTTGTTCGCAAGTATAACCCGTTAATTCGTTTTCATCACAACCACATTAAAAGATGCATATGTGAATTCTTCGTCGAAAGCAACCTAAAGTGTAAAAGCACAATTAAGTTTAACTCCCTAAAAGCATTAAGATTTATGGAATAAGACTCATCAATGCAAACGAATGTGTAAAAGCACTAGACGTTTTAACAAAAGTTATGATTCACTTGTGACTAATAGGATGTATCACTACAAGCACTAACCACAATTATGCTACTTAGAATCGGGGATAAACAACTTTTTCGTATTGAAAACCCTAATATAGCTCTAGAGATGAACACAAATCGGATTGATTAGGACTCAACCTAACAAGTTTTCAAATCTTATAACACTATTAATTGTGAATCACAAACAATAATTACTGAGACAAAACTAATTCATTGAATCAAAAGCATGTTGAGAAATCAACTTTTTATCCCATAACCAATAAGATGTTTAGCTACTCATAGCTATGGAGTTCATCATCATCAATATTCAATAATAAAACAAGGAAGAAGAAGAACAAAACCAAACCCTAGAAGCGTAAACAAAACGGCTCTCCAAAATTCCCAAGAAAAAGATATATCATGTGTTGTAGAAAACCTCCCTTTTATAGCTTTTCTCCAACTTTTAAAATTAGGTTTAGTCTTCAAAGTCCATTAGGTGAGAATCCACCAAGCCCACAAGGATGAGAAAGTGTAGAAAATACGCCCAAAATCGGTCCGGAAGTCAGGATTGTGGCTTTAATCGGCTCATTGGTGGCCGGGAAGTCCGCCGGCCACGGGTCAACGATTCAGATCGGGTCGGGTCAAGTCACCCGGGTGGTGAGTCGGACCGGGTCAAGCTCGATCAGCCGAGTTAAAGTGAGTCAAAACCAGGTCGTGGTTTGCCATCTTGCCAAAGCCATTGCACCAGGCTTGGCTTTGTGTTGCACAATCCTTGTGCATAGCCAGCCATCATGGCCCTGGCAGTTCCATCCATATCAACCTGCACTGCACCACCAGCATACAACACCAAAATAAACCCATTCAACCACCTGAGCCACCATACTTGTTTCACTCAACCAGCTGCACTTCGAGCAACAATGACTACTGCAAAACAACACACCATCCATTCCGGCAATCGGCTCAATCATCTAAAGTATTTCAGCTCTCCCACTTGCTCCTCACTTTCTATATACATCCAACGCTCCATGAGACCATCTAGCTCAACAATTCATCTTCCCCGACTTAAGCAAGACCTCACAAACTTGAGCCACACTGTTGTCAAAACATACCCATTCACTTCCTGTTGTGCTTGGTCTCATACCAGCTGCAACTTCATCCTAAGCCAACATCATCACCACCAGAACCAAGCAACTCAGTTCACAACCACCACATTAGTGTATAACCAACACCATCCTTGTCTTGCTTCCCTGTCTTGTTCTTCACCTACAGACCTTAGGTTCACTTTCTTCCCCATTTTCAGTCCAAGCTGCAGTTTGCAAACACCCAAAGAGTGCAACCTGGACCGCAATCAATTGAGCCGCATCCACCAAAGATTGCCGTGTGCTTTATACCCTTGCATGCAATTCCAATGACATCTCAATTGCCACCTCCGTCTTCATTAAAAGATCACTTAATGACTTCAAAGTTCGGTGTAACTCGTCTCAAACCACGTAGCCACTGCATTCGTATAGCTTACCACCACCACCTGCAATGGCTTAGTCACAGCCATTTTATAGCACCAACACCTTCATTAATGTAATCCAGCAGCTCCATTATCCCTGATCTGTAATTAAGCTCAACAAAACCAGCACAGCCACGACCCCATTTCAACTCGCCATCACTTGTAACCCATTCAACACAAACAGCTCATACACAAAGCTCAACTCCTTCCCAAACAGACCCATTAGCTCAAATCCCACAAGAACAAGTACCGAGACAACACTTGCATTGTCCTTCAACCACCAATGATTCATCTTCTCCCACCAGCCTTCACCGAATTTCATTTCAAACCCAAAGAATCGAGCAACAAAGATCATACCTCCATTTTCAGCCTCATCCACCGATCCAACCAGGCCCTTCTTCTCTTCCTTCACCGAGCTTAATCAATTCTAATTCATCAAACCCTTCTTTAAACATCAATGACTTCACCAAACACCACCCGAATCATCTACAACCTTATTATCCTTCCAAAGCTCAAGAATCACTGAGACCATTTCAACAATTTCTGCGACAACCCAATCAAACCCTAAGTTATAATTCATCTCGTGTTCCGTTGACATCGAGCCTCAACTCTAATTGCACTCTTTCAATTCTTGCGTAAAACCCCAGCTAATCTTTATAAATCTATCAACCCTTATTTCCATCTCTCGGTTATTGAACACCAACAAAGCCGAACCTCTCTCGCCTTCTATTCCTCCATCGTCAACACATTTTCTCCAATCTGCTTCAATTCCACCTAAGTTATCTCTCAAGCAATGCATTCTTCTCTCGAATCTCCTATTTAATTAGTTGTTCGGTCCCTTCTCCGCCTGCTCTCGATCGCTCCAATCTCGATTCAATATCTCACAACTTCAAACCCTAATCTTCTAAAAACTCGCAGTCATCTCCTCTCTCGATTTCGGCATCACAAGTCATTTCATCACCTGACTTTTCTCTCTTCTCATTCTTAGATTCAGTGAAAAGCATTGAATGAAATGAATGGGAAGAAGAGAATCGATCTAGTGTTGTGTAATGACAGGGGTTGTATATTGCCACCTCCGTATCGGATAAGGGGTACCCCAATGGATGCCCCATAACATGTGGTGGCTGTCATTAAATACCTCTCAAAAGAAAGTTGTCCCTTAACCTTGAGTCACTCCATATATAGCTCGCTTTGTGAGATGACAATTTCGCCCTTTGGCTCAATTTGGATAATTTCTTCCTCGTTTCCTCCGTGTGACTCCATTGCACCTATAAAACTCAAAAGCACGCGTAAAGTACATAATTCGCACGAAAAATAGCAAAGAAAGCATAAACTCTAGATAGTAAATACGGTGTATTCTACACCTATCAGCTGCACGTGAACACTTTATAGATTCGAGAGATCAATCTGTACAAGTCCGGCCTAAACCAAGAAATGGGCGTTCCAGACTTGCTTCGGTCACAAAGTGGAGGAGACGGGTTGATTTGGGGAGGGAAGCAAAGAAAGGTGTTGAGACCAGAATAATTCTGGGAGAGTAGTGTCTCGACTTATATCAGAAAGTGAAAGCTTAGGAAGCTTGCAAGAGATGAAAGCTTTTTGGAGAGCTTGCAAAGTTCCCTTTTCTGAGAGCATTGTATTTTTCTCCTGACCGAGACTTGTTGTCTGGTGGAAATGGGTAAGACCTATTTATACAAGTCGATATTGAAACGTACCCTGGCCTCATGAAGGAAGAGAGTAAAGGGTGAAATAATGGGAGGAGGTGGTAAATCGTAAGGTGTTTATGGGTGAAAACGTTTTCACCATTATTTCCTCATTTATTTGACCGCTTTATTCTATTCACGCTTTCTTAATGTGAGCGTAGTGTACGCGTGCAAGATGTGACCGCCAAACCAAGACCTGGAAAGCATCCCCCAGTTTGTTTTGATGTCTCGAGTGTTGGTTGTACCTTGAGTGCAAGTGGCGCTGGTAGGGGCGCATGTGGCATGTGCCAATGGCATGTGCGGAATGCCTTTGTTGCGGGTTGCACCTCGAGCGCAAGTGGCAATGCCAGAGCCGCTAGTGGCATGTGTGGCATGTGCCAATGGCATGCGTGGAATGCCTTGGTGGTAGGTTGCACGGTTTGCAAGTTAGGCTACCAGCGTGGAATGCCTTGGTGGTAGGTTACACGGTTTGCAAGTTAGGCTACCAGCGTGGGTTTTGGCATGTGCCAATGGCGCGTATGGCCAAGTTGGCCTAGGTTGCACGGCTTGCAAGTTGGGCTACCAACGTGCATGTTTGGCATGTGCCAATGGCATGCGTGGCCAATTTGGATCACGGCCAGGTAAGAAAAGCTAACAGCGAGCGTGTTGGCATGTGCCAATGGCACGCTCGGCCATTAGGGCCACGTCCTGGTAAAAAAAGCTACCAGCGATGCGTGTTGGCATGTGCCAATGGCATGCTCGGCCATTAGGGCCACGTTCTGTAAGAAAAGCTACCAGCGATGCGTGTTGGCATGTGCCAATGGCATGCTCGGCCATTAGGGCCACGTCCTGGTAAGAAAATCCACCAGCGAGCGTGTTGGCATGTGCCAATGGCATGCTCGGCCATTAGGGCCACGTCCTGGTAAGAAAAGCTACCATCGAGCGTGTTGGCATGTGCCAATGGCATGATCGGCCATTAGGGCCACGTCCTAGTAAGAAAAGTTACCATCGAGCGTGTTGGCATGTGACAATGGCCTGCTCGGCCATTAGGGCCACGTCCTAGTAAGAAAAGATACCAGCGAGCGTGTTGGAATGTGCCAACGGCATGCTCGGCCATTAGGGCCACGTGATGGATATTTTCAATGATGTTGTAGTAATAGGTAGGGGTTGTCGTTCACTCGGACTTGATGGGATTGATTTTAAGTTTTAATAAAAGAAAATACATACAAAAATTGTCACAGGATGAAGAGCGTTACTGGGACTCCGGATTTTACTGACTTTCATATTCAAGTGGTTCAGAAATTAATCCTAGGCAATTATCGCTCAAAATAAAAGAAACACTAACTCTATTCTTTGCCAAAGTAGATTTCATAAAACATTATACGTAAATCGTAAGCATGACGCATCAAAAGTAATTTAAACTAAGCATGCGACATCAGACAAAATAACAAATAATTAATAGAAATCATAAATCATTAATAATCGGTGCAAAAAGTAATTAAGGAATTAATTTAATTTACCACATGATGAAATTCAGCTCCGTCCAGTCGTCCCGAGAGATGGGGTTTAGCTCATCATGTTGGAAACACACTCAAAATATGATTTTATTGCTCAAAGGTGCTTACAAATGATGAAAAGGAGAGATATCAAATAAAAACCGGGTTTGTAACACTTATAAGTGTTACAAACCGAGTTGTTTAAAGAACGACAAAACCTTTCTGCATTGCTAAGATTGTTTATTTAAGTCTGCCTCAAACTACGACCCCGACAATGAGTCTTTAACACTGTTGAAGAACGACGGTTTCTGGCCGTCTGTTCTTCGTGTTCTTCATCTTCCACAGGAGCAGAAAAAAATATGCTCTGCAACTTTAATTTCTCAACCTATTAACGCTCTAAACTCTCCCCCAAGCTCTCCATCCTCCTCTATTACCGTCCAGCACCCTTTAAATACATAGCAAGACCAATAGAATCTTGCCATAATTCGAGATAATCTTCTCTTTATTTCTATGCAATATTTCGGGAATAATTTCCTATTTAACTTCTTCACGTGTTTGCATGCACTCTACACACCGCAAATCGTTACAAGCATATCAGGATGGGGTAAAGCTCGTTCGGGAGAATATTTACGCGTAATCTCCACAGAGGACCTTACAAGAATCTCGCGTATATCCGGCTCGAAATATTCCTCCCCCTTTTTGCTTCCACACGATTATTCGGCCAAATTTTATTGGTTCTAAGGATCTTACCATCCCTGTTTAGTCAAAACAGGATCTTCTGAGCCAAATCCAGCTATTTAATCTCATTTAAACATGTCAAATTCTTCCACAGAACTTTCACAATTTCAAAAAAACTTTCCCGCCAAATTTTGTTCTTCCCGTGAAGAAGATGGGTGTCCCCCTAACATGTTCTGGGGTGCGAATAGCAGGTGCCTCCTTGGGGTGCCCCTTAGCAATTGGGTTACCCCTTATCCAAAGACGAGAGTCCGCATATCAAATGTCCTCCAGGGGTGTTCCGAGCAACTTTTCGAGCCGAATTTTCCAAAAATCTTTATTTCCCAAAAATACCTACAAACACACAAAACACCATAATAAGGACAAAAACGAGTACCAACAATACGAAACATTGAGGACAAATTAGACACATAAATGCGTCTATCAAATACCCCCAAATTTATTATTTGCTAGTCCTCGAGCAAATTTATTCTAGAAAATAAAATTCATTTGAATCCCTAGGTGGCCCTAGTGGCGGAGTGTTGTCTCCGGAGGGTTTACCAGAGGTGTACCCACAAAACCATGACTTCTAATTGGTCACAAGTATCCAAAGAGCTATGAGGACATACAAATTCTCGACCTATCTCCAAGTGACTAGAATGCCAGAGAAATTAGTGGTGTCAGCTCTAAAGCTGAATGAAGAAAAGGGGAGACACATCCGCAACACTTTGCTAGATAAAGAGATATCCGCTACACGCCTAGATAAACATTGTAAGATGCGTCCGCTTTGATTTACGGTGGATAAGATTAGAGAGAGAAAAATATGAGAGGGACATCTGCTGCAGTTGGACTAATTACGTGTGATGAGTTAAACCAGTGCTAGAAAGATCTTGTGCCAGATTGAAAGCGGACTAACAAAGCAACCAAATGTATCTTTCTTCGACTCTCTCATAGTGCTCAGTAGAAATAACGTCTTCTTCGGTCTTCAACTGTTGATGATAAACTCTTGAACCTCGTAAAACCTTGACAATTAACTCTTCTCTTCGATTCCTTCCTTATAGATTTCGACTTCCCTATGGCCTTATTGATATTTTTTTTTTTTTTTTTTTTTTTTTTTTTTTTTTTTTTTTTTTGAGTAATAACAAGACAAAAATTTACATAGCCATCACAGAAGGAATTTAACACTTGGGTCTTCGCAACTTATAATGTCTTAGTATCATGAACTTCAACAACTTATATCATTTGATTTTTCTTGCTCTTTTGAATTCTTGTAACCCTTGATTTTGAATTCTGATTTTCTATTGTTGCTTATAAACCTTAAACGTCTTCAACTTTCTTCATATATTTTGATGTCGCTCCGTTTGTTGATGATGATAAGTTTCTACTGAGAGAGAGTCGTAATCCAAGTAACCAAGACTACATTGTGAGGTTGCTTTGTCTTTCGGCATTTCCGACCTACTTGCCTTTCTATCATGGATGGTTAGGTCCATCACGGTTACCCTCTAAAAGGAACAAGTTCTCTCCCGAATTTCAAGGATCTCAATGTCTTTTCTCTAATGTCTCAATAGGTTGTTATCCCTAGCATTCCAATTTCTATCTTTTCGGTGAGAAAAGTATGTAAACTTAGCTAACCGGATACCATGTGACGCTAGAAGTTTCAAAAATGCAACTAAAAAGTTTCTCCCATACCCCCAAACTTAAATCTAACATTGTCCTCAATGTTCTAAAGATGAAATTAAAAACATGAACAAGGAGAAATTGTTACCATTTGAAGCAAAGAGTTTAAGGAAAAATATTACCGTGTTGCAAGAGCATGGGTTACCTCCCAAGAAGTGCTAAGTTTAAAGTCTTCACCGGACATTGGAAGGGTTTAGTCACCTCGAAGAATCATAGTAGCTGACCGAAATAATCTGCGGGTCATACGGATCAAAAAGTGCTAACCAAGAGAAGAGGAGACTGCAAACAGACCGGAAGATATCTAACACACCCTTATCTATTTTTAAGACAACTACATCTTGTTGTGGTTCGGGTTCAGGCTTTATAAAAGGGTCTAGATAACATATTTTCATGGGTTGCGTTTCCTCATAAGTTAGATCCGAATGTTCAGGTTCTAGAGTCTGGAAAAACTCAAATAAAAACTTAGAAGCACATAATAATAACTTTGAATAATTGAGGATCCTCTAAGTCAATCGGTTTTGACTTACATGCTGACCACAATAAGATTGGTGGTCTTCCTTAAGCAAATGTGTCGACCCTAATATCCTAAAGTAATTAGGTTTAGTCTCAAAACTTAATAATGGACACATTTGAAACTTATACGTACCCACAATTGGAAGGAAGGTTTTTGGTGGGAAAACAAAGTCAACCGTGGTATCATAGCTGGGTTAACCACATCAACCGGAGGATGGGTTTCTACTTTTGAACTTCCCTATGGACACAACTAGGTTCAGGAAAAAGTGTATGAAGATAGTCTTGTAAAATGGTTGAGGCACGGATGTCCAGTCCTAAGTGAGGGGACTTTCTCGAGAGTTAAAGGTAAGGCACTAGGAGAGTGATAATCACCCCCAAACTTAGAGTTTTTAGTGTCTCTAGATAGACTAGTCACAATTTCCCTAATTTCTAGAATATCGGAATCTGAAAATGGTCAATTGATTCTTCTAAGTTATTATCGGGTAATGCATCCTTACTCATCTCTACGAGTTTATCGTCTTCTAAGACTAGTGTTTCTAAATCACTAGACTCTAAAACAGTATTCTCGGGGTAAACTCTTTCCTCTAAACCATCATCACAATCATATAAAGGATTATCGGCGAAAGTTTCTAGTAAAGGCCCGTTAACTAAGGTGTTAATCATAGTTACTTCCTCCGATTCACTTATAGGCACATCAAATAATGGATTATCCAACATATTGTAGGCTAAAGGATCATGAACTACATCGTCTAAAACGGTGGCATCTCTAGTCAAATCCTCGTCCTTTCGAATAGGTGAATAATTATTAAAATTATTGGGATTTGAACGGAGAAATAGTATTATCATTATAAAGTTCAATCGGAGTAACAAATTCCCGATCACTATGCCTATTTATTTGAATTCTTCATCAACACTATCCTCATCATAATCATTATTATAAAAACATGAAAATGGTTGAACCTCATCTAAACAAGTAGTGTTACCAATTATAACCTCATCATCTTGATTATGTGAATAACTATCTTCATTCTCAAAGGTATTATTGGATACACTATATTGGAAATTCAAGTTATTTCGAGCAATACTTTCATTCGTCTCTAACTCAAGTCTACGTGTTGACTCAGCTAACCTCTCAAGGGTCTCCTCCAAAGAAAGTTCCCTTAGTGTTGGATCTAAGTTTTGAGTTAATCTATTGAGGATATCTTCTAAAGATTCAGTCGTTGTTAGTCCTTTCGTCCATAACTACGTTATTTACCTCAGCTAACTTACATGTTGATTCAGCTAACTTTTGTGTCGACTCAGCTAAACCCCGAGGACTCTTTAGAGAAGGAAGAGGAATGAAGGATCATAATAAGGACTACTTTTCAAAAGTTTGATTGCATCCTCTAGAGACGAAGAATTATTACTATAATCTTCTTGCTTGAATGACCGATGCACATGCGGATAGTAATTGGGCTCACCATGGTATGACCCATAACCTTCCAAAGGTTGGCGTTCCCAACCACTATTCACACTATGGTCATAAAAAGAGTGATGTCCATAATGTTCAGATTGGATATTCATATTCATTGTGATGGCTATTATAATACCGGTTTGACATCCTAAGCGCAAGGGAATTCTACACAAACACAAACAAGGTTGACTCGACCACAACAAACCTGCGATTTCTAGCAAACAAAAAGCATGATGGCTCCACTTAGATTGTTTCTAGACCAGCTTCTAATCCTTCGAAAGGGAATTCGTTACAATTTAAGCAAACCCTCTCGGAATCAATCCGAGTTTAAGTAAGTTGAATAGAGGCGAGGGAAGCTGCGTGGAGCTTTGATACCCAAGGCCTCACCGCATTACAAGGCGGCGCGATCACGCATTCAACTCACGAAACCATCATGAACTTCAAGTATGCTTTAAGAGTAACCAATATCTTTCGAATGACTTTCCTATTAAGCTCGTTACCCTATCGGTCTCGTTCTAGTCAGTATTTTAAGCTTAGGTTCGCATTTGGTTTTGTTTTCCTAAGGCGGGCAAGAAGAGAACGGTGATGAAATCCGAACTCTTATCTTGTATGACCTGTCCTTGCCCTTTACTAGGAAATTAAAGCAGCCGTTTTCAATACCTCAACATATATTCACACAAAATCATCCAGTAAACCCGCCTGATGTGGGATTCGCGGGTGTTTAGAATTCTTACCTCCCGTTCCAGAGAGGGGATGAACCGTTGAAGTCGACTCGGGCCACGACTCCTATGTCATGTACGAACCCGAGGGGCCGAGACGATATCGTAATCGTCGTCCTTCCTGTGCGGTTTATATTTAAATAACCCTTCCTTAGGGTTTTAAAAAAAATGTCCAACAGGTCCAAAAATAAAGTCCAAAATTAAGAAGTCCAAAATAAAAATAAAAATTACAAAGATAATTACCTAATTACGGTTTCTAAAAATAAATAAAAAAAAATTAATTACACTATATACAAAATTTTCCTCTTCACTCCTTTGGATTTTCTCTTTTCTTTCTTTCTTTGGCTTCACTTTACTTTTCAACACTTTCTCCTTTATATAAGCTCTGCACCAAGTCTGAAAGCAAATAGAAAAAACCAAAACGCGTAAAAAGGAACAAATAATAATAAAAATAAATAAAATAATAAAACCTAAAAACAAATCTATACACAAGTCCGCGTCGGCGGCGCCAAAAATTGATGGATATTTTCAATGATGTTGTAGTAATAGGTAGGGGTTGTCGTTCACTCGGACTTGATGGGATTGATTTTAAGTTTTAATAAAAGAAAATACATACAAAAATTGTCACAGGATGAAGAGCGTTACTGGGACTCCGGATTTTACTGACTTTCATATTCAAGTGGTTCAGAAATTAATCCTAGGCAATTATCGCTCAAAATAAAAGAAACACTAACTCTATTCTTTGCCAAAGTAGATTTCATAAAACATTATTCAGTAAATCGTAAGCATGACGCATCAAAAGTAATTTAAACTAAGCATGCGACATCAGACAAAATAACAAATAATTAATAGAAATCATAAATCATTAATAATCGGTGCAAAAAGTAATTAAGGAATTAATTTAATTTACCACATGATGAAATTCAGCTCCGTCCGTCGTCCCAGAGATGGGGTTTAGCTAATCATGTTGGAAACACACTCAAAATATGATTTTATTGCTCAAAGGTGCTTACAAATGATGAAAAGGAGAGATATCAAATAAAAACCGGGTTTGTAACAGTTATAAGTGTTACAAACCGAGCTGTTGCAAAGAACGACAAAACCTTTCTGTCGCTAAGACTGTTTATTTAAGTCTGCCTCCAAACTACGACCCACGACAGCGAGTCTTTAACACTGTTGAAGAACGACGGTTTCTGGCCGTCTGTTCTTCGTGTTCTTCATCTTCCACAGGAGCAGAAAAAAATATGCTCTGCAACTTTAATTTCTCAACCTATTAACGCTCTAAACTCTCCCCCAAGCTCTCCATCCTCCTCTATTACCGTCCAGCACCCTTTAAATACATAGCAGCACCACCGAATCTCTGCCATAATTCGAGATAATCTTCTCTTTATTTCTATGCAATATTTCGGGAATAATTTCCCTATTTAACTTCTTCACGTGTTTGCATGCACTCTACACACTGCAAATCGTTACAAGCATATCACAGATGGGGTAAAGCTCGTTCAGGGAGAATATTTACGCGTAATCTCCACAACAGACCCCACAGAATCTCGCGTATATCTGGCTCGAAATATTCCTCCCCTGTTTTGCTTCCACACGATTATTCGGCCAAATTTTATTGGTTCTAAGGATCTTACCATCCCTGTTTAGTCAAAACAGGATCTTCTGAGCCAAATCCAGCTATTTAATCTCATTTAAACATGTCAAATTCTTCCACAGAACTTTCACAATTTCAAAAAAAACTTTCCCGCCAAATTTTGTTCTTCCCGTGAAGAAGATGGGTGTCCCCCTAACCTGTTCTGGGGTGCGAATAGCAGGTGCCTCCTTGGGGTGCCCCTTAGCAATTGGGTTACCCCCTATCCAAAGACGAGAGTCCGCATATCAAATGTCCTCCGGGGGTGTTCCGAGCAACTTTTCGAGCCGAATTTTCCAAAAATCTTTATTTCCCAAAAATACCTACAAACACACAAAACACCATAATAAGGACAAAAACGAGTACCAACAATACGAAACATTGAGGACAAATTAGACACATAAATGCGTCTATCACCACGTCCTGGTAAGAAAAGCTACCAGCGAGCGTGTTGGCATGTGCCAATGGCATGCTCGGCCATTAGGGCTATGTCATGGTAAGAAAAGCTACCAGCGAGCGTGTTGGCATGTGCCAATGGCATGCGTGGCCAATTTGGCCTAGGTTGCACGGTTTTCAAGCCTAGGTGCGGGCGCTACTTTGGCATGGCGCGGCTAGGGCCAAGATAAGGGTGTTTGGCTTGGCGTGGCGTGACCAGCATAGCTAGGGCCAAGGTAGAGTGTGTTTGGCATGGCGCGGCTAGCTTGGGCTAGGTGTGGCTGGCATGATTTGCCATGGGCACGGAGGTGCGGCTAGCATGGTTGGCATGCTTTGGCGCGTTTGGTGTGGCTGGCATGATTTTCCATTGGCACAGAGGTGCGGCTAGCTTGGGCTAGGTGTGGCTGGCATGATTTGCCATTGGCACGGAGGTGCGGCTAGCATGGTTGGCATGCTTTGGCGCGTTTGGTGTGGCTGGCATGATTTGCCATTGGCACGAGAGGTGCGGCTAGGGCCAAGGTAAGGGTGTTTGGCTTGGCGTGGTGTGACTAGCGTAGCTAGGGCCAAGGCGAGTGCATTTGGCATGGTGCGGCTAGCTTGGGCTAGGTGTGGCTGGCATGATTTGCCATTGGCACGGAGGTGCGGCTAGCATGGTTGGCATGCTTTGGTGCGTTTGGTGTGGCCGGCATGATTTTCCATTGGCACAGAGGTGCGGCTAGCTTGGGCTAGGTGTGGATGGCATGATTTTCCTTTGGCACGGAGGTGCGGCTAGCATGGTTGGCATGCTTTGGCGCGTTTGGTGTGGCTGGCATGATTTGCCATTGGCAAAGAGGTGCGGCTAGGGCCAAGGTAAGGGTGTTTGGCTTGGCGTGGTGTGACTAGCGTAGCTAGGGCCAAGGCAGAGTGCATTTGGCATGGCGCGTCTAGCTTGGGCTAGGTGTGGCTGGCATGATTTGCCATTGGCACGGAGGTGCGGCTAGCATGGTTGGCATGCTTTGGCGCATTTGGTGTGGCTGGCATGATTTGCCATTGGCACAGGGGTGCGGCTAGCTTGGTCTAGGTGTGGCTGTCATGATTTGCCATTGGCACGGAGGGGAATTAGGGTTTTGTTCGTTGTAACCCTAATTTGAAAAAATACCCCCTATTAATTACTGACTACATGCATTAAATGTTTTAATAAATGTGTCACCGGTGACATTAGGTTATTTGGGGTTTTACGATTTTACCCTTTGTTTAAAAAACTACCATCAACAGCTTTCTAAGCCAAGTGTTCTTTTACAGTTCATGCAAAAGACATATATTATTATGTATGCAGGCCTCACTCTCAATCTCCCAAACACTTCCCAGTTGACTATATGAGACTTTAATTCCATGTGCATGCCCCAACCGGCTTCATGCGACCAAATTTTTACTAGATCTTCTTGAGACTCGTACAAGACACGAGACTAAGGCAGAAACCTCGCATATATAAGCCATGTGCTTCCATATCATCCTCTTATACATGCTCACGGTTAGCAATTTGAGTCTGAACCATATAGACTTGTTAAAAACATGGTCAAGCCCCCAGAGCTCCACACGCTCATCATAGAGATCCACAAGCAAAGAGATGCCCACCATAAGCCGGGCACATAAGGCTGAGGCTCAACCTCAAAGTCTTTTCGTGTTACTCACACTATTTTTAAGGTATTTTTCACTCTTCACGTGACTCACCCTAGTCATAACCTACAAACACATCAGTGCAAAAGCTAACCCAGACACACAATATGGGGATAACATTTAGGGATTTTGTATGGTGTCCTATGACATGTGTGGGAAATACCCAACTGTATTTTCTCACCGCTAAAGAGAATAGTCGGTCGAGATTTATAGTAAGTAGGAAAGATTTATAGAATAATCTAAAGATAAAGCTCAACTCTATTTGGTAATATAAAACTTGTTTTCTTTAATTACCGAAAGGATATTATTGTTTGGTCAACTCAACATGCCAAGTTCCTCATAAGTAATCCTTATCTCACTGACTCGAGATCAGAGAGTTAAAGCTATAAATGGGTCATTAATCTCCTCAGCTAATTACACAACTCTCAGACTATTCTTCTGGATTTCTAGAATCATTCTGATATCTCTTTTTCATCAGCTTCCCTCTCTACGACCAACCCTAACCATTTCTCTCTTGTGACTTAAACCGCCCTTGTACGACCATTCCTTTTAGTTTAGGCGAGGATTGTTCATGCTCAACCTCTTACAACTCACAATCAAAACCCTAAATATCTATAGCCCTTCATCCAAATTTAGGTATCTACAACCTTCACGGTTAAATAGGTCAATTAAGTTACCAATTTATCCCTCCAAATGTAATTTATTATTTTGCTATCAATAGTGTTGTTTGAGGATGGTGCACAGTGGTACCGTCACTTACTGTTGCAGCGATACTCTAGCCCAAAGTCAGGAATATTACATGCAACTCATCCAAAGGGTTCACCTCTTTCCCTATGGGATTTAGAGGAGCTTCCTAAGCTTCCGCTAATGAAAAAGTATAGATTTTATTGAGAAAAAGTTTATATAATTCAGAAACCTTTGTTAGTTCATCAAAACCCTAGTCTTGTTGTTGGTTTGGCGTCATAATTTTTGGAATAAACTTTCATATCTTTGGTAATATTTCCAAGGGGTTAGTTTTCTTATTATTCACGTTTCGTGGAACGTTTTTGTACTAAAGAGGTAGAAATTATTCCTCTTAATCTCCAGCGTGCACACGGTGATGGAAAGGATTTCAGGTAACGGTGAAAACTCATCATCATCATCAAGATCTTTAGTACTCAATAATATAGATCTTTTGATTCAGATTCTCTTGTGTTTACCCGTGAAAACTCTACTTATTCTCAAAATTGTATCAAAACATTGGTATTCCCTCATCTCCGGTTCATATTTCAGGCAAAAACGTTATCTACTACATCACAGTGAACTTTCATTATCTGGAGTGTATTTCTTCTATGATCAGAACAAACCAAATAATCAACCAAGTTATAATATGCTTTTACTTGATAAAGCAAAAACCTTTACTAATGTCAGTTTTGTTATCCAAGTGAATGAGCGACCACTAGGATTATATATTTATCAATCTTGTAATGGTCTTCTTTTGTGATATGCGCCTTATGGTTGTCAGACTGGAACTCGTTATATTTACAATCCTTCCACAAGACATTACAAAACCATTCCTTGACCACCTCCATTCCAAAAAGAAATCAATTATTGGAAGTCTTATTTTTCGCAATTCTTTTTAGCTTTCAATCCACTCATATCACTTAACTATCTTTTTTTTTTTATGCAAAGAAAGTAATTTATTTAAGAACTGAAGCCTGTTACAAGCATTGTATCTAAATATAATGCATCAACAATGAAGTTTGGTGGGTACTGAATCCACACCTTGCTAATTTCAAAAATACGAGAATTTTTTTCCAGCCTATCTGATGGTTTATTTAACTTGAGACTAATGAAATTGCAACTCCAAGTTGGATGTTTACTTAAGAGATTTATAATATCTAAGATAATAGCTTGAGATTACCATCTGACAATTTGATGTTCCCCATTTGCTGCCTTCACCACATTATGTGCATCTAGCTCAAACCTCACGTGCTGCAGGTTTAGATCTTCCGCCCATCTTATAGCGTGCAGCAGCCCAATTATCTCTGCCTGTTCTGCATCTAAACATCCACGTTCATGGATGCAGCATCCTCGTTCGAATGCACCTGTAAAATTGCGAAGTATTAGTACAGTACCACTAATAGTTTCAGAGTTAACTTTCTTGAAAGAAGCATCACAGCAAATAGATAATAAAGGTGCTGGAGGTGATAACCAAACAGTAGAATGATGAATGGGTAAAATATTGCTATTATGTGTGCAACTGTTTTTCAACATCCCTTTCCCTGTCATATTGTTGAGGTGTTGGACTGCCTGTATAACCTCCACTGGATTTGCTTTCTTCTCATCAAATACTACTCAACACCATTCCTTCCAGATTTCCCAGCAAGTATTCGCCATTTTATCTATCCAATCACTATCTAATTTGGTGAATTCATTAGAGAACCAACTCCTTATCCATTGTGAGAAACAGTTTGGGTGGCAACTGGCATGCTCCTCCTTGCACCTGGTACCGAAGTCCAAATAACTTGGGCAAAAGCACATTCCCATAAGATATGTTTAGTTGTTTCGACTCCATGATGGCAAATACTGCACTGCTCTCCTGTATATTACATTACCCTTCCCATACGTTCACTAGAAGGAATAATATCTTGGAAACATTTCCACAGAAAAGTTTTAGTTCTTGGTAATGTCTTTAAACCCCATAATTGCTTCCAGAATTCTGCCATATCGACATCATGAGTAGCAGGTATATTTGTTTTGATTTCCAATAGCTTCTTGTATGCAGACTTTACAGTAAATTGTCCACTACGGGTTAATGTCCAAATTAACTTATCTTCAGAGTGTATAGGAATTCTCATATTTTGAATCTTGAGAAGATGGGCGGGTGAGAAGAGTTGCTACGGGATGCTGACTTTCCAAGTATTTGTGTCCTTGTTAATGAGATCACTCACAGTGCTGTATAATACCGCCAGATCGTGGTTGGTGGTGAAAGCTCGCCAGTTATCCAATTGTCTTTCCAAGTCAAAATTTTCTTGCCATTTCCCAATAACCAAAAGCTATATTTATGCACAAATGCAACTTCATCTTGAATGCTCTGCCACGTCCAGGTTGAGTTTTTCTTCTTTTTAGAATGTAAGATTGATGTATCTGGGAAACTTTTCTCTTTCAATGCTTTAAACCAAAGTTGATCTGAGCTGTGACATAATCTCCAGACCGATTTCTCCAAGAGAGCTTTGTTAAAACATTTCAAATCCCGAAATCCTAAACCTCCATTTCCTTTGCTGGTATTGACTTTGTCCCATGATATAAAGTAGATACCTTTTTTTATCTTGCTTCTTCTATCAAAATTTCCGTTGTACAGCATCCATTTCCTTAATTGTTTTCTTTGGAATTTTGAAAACTCCCATCTGATGGGATGGAATAAGAACATGCTTTACCATCACTGATCTTCCTGCCTGTGTAAGAAACTTTCCAATCCATCGCATTAGCCTTGATTTCATTCCTTCCACAAGAGACGAGAAAGATGTTGTTCTCCTCCTGTTCAGAAAAAGAGGTATGCCCAGATAACGTTCCTCAAGTGACATTTTCTTCATCCTTAGCCTTCTGAGTAAAATTCTACAGTGTCTTGAGTGAATGCGTTTAGAGAAAAACACCGTAGATTTTTGAAAATTAATCTGCTGCCCTGAAGCTTCACCGAATTCTATAATAAGTTTGAGCAAATTGTCAGCATTATGAATGTCAGCTTTTACAAAAAGCAAACAATCGTCTGCGAATAACAGGTGCGTAATTGGAGGAGCATTCCTTGCGGTTTTTATGCCTTGAATCTTTTGTTCAGCTTCAGCTTTTGCAAGTGATCTTGTGAACATCTCCATGGTGAGTAAGAACAGGTAAGGTGACAAAGGGTCACCTTGCCTTATTCCTCGACTGGGATTGAAAGCTTTGCAAGGGGATCCATTGAGTAAGATTTGTATCTCAGATGTACTTACACATTCTTGTATCAAGCTATAAAAGTGGTCTGAAAAACCAAAACTCTTCATGATTCTACGTAAGAAACTCCATTCTACCCGATAAAACGCCTTGGACATGTCCAACTTGAGAGCCATGTACCCTTTCTTTGTCTTTTTCCTGCGCATACAATGGATAAGTTCATGTGCAAGCGTAATATTGTCACCAATCTGTCTCCCTGGCACGTAAGCTCCTTGCATAGGCGAAATCAATTTTTCCATCAGTGGTTTAAACCTTAAAGTTATAATTTTGGTAATAAGCTTATATGTAGTATTGCAGAGGGCTATTGTCCTGTAATCTCCTGGTGATTGTGGCGGCTGAACCTTCGGTATCAAACAAAGGTTTGTTCTATTCATTTTCCGTAGTATCTTGCCGCTGACAAAGAAGCTTTGGATCATCTGAACAACATCTTCCTTTGTTGTAGTCCATTGTGTTTGAAAAAAGCCTGGTGGGAAGACATCTGGTCCAGGTGCTTTCCAAGGCTGCATACTCTTTAGTGCTTCACATATTTCTGATTCTAAATTCTGTTCTAAATTCTCCTTCCCTTGTGTTTGAAGATATTCTAAATTCTCCTTCCCTTAGCACCACGATCCATTTGGTTTAAGCAAAGACTCAATTCTATTCCTTGATTTCCTTCTATTTGTTTGCTGATGGAAGTACTTGGTATTTTGGTCAACCTCATGAAACATAAGATCCCTTGACTTTTGTCTATAAAATTCTTCATCTCTTGCATGCCATTCATTTATGTCAGTCTCAACCTTCCTAATCTTTGATGTGGTCTCTTCACTTGTTGGTAGCTGCTGCAAAAGTGTTAGTTCATCCTGCAAACTTTTAATTTTATCATGAATATTACCAAAATTCCTTCGGTTCCAAAGAGATAAATCTCTTCTTGTTGTATCAAGTTTCATGTATAATCTAAAAGCCGCTGAACCTTGTACTGTGTTTGTCCAAGATTCACTAATTTGGGTTTCGCAGGTATTGTCTCTAAGCCAACATTCAAAGAATTTCCAATTTCTACTCTTGATTCTTTCATTAGGATAGAAATCTAGGAAGATATGGCTATGATCTGAACCTAAAATGGGTAGATATTTTAGAACTGTGTCAGGAAAAGTAACTAACCAATCAAAATTAATGACGGCTCTATCAAGTCTATATTTGTATTTACTAGTACCATTTTTACCACTTGTCCAAGTAAAAGTACTCCCATGATATCCCAAGTCAGAGAGACCACTATCATGTATCATCTGCATTATTTTTGGTATTTTTGATGAAGAAACAGAAGTGTTTGCTTTCTCATATGGATGCATGGTAATGTTCAGATCACCTAGAAGGATCCAGGGAGCATCAATGTTGTAAATGTCACAAACAGTTTTAATGAATCTCCATTGAGCTTTCTTTTCTTGTGGGTAAGGCGAACCATAAACACACGAAAGTAACCACTGAGGTTTTGCAGGATCACATCTAACTAGACAATGAAACATATTCATATCCTTTTAAATAATGTCTAATTTAAAGACATCCTTCCACAAGAGGCATATACCACTTGATCTACCTATAGAGGGTACATAATCACAGTTAGGGAAACCTAAAGGTCTGACATGTTGTTGGATTTTATCAGAGTCTATTTTTGTTTCTTGTAAAAAAATGATATCCGGATTCAGCCTCTTGTTTATTTCAAGTAAATAATTTTTTGTGTCTTTGGCAGCATAGCCATTATAGTTCCAAGATATAATCCGCATATTATGAGATGAAAACTTAAGGAAATCAAAACCAACAAGTAAAGTATGAATAACAAAGAAATCAGAGAAAGATACATAGAGGTTTACTTGTTGATAAAGTTTTGGTTTTACCTGCATGGTCTGAACCTGACTTATGTTTGTGGTTTCAGCAGTGGTATACTCATATTTTTAGCTCCCATCATCGAGTTATTATGGTTTTCCATATTAGCAGCAGTTTTAGATTTTTGAGTGTTTTGTGGTTGCACATGTATGTTATGTGGGTTCATGGATGGTGCCTCATTAAGCTCAGAATTTCTCATTCTCTTTGATTGTCGTGGATCTTCACTTGTCCCTTCAGCTCCCTCCTCAAAAAACATGACATTTGCATCCATGCATCGCTCTCCATCATTTTCTTCATAAACATCAGCTTCATCTCTTAAATATTCTGCATATTCCTCCTCTGTCAAACTATCCAAGTATAGGAGATGAGACCACTGCATGCATTTATTATCATCATGATCAATAACAAAGCATTTTCGGCAGATCTTCTTTGGTTGTAACTCCCAATGGTATCGAATCCAAACTTTCTCATTGTTAGTCGTATTCCACCATCCTCCCATGTGCAAAGGTACATTAAGTTTCATCTCTATTCTAGCTTTGACTGTGTTGCCATATCTGGGTCTGCAGTTCGGGGGATTTGTAGAAATTTTTCTACCCATGAATCCTATCGCTTCATCAACCATTATGATGTTAAGATATTCTAGTTTCAAATACTTAAATTGTACTGTGAAAACTTGATGAGTAAACTTATACTCAGCAACATGAGTCCCATTTGTGTACTTTTGAACAGAAAAAAGAGCTTCACCAACCAACCATGGTCCATTGTTGATAACTTCATCCCTCTCATCCTCTGAGTTCAGTCGAACCAACATTAGGTTATGACCCATAACCCTTATTTGTTTGTTTCTGTAGTTTCTCCAAAGAGAGTTTATCTCCTGTCTTATGATTCTCATATCTATCTTGTGCTTCCACATTAGTTTTCCTAGAATTCCAAAAGTCCATTCATCGGCAGCATCTTGGACCACTTGTGAAGCGCCAACAGTTCTTCTTGTTACTGGTAATTCAATGTTTGCTCTTCTAAGTTGCCTGGATAACTGGTTGATTGGGTTTTCTGAGTTTTGATCCATGAGTTTATATCTATTGTGATTTCTAGAGATGTAGGTGATTCTGTATGAGAAAGCTCTGAATATAGGGTTTTGAGGTTTTCCTGCAGTATTTAAGTGATGCTTTTCTTCTTGTGTGAAGACTTTCCTTTGATGATAAGTACCGATCCTAAATTGCAGGAAAGAATTTTTGCTGAATAATTGACCGGAGATATTGATAGACACATTTTTGTGTCTAAGTTGTCCTCAATTTTCTCTATGTTGGTACTCGTTTTTGTATTTATTATGGTGTTTTGTGTGTTTGTAGGTGTTATTGGAGAATTACACTTGTTGGAAATTTCGGATCGAAAAATTACCCGGGGAACCTCCGGAGGACATTCGCTAAGCGGACTCCAAGTTTGTATAAGGGGCAACCAAGGCTATGTGTAGCCCAAATTCATTTTCAGCACCCACGGCTATGTGTAGCCCAAATTCATCTTTAGCACCCCTTGTTTGAATTTTGGTTTTGGCGGGAAAATGAGTTATGTGCCTGGCAGATTAGGGTTGGACTTTTGGGCGTGCTAGAAGGAGATTCAATGGCTGATATTCATTAAGATGAATTTATTGAGCGTAACATGCGTGGTGTGGTTGATTGTTTCGGATAAAATTGACTAGATTCTCGCATGGAAGGAAACAGAGTCTCTCGGGTTTTCCGAGTTCTGAGTGTGTGGTCGAGAAGTTTTCCTGTACCTGCTCTGTGTTATACTACTTCTGGATGGTTACTCAATGTGTTGGGAGTATTATGTCACGAGAAAACAACATGAGGAGGTAAAATAGGGAAGAAAATATTCCCGAGAATATTTTTATCAATGCCGAGTAATGGAGAATTAATGGAGAATTGTTTGAAGTTATTGCGTGATATTTTGATGCCATGTCGAGTATATAAAGGGTTCTGGTATTTCAGAGAAGGGGGCGGAGTGTTAAGGAGAGAGACAGAACATCACAGAGCTGAAAAATCAAGTTGCAGAAAACCACCATTTCTGCTACTACTGGGAAGAACACGAAGAACAAAAGACCACCAGAGGCACTCGTTCATGCTACAGTTTGCAGAGCTACAGTAACAACAACAGTTCATCTTTATCGTTCTCTGTAACAGTGTTTGCAACAATTATAAACGTTGCATACACCCGATTTCATCATTTTCTCCATTTCATCTTTGTAAACACCCTTTGAGCAATAATAATGATTTTTGAGCGTGTTTCCAACATGATGAGAGGCTAATTCTCCCACAACCAAGGCAATGAGGAAGCTATTTATGCATGAATAATTGGTAACTATTATATTTTCTCTAATTTATAATTTATAATTCACTCAATCACTGCTTTTGCAGAGTTCTTAATTGTTTACATAATTTTCTTAATTAGTTGTGATTCAATTCGATAGGTTATACTTTGTTAAGTCAATTGATAATCTATGCTTAAGGAATACAATTAATATTTGAGAATTTGTATGATTATTTGTGAATTAAGAAAATAAGGGACTTAAAAGATAATTAGAGTTTTGGATTATTTACCATCATTCATTCATGTGTAATAGTGGAATCAGTGTCTTGGTTATTTCTAAAATCTTGAAATTAAATTTTGAGTTAACTTTTGTTTGTTTTTAAGTTTTATAGGTCTAAAATCTATTGCTTTCACAAGTCTCAACGAACCTATTTACTACAACAACTTTGAAATCTCACCAATTTTTGGCGTCGCCGACGCGGACTTGTCTTTAGGCTAGAGTTTTTAGACTTTTTTTAGGTTTTTATTTATTTGTTCTACTTTACGTTTTTTGGGTTTTTGTCTTTTTACTGCAGATTTTGGAATTTGGAGCTAAAGAAAAATTTTCCAAAGCTTTTGGTGAACACTTAAAAATTTGGAGTTAAAGACAAAGCGAAAAGAGCGAAAGAAAATTAAAAAAAAAAAAAAAAAAGAGATTTTTTTTATTAGATTTTGTTTTTTTGTCCTTTTGATTTTTTTTTTTAGTTTTTAGAAATTGTATTAGGATATTATCTATTTTTGTAATTTTCTTTTTATTTTTGCACTTCCCTATTTGGAATTTGGACACTGTTTATTTTTAAACCCTACGGAAGGGTAGTTTTAAATATAAACTGTTTGCATAGAAGGACAACGATTAGGATATCGCCTCGGCCCCTCAGGTTCGTACATGACATAGGAGTCGTGGCCCGAGTCGACTACAACGGTTCATCCCCCGTCTAGAACTAGAGGTAAGTTTGTCGAAACACTCGTGAATCCCCTGTCAGCGGGTTACTGTATTCCTTCATTTGCATATATGTCGAGAAACTGAATACGGCTGCTTTAATTTCCTAGTAAAGGGCAAGGCATGGCCATACAAAATAAGGGTTCGGATTTCATCACCGTTCTCTTCTTGCCCGCCTTAGGAAAACGATACTTAACGCGAACCTAAGCTTTAAAATTTGGAATAGAACGAGACCGATAGGGTAACGAGCTTAATAGGAAAGTCATTCGAAAAATATTGGTTACTCTTTTAAGCATACTTCGAAGTTCATGATGGTTTCCGTGAGTCGAATGGGTGACTGCGCCGCCTTGTAATGCCGGTGAGGCCTTGGGTATCAAAGCTCCACTGAGCTTCCCTCGTCTCTATTCAACTTACTTTAACTCGGATTGATTCCAGAAGGGTTTGCTCAGATTGTAACGAGTTCCTTTTCGAAAGATTAGAAGCTGGTCTAGAAACAATCTAAGTGGAGCCTTCATGCTTTTTGTTTGCTAGAAATCAGTAGGTTTGTTGTGGTGGAGTCAGCCTTGTTTGTGTTTGCATAGAACTTCCCTTCCTTTTAGGATTTTTCTTTTTCTTTTTCTTTTCTTTTTCTAGTGTATGCCCGAGGTTATTAGAGAGAGGGCTTGGAAAAGAGACAATCTAGGTCGATTCATTAGTGAAAAACCTAGTAATTCTTCTTTTGGAAGCGGGGAGCTCGAAGACTCTTCTTTTGAGAGGCCCCGTTTTTGGAAACTTCAGTTTTGAGAATCTATCTCTTCATGAGGAAAGTACCCCTAGTACTTCAGTTGTGCCAGCGATGGAAACTTTGAAAGATTACATGTTCCCAACTAGGACCAACCGAGCTTCGTGCATTAAATTACCAGCCAATACGGCTAATTTCGAGATAAAACCTAGTATTCTTCAGATGATCCCTATATTCTTAGGAAAAGATGATGAGAACCCTTATTTTCTTATTAGGGACTTTGAGGAAATTTGTGGGACAGTTAGAATAAAAGACCTTACGGATGAAGTTTTGAAACTTAAGATGTTCCCCTTTTCCTTGAAATATAAATCCAAGACCTGGATAAACAACCTACCATCTGAATTCATTGAAACATGACAGGAACTTATTGTTGCTTTCTATATGAAATTCTACCCTAAGCATAAAACTGCAGCTGTTAGACAGAAAATTAGTTCCAGTGTGCAACAAGAGGGAGAGTCTCTTTATAGGTTTTTAGAGAGATTCAATGATCTCCTATCCCAGCGTCCTCACCATGGATTTGATAAGATGAAACTTGTAGAGATTATTTATGATGGTTTAGACTATTCGACCAAAGCCATGGTCGAGTCTATGTGCGCTGGTGAGTTCACTAGTAAAAGTGTTGAGGATGCCTTTACCTTCTTAGGAGTTGTTGCTGAGAAATCCCAACAGTGGGAGTCTTTTGTTGAACCCCCTAAAAGACTCTTGGTTAATAGAAGTAACACCAATATGGTAGATACGAGTTTTGCGTCAGATTGTAAGTTTGTTTCTTTGTCTAGAAGGTTAGAAGCTTTGGAAATGGGTCAGTCTAAAAATAGGTCCCTTGTTGAACCGAATAGAACCTCTCAAGTCTCTAGTTGTGGAATAGAGCCCGATAACTCATTTTGGGAAGGTCAGGTTAGTGAAGAGCAAGCTCATGCTATCTATAACAATGTTAGGTTTGAGAACCGTCAGAAGTTTGACCCATACTCAAAGACCTACAATCCTGGTTGGAGAAACCATCCTAATTTTTCTTGGTCTAAGGGCCAGAATCAAGGTCAGTCTAGTAATTCTCAGCCTCCCCCAGGTTTTGGTTATGCTAAGAACTCTTGTGTCAACCAGTTGGGTTTGAGAACCCTTCGGAAAAAAAAAGATCACAAGTTTAGAAGAGACTCTCGCCCCGTTTATTAAAATCTCTGAAAAGATCAACCAAATGGTTGCGCAAGGGATAGAAGAAAGTAAGAGTATAGGTTATGCTAACTCTCAGGCTATTTCCGAGTTGAAAACCCATGTTAGTCAGATAAATGAGTCTTTGAGGGAAAAAGTTAAGTTTCCTAGTCAAACTCAGCCCAATCCTAGAGGAGTTCATCAAGTAGGTGAAATACCATCCCATCATGTGAATGCTATTAAAACCCTTAGGAGTGGTAGAGTGATAGACAACAAGGTTGCCACGCCTGATAGTGAACATGTTGTAGTTCACCCTTCTGAGCCAAAAATAGAGGAGACTGATAGAGTCTCTAAAGAGACCAATAAGGGTCATGTTGAGCCCGGCTTTGTTCCCAGAGACACATTCCCACAGCTGCTAGTTCCAACTAAGAGGGAGTCCAACTTTAATGATATATTGGAGATTTTTAAGCAGGTAACTATCAACCTTCCATTATTAGATGCAATTAAGCAGATTCCCGCTTATGCCAAGTTTCTTAAGGATATGTGTACGCGAAAGCGAAAGCTTAGTGTCCAGAAGAAAGCCTTTCTAGCTAGTCACGTGAGTTCTATTATTCAGAATACCACTACTCCTAAGTATAAAGACCGAGGGTCCCCTACCATTTCTTGCACAATAGGTAAATACCGTGTTGAGAAAGCGTTGTTTGACTTAGGAGCCAGTGTGAACTTACTCCCATACCATGTGTACCTTAATCTAGGACTTGGTGAGATGAAACCTACCCAGATGACACTTCAGTTAGCTGATAGGTCCATTAAAATTCCTCGTGGTATAATCGAGGATGTTCTTATAGAGGTCGACAAGTTTATTTATCCAGTGGATTTTGTTATCCTAGATACCCAACCTGTCCCTGACCTAGAGAACCAGATACCGGTAATTTTAAGTCGCCCGTTTTTAGCTACATCCAATGCGATCATTAACTGTCGAAATGGTATTATGAAATTGTCTTTTGTTTATGACTATTGAGCTAAATATTTTTAATATTAGTAAGCTACCCTCTGAACTAGATGACTCGAACATAGAAGAGGTGAACATGATAGGAATATTAGTCGAGGAGTCATTACCAAACACTTTGTTAGAAGATCCATTAGAGAAATGCCTAGCTCACTTTGGGATTGATTTTGATGATGATAATGTGATTAATGAGGTGAATGCTTTGTTAGATTCAACCCCTTTGATAGACACTAGTAATGAATGGAAACCTAAGTTTGAACCACTACCAGTTTCTAAGTATACCCTAATTCCTTCGTTACAAGAGCCTCCTAAGTTGGACCTTAAACAACTACCATATACCTTGAAGTATGTGTTTTTAGGCCCATCTGAAACTTTACCTGTAATTGTAGCATCCGACTTGGATAGTGATCAGGAAAGTAGGATAGTAACTGTCCTTCAAAAAACAAGGAAGCTTTATGGTGGACCATAGCAGACATTAAGGGTATAAGTCCCACTGTTTGTATGCATCATATCTATTTAGAGAGTGACACCAAACCTTCTTGGGAGATGCAACATAGACTGAACCCAAATATGAAAGAAGTAGTTTGAACCGAGGTTCTTAAGTTGTTAGATGCATGCATTATCTACCCCATTTCAGACAGCAAGTGGGCCAGCCTCGTTCAGGTTGTTCCCAAGAAATCCGGTATTACTGTAGTCCATAATGATAATAATGAGTTAATCCCAACCCGAGTGACCACGGGTTGGCGTGTTTGTATTGACTATAGGAAATTGAACAAGGTCACTAGGAAGGACCACTTTCCCCTTCCCTTCATCGACCAGATGCTAGAGAGATTAGCTAGACATAGTCATTACTGCTTTTTAGATGGCTACTCTGGCTATAATCAGATCGTTATTGCCCAGAAGACTAGGATAAAAACACTTTTACCTGTCCTTTTGGTACCTTTGCGTATAGACGCATGCCTTTCGGGCTATGTAACGCCCCTGCGACTTTTCAGCGTTGCATGATGAGCATATTTTCAGATATGGTAGAATGGTTCTTAGAGGTCTTTATGGATGATTTTTCAGTGTTTGGTTCATCTTTAAATGAGTTCTTGCATCATTTGTCATTAGTGTTGACTAGGTGTAAGAAAAAAAATCTAGTGCTTAATTGGGAGAAATGTCATTTCATGGTTCGATCAGGATTGTTTTAGGGCATATCGTATCTTCTAAGGGTATAAAGGTAGATAAAGCCAAAGTTGACCTTATCAAGACTTTATAGGTCCCAAAAACCGTAAGAGATATTAGGTAATTCTTAGGGCATGCAGGATTTTAGCTTGATTTCTAGACCTCTTTGCAATTTGCTTGCAAAAGATGTTAAGTTTGTCTTTGATGATGCTTGTTTAAAGGCTTTTGAGAAGCTTAAGACTTTACTTACTACCGCCCCCATAGTCCAGGCACCCAACTGGAACCTACCCTTTGAGATCATGTGCGATGCTTCATATTATGCTATTGGTGTTGTGCTAGGTCAGCGAGAAAACAAATTACTTCATGTGATTTACTATGCTACTCTGAATGATGCCCAGTTGAACTATACCACTACAGAGAAGGAACTGTTAGCCATTGTGTTTGCCTTAGACAAGTTTAGACCATATCTATTAGGTTCTAAGGTCATAATCTTCACCGATCATGCTGCTTTGAAGTATCTTGTTTCCAAGAAGGATACTAAACCTATATTGATTAGATGGATCCTCTTGTTACAGGAACTTTCCTTAGACATTAGAGACAAAAAAAGGTGCAGAAAATATAGTAGCAGACCACTTGTCTAGGCTTGTTGTGGATACCCATGATGATTCTCCTCCTGTTAGGGATAGTTTTCATGATGAACAACTGTTCTTTGTTACCCAATTACCTTAGTATGAGAATATACTGAACTATCTTGTTACTGGTCGAATGACCCAACATTGGGGTAAACAAGATCATTCTAGGTTTTTAGCCAAGGTTAAGCACTTCTTTTGGGATGATCCTTATTTGTTTAAGTATTGTCCATACTATATTATTAGGAGATGTATACCTGAGAGTGACCAGTCCAGTATTATTTCCTTTTGTCATGATCATGCTTGTGGGGGTCACTTTAGTGCTAAGAAGACTCGCTTTGCTAAGATATTGCAAAGGTGTGGATTCTATTGGCCTTCGTTGTTTAAAGACTCCTAAGGCGATTCTTTGTGTTACTTGTGAACGTTGCCATAAATTAGGAACCATTTCCCGTAGGAACATGATGCCCTTGAACCCTATTTTAGTTGTCGAGGTCTTTGATGTGTGGGGTATTGACTTTATGGGTCTGTTTCTTAATTATTTTGGTAACTTATACATCCTTGTCGCTGTAGACTATGTCTCTAAGTGGATTGAGGCGGTTGCGTGTAAGACCAATGACTATAGGGTTGTGATTGATTTCTTGAAAAATAATATACTTACACGTTTTGGTACACCGCAAGCTATAATTAGTGATGGAGGGTCGCACTTTTGTAATGGAACTTTTAGGCTTCTGATGAAGAAATATGGTATTACACATAAGGTAGCTACTCCGTATCATCCGTAGACTAGTGGTCAGGTAGAGGTTTCTAATAGGGAGATAAAACGTATATTAGAGAAAACAGCTAATCCTAATCGGAAAGACTGGTCGTCTAGGCTTATTGATGCCTGATGGGCTTACCGTATTGCGTTTAAGACCCCCATTGGAATGTAGCCTTATCGGCTTGTGTATGGCAAGGCATGTCATTTACCTGTTGAGTTAGAACATAGAGCTTATTGGGATGTTAAGCAGCTAAATTTTTCAATTGACAAGGCAGGGGCCCATAGGAAACTCCAGCTCAATGAGTTGGAAGAGATTCGTATAGATGCTTACAATATTGCTGAGCAGTATAAGAACAAAATGAAACTTGTGCATGATATAAATATTTTAAGGAATTCATTTTCTCCAGATCAAAAAGTTCTTCTATATGATACCTGCTTGCATCTTTTCCCTGGGAAGTTACGTTCTCGGTGGACGGGTCCTTTTATTGTTCGCACTGTCTTTCCTCATGGAGTTGTTGAGATCGAGACACCGGATGGTAGTAGTTCTTCGAAGGTTAACAGTCAGAGATTGAAACTCTTTTTAGAGCCCTTTCCTACAGGTGATGTTGAGGAGGTCCCTCTGGAGGACCTTGTTTACCCTTGATTGACTATCGAGGGGATTGTATGTTCTATATTAGTTTTTGATTTCTCTCTTCACCCTGGTACTATCTTTTCGACTTCTCTCTTTACTGATTCCTCCTGTTACTTTACTTTTTGGTATTTTTCTTTCATTAGAAACATTGAGGACAATGTTAGATTTAAGTTTGGGGGTGGGGAAGAAAGTTTTTGTTAGATTTTAGTTGCAATAAATAAACTCCAGAGCCTAGAAATTTATGGTTATTAAGGTTGGAACTAACCAATCTAAGTGGATGGGAACATCTTGGTTGTAGGAGTTGAGGAACCAATCTAATTAGATGGAAACATCTAAGGAGTCTATTCATAAAAGCACAGAGCTCAGGTGTTAGAATTAAAAAAAAACAAAAAAAACATGGTAGTTTCGCCATATCTCGTTGAATCCTTTTCACCTTCTGTTTTTATTTTTCTTTTCTTTTAAGTGATTTGGTGGGGCACACGATTCAAGTTGTAACCATTGCTAGGGTGAAACAGAGTGATTGGGATACCACCAAAAAAAAAAAAAAAAAAATGAGACCAAACCATCAGACCCATCAGAATAAATTCAATAAAGTCGACCACTGGTGCCCTTGTATATGCCGGAGATATTGATAGACACATTTTTGTGTCTAAGTTTTCCTCAATTTTCTCTATGTTGGTACTCGTTTTTGTATTTATTTTGGTGTTTTGTGTGTTTGTAGGTGTTATTGAAGAATTACACTTGTTGGAAATTTCGGCTCGAAAAATTACCCGGGGAACCTCCAGAGGACATTCGCTAAGCGGACTCCAAGTTTGGATAAGGGGCAACCACGACTATGTGTAGCCCAAATTCATTTTCAGCACCCACGGCCATGTGTATCCCAAATTCATCTTTAGCAACCCTTGTTTGAATTTTGGTTTTGGCGGGAAAATGAGTTATGTTCCTGGCAGATTAGGGTTGGACTTTTGGGCGTGCTAGAAGGAGATTCAATGGCTGATATTCATTGAGATGAATTTATTGAGCGTAACAGGCGTGGTGTAGTTGATTTTTTCGGATAAAATTGACAAGATTCTCGCATGGAAGGAAACAGAGTCTCTCGAGTTTTCCGAGTTCTGAGTGTGTGGTCCAGAAGTTTTCGTGTGCCACTCCGTGTTATACTACTTCTGGATGGTTACTCAATGTGTTGGGAGTCTTATGTCACGAGAAAACAGCATGAGGAGGTAAAATAAGGAAGAAAATATTCCCGAGAATATTTTTATCAATGCCGAGTAATGGAGAATTGTTTGAAGTTATTGCGTGATATTTTGATGCCCTGTCGAGTATACAAAGGGTTATGGAATTTTAGAGAAAGGGGACGGAGTGTTTGGGAGAGAGACAGAACATCACAGAGCTGAAAAATCAAGTTGCAGAAAACCACCATTTCTGTTACTGCTGGGAAGAACACGAAGAACAAAAGACCACCAGAGGCAGTCGTTCATGCTACAGTAACAACGACAATTAGACGAGGGTCGCAGAGCTACAATAACAGCAGCAGTTCATCTTTATCGTTCTCTGTAACAGTGTTTGCAAAAATTATAAACATTGCAAACACCCGATTTTCATGATTTTCTCCATTTCATCTTTGTAAACACCCTTTGAGCAATAATAATGATTTTTGAGCGTGTTTCCAACATGATGAGAGGTTAATTCTCCCACATCCAAGGCAATGAGGAAGCTATTTATGCATGAATAATTGGTAACTATTATATTTTCTCTAATTTATAATTTATAATTCACTCAATCACTGCTTTTGCAGAGTTCTTAATTGTTTATATAATTTTCTTAATTAGTTGTGATTCAATTCGATAGGTTAATTATACTTTGTTAAGTCAATTGATAATCTATGCTTAGGGAATACAATTAATATTTGAGAATTTGTATGATTATTTGTGAATTAAGAAAATAAGGGACTTAAAAGATAATTAGAGTTTTGGATTATTTACCATCATTCATTCATGTGTAATAGTGGAATCAGTGTCTTGGTTATTTCTAATATCTTGAAATTAAATTTTGAGTTAAGTTTTGTTTGTTTTTAAGTTTTATAGGTCTAAAATCTATTGCTTTCACAAGTCTCAACGAACCTATTTAATACAACAACTTTGAAATCTCACCAGATATCAGTTATTCGAATAATGAGTTTTTTATGGAAAGCATATCTCCAAATATGGTTAGGACCTATTCTCTGTCAGAGATTGCGGAGTTGTTTAGGGGGGAATTTTTGAATTTGAAAATTTTGAGAAGGAGGGTTTTTGGCTGAGTATCTTCCCGGATTGAAGAAGAAATTGATTTCTTTGGGATTGCAATGTCGATTTTGATCTAAAGGAAATCCTAGATTCATACTACTGTTGAGGACCACCACAAAGATGATGGTTAGCACCACTGCTGCGAGCTGTAATCTTAAGAACACCACTATTTTTGAATCTTTAGCATACCACATACTGAATATAATAGCACCACTGGATCCCACAAATAAGTCAGGAGACCTGCACAAAGATTAGAAAACCATTAGAAAGAACTGGATCAAAGAAGACCTGAATATAATATCACTTAACTATCAAATTGTATTTTTTTGGGAGAACTGGTGATGAGATAGCTCATTATAAGCATCAGATGGCAGTCTATTCTTCGGAAACAGGTTCATGGAGAGACTGTGGATATGTTGAGTTTGATTCTAAACTCTATAACTATCAGTGTTGAATGGCTGTTTGAATTGGATTCATAATGGGGCCGGGGGGCCTACTTTATTTTACTTCAATATTGCTCAACAAGTACTACAACAAACGCCATGGCTTAGAGATGAAATGCATATGTATATCATTTTACGTGATAAGGCGTCAACATCCAATTTGTTCAGTGTCTTTGAGATGGAGAGTGATTACAGCGGGTGGAAACCATTATGTCGAGTGGACCTAGGCGGATTGGCAAATCAGTATGGAGCAGCTGGTGTTTTGGTTTGTTACTGTATATTAAAGGTAGTCGTGAAAGGAGATGGCAGTGAAGATGAGTTGAAGGTGTTGATACTTGCACCTTACAAGATTGTATCTTATGATCTCAAGAGAAAGAGTTTCGAAGATATTTGCGATTATAAGAGGGGCCGTTATATTCTCCAACCTTCACAACCTGCTTATATTGGATCACTTGCTAATGTTTGATATGTTGGCTTTTTTATGGTTTAGTATCAAATCTTGATTAAATCAAGTTACCGACTGTTTTCTTCAACTGTGTAATTTACCAGTTGGGGATTCTACAATTTCCCATGTCCCATGTCGTCAATGATGGGTGAGGGTGTTTGATCAGTTTTTGTCCGTCTCTTGTTCTACTCCCCTTGTCCATTTCTTGATCACCCAGTCTAAGCCAAGCTGTCCTAAAAATGTTACGTCCAAGTCCAATCACAAATGACAAAATTTCCATGATAAATCCCTGAGCTAAAATATAAGAAGCTCAAGTAAAGTCGTTTGTTGCGAGAAATTTTCGACTTAATTAATTAAATTAAAAAGTTAATTTAAACACCCTCATAGGTATCTTCGCGACAACCTCTTCTTTTTTTCCCTTTCCCGTGTTGCACCTTGAACCGAGCTATTCAGCACCCAAAAAGAGCCGCGAACTCTAAAGTACTCCCACCAGTCACAAGATTAATCACACATTCTTTTTTCACAAGACACGCCTGTTAATAAGAACTTGAACCCTCCGCTGAAGATTATACGTCATTGAGAAGCCATTAGTTGCCTTAAGTTTGTATTCGTCATTAATGAGTACTATTTTGGCCAATGCAGGTACGTACTATTACCCATTTTCAGTCATTCCGGACGTAGAAGAGTTATTTGCAGGTGACCGGGAGGGAATAATCTTACCGGTACTTAATTGAGAGCATCCGCAAGTTTTCTCGCCAGTGAGTACATAATTTCTATTCAATATAAGCAGTCATAAACTGTTTGGAGTGGGTGAGAGACAAGATGGATTATATTTCTTCTTTGGTGTTCCTCCAGTTAAAGTGTTAGCAGTTGGTAGGGATTCATACGAGCTGTGGCATCAACGAATGGGACATCCTTCAGAGAAAGTGTTGCAGAAAATACCAGTTGTGAGTGGTTCTTTTAGGAACAACAATAAGGCTTGTGATATTTGTCCAAATATGGAACTTTTAAATACAGAAATCGTCCTCAATCTTTTCATCTTCTCTCAAACTCAAGAAGTCTAAACCTTAAACCCTGCGAGTTCCATCATGCACACGATGATGAGGAAGATTTCTGGTAATGGTAAAAACTCATCGTCATCTTTAGTACTCGATAACATTGATCTTTTGATTCAGATTCTCCTGTGTTTACCTGTGAAAACTCTCCTTGTTCTCAAACATGTATCAAAACATTGGTATTCACTCATCTCCGGTTCCTATTTCAGGAAAAAACATTATTTACTACATTGCAACAAACTTTCAATATCTGGATTGTACTTTTACTGTGACGCACCTAATAATCAAGAAGATACCCCAAGTTATGATATGCTTTTACTTGATAAAGCCAAAATTACTACTAATGTCAGTTTTGTGATCCAAGTGAATGAAAAACCAGTAGGGTTATATATTTATCAATCTTGTAATGGTCTTCTTTTGTGCTACAAGTCTTCCGGTATTCATACAGGAACTCGTTATATTTACAATCCTTCCACAAGACATTACAAAACCATTCCTCGACCACCTCCATTCCAAAGAGAAATCGATTGGAATTCTTGTTATTCGCAGTTCTATTTAGCTTCCAGTCCACTCATATCACTTAACTATCAAATTGTATTTCTTTGGAGAACTGGTGATGATTTAGCTCATTATAAGCATCAGATGGCAGTATATTCTTCGGAAACAGATGGCAGTATATTCATGGAGAGAGTGTGGATATGTTGAGTTTCATTTTACGTGACAAGGCGTCAACGTCCAATTTCTTCAGTGTATTTGAGACGGAGATTGATTATAGCGGGTGGAAACCAGTATGTCGAGTGGACCTAGGCGGATTGGCAAATCAGTATGGTAGAGGAGGTGTTTTGGTTAGTTACCATATATTAAAGGTGGTCGTGGAGGGAGATGGCGATCCAGATGAGTTGAAGGTATTGATACATGTACCTCACAAGATTGTCTCTTATGATCTCAAGAGAAAGAGTTTCAAAGAGATTTGCGATTATCAGATGGGTTGTTGTATTCTTCAAACTTCACGATCTGCTTATATTGGATCACTTTAGCTTTTTTTTATGTTAGTATCAAATCTTGATTAAATTAAGTTACTGATTGTTTTCTTCAAGTTTAATCATATTACCGTAAACGTATGACAGCGTAATCTGTAATGAATTATTTTCCTTGATTCATAATCTCATAACAAAAGAGCAGATCATCCGTCGTCCAAGTTCGCAATTACTTAGGTACAAGAAGTGCAGTACTTTACATGTATTTATCAGCTGGTTTAATTAAAAAAAATACCAGATTGAAGACCTGCAGAAAAACTACGTACCAGACTCTAAAAGGAGTAACAATTCATTCTGATATCAGCTAGTTTAGTCCGTGATTACCTTGCACGTCAAACTTCTCGTTCATCAACGTCTAAGCGAGTAGCACCCCTCTTAGTTATGCTATCGAAAGAGCCACTAGGAAAGAGGCCAAAAGTTTGAGGTCTTGAACCCACTCCACTTTCAATGTCTCTGAGCCTTGTCATGATCTTATTCTTTTCCTCCCATCTCTGCTCCAAACACCTCTTACCTTCATTTGAGCAACAAAATATCAACGAATCAACAATAATCAACCAAGCAATGTAATGAACAAAATATCAACCAAGCCATTAAATCCAAGCTAAAATATATACAGCATCCTTAGCAAAACATAATAACAAGTAAGGCCTAGAATTGGGCATCGAGATACATGCAATCAATGTACAACAGAAAGAAAGAAAGAAAGAAGATAATAATAATTCAATGTGATCGGAGGTTTACCAGCTGGAAGAACTATCTTGACTAGTCCACTTTTAAAACCGGCAGGTCTAGGTATACTGTCGTCCAGGGGAAATTGTTTTGGATACATAGCGGCCATCCATGCCCATTTATTGGAATTTTTTTCCCGTCCTACTTCACCAGCACAAGAGAAACCAAACAAGAAGAATTAGGTATTTCCATGACCACAAAAAATTATGCAATCAGTTCAATTACCGATTGAATAGAAAGAGAGATTTAGGGTTAAAGAAATTTACCAATTCGGTCTTCTACAATTTCTTCATATCCCATGTCGTCATAGATGATCTTCGTTTTCGGTCGGTTTTTGTCCATCTCAAAATCTACTCCTCTTCTTGTTCGCTCTGCCGATGAAGAAGAGGTATAACTTGTAACTTTGTGTGAAACTTCTAAACAAAAGCACTCCTAACGGTCCAACCGTTTTAAGAACATTCTTAAATCTGATGGTTTATAATTAATTTGACTAAATTTTGTTTTGGGCTGCATTCTAAGCCCAGCTTCCCTTGGTTAGAATATGGGCCAGCTGAAAGCAACATTTTCTGGGGACCAGCTCTTTTTTTTTTTTTTTTTTGCCTAGTTTGATTGGGGGCATGAAATTTTATTTGTACCCAAAATTTTTAGGGGCGTATTCATCGGATTATGAAAATACTGTTTTATCCTTGACTATTTTTTTTTTTTTCAAATAACGACCCTTCAAAGACAATAATGACTTTAAGGGTCGTCATGTACATAATAAAAACAATAACGACCCTTCCAAAGGGTCGTCAGGGAATTGATCTTTATATGACGACTGCAAACTTTCGTACATTTCCGCCATTAATGACTAAGAAGATAACGACTCTTTTATAAGAAATAACGACTGTTTAGAGTCGTCACTAAAACGGTCAAAACATTAACGACTGTTGTAAACAGTCGAATAACGACTCTTTTATAAAATGTAGCGACTGTTCAGAATCGTCACTGAAACAGTCTAAACATTAACGACTGTTAAGAATCGTCAATGAACCACTTCAATACCATGACGATTTTTCATACGGATCTGGGCAAAAAAAAAAAATAAGTAAAATTATCCATGATCTCAGCGATTTTTCATACACATGGATAAATAATAAATTTGAAAAAAAAAAAAAGTTAAACTCAAATTAAGTAAGATTATCACTAATAATTTAAAATTAATACTAATCACTTGGGGCATTTTAGCCATTTAGAAAATATTTTTTTAAGGGGTGACCCAAATTAGGATTGGGTGACCTTTTTTTGTCCACTAGTGCAAGGCCCCCAATTAAAAGTTTTGGCCCCCAATCAAACTAGGTTTTTTTTGGGGGGGCCATTCTTTTATTTTGGGTAAGATATTAGAAGTAATTCTAGGTCACCCCTTATCTAGATATTTATGATAATACCTAAATTACCCTCTGATTATTTTTTTGGTAATGATTAGTTAGTGTTAATATTAGTTAGTGTGATTAGTGAAATGATTTTGAATAAAGATTTGAGATTAAAAAATCAGATTTTTAAAAAATAAGTAGAATTATTGAGGGAGTAAAGTTAGAGAAGATGAAGAAGAAAAAACATGGAAAATAAATTTTTTTTTTAGTTCACTAAGCTAGACTATTCAAGTGATGATTCAATTGATGAAAGCTCATCTGAATCTTCATCTCCTTCCTCTCCTAGAGTATATGTCAATCTTCACAATGATCCGGATATGAATTATTTCTTAGATGGTGAATGTATTCTTCCTGAAAGCCAATCTCAAGATGAAAATGATGGATTTTACCAACCACAACCGGAGGAAGACTATTTGGGTACCCAGGTATGCTCTAAACTTAGATAATATTGGTTGAATTGGTCCAAATTTTCAAAAAAATGTGAATTTTTTAAGTAGATTTGGGCTTGTCTTGTTACCTTGTGTGAAGAACATGTAACCGAACTCATCTGAAAGTGTAGTTTGGTTACTTTTTCTAATCACGCAGGTTACCGAACTCTCCAATAATGGAGGTTTTTTGAAGTTCGGTTAACGGACATGTTACCAAACTTTGTAAATAGGATTACAGTGTTATGTTCGGTTTGGCCGAAATGTAACCGAACTTTAGGGTCTATAAGTTCGGTTAGTTTGCAACCAATAGCTAACCGAACTTATGTAAAATAAAGATTTCACATTAGTGTATAAAGTTCGGTTGGTTAGCAAACTTCATACCAAACCAACTATCTAACCGAACTTACGTACAATAAAATTTGATTTAGTAAACGTAAAGTTCGGTTAGTTGTCAACTTGCTTTACAAACCGAACTCTGAGTTCGGTTACCCCGATAAAATTATCATGTAACCGAACTGATTTGTGATTGCAATTGATGTTGTTCCATTTCTTGTAGATTGAATGTCAACCTATACCAATAGATAATCAACCTTCTCCGGTTGGCATGTTTTTTGAAGATACATCTCATCACTATGTCAATGATTTGGTTTTTGATAAACCTATTGATGCAAAGAATTGGGCTAGAGAGCATGCCAAGAAAGCCAAACTCGTTTTGAAATGGTTTGTGAGAGAAGTGGAGATCCGGATGTTAGTCACAAGAGGAAGGGTTATGTGTATAAAGGAAAGACGACGAGGAAGAACACAACGTGCTCAAAGAAAATTAAATGTCCATTCAAGCTAGTATTTAGTAAGTGCAAAAAAAAAAAGAATGGATGGGTTCTATCTATGGATAAGGTGGCAGGTCATCATAACCACCCTCGTACGGATGATCTTGAAGTACATGCAATGGCTGCAAGGCTCACTCCTCAAGAAATGGAGAAATTAGCTAAATTTAGGAGAATGGGAATTTCACCACTTAACATGCTTCGCTTACTAAAGGATGATAACAAGGATAATGTATCATCTTTGACCGCCATTTACAATGCAATTTAGAAAATTAAAAGGAATGAATGGAAGGATAGACAAGTGATGCAACAATTGTTTTTTTTTTTTTTTGCGCTAAAGAGAAAGGCTACGCGGTTCAAAAGAAGGTAGGTCCAGAAAATGAAATAACGCATCTCTTCATTCCGTATCCGAAAAGTGTTCAATTGGCTTAATGCTTCCATCAAGTTCTTATAATGGATTGCACTTACAAGACTAACAAATAGGAGATGCCATTGTTGAACATTGTTGGTCTTACCTCGACGAAGTCACCATTTACCGTTGCTTTTTGTTTTCTAGAAGATGAGCAAGAACCAAGTTACACTTAGGCGCTACAACAGGTGAAGGCCATATACTGAGATGATGATATCCCCGCGGTTATAATGACGGACAACGATGTAGCATTAATGAACGCAATAGAGAGAGTCTTCCCATTAGCACATAATATGCTTTGTACGTTCCATATATGGTGTAATGTGATGAATAGGTGCAAGCCTCAAATTTGTCTACCGAAAAGGAAAGCATTTGAAGATATTAGTAAGCTACCGGAAGATGAACAAGCGGATGCAAAAGAGGAATTCAATAAACAATACAAGATGAATCACGCTAAATGGGTTGCTTTCTCTAGTGAATGGGAGTCATTAACCTGGTCTCTCACCGAAGAAGAGTATAATCTAAATCTTGCGGAATTTATCGAACATTAGTCTAGCCCCGAATATCCCGAGGATATTGTAACGTATGTGGTTAAGCAATGGTTGGAACCGCACAAAGAGCGCTTCGTTTATGCATTTACCAACCACCATATACACTTTGGGAATCAAGCGACAAGTTTGGTAGAATCAGCTCACCACCGGTTGGAGAAAAATCTTTTTGGATATGTCGATAATTTTGTGATTGTGTTTAACGCAATGGAGAATTACTTCAACCGCGAGATTGATAAAATTAAAGAGAAGTTTCAAAAAATCCGCATCATGAAGTACAAAAGGATTGTACAAAAAGATGGTAACATCAAGAAAATGGAGGACCTTCGGTTGTTCAAGGGACTCCATTATAATGTTTCACGTGCTTGCATTAAGAGGTTAATGGTAGAGGTGAATTTGATTGACATATGAGGAACCAGACCGAACGAGGTGTCTGTTTGCAACATGATGAAGTCTATGGGACTCCCTTGTTGCCATATGATAGTTAAGTATGAACATGGCATAATCCCTCTAAGCGATATAGATCCATATTGGCAACAATTAAGTTTTGTCCCTCCTCCGAAGGGCGATGTCGGAGAAGAGTTTGGTGACAATGAGATGGGAAGAATCGTTATCGAGATGTGTTGGAACATGAACAAACTCTAAAAGCAAATCTTTTAGGATGACATGCGGCCAATCGTTTATCCACACACTTCGGAGAATGTGCACGAACCGAAAAATGGTAAGGGAAAAGGTAGGCCAAGCACCAAAGAAACAAAAAAACAAGTAAGAGAATATGAAAAGGTGTTGTCTAAGAGGAAAAGTGAAATGACCCCTTTTACTAGAGATCCTTGTGGGCATGAGCATACCGCGTCGAAGTACCAAGAAGATTCTAAGAAAAGGTCTAGGAATATTATGGAAAAGGGCGAAACAAGTGAACGGGATATGAAGAAAAAAGGACCGATGTTACGCTCGCAACCAACCCCACCTACTCCATCGTAACCTAGCCAACCAATTTAACGAGACGTGAAGCTTAGGGATCCAATATGCCGCATCCAAGAAAGAAGTCGACCAATTGATGATACACCACCTTTTGTTGATAAAAGGTACTTGGAAGAGCTACCTCCATATATTAGAAAGTACGTCATATCCACCGATGGCATCCCTCCGGATGCTAATTGCGGATTCCACGTTGTCGCACAACAAATAGGGCTTTCACTCAAGGTGCGAAGCTATATAATGATAATCAAATCACTTATGTCCGGCAAAGGTTGTTGATGAAGCTAAAGGACAAACTGGAATTTTACAAGACAATTTTGTCCGATGGGGATGCTAGTCTCAATGTGCAGTTTGTTAGGTATCAAATGCGTCTCCACGTGGGGGATCTAATCACAAGGGATCATTGGATGGGCATTCCGATATGTGGGCACTTAATCGCCGAAGCATTCAATTGCGTGGTTCACTATTTCTCAAAAGGTGCTAATTTCACATACACTCCGAAAACAAAAATATGTGTCGAGAAACTTAGACGTAGGAGAGTGGTGATTGAGTTTGTTAACAACAACCATTTTATAGGCCTCTGGTTAGAAGACGATTGTCCACTGCCTCTGATATGCGGACACTCTTATTGGCAAGGATTTAACCCCGACACAATGTTGGGTTGGTGCATTATGTACGAGCATAACATGGAGATGTGGAAAACTTTGAAGGATTCGGAAAAAATCATACACGAAGGTTCAATTTCCCTTGCGGATGATTAAATATACCATTAATTAAACTAAGTATGCTTTGAACATCAACATAAGAATCAAAGATTGTGTTTTTTGGAATTATGTCTTATTTTTGGGTTATGCTTTGAACATTTTCATAAGAATTAGAGATTGTTATTTTTGGAAAAAAAAATTTCATATTGGAACTTAGATTACATGACATCGCCGACAGTGAGACAACAAGACTTAAGTTCGGTTAGGAAATGAAATTAGAGGACATTGCCGAACTAAAACTACATAACATTTAATATCCGAAACGCGTTATGAAAAAGTCTTTAAGGATGCGGAAATGATCTTCTTATTTGAAATCCTTTCTCTTCCATCTTAGCCATTCGTTTTTTGATGTTAAAATGATTTCGGCGAATCCTTCACCCCTAAGTCGATACCGCCTTACAATACGAAATAAAGCCATAAATTCCACAACGCTATCTCTAATCTTTCCGAATCGAATGAACAAAGCTATATGATCACGGTTATGAGGGTTTGTTGTGTCAGAGCAGAATTTCTCATGAATTTTCCCCCAATAACTTTGACTCATAATACCATTCGTTCTTCACCCTTCTTTGGATAGTATAGTATGTAGTTTCTGCAAAGAGAAAGATCTTCATCTAGAGTAAATTTAGGAGTAGTAGCTGCCATTTTTAGAAGATTTTGAGACAAAATGTTAACTATGAGACACATATTTATACCAATGAGGTGTATAACGGCTATAAAAATAGCTGTTTCTTGAAATTTGTGTTATTCAAATTTCAAAATAGATAGTTCGGTTACATAAGAAATGCATCGACAAAACCGAAATCAGAGGTTTGGTTACCTGGAAACTTTACATGTATAACCGAACTAGGTTGTCCTGAAGTTCGGTTGGTTCTGTAAATCCAAGGTAACCGAACAGTGCAAACCACCAAACTACAAAGTTACAGTGTAATGTTCGGTTACCTGGTAAATCATAGCAGGTAACCGAATTTAGGAAAATTATCTCTGATTTTTGAGATACAAAGTTTGGTTACCTGGTATTATTTTGCAGGTAACCGAGCGCAAAAGTTCGGCTACCTGCAAAATAATATAAGGTAACCTAACATCACACTGAAACTTTTGAAATTTTGTTGTTGTGAGTTCGGTTAGATTGTAAAATCTGCGAAGTAACCGAACTTGTGGACCACCAAGTTCGGTTGTCTGCAAAATAATACCATGTAACCGAACATTACACTGTAACTTTTGAAATTTTGTTGTTGTGAGTTCGGTTAGATTGCAAAATATGCGAAGTAACCGAACTTGTGCACCACCATGTAACCGAGCATGTGGCTGATTTACATATGATTGTATTATCTCAGAGTTACAGATTTTCCTAATGTGCGAAGACACAATTGTTCTCACCATTATGAATACATGCGCCCATCTCATATATCTAGTATATTAGACTAAGGGGTGTCCAAAAATAATGCCTATTTTTATGTATCGAAATTTGAGTTCCATGAAACGTGCATATATCATCCAATCGCATGTGTAAACTATCATCTAACGTATAAATAGAGTATCCGTGTCATCTTGTATCGAACTTTAGAAATTTGAATGTGATAAGACCATGAGTTGAGAATATCCATGAGTACGACCGAGTAATGTGGAAAGGTGGCCGTGAATGCGCCATGAGAAATAAGAAAAGTTGGCCTCGAATACACCATGAGAATTGAATAATAGCCCCGAGTTGGGTTAGGCTCCATGCATGGATTGATGCCAAACAGTCGAGAGATAGGCTGGTTACGTGCATGTCTTAACGAAGTGCACCAATAGCCCCGAGTTGGGTTAGGCTCCGTGCATGGCTTGATAAAGTGCACCAAGCAGCCGAGAGATAGGATGGGCTTCGTGCATGGCTTAACGAAGTGCACCAATAGCCCCGAGTTAGGCTAGGCTCCGTGCATGGCTTGATTAAGTGCACCAAACAGCCGAGGGATAGGATGGGCTCTGTGCATTGCTTAACGAAGTGCACCAATAGCCCCGAATTAGGCTAGGCTCCGTGCATGGCTTGATGAAGTGCACCAAACAGCCGACAGATAGGCTGGGATCCGTGCATGGCTTAATGAAGTGCACCAATAGTCCTGAATTGGGCTAGGCTCTATGCATGGCTTGATGAAATGCACCAAACAGCCAAGAGTTAAGTGGGGCTCCGTGCATGACCAATTAAATGCACGATATCCCTAAGCATGACAAATGAGTAAAGCCCCAAGCATGACTAAGCTACGAATACGACCGATAAAATGAAAATAGCCGAGCGGTGAGATTAGATGGCCTTGAATGCACCATGAACTGAGAATGGACACTAGTACGGCTGAGTGATAAAAAAAAAAGGGTGGTCCGGAATGTACCATGAAAAAATGTAAAAGGGTGGTCCCGAATGTACTATGAGAAGTGAAAAATAAAATAACAATAAAACAGATAGATAACTCGAATGCGCCATGAATTAAGTCAGCGTCGAACGCTGAGCGATGATACAATCCGGTTATGAGTAAGTCTATGAGATGATGATGATGATGATGATGATGATGATGATGATGATGATGATGATGGAAAAAAAAAAAAGGTGTAGGGCTGCCACAATATTTGAAAATTATTTCATATATGAGATATGACCAAGTATGAATGAGATTATTAGTAAAGGATTATGACAAAGCTCCCACAACTTAGTATGAATGAAAAGACGCAAGCGCTAACTCATGATCATAGTTATCCACCACGTCTCGAGCGTATTTAAAGTGGTATGAAGGGACTTACCTCCAGAAATCCCTTTGAAGCCTTGCATGGGAGGTGAGCAAGCCAAATGCCATACACTCGTCCGCCAACTTCACCTATTTAAGCGCGTCTGATAATTCCGCATACCAAGTAACTATACAGATTTGCCACAAAAAAGGGTAGAGTCGCCTCTCCCCGAGTCAGAAATAATACGTTTGATTTAAATAAATTAACACACTTCAAGCCCCTTGAAAGCAAAGCCACTGACCCGATTTCACCCACTAAGCGGACAATTGCGAATGTAATTTCATGCTTATGATCACCCATCTTTACCGACATCGCCAAATGATTCCAATAATTGTGCACAGATGACAACCCCCTCAACTAACGGCGAGTATGCTGAGCGCATATCATTTAACGCCGGATTGAACAATCGTGTCGGCCTACATATGCTCGAAATGTGAAAATTTGTAAGTACCCACTGTTCACGATGTCGTTAAGAAGCAAAAAAGAAGGTAGTACACCGCTCCTATGAGCTTCCATCTCAAGACGATCGACATTTATCAGTCGGAAATATCAAAGTGTATTTTCACTATCAAAATGATCACATACGGCGGAGTACGTTCATTAGATGATTGAGGTGCTTCATCTCAAAACCCAAGCAAACTCGGGTCATAATAACGAAATAATACTTTAAAAAAATGAAGTAATTGATCAAAGAACAATACTTACCATGTGGTTGACATATGCAAAACAAGATTAAAATGTTCCTACAGATTATTAGAAGATTTTACTTACACAATATGCATGAATTGTCAAATCAGTTAAGCGCTAAACACCGCCTACCATACAGGCACACATAACTAACATCTAGGGGTTATACTGATGCAACCTGAACACCCAATAGTTATACTTTCGCTTAATTAAGAAGTTTACAAAACCAATACACATTGAAGATGTGCGGGTTGATTTACACTTAAATAATAAATATAGAAAGCATACGCATCAGAGGCGCATAATAACGAGTCATATATCGTAGCTCTAGCACTCAAATAAAGGCCAGAATCATGTTACTTAGGAGACGTGCAAATTGCACTCATCCGCCCTCCACTTAAACACTTGAATAAAATTCTAGGAGGCGCGCAGGTTGTACTTATCTGCCCTCCACTTGAACGCTTAAATAAGATTTTAGGAAGCGCGCAAGTTGCATCTTTTCACCTCTTACTAGGATCGGTTCCCCAATGTCTAGAGTTGGTCATACCAATTACAACACATCGATCATACCATCTCAGGTGATTACTCAAGATCGGTCTCACTAATAAAAGTCATACCAATACAAAAGTCAGGCCTTGTGAATAATTTTACCAAGATACATAAACAAGTTGTGAGCGGTTATACTAAACACGGATATTGGTAATCCAAATATTTGCAATGAATAACAATACCAATAAGCCTAGCGATTTCCCTTCCGATTCACAAAACAAGTTTATGAATTGTACTTCCTTTTAATGAATGTAAAACATTGTTTCCTAGGACGAAATCTTCACCCATACCCATACATAATCACAATAGCATTCATACGATTTTGTCGATGTCTTATATACGAAGTTCAAAAGATAGACGTTATACTTCGTATTGTAATTCCTTAATACTATGTCTGACTAGAGTATAATCATTCATAGCTTCGCAGTTATGTTTTCAATATGCACGACTTGAAAGATACGTTAGGAATGAAACAGTTCAAGTCAAATATTACTAACCTCAATGGGAAGGATGATGTCGTCTTTGTAGCTATTTACTTCTTCACATTCTTCAAGTCTTCATGTGTACTTGTAAGTCTCATATCCTAGTAACTTTCTAGCTAACTTATACGAAGTTTACTCTAGTAAATAATCAAGCGACTCTTTAAATGAGTTATGGGTCATTAAAATATGACAACCAAACTTGACATACCAACGCTTGGTGGGTTCAACCGAGCTATTCTCTAACAATACTGGTTGATCCAAAACCCATAGTCTTGGTTTACTATTTCCAACACTTTCATTTAAATTTTCAATATTTTAGGACGTCAAAAAAGTATTAGCCAGGACGTCCAAAAATGGGACGAAGGATGTACATAACATGAACTTACGAAGCATACAACGACTGAAGTCACGATGATTTGACTCATTTTCTTCACTTTGTTGCTTATTATGATAGCATCACATGGTACAAGCTCGATAAAACACGATCTTAAAGTTATATATATACACACAAAAAGATGAGTCAATTATCAATTGTGAAATTAATTTCCAACAATTTTTTTGCTTTGTTCTTTAATTAGTGAAGCATAGTTGTTAGTTGTGACGGGAAATGCAGATGAAAATAGATTTATTAGGCTAATTATGTATACATATGAAAATGATTACACTAATTATCTGGCATTTTCATCATCACCAGTATGAGACCATGGTGGTATTGTTGATACTTTTTTTTCCGTCATTGGATGATATCCAACATGTTTTGTGTGGTTTATTTAAGAAAAATACTATACGGAAACAGAGAATTTACTTGAAAGCTTCTAAAAATAATTTTTGAACGAAACGCCTTGGATGATCAGTTTGTTGATTTAATTTCTTGTTTCTCCAGTATTTTTTTTTTCTTTCTTCTTTTTATTCCGGAGGTTTTGGCATTATGTCCCTTCGGTTTTTTTTTTTTTTTATCCATCACACACATACTACTAGCATCTTGTATAAGTTAAATGGGTAAATTTTTAATGGTGCACGAATAACAAAATCACATACAACCGTCAGATGCAACTTATGAGAATGCATCTCGACCACCACTTGTAAATGCCCTTCCATCCATATATGTCAGGTGTAAATCTTAAAAACATATCTGCACCGTTTATGACCACAAGAAAAAAGGAAAAAAAAAAAGAATGTAAATTAAAAACATATCTGCAGCGTTTATGACCACAAGAAAAAAGGAAAAAAAAAAAAAAAGTAAATTGACCAATAAGTCAAGAGCTCGAACCCTTATAAGTACAATTTTCTTTCTCTTTATTTTTGAAAATTTTTGTTAAAGGGAGAGAAAAATGTGATCCGAGGAGAGCAAAAATCGTAGTCGACTCGCTAACTAGGGTCAACTCAGTGTATTTTTTTCACTTGGAATAAGATATCCTTACTTATCACACGCAGTCCTCCCACACGTTCAAGTCTCTTTTCATTATCATCGTTTTGATCTGAATCGGATAAGTAAAAGTGCTAATATGATTTAATAATTATGTAATGACAACGAAAGAGGAATGAGAGTAAAACGAATCATAAATAAAAATTAAAGTTGACGTAAACGACAATAAATCAACAAAGATAAGGAATGAATCACACTGGCAGTCGTAAAAGTGACTATCCTTGATCTTACCATTGAGATGAGAAGTTTTTATTCATCACTATCATAATTATCCGAGATACCGTATGTACATGTTTTTGCTTGTATAATCATAGACGTTGCTTGTTCATGTTTGCACTAAAAGGTTTTGTGACTGGAAAATGGTAAAGTGCCCTTGTTGTTGATATTAAAGAGCAGCGATAATTTCTTTTTATTAATTAAGCAGAGAATCATCAATTTAGCTTTTTTCTTTTTAAGTTCTAGGGTTTCCAAGTTTTGTTCTGACCAACGAGGAAGATGACACTAGTGGAAAATGGGCTATCTGAGACACAATGAAACGACACCAACTAAATCTCGCGGTTCAACTACATGTAGAAAGTGTCGTTGCATAAGGTCAAATTGTCGTTGTATCAGGACTTTTGTTGACTTAGCCAACGACACTTACTTACTGTGCAGCTGACTAAAGTCAAGATGCCGTTATGTCTAGACTTTTGTTGACTTATATAACGACATTACGTGTAGTGGTGGGATATTCCACCTTGTATGGTTGGGAATTGGGATTTGCTCTCGTGTCAAATATCAGACCTCAACCTTATCAATCCCAACGGAGAGAGAGAAACATACTCTTCTCCGCGTCTCCCTCTCTTCTTCTCCCTCACCTTGTTCTTAGATTTAGACTGTTAGAACATCATAAATCTCAAAGATGTATCTATTTTTTATTCTTCTTATTTCTTCTCCTTCTCTCCTTCTCCTCTCCAAATCGAACACTATCTTTGTCAGATCTACTTATCTTCAGCTCTCAATTAAGAACCAGAGAGAAACCATTTTCTTCATGTGACCTTCTTCATCTCTCCGGATCCATTTTCTAATTATCATAAATAATCGACCTTAATGAACCTAAAAACCACCACTATGAACCAAAAAGAAAAACAATCATTAAAATCCCTTCTTCTCATACCATTTCTTTGAAACCCTTACCTTCAAAACAAACCCATTTTCTATTTTTCTGTAACCAATTTCATGTTCGAAAGAAACCCTTTTTATCAGGTAAAAGTAAGTGCTTGCAGTTCAATTTTTCCCTATTCTTCATCATATAGGTTTGATTTTGTTGACTGGGTTTTAATTATCGTTCGATTTTCAATGTAGCAATTCTTAGAAGAACAGTCAAAATCTTCACTTGCATTTTTTTTTTTTGAAGGTTTTCAGCCAATCAGGTATAACTTCTCCCTCACTTTAACTTGTTTCAAATGGATTTGATGTTAATGAAATTATTTAAAGTCATTTGGTGTTACTCTTGTTTTAATTAAGAAAATTAAGGAAATTAGAAGTCAATCATTGAAATTTTTGTCAAAAAAAATTGGGTATTCTTAAGGAAATGGTCCCATGACATTTTGGATGTTGGGTTTGACTTTAATTAGGAAACCAGCCTATTTTTTTGAGTTATAAGTGGAGGGAGTATTTATTGAGTCATCCATAATTTTTGTCAAACTAAATTGGGATTCTTGATTTTGATTTGTTAGTTTTGAGTGGTTTGATTTGTTAGTTTTGATAATTTTTGGTTATCACTGGTGGTGGTGGAGGTTGTATGGACTGATGGTGGTGGTGGCTGGGTGCTTGGAGAGGGAATCAATGAGTTCGATAAAGCATTGGCGGTGGTGGTAACTAGCTCGCTGCTAGTGGTGAAATCAACTAAATCTCATAGATTGAGTCTCAGCTTTCTTAACATTTGGATTCAGCTGATGTTGAGCGTATGGGCCGTGTGGCGAATTAGCTGTATTACATAAGCCTTCACACACTTGCTTATTATTCAAGTATGTAGTATTCATGAATCACAATGCTTCAATCACATCTGCACTAAAGGTCACTTATTCTAATTGTACACATACTTTAAGTTGAATGGTTTAGGAAATAATTTTACTTTCAGCCTAAATAATAGTTAAGCATCATATTAAGTCTAATGATTAGAGAATTTTGTTTAAGAACTTGAATAGGTTGGTGGTCTATTAAGTGATTGGTTATTGGATTGCTTACAACGCACACTTTGGGTAAATAACTTGGGTCCTACACTGCTACTGGTAGTAGACAAAGACAGTAGTAGTATATGTATCACTTGTTGAAGTTATTCTAAATTCCCTGCTTTACAACTAAACTTCGTAAAGGAGCAGTTTATATGCTTACAGTCATTTATATGCCTTGCTCTTTTTATGAACTTTGTATCTGTTGTAATGATCATAGTGAATGTTTCCTGCTTTTGAATAAGTATAATAGGAAGCTAGATAAAGTGAACTATGTTGTCGTCTAACTTAACTTTAAAACTTCTGTGTACTTAGACGTGCTGCATACACAATACTTACACTTTGGAACTTCTATTTAATTTAAGTTTGGATCCGTGTCATGAACTACTTAGTAGCTCTTGTTCTCTTTTCCTTATGAGATCCTTATTTATATATGTATCTGTGCCCAGTACAAGTTTACTTGATTCTATCCAATACCTCTTGGGAATTTAAGAGTTCATTTTTGTTCATGCTTCTTGTATAATGCTATCTAGCTTAGTTGCTCTTTAAATGCCTGATTTGCACTTTCTAGTCTGGCTAGCACCCTTGTTGTAAGGTCTTGCTTGTACATATCTTTACCTGTTTTACCTTCTACTTGTGCAATTTTATGTTTTCAGTTGTTATATAGTAATGGAATTGTTAAGTGCTATTGTGGTGTTCGATTCTACGTTTGTTTCATTTCTCCTTGCTTCTTTGCAAGTTGTATTAATAACTGCATTTTCTAAAGTCTACCTGCTTGCATTTGCACAGGTCAGAGAAAATCCTTTAGGGGCTTTGAGTTCTCTTGTTCACATGTGCATATATATTGCAAGTTGGCATGTAAGGATGGAAGCACATCTAGTAAACAAATTACTTTTGGTGTTTTTTCTATTTTTTATTAATTTTTATCAATTATACTGGACTGGTATTATACAGATTTTGGTTCTCCCCGTTATGAGTAGAAGCAAGCTAAACTTAATTTCTTTTTTATTTTCTGTTGTTAATGAACTTGTTAATCTAAATAGCATCCGTCTATCTAAACAGATCATTATTCGTGTGTGTAACTGTGGATTCTGAAATATTGTGACAGGTCATTACAAGTTTTCCGTCAGCAGATTAAGGACCAGATATAAGTTATTATACTCGCGATCAACTACGACTTCTCAACAAGGTAAAGTTGGTCTGCTGCGTCCCCCATGTGACTCTAGAATTTCTCTTACTTTCTTTTCTTGTTTGTTGGTTGAAGAGTAAGAGTTTAACATGTTTTTCTGGTGTGTTATGGGAAGGTACTAAATGCAGATGATGATATGGTTGATTTGAAGCAATTAGATGAGGATATAGAGGTACTGCAAAGAAGTTAAATGTGGTTATTAAGTATCCAGGTCTCTTCTCGCTTGGTTATTCCTTCAACTCCTTACGTTTGGTGCTTATGTATCTCTTTGTGTTATGTTTTAAAGATCTCAAGATGCTCATCTTACTATGGTTTCTAATGAAATGAGGCAGATGTTTTCAGTTGGTGGTCCTGGAAAACGGTTACAATCACTACTATGTAAGTTTTTCCTCTACTTTTCTAGTGTATGATGGTTATTTTGAAGCTTCTTCAATCTGAGATAATCTTGTGATCAATTTTCAGGCCTCTTAAAAGGGTGAACATGATCTAGCTCTTATGGAATAAGGGTCTTCTTTGGTAGTGTTGTTAGTAAAACTTCTGTCCAGGCTCTTGCTTGACAAGCACCATTAGGTGCAGGGTTACCTAATACTGTAATCTGCACTACCACTAAAAGTTTGGGCATCAGGAATGAAGGGTGAGATCACTTTTATAAGTATTTTCTCATGAAAATATGTGCTCCGAGTTTATCGCACCTTATTTACTTTGTATGGCTTATGTGCTGCAATCTGTGCTTCCGTAGCAATGCTAAGTGTAAGTCATACTCCTCATCACAACTACTTGTTGCTGCTGGGTCATAAGATTAGTGATGCTATTAAGTGCACGATAGCTGCGGCTAAGCTACTCTCATCTACAATCTTATACTGATTCAATGTTGAGTGCTCTTGTATTCCGACTTCATAGTTGCTTTAGTTGGAATCTTTCCAGTAGGTTACACAATCTTTTTTATAGCTAGTTTTTTCAATTGTTGTGATGGTGAAATTAGATATGAGGGAGATGATGAAAGCTATCTATTGTCATGAAGTTACTCGTGTTATTTTCATATTATATTCGACTAGTGATGTAACCTAGCATATAAGGTCTGACATTTCACTCTTATTCTGAATGTAGTTCGATAACCTTTATAGATGGCGTCACCCTCTTCCTGATTGTCTCATGAGGGACACTGATGTCATGGCTCCTGCTAAGATCCTTGTTGTTGCTGAAAATGGATATCTTGGAAAGGGTTGTGCTTCTTCTTTTACGCTAAGTAAGCTGGTGCTCAGGTCATAACCTCTGAAATTGTTGTTGAAATCTTTAGGATTTGTAGCACTTCTTGAATAAACCTTGAACTTATTTAGGACTTCAATCCTTTTTTTTGTATGATTTTGAACTAAATTCATGAATATAATTTCATCTAATAGAATTTTCACTTGTATGGATGAATGAGGTTTTTATTATTTGAAATTCGTTTGAATGTAGATTGTCATTTGAATTTTAGTGATTTAATAATTCAAGTTATTTCAGCCCCGTCAGAACAGCCGACTGCACTAAGTCAGCTATGTCTGATTGTTTTTTTTTATATTAATATATATCAAATCTACGACGAAATCTGAGTGTAGTTCCTAGTGACATCTTGAAAATATCGTAAATTAGAGTCAACTTTAAAGTGTCGTTCCAGAATAAGACACTGAATCTGCGGCACTTTCAACAGCAATTTGAAAGTGTCTTCTAACTCGTATATACGACACTTTCCAACTATCTTAAAACGGCTTTTTTCCACTAGTGTGATATGAATTTTTGAACTCATGCGAGGAATACGTGTGTTAAGTTTAGGTATTTTAGTCCGAGTTTGGGAAATATACCGAGTTGGTCCTAGTTAACTAGTAGATTATGATTTTTGCACTCCTTGGATCACATTTTGCTCTCCCTTTAACAAAAATCTTTTTGAAAGCTCTAAAACTTATTTTTACTATTGTTTTTCAACAATATGTTGAGAGTCACCCACACAGAGGCCCACTATACCCAATATTATATACTCCTTTATCTTTTCTAGCTTTACATCCCAAGTGAAATGCCGAGAGGACCAAGTACATCACAATCTTTTCAATATCAACATATAAGTCTGATACCTTGCGTGATCTAATATAGACAGAGACTGTCAAGAAAATAGCAACCACAAGGTATACACTTGGTATAAAGTTACTAGTTCGAAATCGAACCTAACTATAGGGATCGCCTCAAGTGTTTGGGAATAAAGTACATTGTATTTAATTTTAACTATAGCTAAAACAATATTTATAATTGCTAAAAGTAAAAGTAAAGACACAAAAAGATTTTGTTAACAAGGAAACCGCAAATGCAGAAAAATCCTCGGACCTAGCAGTCTAATTTTGAATACTCTCGTAATTAATCCTCTATACAAAAATCACTACCAACTTCGTATGGTTGAGACCAAGTAAACTACCCCTAGTTACCTGATGTGATTTTTAATTGTTGTTGTAGTATATAATATTCGAACTCTAAGACTTGTGAAGATTAAATTTAAAGATTTAACGAAAATAATTAACAAAAGCGAGAGTTACTGGGTCTAGGATTCCACCGAGTTCATATCATAGGGCTCAATTATTTATTCTCAACAATTATCGCTCAATCAATAAAATAACACCAACTCTTATTTTTCCAAAGTAGATTCTCAAAATATTAGTTATAAATCGTAAGCATGGGACATCAAACATCTAAGCAAGCTTGACCCATCAAATAAAATAATAACTAATTAATTCAAATCATAATTATATTTTAATTAATGCAAAAGTCAAATAGAAAATAAAATCAATTCACCCATGTATGAAACTCGTCTTCCTCCGTCGATCCGTGTCCAGGTTTAGCTTCTCATGATGAAAACACACTCAAAAATATAATTCATAGCTCAAATGGTGTTTTTATTGAAGAAAACTAATAATACAATGAATCTGCAACGCTGTGTTGGCATTACAGAAATCACCGTTACAAGAGTTGTTGCAAATTCAAAATAAGCGTGCCAATCTGACTGTTATGAGTACTGTTTATAAACGACAGTTCTCTGTAACAGTCAGTGGACGTCAAATGTTCTTCTTCTTCTTCTTCCTCTCTGCAGCAGCAGAGAAATCTGCTCTGCAACTCTCTATTCTTCACCCCTATCACTCGATACCCCCCTTTGTGTATCCCCCAACACCTATATATACCTAACAGATGGATATCTCTCGAGTTAATCACCATGCATCTCCACAATAATTCCCGTATCTTTTTGATTCTTTCCATTAGAAGTTACGGAAGATAATTTCGTTTTCTTTCCTTTCTCACCATCTCTGTGCTGTCAAAAACCTTCCAAATATATCATTCAATTAATCAGGAAGATATTCTCCCTTTGTTCTTCACGTACTTCCCAAAAATCTCGTAACTTCTGTTTCAAATTGTAGTCTAAGTCCTACAAGTACACGCAAACATAGCGAATGTTGATGCAAACCCACACAAACTCGGATAGCAAAGAAAATCTCGTGGCTTCCTCATGACTCAGTTTTCCTCAGTTCTACGTATTCATCCCTTTTCTTTCGAAACTAAACCCATTACCAAGCCTGTTTGATCAAAACAGGCCTAAACCACTACTAATCTGTCATTGAGTCGCACCCAAATATCCCCAAAACTCTGCCAGAAAATATCGCAGGTAACTCCGAGACTTCTCACTGTTTTGCTTCAACTCTACAATCCCGGCCAAATTTAATCGATTCCAAGGACCTTACCAGACTTGTTTAACTCCATAACGCTCATCCCAACCAAATCCAGTGATTGAATCTCACTGAAATTCTTCAAGAGTCGAACCCTAATTCTTTTTCCATTAAAATCATTTTCCCGCCAAATAATCAAATTCAAAAGCTTGAAGATGACTGCCCCTTAACCAATTTCAGTGTCCCTTTAGCAATTTGGGGTACATTTAGCAATTCTTGGGGTGCGAATAGTAATTTGTGAGGTAAAAGGAGTAATTTTGGGTTGTAAATAGTGAAAACTCCTGGGGTGACTTTATCAACTCCTTCGGGTGCCTTTATCACATTTCTGGGGGTGCCCTTATCCAAGATTTGGGTGCCTTTATTACTTTATTGGGACCAAATAACACTATTTCGAGCAACTTTCTCCATAAGAGCTTATTCCCTTCAAAAGACATAAAATAAGTTTATTAGCAATAAAATGAGGCCTAGCTAATGTAATTATGGGTGAAAATATGTTGGATTTTCGTGCTCATCAAATTCCCCCATACTTACATTTTGCTAGTCCTCGATCAAAACAGAAGAGGACCTGCTACACAACTGGTCATATAATAAGAGAGAGTTAGACCCGCTACACAGCTGGTCATGACAAATGCCATACACAAGACTCGCGACACAATTTTTTTTTTTAGAGACCCGCTACACAGTTGGTCATAACATGCAAGAAAAAAGAAAAGACCCGCTACACAGCTGGTCATAACCCTGACAATTATAAAATATTTTTTTATAGACCCGCTACATAGCTGATCATTCAATTTTATTTTATTTTTGACCCACTCAACAGCTGGTTCCTGAAAAAAGTAAGTAAAAAGTTAACCACTCCCCCACACTTAAACATTACATTGTCCTCAATGTAACTGAGTCATCCAACGCAAAACTTAAGATGGGAAATTCATAAGATGCAAAAAGTAAACGAAAATGTAAAAAAATAAAATAAAAATACACCTACTGGAATATACAAAAAAGATCCCCATAAACTAACAACCTGAAAATTTGGGGATCAACCCAAAATAAAACATTTACAAATGACAACTTCATACTTATGTTATAACGATGCGGAGACACTAAAACTATCAAAAACAGAGACTTACCTCCAAACCAAGTTTTTACAACACATGGAAGTGTGTAAAGAACATAATATGGGGATACTATTGGGACTGGGAAATTTTCAATTGGCTCATGCACGGTTGTTGATGGTGGTTTTTAAACAAAGGGTAAAATCGTAAAACCCCAAATAACCTAATGTCACCGGTGACACATTTATTAGAAATTTTAATGCATGTAGTCAGTAATTAAACATGGGTATTTTTTCAAATTAGGGTTACAACGAACAAAACCCTAATTCCCCTCCGTGCCAATGGTAAATCATGCCAGCCACACCTAGCCCAAGCTATCCGCACCTCTGTGCCAATGGCAAATCATGTCAGCCACACCAAACGCGCCAAAACATGCCAACCATGCTAGCCGCACCCCTGTGCCAATGGCAAATCATGCCAGCCACACCAAACGCGCCAAAGCATGCCAACCATGCTAGCCGCACCTATGTGCCAATGGCAAATCATGTCAGCCACACCTAGCCCAAGCTAGCCACGCCATGCCAAACGCACTCTGCCTTGGCCCTAACTACGCTACCACGCCAAGCCAAACACCCTTACCTTGGCACTAGCCGCACCTCTGTGCCAATGGAAAATCATGCCAGCCACACCAAACGCGCCAAAGCATGCCGACCATGCTAGCCGCACCTCCGTGCCAATGGCAAATCATGCCAGCCACACCTAGCCCAAGCTATCCGGTCATGCCAAACGCACTCTGCCTTGGCCCTAGCTATGCTAGTCACACCAAACGCGCCAAAGCATGCCAACCATGCTAGCCGCACCTCCGTGCCAATGAAAAATCATGCCATCCACACCTAGCCCAAGCTAGCACATGCCAAATGCACTCCGCCTTGGCCCTAGCTACGCTGGTCACGTCACGCCAAGCCAAACACCCTTACCTTGGCCCTATCCGCGCCATGCCAAAGTAGCGCCCGCGCCTAGGCTTGCAAACCGTGCAACCTAGGCCAAATTGGCCACGCATGCCATTGGCACATGCCAACACGCATCGTTGGTAGCTTTTCTTACCAAACTGTGGCCCTAATGGCCGAGCATGCCATTGGCACATGCCAACATGCCCGCTGGTAGATTTTGTCACCAGGACGTGGCCCTAATGGCCGAGCATGCCATTGGCACATGCCAACACGCTCGCTGGTAGCTCTCCTTACCAAACCGTGGCCCTAATGGCCGAGCATGCCATTGGCACATGACAACACGCATCGCTTTTCTTACCAGGCCGTGGCCCTAATGGCCAAGCATGCCATTGGCACATGCCAACACGCTCGTTGGTAGCTTTTTTCACCAAGCCGTGGTCCTAATGGCCACGCATGCCATTGGCACATGCCAATACGCATCGCTGGTAGCTTTTCTTACCAGGCCGTGATCCAAATTGGCCACGCATGCCAAACATGCACGCTGGTATCCCAACTTGCAAGCCGTGCAACCTAGGCCAACTTGGCCGTACACGCCATTGGCACATGCCAAAACCCACGCTGGTAGCCTAACTTGCAAACCGTGCAACCTACCACCAAGGCATTCCACACATGCCACACACACGCCACTAGCAGCTCTGGCATTGCCACTTGCGCTCGAGGTGCAACCCGCAACAAAGGCATTCTGCACATGCCACACGCGCCCCTAGTAGCGCCACTTGCACTCAAGGTGCAACCAACACTCGAGACATCAACACAAACTGGGGGATGCTTTCCAGGGTCTTGGTTTGGCGGTCACAGCATGTAGCGTACACTATGCTCACATTAAGAAAGCGTGAATAGGAATAAAGCGGTCAAATAAATGAGGAAATAATGGTGAAAACGTTTTTTACCCATAAACACCTTGATGTTACCACCTCCTCACATTATTTCACCCTTTACTCTCTTCCTTTATGAGGCCAGGGTACGTTTCAATATCGACTTGTATAAATAGGTCTTACCTATTTCCACCAGACGACAAGTCTCGGTCAGGAGAAAAATACAACACTCTCAGAAAAGGCAACTTTGCAAGCTCTCCAACAAGCTTTCATCTCTTGCAAGCTTCCGAAGCTTTCACTTTTACGATACAAGTCGAGACACTACTCTCCCGAGTATTCTGGTCTCAACACCTTTCTTTGCTTCCCTCCCCAAACCAACCCTTCTCCTCCACTTTGTGACCGAAGCAAGTCTGGAACGGCCATTTCTTGGTTTAGGCCGGACTTGTACAGATTGATCTCTCGAATCTAGAAAGTGCTCACGTGCAGCATATCTTTTTAGGGTTTAAACCAGTTTCTCACTCACCTACCGAATTTACCAAAATCGGCGGAAATGATTTTTACCCATAAACAACGGTATTAGAAATAGGCAAATCCTATGGGTATTTAGATGCAAAGTATTCCAACAAAATTTTAGAAGCACACAATACTAACCCTAAATTAGGTAACTTTTGGAAGTCTAGGGGACTATAAATAACCTCTAAGTTCGGTGAATTATCTTGTGAGATAGATTCATCTATGGAATTAGGAAAATCATCTACCCAATCATCCACAGGGTCATCTACAAATTCTGTCTGGAACAGAGAGTCACTACAAGACTGATCATCATCATCATTAAATAATTTGGGGATACTATTGGGAATGGAAAATTTTCAATTGGCTCATGCACGGTATTAGAAATAGGAAAATCCTCTGGGTATTTAGATGCAAAGTATTCCAACAAAATTTTAGAAGCACACAATTCTAACCCTAAATTAGGTAACTTTTGGAAGTCTAGGGGACTATAAACAACCTCTAAGTTCGGTGAATTATCTTGTGATATAGATTCATCTATGGAATTAGGAAAATCATCTACACAATCATCCACAGGGTCATCTACAAATTCTGTCTGGAACAGAGAGTCACTACAAGGCTGATCATCATCATCATTAAATAATTTTTGACATTCCAGAATTCTCAATCTTTGTTCCAAACTAGGTGGTGTGTATTTGTAGTACTTCTCATATATCATTAGAGGAGATTCTTCGCTTACCTCATGTGGAGCAGAAACTCCATACCATTGCCTATGCTTATATTCACCAAGCGTCATCTCAAATGAGGTTGCCTGATAATTTGAATTTCTACGCTTATATTCCGCCAGCGTCATCTTAGGTGACGTCTCCTCGGAAGGAGTCATCATCCCAAAAAGTCCCTGAAAAGAAATACAAAAAGAAGCGCATAAAAAGGAAAACAAAAATCTAAAATGAAATGAAAATATGGTACAAAATAAAAATAAACCTAAAAATTAATCTAAAAACAAGTCCGTGTCGGCGGCGCCAAAAATTGATGTGATTTTTAATTGTTGTTGTAGTATATAAGATTCGAACTCTAAGACTTGTGAAGATTAAATTTAAAGATTTAACGAAAATAATTAACAAAAGCGAGAGTTACTGGGTCTAGGATTCCACCGAGTTCATATCATAGGGCTCAATTATTTATTCTCAACAATTATCGCTCAATGAATAAAGTAACCCCAACTCTTATTTTTCCAAAGTAGATTCTCAAAATATTAGTTATAAATCATAAGCATGAGACATCAAACATCTAAGCAAGCATGACCCATCAAATAAAATAGTAACTAATTAATTCAAATTATAATTATATTTTAATTAGTGCAAAAGTCAAATAGAAAATAAAATCAATTCACCCATGTATGAAACTCTTCTTCCTCCGCCGACCCAGTGTCCGGTTTTAGCTTCTCATGATGAAAACACACTCAAAAATATAATTCATAGCTCAAATGGTGTTTTTATTGAAGAAAACTAATATTACAATGAATCTGCAATGCTATGTTGGCGTTACAAAAATCACCTTTACAAGAGTTGTTGCAAATTCAAAATAAGCGTGCCAATCTGACTGTTACGAGTAATGTTTATAAACGACAGTTCTCTGCGATAGTCAGTGGACTTCAAATGTTTTTCTTCTTCTTACTCCTCTCTGCAGTAGCAGAGAAATCTGCTCTGCAACTCTCTATTCTTCACCCCTATCACTCGATACCCCCCTTTGTGTATCACCCAGCACCTATATATACCCAACAGATGGATATCTCTCGAGTTAATCACCATGCATCTCCACAATAATTCCCGTATCTTTTTGATTCTTTCCATTAGAAGTTACGGAAGATAATTCTGTTTTCTTTCCTTTCTCACCATCTCTGTGCTGTCAAAAACCTTCTAAATATATCATTCAATTAATCAGGAAGATATTCTCCCTTTGTTCTTCACGTACTTCCCAAAAATCCTGTAACTTCAATATACCCTGTTTAATCGAGTTTATACGGAAATCTTTCCCTTTTTATCTCCTACACGTTTCAAATTGTAGTCTAAGTCCTACAAGTACACGCAAACATAGCGAATGTTGATGCGAACCGACACCAAACTCGGACAGCAAAGAAAATCTCGTGGCTTCCTCATGACTCAGTTTCCCTCAGTTCTACGTATTCATCCCTTTTCATTCGAAACTAAACCCATTACCAAGCCTGTTTGATCGAAACAGGCCTAAACCACTACTAATCTGTCATTGAGTCGCACCCAAAACTCCCCAAAACTTTGCCGGAAAATATCACAGGTAACTCCGAGACTTCTCACTGTTTTGCTTCAACTTTACAATCCCGGCCAAATTTAATCGATTCCAAGGACCTTATTAGACTTGTTTCACTCCATTACGCTCATCCCAACCAAATCCAGTGATTGAATCTCACTGAAATTCTTCAAGAGTCGAACCCTAATTCTGTTTCCATTAAAACCATTTTCCCGCCAAATAATCAAATTCAAAAGCTTGAAGATGACCGCCACTTAACCAATTTCAGTGTCCCTTTAGCAATTCTTGGGGTGCGAATAGTAATTTGTGAGGTATAAGGAGTAATTTTGGGCTGTAAATAGTGAAAACTCCTGGGGTGTCTTTATCAACTCCTCCGGGTGCCTTTATCACATTTCTGGGGGTGCCCTTATCCATGATTTGGGTGCCTTTAGTACTTTACTGTGACCAAATAACACTATTTCGAGCAACTTTCTCCACAAGAGATTATTCCCTTCAAAAGACATAAAACAAGTTTATTAGCAATAAAATGAGGCCTAGCTAATGTAATTATGGGTGAAAATACGTCGCATTTTCGTGCTCATCATTACCTAGCTTCCTCAGTATCCCTGCACCTACAACCAATCTGGCCAACGCATGAGAATCATAAGATAAAGTCCACTATATTAAGTTGCTTCAGTCTCTCTAAAGACTTTAAGCAATCAACCCTTTAGATTGTCTTCCAAATAGTAAAGGACTAATCTGTTTGGTAACCACTCTTCTTATCTCAAGAAGTTATTCAGAGATATTATAGTTGACCATGACAAAGTCTTTTCTGTTTAAAATAAATTAAACTCATTTTTCGGGTTTAGATCTTCCAATATCTGGATTAACAAGTTAACCCTATCAAGTCAAACAAAACTACCAGATTCAGATACTAAAGAGTACCACCAAATGATAGCTTGTCGATCTAACTACGATTAGCAATAACAAGTCTATCAAAGATAAACTGGATCTAGTCGGATCCCATCCGATCAAGTTTGTGCACGAAGTAAATCACAAAGATACGAAACAAATAAGAAAATCTTCTTGTCTTCAATCTTCGTTAGTCTTTCTGGACTTGCACAATAACAAACTTGATTCCAACTTATGATCAGTCATGCACAGAACAGATTCTGTTAACAATGGATGATCACAATTCAATGTCAGATCTAAAATCAGATATGCACTACCCCTAATCTCTTGATCTAGTATGAGTGACCTTATGTCAGAAGAGAAGGATTTCAAGAATAATTAAACTATGTACAATCAAGAGTTAACAACCGTTAGTCAATCAAATCAATAATCGAAAACTAAAATAACAATACATATTCTAGTATCCCACCAATGGTATAGACGCTTCTTGATCCCATAGAAGTTTTTAAACTGGCAGACGTAAGAGATTTATCCTAATTAGGTTACTCTCCTCTCCAAGATAGTATTACAAGTAATACTATTAGTCGGCCACAGTTGTGACAATGAAACGAAGTGTCTGCCTCAAGATAAGTTTGTAAGAATAACAAACTTCACTATTTATAGACCAAGGTAGTTTGAACACCAAGGAATTTCCATAAACGAAAAAATTCTCAAGATATGCAATAAAGCACCCGAATTCGGTTTTGTCTAATTCCAACCAATATCCAACTATATAACCAAAATACCTTTGGACAACTCAATATTAGCTAGCGTTTAACCAATATATCTTTCCAGACATATTTTTTGCTTGCTGGTAAAATAAAAACATATACATTCGAAAATCTTAAAACATTCTCAAACATTTCAGTTTTGGAATCTCACCTTGAGTATCATGAAATATCTTTGAACAATAAAAAATAAGATTTATGCTCATGTTCAAATTACTCATTATGTCCACATGTTGAACTTTCCTATTTTGCAAACCCTAAAGTGTACGTGGCTTAAGGAAATCAGTTTTGCCTATTGGGACCGGTTCTACCTTAACTCCCTACATAGGTTAGGATTGGTTCTACCTTGACTCTCAATATAGGTAGGTATCCGTTCTACCTTGACTCCCGATATAAGTTAGAATCGGTTCTACGTTAATTTCCTATACAGGTTACGATCGGTCAAACCTTAGATCTTCAATGAAAACTGGACCTTCAATCCTATTGATTTCTTTCAATTACGGAACATGTTCGTAAGTCTACTTTCTTAAACTCATGTAGTTAAACATAGTTTTCTAGGCATGAAATCAAACCTATGTTCACTACACAATCTAGTAACGAGTTACAAAGATTATGTTGATGTCGCAATTCCGAAGTTCAAAAGATAAGCATTATACTTCGTAATTCAATATACCAATATGAAACATTCACAGTTATTGATATATAGTTTTCTGACACTTTGATCATAATAAGATGATCAAGTCTCCAATATTAGAGTTTCATATGTTAAACTTTGCATGTTATGTATTCGATCAAAAACAACTTAAAAGCTTACGATGTATAAATGGAAACAAGTCAAGTCATGTATCACTAACCTCAAGTGGAACGATGATGTCTACTTTGATGTCGACACATCTTCGGATTCTTTAGGTCTGCAGAGTAATACTTGTATGTCTCAACATTTCTAGTCTTCCTAATCTAACCTAACGAAGTTGATTCTTGTGATCTAATCAAGTGACTTATGAGTTTTGATACTAAAATATGACAACCAACCTTGACATATCTATGTTTAGTGGGTTCAACCGAGCAGTGCTGTAACACCAACCACTAGCTATTTGCCCAACAATGCCTTTTACTTGCATTCAACCACTGTAAGTTAGGCGTATTTTATACCATAATTGTAGAAAGTGCTTTAAGTTTTCCAAAGAAAGCATAGCCGATTTAATTTCATATGTATTATTTAGTGATACTTAACAACAAAAAAGAAATTATGCCAAGCATTCCACTAAACTATGCTAAAATTGCCCACTCATATGGAAGTGGATCCTAGGATTTTTATATGGGTCCATAATTCCTAAATAGATTTATCATAATTACTCACTAGGACTTAGGATTTTGGGAGAGTTTGGATATATATATATGGTTTATTTAAAATGATTTTTTTTTCGGAAGCTCTATTCAGCCCACTGTATCACACAATTAAACTCATTTTTTTATTTTGGCAATAATTTTTCTTATGCTATTAGGGTATATATTAGCAATAATTTTTCTTATATAATAACTGGGATATAGTCGTGCAATAGGGAATTGTTCCCAACGAAAAAAGGGTCATAAAATATGAATGGCAAAAGGGAAACAGAGAACACAAAGATTAGAGTGGTTCGGTCACTTGACCTACGTCCACTATGAAACCCCATAGGGGTGAATTATATTTAGAAATCTCAATGCTCAGTGAGATAAGAATACAGTTACACTTGTGATTCCTATATATATATATATATATATATATATAGGACGAAGATGAACAGCAAACCTAGATGATAACAAACTAGGTAAACTTATCCAGCTACAATACCTGATTTATTAGCTAGAAAGCCTAGAATCATAATCATGTATGACTTAGTCATGTGAATGATAACTAACCACCTCAGCTATCTCGGTGGCTATGTGTCTTACATTCCAATACCCCTCAAGTTGAACACGGAAAGAAATGCAGTGTACCACTTGGTCAAGAACGATCTTTATTGTGTCATAAGAGTGGACTCTAACCAGTGTTCCACCTTGGTTGGAATTGATAAAAAAGATAAATCAACAATAGTGGTTTGTTCAACTTAAATACCATAATTGTTTTATTAATTAGTTTCACTAATTGCACATAATAAATAATCTATTCATTATAAAGTGACACAGTATCCAACTTGGCTCCCCTGGTTTAACATTTTATGTTGTCGTTACAACATCGATAACATCGTAGTGTGGAAGATGTGGTTGGTTGTTTTTAACACTTTTGATAAAGGAAGGTACCATATATTTCAGGGATGATATCATACAAGACAATATTTCCATGATCGTAGTTGGATCACCCAAATGGTACCCCTGTTATCTTTTTGACAAAAACCAAATATTTCGAGGATGATACCGGAATGTATAAGACAATATGATCATGATTTGTTTGATCACCCGTATTATATAAAGGCAAGCTGGTGTACCAGCGTGAGAGAACATTATCGCTCTCTCAAGTACTATTACATTCTTTTTCTGAAAGACCAGCATTCTAAAATATTTGTTTGAAAATTAGGTTTGTTCATCAAAATCATCATAAAAAACTCTAAATCATAAATCTAAATTTCGCTTCCGATGTTTAAAGAATATTTTTATATTTTACATTCTCAAATCATGAGACCTCTTGATGACAAATCAAAAATATCAAAGTATGGATCAATATGTATAGGTTTCATTTTTGGGTTAGAAGGTAGAGTAGACACAGATAGGTAGATCACACTTGAGAACATGGTGAGAATACTTCAATAATTTGGTCAAGAGATAAGGTCAAAATTTTAAGATTAACTTTCTATAGGACTAATTATATCGGCTTCGATAGGATATGACTAAAATATGGATTAATAAAAAAATTTCAAGTAAGACAATTGCAAAACATAGTTTGGCTAACTCTACCTATGTAAAGAGTGGTCAAGATTTGTCCTTCCTCAATTGCTATGTTATGTGAGAAGAAGGTGATATCTAAGGTTGAGGTATAATTCAAATCTATTAGATTATTCATACCATTTACAATTGGATGCCTTGAAAAAATTGACGTGTTGTTATTATTATTAATAAGGATACATTGACCACACTTGCGCAAATAGCTCACTTCGCAAATGATTGGTGTTGCCTATACTGTCTAGAATGCAACGAGGAATTTGAGGAAACAAGGCACCAGAAGCAGTGTCCGGAGTATTTTGGATATAGTAACTTAGACCCGATGTAATACTTATGTTTTTTTTTTTTTTTTTTTTTAGTTTTTCCAAAATCTATTTATTTAAGAAAAATGAACATTACAAATACATAACATCAACAAAAATTAGACAGATTGCGTTTGACAATAATGGCTACTGATGGTCTGGAAACGACAAAGAAAGGAATTGTTGTAGAAGAATTGTTGGGATGTACAACGGATTACTTGATACGAATGAAAGAGGTATAATTATTTATGGAATCACATAAATGAGTAGAGAAGATGACATCAAGTTTAAAGTTAGATGTTAAAAAAAAAACAAGATATATAAACGTTGGTGGAAAATCATGTCACATTGATATGCAGCATGTGGAGACTTTTCATTGATTAGTTGATTTCGGATGGACATATTTTCAAAAAATATTTAAACTTCCATGTTCATGTGTCTTGAACCTAAATAAAAAATTGGAAGTTAAGATTATATTTCTTTCGTTTGAGAAAATCTCCGGTAAAATATTAAAGGAAAAAACTCAGTGTACCGGGTTGCTAGTATATATATATAGGATGAAGATGAACAGCAAACCTAGATGATAACAAACTAGGTAAACTTATCTAGCTACAATACCTGATTTATTAGCTAGAAAGCCTAGAATCATAATCATGTATGACTTAGTCATGTGAATGATAACTAACCACCTCAGCTATCTCGGTGGCTATGTGTCTTACATTCCAATACCCCTCAAGTTGAACACGGAAAGAAATGCAGTGTACCACTTGAACGATCTTTAGAGGAGGACACAGTATGGTAACAACTTTGAACAGCAACACCAATCGGCTTGGACGGCAACACCACCAAAAGCAAAATAACTAATGTTTGATGAAGCAGCAGAAAAGGTCTTCAGTTTGATGATAACCATTATAATAATTATCCCGAGAAACTCCAGTACTATACTGTTGTATAGAACCAATCAATTAATCTTCATTTTAGCAAGGCCTTCAGTCCCGCCATATGATCTTGAAAAATAGAAGTTTAATTAAATACTTAATGACTTGTAGTATCAAGCTCGAAATGGTACTGCATTTGTACCACTGTTTGCATCTCCCCTTTACACGGAACGTAACAGCTAATTCAAATCCGAAACTAACTGTATTTTGCTGTTTACAGCCATACCATGAGAAATATTATAGAGATAGGGAGTATGTATCTATCTATCCCTGATACACACAAAATCTAGATGCGCCGTAAAGAACCGCAATAACAAGATAGCAAACACGATGTGAGGCGTTGAACACCGAGAAGAAAAAAAAACCAGAGAAATGGCCGGCTTAATATTGTCTAGGTTTCTAAAATCCTGCGGTTTATAATCATAAGGGCCTCTCCACTCCTAGCCAATTGGTTTTGAGTTGGATGCCCATATTCTAACATGGTATCAAAGCAGGCTATTTGTGTCGAGTCATTTGACCGCACTTTTACTCCGCGTCACCCTATTTATTGTCCACGTGTTAGACCCAACAAGGCTACACGTGAGGGGTGTGTTGAGATTATTAGTCTCACATTGTATGGGCAGTCTAAGATCCTGCGGTTTATAATCCTTTGGGCCTCTCCATTCATTGCCAATTGGTTTTGAATTGCATTCTCGTATTCTACCATGGTGGCAGAGCAGGCTATTTGCGGCGAGTCATTGACCGCGCCTTACTCCGCGTCACCCAATTTAATTGTCCACGTGTTAGACCCAACGAGGCTACACGTGAGGGTGCGTGTTGACATTATTAGTCCCACATTGTCTGGGTTTCTAAAATCCTGCGGTTTATAATCATAAGGGCCTCTCCACTCATAGCCAATTGGTTTTGAGTTTGATGCGCGTATTCTAACAAAGGGATTTGTGGATTTTGTTGTGCACAAAATAAATATTTCGTAAGAAAAAATTGTTCCAGACGGACCGTTTGTCCAAATTTTTCCAAAACCATAAATTATAGTGAACCGTCGTAATAAATTGATTTTGAAATTATGGGCCCCACACAAAATTCTTGAAAACCATCATAAAAAAATAATTCATATGAGCGTATTCTAACAAAGGGATTTGTGGATTTTGTTGTGCACAAAATAAATATTTCGTAAGAAAAAATTGTTCCAGACGGACCGTTTGTCAAATTTTTCCAAAACCATAAATTATAGTGAACCGTCGTAATAAATTGATTTTGAAATTATGGGCCCCACACAAAATTCTTGAAAACCATCATAAAAAATAATTCATATGAGCATATGGTTTCGGAATGTCTGGGGAAGCGATCATTATTTGTATTTTCGTTAATCACCAAATAATATATATAAATCCAAATACGCACATTTTATATGGCCTGATACCAGCATTACTAGGGGATGATACTATTTAGCCGATCTAACGGTTAGGATCGTTTAGAATTTTTTTGTCCTATATAAAAAGGTATCATTCCCTAGTAATATTGGTACCAGCCCATATAAATCGTGAAAATCGGAGCATCTTTTTTTCCTTATGCTTCACAACAGAAAAAATTAAATTAACTGATCATTTTGTTGAGTGAAAAGGTAAAGCCGTAAAGGATATACGGTATGGAGTGCGCCAAATATTTTTGAGAATGTTGGGCACAATGGATAGATGATTTTCCAAGAAGAAAAGAAAGAAAAGGTTAGTGTTAACTCAAACGTTCCCAATTGTATCAAAAAAAAGCAGTCAAAATTATCAGCACACTGCTCATCCTTCCGCATGCAATAGACAATATACGCGCTAACTGTATATATAGTTCAATCAAAATCTCTTCTCTATTAATAAAGATTATATATGACAATGTATATATGCGAATCCAAAATGTCTTGGGCAATTAAAACTCCACTTGAGGAGATTTACTCCATCTTAAGCGACTATATGTTTTCAAAATTAAAAATTAAACCGCTTTATTTAGAACAGAACGCATATGATGATGCCTCGTCAATTGTAAGAAGCCTTCGTTATTTGTTTTTCAACTGTTTCCAATTGTCTCTCGATGTCCTTCAGCTTTTGGTTCATGGAATTCAATTTATTCTTTGCATCCCTGTCTGCAGAAGTAGAAACATGAAGGAAATCAGTTTTGTACTGTGGCTTTGTGGCTTTGAATTGACGGGCTACATCCTTCAGTAATCATATGTTAACTATTCTTATGCATGTTCATGAGCTCTTTGTACATCGTCAGATAAAATCCATCCTCTCGTAACTAATCTTGATGGTTCTTTTTATCATCCAATTAATTAATTAATCCATGATTTACTAGTAAGTATAGTCTCAAACAAAACGTCTTTCTCCCTGCACTTCCTATTTCATAAGGGTCATTTGCAAGAATTATTCGACCAATTCATGCAAAACAAAGTACAAACGTATTGAAGGTTTCTTTAAAAAGGTAGTACTCATTATACCTACGGTGAAGAAAAAAAGGTGAGCAAAACGTTGACATATCCGCATCCAATGTTGTAGCATAAATGTATTTATTCATGGGTGAAGGAGAGTATACATACTCCACTACATATATATATATATAATATATATATATACAGAGAGAGAGAAATATAGATTACATACCACTACGTTCAGCATAATCAATCATGGTCTGGATATATGAGTCCTGATTTGCGGTTTCCGACGTCTGCCATCTGTAACTATCCTTCTTGTTCGACATGTCGATGATCAATTACTTTAACTAGGAGCAAATTTGTTGTTGTATAGTAATTAACTCGATGAGTTTGGAATGAGTAATGAACTGGAAAGGAGAGACATATACATATTATATAGGGGAAAAGTAAGGAAGAAAGTAAACCCCAAAAAGTGAAGATCACACGAAAACATCCAGCATGCATAGATCATGCACACACAGAAACGTGTTTGATTCTTTTCCCACGCTATTTTGTAGATAATTTAAGTGTTAAATATGATGAACAGCCACAATCACAACAGCAACGGTATGATATCATCAACTTCAACAATTAGTAATTCCCAATCAGCAACAACAGCAGGAGGAGTGAAAACCTATTTCAAAACCCCAGAAGGTCGATTTAAATTACAGTATGAAAAAACACATCCAACTGGTTTACTTCACTATTCTCATGGTAAAGCTGTTACTAGGTAAGAAAATGTGATTTTTTTTTATTTTTTTATTAATTTTTGTTAATTGTTTGTGATTTTTCTCAAATTTTTAGTTAATTGTATTGAATTTTGAATGTGTTGGCATGAATTTTATTAGGTGACGGTAGCGTATCTTAAAGAGAAATGTGCACAATTGCCACCAACGCCGACATCTAGTTCGAATGGTGGTAGTGGAGTTAGGTTGTTGTCTGCTGCCAGATTTCTAGGGGGTAGTAATCGGAGCCGTGCACTTAGTTTTGTTGGTGGGAATGGTTCGAGTAAAACGGTAGCTGGAAATGGTAGGGTTTCTTCGATGGGTTCTGGTACAAGTACTAGTAATTCTTCGGCTACTTCGAATTATAATGGGAAGGGAACTTATTTAATCTTCAATGCGGGTGATACGAGTTACCAGTCCGTTGGTGACAGGTGTACACAGGTGAGTGACTAAATCAGGGGGTAACACCTCGGTCAGTATCGACATTGGCCTACACCCCGGGTGCACAAGTGACAAAGTATGTTAAACACTTCGGCCAGTAACTCGGCCTACACCCGGTGTACGCAGGTCTGGGTTTGGGGCTTAACTCTGGTACCATGTTAAACTCTTCGGGCATTCAATTCAAAACCAATTGGCAATGAGTGGAGCGGCCATTTCATATTATATTAAGCGGATTATAGGGATGTTGGACTTGTCCTTTCACACTCAGTCCCCCGGGAGGAAAAACAATCACAGATAAATAAATAAAGCGAAGTCAAAAGTCAAAAATCCTCTTGACTTCCTTGCCCATTGACTTCATTGTGCAGGATAAAATACTCCATTTTTTTTTGCTCGATTGATAAAATACTCCATAGTCCAAGGCTCAAGGAAACGGCAACAAATCTCTCAAGATACATGTGGTTTGACATAAGCACACATGAAGCATTAATCTTGATTAGAAAGAGATTCTATGTTTCGTGTTCGTATCGCACTCACTGTAATCGTCGTTGACACTGCTTATAGAAGTCTTTGTTTTGATTCTCTTCAGATACTTCTTCGTAGTATGCACATTTGCATGACCCTTGCACATTGTTCATCTTTTTATCGGTTTGACTTTCTTCATTTCATCTATGGGATGTAACTACCGTTTTTTTTTTTTTTTTTTGGTACTTCCCTCAGATTAGACCTCCTTGGACTTCAGTTGACATTGCTCTCGACAAAATCTCCTCATCTAGAAGCTGAAAAACTCCTCCACAGATCATGTTTTTATGAATTTGGTGTCCGTGTCACAGGTAAGGCAGTAAGCTATCAATGAGATTCCCCCTACTTGTTTGTTTTTGCGCGAAAGAAGCCAGGATATATTATTTAATTGATATAGCAAAGAAGCCAGATATGCATGTATATAAAGCTTAAAGATGATCGTAACTTATGGTGAATGAATTACATTATTAATCAACCAATTAGAAACGTAAGAAGTTTCAACTTCACCAATCTAGAGAGTTGCAGCAAATTGATTTCTTCTGTTCCATATGAAGTCGAGTGGTTGGGGTTCCTCGTAGTTTCCTTCACACTTTGTCCACGGAAACTTGTGTGTCGCCATTTTTCTTCTCTTCGCTGCTACTCCCACAAAGTCCCCGTAGTTCTTGAAAAAAAAAAATGTAAAACAAATAAAACATGAAGATTTTATCTCGTAATCTTTTATATAGGATTTTACTAGACGAACCATTAAACTTCTGTTCTAATTTTCCTTTGGTGGAGGATTAATAGTATTGAGATTTACTTTTGTAATTGATCATACCTGAAGACAGACTCCGTCTTCGATATCACAAACCGGAAAATCTTGGGGACAGCAAAAGGTGGATTCCGGGCAACACACTCCATTCTCATACCCACAGCAACCGTAGACAAAACAAACACCATAAAATTTCAAAATGCAGCAGCAAGTTTCACCACTTTGACAATAAGCAATATGATCACCACATTGGTTTGGGCATGGACTCGGAGGTGGGGGTGGTGGTGGTGGTGGTGGAGGATTAACAGGACTAGGAACAGAAGTTTTCGTTGGATAAGAAGCCTGTGCGTTGATGGCACAGACACCATATTCTAAATCCGTATTCCTCTTTATGTATACATATCCTTCCATACCCCAATTTGTACCCCATGAGTTCTTTACAATCCAGTAGTCTTGATCGTCTTTTGAACCATAACCGACGATTAAAACTCCATGGTCTAAGTCATTCGGATTGCTCGAGCAGTCTCCATCATAAACTCCCTGAGAACAGTTTACAGTGATATTTAAAAAAAGAAAGAAAAAATCTAATTTAAGATTGTTTTATAGATTCTATATGATGATTTATACATACCCCGGTGTAGAGTTGAAAATCCAATGAAGAAGCAACAATTGCCACACTAATAGGCTGGTTAGCAACGGAACAAAAGAGAGCATTTTCTTCAGGAGCTACATCTCTGTACCCATCAATTGTTACCTAAGCAAAAACATAAACTGATTCAGGTTTTCCTAACACCTAAGCCAAAATCAACATAAACTGATTAGCAAGAACAGGTTCATTTAGCTTATTTTTAACACTAATTATTGATACTTTGACAAATGACCCATTTTCTCTTGATACTTTGGCAAACTCAAATGCATAGTCCATGTTCGGATGTCAAAAAACAAACTACGCGCATAAGGATAATCAGATTCGGCAAACTCAAATGCTTTGGCAAGGTAGTTTTGGAATTATTTTCTGGGTTAAGAATTCTTAATCCAAGTGTTACTGTCAAAACTCAAACTAATGTTTCTAAACAGTAATAGTAAAAATTGATACCTTGGTAATATTACAAGTACCATCCTTGGCGGTGTAAGGATAATCAGATTCGGTATCAATACCGCCGTTATTAATAACAAACTCAAATGCATAGTCCATGTTCCCTCCGTTACATCCCTCGCAACTTGTATCACAATCTACAAGTTCCTGTTCTGAAATGCTGATAAGTTCTCCCGTAAGTATTGCATTTATTCCCTCCATCGCGCCAGTTGACGAAAACGCCCAACAACTCCCTACGTAAATTCATTTATAATCCGTTATTTGAAGCTTAGATTTATTTTGTTTTTTGAAACATCGCTTAGATTATACATGCTACCAGATCATACATAATACATAAAAATGTATGGAACTCATGGTTATATTAGTAAACTATTTACCGCATTGGCGTTGATTTTTAACGGGAGTAACAACTCCTTTCTTCCTCCAATCCATAAAAGCCGGAGCATCGCAATCCGTCATGCGACTGTGTGGATTATTTTCTTTAGTGCGCCTTGATATTAGCTTTGAAGAAGGCAAATAAGTTTGTCTAAATTCTTCATTAGTCATATCCGCAAACACATTTAAACCCACTTCATGTTGGCCTATGTCACTCTTCTTATTCTTCCGAATCCTCTCCATTATGTAATTGAGATTTTTCTTAAAGCTCTTCAATCTCATTTCTTTTTCCTCTTCATGTTTGTATACTTTCCCATGTTTCTCCCTCCATTTCTCAAAAATTTCCACTACTCTTTCTTCTGTTGTTACGAACCCATGGTCCAACTCGTGACTCACTATTGAGAATGCCGACTCGCTCTCCAAACTTAGACAATGGGTGAAAAGTAATAGCAAACCGAAGGTAGAGTAAAGGAGAACTAGTTGGATTTTGAGTCCACTCATTTCTTTTCTTTGTTGATTCCTTTCGCCTGCTAACTCAGTTGATATAGTATGATCTTGCAATGTTGCATTATGAATGTTCAATGTCAGTGTCATATACATGTTATGTTCAAGGTTAACTTTGGCTGTTAGGTGGAAATTAAAGTTAATTAGCTTAGCTACCACATAGTGCGCAAACACACCGGTAAAATTAGGCTTTGGGTAGCTTTGAGGGAGACCTGTATAACATGACATAAATACTCTATTAAACTCTTATCCAAATTGAAAAGATGGTAAATTTTACTATGTGGATGGAATTTCCATTTCTATAGCTATTTAAGGTTTTACCTATTTTCATCCCCATTTTCCCTAAATCCAATCCACTATGTGAATCAAATTTTATGTAACTCTTTTTTAAGGTGGGTATACAAAACATACCCTATCATATCCTATAAGTAACAGTCGTCTTCTAAACCACCGTCTTCCTTCTTCTTCTCTCAAACCCTAGCCTATCTCTATCATTACTGTAACCTATTTAACACGATGGTAGCATCACGTTGCTGCCTAGATGTACCATCGATATCCAATAATATTCCATGAACATGGTTTGATGAAGGTTTGGCACCCAATGTAAGAAACCCAAAAACTAAGGTATGATCACAAAAAGGGCTATTCTATTTTTTTTCAATTAGGTTTTGATTGGATATTAGATTCAATTAACTCAATCTAATAATTTTATATCAGTGGATGTTGTCTGTGATTGTACTACGGGAATATAAGTAAGTTTTGGTATCCAAACTCAAAACTTGATTAAGATTGATTTGCAAACTAATTTTCGAACCAAGTTAATTTGCCGGTGATGGTAAAAGTTTAGGTTAATCAGGGAGATTAGAGAATATTTGAGTGAGTTTTGTTCACCAAAATTTAAAATGAGTTATACATAATTTAATTTAGATAGTTGGGATGGGATTTAGGAAAAGTTGGGATAGAAATAGGTAAAACACTATTTAATGATTAAGGTCGTGAAATAGTAAAGTGAAATGATATTTGAAAAACAAGACGGAGTCGGTACAGCTCGTCCACTAGTCAAAGAGGATGTCACATGGTGAGCATTCAGTACCTATTGACCGGTGAGTATGGAAAACAACAAACAGTCAAATTTGTGGTAGGTGACAGGCTACTGGGTGGTATCTCACGGAAGCTACTTGATACCCCATTTCTTTTTCTCATTTATTTCTCCCAGTACGTGGCACCTGGATGTACAAAGTTTGCCATGCCAACACTGGCATATCACATTACAAGCGAAAATGATTAATTCACCGTGAGCTGGGCATTGTGGGTTATCCCACGCTTGCAACTGACCCGGATTATTCGCGAATCCACGAATGGTGGGTCCACTATGCAGCCCTAATGAAACAAAAAACCGAAAAGATTTGAAGGTGAAGGTGAGAGAGATCTCTAACTCACTACATCTAAACCAAAACTGGATAACTAATGTTGTGGGACCCATCATGGTCTATGACCTTATAAATACAAATTATTTGTTATATATAGGGAACTCACATTTATAAATGCGTACGTATGCCCAGTAATCACTGGAATTTTTGTGTGTAGCATCGTCCTATTACAAGATGCTAAAATTTGAGCACATCACGTTACAAGATGCTAAAATTTGAGCATCAGCACTCCGGCATAGCACAGGCATATCACTATAGTTTTGTGTGTCATGTTGTAGTAATCTAATCGACATATGGCACAACAAAGCACACGGTATCAATGAGCACGAATAAAGCACAACATGTGAGATGGATAAGCACAGTATACACCACATTAAAACGCAAATAATAAACCATATTAATTATTTATTTACTTTGATGAGCAGAGTGAAAATTTCCATTGATAAAAAAAAGGGCACAAAATACTTGTACCACCCAAAGAGAATACAAGCTAGAGAGCAGAAAGAACAAACAAAGAAAAACAAAACAAAGTAAACACAAGAGAGAAGGAAGAAACAAAAACAAAGAAAAGAAACTGAAACTAAGGAGGTTGAAAGTACATAGCTTTCCGGTTAGTGATGACTGTATCAACGAAAACCTGTTGAAATTCTACAAAGCATAGAGCCCACGAAAGAGCCCGAATTTAGCTTTGGCAATTACCACGGGAAACTCAATTTTCTTATCCAAAAAAACCTTTGCATTTCTCTTCAACCAAATAGACTAGGCAATCATAGCTGGAATTAAAGCCCATAACGTATGCCAACTACAAAAGAGATTCTTCATCGAGGAGGGAATGACATAGGCAAAGTTTAACTCATTCCTAAAATAGTCTCATACGGGACAGTGAATAAACAAATAATCTGAAATTTCCAACTTACTGCAAAACAAACAACCTGCATATGCCCATTTGAATGAGTAAATCCTTAGAAGGAAGTTTGTTATGCAGCACACACCAGATGAAAGAAAAAAAAATGGAGGATGTCTCAACCTCCAGATATACTTGAAAATCTGACTGTCTTTGCGAGAGTTGAAATCATGATGAATATGCTCGTAACAAGATTTTACGGAAAAGATCTTATGACTTTCAACCAACTTCATCCTCATCATCATACCACGAAAAAATTACCTCACTCAACTTTGCTTGATTAATCTCCAATGTACTCTAGAAACAACATCCAGTCTGTTGGTGATTTTTGAATTCCACTCTGAAGTGATTGTAGCCCCATTACTAATAACAACAATAAACTTACCCTTGGAGCGATCTTTTTTACTCCCTCCGTTCCTAAATAATAGGCTGGTTTCTATAAATAGATGTTTCAAAAAAATAGGCTGGTTTCCTAATGGGAAACTCAAATGTTACTTTAGTTTTCCGGGACCACTTTTCTCTTAACTTCTTTTGATGACAAGTGTCATGGGGACCATTTCACTTTACTTCTTTTGCTGACAAGTGTCATGGGGACCATTTCACTTCACTTCTTTTATTGACAAGTGTCATGAGGACCACTTTCAATGATTAGTTCTCTTAATTTCCTTAATTTCATTTAAAAACAAAACTAGCCTATTAATTAGGAACAGAGGGAGTATATATATTTGGATATTTAGATTTCATATATTTCTCATTCCCAGAATCAGTCCTTAAAACCTCTATTAACTTTGAATTTAATGTTTATCTTTAAAAATTGATTTTCTGTCCATAGTCCCTTTCCATATTGAAACCCATATATTGGAAAAAGGGTTGAATACTAGTGTCATACTTTTCCTATATAATCAACATATCATCCTCGAAGGCAAACCTCCGCACCCATTTAACTAATAAAGCATCATTCATATGCCTTAAACTTTTGAACCCTGATTTTGGGCATACCAAAATCTTTCCAGGCATACTCAATAAAGATAAAAAGGGTTGTGAAATAACAAAATCAGATATCCCCTTAACCCAAAAATTTTTAAATGGCAAATCTACCCTTTACGTATTATGGTTAGTAATCTGGATTAGTGATTAAATATTTTGTTTAGTGATTAAGATAATTTTCAGAATTATAGAGGTTGTTTAGATGAAAAAACTTGGGGAAAAAAATATCAAAGTTTTGGTTAAGAATGAGAGAAAGAGAAGGAGAAAGTGAGCAAATTTTAATTCTTGATTCAATGGAGGATGAGGAGGGTCATTCTTCATCTAAAAAACCTAGGAAAATATATATCAACTACAACAATGATCCGTAAATGGTGATTTCTTAGATTATGAGAATGATTTTACACAAACTCAAACTCAAGATGATAATTTTTATGAGCCAAATCCAGATGATGAATACATAGATGAGGAACCCAATGCTTCTAACACACATGTACACTTTTATTTTATGTTTAATCTCACTTTTGTAGTTTGAAATCATCAAAAAATTGTATTTTTCATCATGGTAGTTTGAAATCCAGATGATGCATACATAGATGAGGAACCCAATGCTTCTAACACACATGTACACTTCTATTTTATGTTTAATCTCACTTTTGTAGTTTGAAATCATCAAAAATTGTATTTTTCATCATGGTTCGGCGAACCAGGACTATGTTCGGCTTAAAAATATGTTTCGAACCCACTAAATTGATGAACAGTTCGGCTTAGTCAATTTGTTAACGTTATACGCCGAACCTTCATTTTCCAACTTCCAACCTATTTGCAAGATCCTAGTTCGGCTTATATTAAAGTCTAATAACAATCCGAACCTATTTCTGAGAGTTAGGTTCGGTTTTCACTCTAAATATCGTATCAGCCGAACTATATATTTTTCTAAGTTCGGCTCATATTCAAAAAATCACATGTTAGAACATGATACTCGATTTTCCATGAAACACTTAAATTCATACACATTTAGGGGTTAGGCTTTTTATTACATATGTTTTCTATTGTGCAGCCTTTTCATAAGATGAACCAAACAAAAAAAGTGAAAATTACTAAAAGTGTTAAGAAAGTGAAGTCTAATGATGGAGAATACCAAGGTCCATATTAAACTCACTAAAATCAATGAGATCTTATCTTCAACTTCAATAGAATGAAAAGACAAACACAACACAAAAAGAATGAGGTCATTCCGACATCGGACAAAAACGTCATGGCCAAAACAAGATCGAAAAACTTGAGTGTGCAAAGAGAAGGTTCGGCTGATAACTCAACAACACGAGCTTGCCAAACCTAAAGCCTTGAAATCAAAATTTTCGAAGTGTTTACAGAGAGAGGTTCGGCTTGAAAGTGATCTAATCGAGTCAGCCGAAACTGACAACCACATGGGGTAAATTTCACTTCCCAGGTTCGGCTGGGAAGGCTTGCAAGGTATTAGCCGAACCTGACACTGTTGTAGGACGTATTTAATACGCATTTGGGGTTCGGCTAAAAATTGACATTTACGGTTTAGCCGAACTGTTCATAGACACTTTCAGGTTGAAATTTCAAGAACAGTTCGGCGCAAAACTCAACTCAATTATCAGCCGAACCCGCCATCAGAATCAAAACCCTAAGTTTTTAGCAATTTAACCCATTCAATCCATGAAAAACAACAATTAAAAGATTGGGTTCGTAGGGAATACCTTGTTATCCTTATTTCAATATTTGGAACTTCAAATGGTTGAATTTTCGATTCAATTTCTGGTTCAATTGTAGTTTTTACACCTTAATCTTCAATTGGTTCTTCTTATTTAATTCATGGATTGAAGAGGAATTAGAACACCTGACGTTTGCTTTTTTCTTTGTACGATCCATTATATAGTTCAATTTAACCGATGATCGAATTTTCACGAATCGATAATTAATTACGGTGATGAAAAAAAAAATCTCAGAGAAAAGGAAGGTGGTTTGGATGGAGGAAGAAGAAGAGATGTTTAGGATAGTTTATTTTTTGATTTTAGGTTCAAGGGTATATAGGTAATTGAACTACTCAATAGACACCCCTTATAAGGTCACCTAGGATGAGAAAACTATTTTGTATGCCTTGAAAGTTTTTGGTATGCCCAAAATCAAGGTTCAAACTTTTAATCCCAAGCTCCCATTACTTTTATTCTTAGTTAGTTGTGCCCACTTGACTAAATGAGCTTTTTCCCGTTTTGCTACCCATCCCATAGAAAATCCCTCGTGATTTTCTCAATATTATTAGCCATAGCAATTGGTATTTCAAATAAAGACATGAAATAAATGGGTAAACCAACAAAAAAAAAAACATTGATTAAGTTAATTTTACCACCTCTAGAAAGTTGAAAATTCTTCTGAGAGTCTTTCAGTACATTTGGCAATGACTTTCTTCCATTTCAAAGTACTATTGTACCTATCACCCGGAGGTAAACTTAGATAGTTAGTTGGTAAACAATCACTTAGACAATCCAATATCGAACAAAGAAATAAGGAAAGCAAGTGAAAGTTATGTTAATAAATGTTCAAAATAAATATAACTTAAAATATTAAATAAGAAAAAAAAAAGAAAAAAAAAAGACCAACGGGGATTAACCCAGTTGACCAAGGGTCGTGTTAGGGGTTCGATTACTGCTGCTGAATGATCAAAAAAAAATAAAGAAAGAAATAGAAAGCTTCGTTAATAAAATATATTTATAAGTGATTTCTCTTTATGCATCCTGTACTTTAGTGTATCTAATTTTGACATTATCCAGAAGGGTTAATAGGCAGGTAGGATAAACAGGTTATCGGGAAGATCGGGTAACTAAATAGGCTATCGCGCAGGTAAACAGGTCGGATTCCAATATTTGAACAAAAGTCTGGGTGCCCTTTTATAATTATCGGGCAGGCCGGGCAAGCACATGATAGGCTGTCAGGCGTCTATGGGCTCCTTCGGGCTCGGAAGGTACATGGCAAGCCGTAACTTCCCTGCATTTTATGCACCCCTAACTTGGCACCCGTGTATACTTTGTTTGGAAACCATAAACGGTAAACATTTAGAGCTCGATATGTTTCTCTCTCCTCACTAGCTCCTTCTTAAAGGCTAAAAAAACTCACCACCATTAGAAGGATTAGATTTGAGCACGTTCCATTCCTTTTTCTTGTTTTCTTAGATAATTAGTTGTTTAGGTTAGATTTGTTTAAGTTTTTGTTTCAATCTCCATTGTTTTTAGGAATATTTATGGTGTTTTTTTGTGGGTATTTTGCCCTTTTTGTTTATGTCTTTTCCTTTATGGAGATTCCCTATGGGCTTTCATGGTATGTCTTTGTGATCTCAATGGAGATTTTGTGTGGAAGTTTATGTATGGGGATCAAAATTCACGACTTTGGACATATTACTCTCATAATTTTATGGTCTTTTTTGGGAAGAAAAAGCCCTATCAAAATGGATAGATTATAATTCTCCATTCGATCAATATTCGGATTGCTTTGTATGTTTGTTGGTAGTTCGTTGCTTCTCTTCATGAATTACTCTTTGTTAGAACTTTTTAATTGTATCTCGATCTTTGATCTTAATGTTCATCAAATTTTTATCTTATCGGAAATCAAATTTTATATTGGATCCATGGACACTCTTAGATAGACAAGGTCGGACAAGATTTGCACCATTTTCTTCGCAAAACCCAAACGATAATGAATTTAAGTCTAATATTTTGATGGTATATTCATTCTATAGGACTCTACATTCCTACAAAAAATTAGCACAATTCGAGATGTATAAAACCACCATCTACCCCTTTGAATATCAGCCGTTCAAAATTAACGGTTGACATTAAGATCAGTAGATGATCATGTTTGCTATTTAGAATTGCATTCATTTTTGGTGGGAATGTAAAGTCTGAAAATAGGAACTTGTCAATAAAGTATTAGACTTAAATTCATTGTCGTTTGAGTTTGCCGGAGAAAATGGCGTAAATCTTGTCCGACCTTGTCCATTTAAGAGTGTCCATGAATCTCCCTCTTTTATATTTTATCTTATGAGATTAAAAAAAAATAAAATAAAAAATAAAAACAGCTACACCAGTGTGAACGCCGCACGGAAATGGTTTGGGTCAAGTCATGTGATGCCAAGCATTTTCCGTATCTCACAAACGTCAAAAGTAACATGAGTTAACAAAGCAGATTTCTTGCTGACAATATTTTTGTTCAGCAGAAGCAGTACACGCCAGAATCAGATGGGCATGAATTTAAATGTCCACCACCTCGTGAGTTCACGTGCTATTTCTCCAATAGCAAAAGATATCCATAAAAGATAAAGACGTCAAGAAGGGAAATCCTTTAAAGTTCTGATTTTTTGTTTTGTTTGATGCCAACATTGATGTAGCATGATATGATATGGAAGTGATACACATCCTGCCGGCTCAATCACGCGGGTTATACTACAAGAGAAAGAGGGGTGGTCTCCTTATAACCAGACGGTTGAATAGGGATGGGTTTAATGTGGATCCCACCCCATATATCTTGCGGTACAACCCGCGGGATGTAAATCATTTTCGTGATGTGATATGAAAACATAAAATATGTGTGGTGCAGTTTTATATGCATGTCTAGAGACCCTGTTCAACATCAGCGCACCAAGTGTGTATATTGTGATAATGTGAGTGCGATTTATATGTCTGGAGACCCTGTTCAACATCAGCGCACCAAGCATGTGGAAATTGATATACACTTTGTACGTGAACGCGTTCGTATTGGTGACAGTCATGTTTTTCACGTCCCCTCAGAAAACCAGTATGATGACATCTTCACCAAGGGACTACCTCGTCAGTTATTTGTTCGTGTTCGGTCTAGTCTTAGTGTTTGCTCCTCTCCTGCTCAGACTAAGGGGGTGTAATAGAATATTATCTTCTTTCTGTATTTAGAATAAGGAGAATAATCTCCGTCTTAACTATTTGTAATTCCCAAAGATATTTGTTTTGGACATATAATCAAATCCTGGAGAACGATTCTGTCGAAGAACATTATCATCGAATCCAAGACATCTCTTTGAGTCCAGAGACGACAAACTTTCCAATCACTTAAAATCAAAACAGGTATGGATAACAAGAGCCAACGCAAGGAAATTCAAGGTTCATGAAATAAGTAAGATATTGGAGAAAGTTAAAATACATTCTTGCACCAACTTTTACACCAAACATTTGGTAACGAGAATACCCAATGTGAAATATTTGTAAGGACCGGTATATATCTAGCTAGATTCAGGCATGTTAATTACAAAATCAGGTAATACATGGTTAGGAGGTGTTTTTTTTTTTTTTTTTTCTTCTGGTTGTATGTGTAATCTTGTATTTTATCGTTTCAATCAATTTATTGAAAAAAGAGTTTATACTTGAATGCGATGTGATAGTTCATTGGCAGGCTACTGGTACGATGGTATCTCAATCGCAAAGGTTAAAAAATTGAAGTTAACAGAGCAGATTCAGATTTCTTTCTTGCATGCTGATATTTTGTTTGCTCAGCAGTAGTGGCAGTACATGCCAGCATCAGATGGACATTCATGGTTTTAATTTAAATGTCCACCACCTCGTTAGTTCACGTGCTATTTCTCCAATAGCAAAACATAACTTAAATATCCGTGGAAGATAAAGACAAGAAAGGGGAGTCCTTTAAAGTCCCGGAACCCCAAGTCTTGAAATCAAAAGACCCAAAACGCAGTAACTCCTGATTCCTGAAGTACTGACTAAACAACAAACAACATAGTAGTTGAAACTTTCCTTCTCAGTACGATTTTGCTCGTCTTCTTCTGTAACTCTAAAGCGGAAACTACAGTAACTTGTTAAAAGGGGATGATGATAGTAATCCGTTAGCATGAAATACATTAGTCCTAAAAGAAAACGCAGTGTGTGATATTTTGTCTAAAAAAGCTGCAAACTCTAATATGAATGCAGTCTGGGTTTCTAGTACTCCATTATAACAGCTGCAATAACATTTCTCTAACTCGGCCAGCCGATAGCATTTCTCTAACTCGGCCCGATCGTTTGTCATTTGTGTCCCTAGTCTGGAACAATAATAACCAGATTAAGGGGGGAAAAAATACCTAACACGCCACATGAAAAGATACGGATAAATGCCATGTATTCAACGTAGTAAGGTTTGCGGATAAACTATCTCAACACATGTCACACTGTACTGACACTTGTTAAAACATTGGCATCGTGCTTTACATGATTCTTACCTCTCCCTATTAGACCCCAAATTTACCAAATTAGTCTATGCCACACAACAAAAAGTAAACAAAGAACGCATAGTCCTAATAATTAAACTTCTCATTAGTTTATCAAACATATATGTACATTCATATCAACTAAGAAAATCAAGGAAAGCGGAAAGAAGAGATTAAGCAAACACTAAAAGACTTAAAGGTTACACCAACACTACCAAGAGGAATCCTCATTACAAGAAATATAAGAACTGGAAGAGGAAGAACATGCCATTTTCTCACTAATACTACCAAGAGCGTTAAGATTACACCTAATTAGTGTGTCAACAAATATTCTTGTGTCTTGTGCAGTATTTCCATCTGGTACATCAACCACATACGATTGGATCACAACCGTTGATTTATTCCCAAAAACATCATCGTCACTGCTATCATCTTGACTATCATTATTACTGATTTCGTGAAGTGTGATGGTAGACTTATAGTTATTAAGTCTATGATCACCACCAAGAATACTAACACACATGGCATGGTTAGCATGATCAAGTAAATCTAACCGTTCAGTACTTGATGTAGCTGGTAATCCCGATACAAGACGTAATTCACGGACACTCCCAGTCCTCCTTCCATCACCTTTGATGATTTTACAACTTCTAACAAACCGTTTGTAAATTTGTGGTTGATCGAAACGGCTAACCATTGACCAAACTAATTCTAATGGTGCATCAATGGTTTGACTTAGAAAGGAACAACACTGGTTTGATGATAACTCATGGTTATGATAACAACTAAACATTTCTACTGTTTTAGGATTTGTAAGATCAAGTTGTTCTTGTCTAGGGTTTGAAGCATATTGTGGGTACGAACGTCTGCATCGCGTTTTAGGGACGGTGGGTTATATAGTGTCATAGAGATGATACAGAAAAGACAAGTCGGCTGAATTTTAGAGATCTTTAACTACTTTAACAAGTCGAGTGAGGATTTGACGCCTTGCATCTAAACCAATTGTTGATAAACTAGGATGATTCGCAAGCACGCGCCAGACGGTGCCAAAAAGCACAATATTGTTTTTAATTACGATTACAAAATGCTTTCAAGGGTGATTTTTAAAGAAGAAGTTTTATTCATTAAGATCATTGATTTCCCTACAGAAATCAAACTTCTATAGTGTTTTTTTTTTTCTTTTTTTTTAATCAAAACTTCTATAGAGTTTGTTTGTCATCATTTTATAGTCGGTCATATTTCACCTATAAATCAAAAGCTCGTGCCTGTTGGTTATTAGTTCTCCTACAAAATGGGAAGGAGAACTTCTTGTTGTTGCGGATACTTTTAGATTAGGTCACCATCCCAAGAACCACAAACACGTTAATACTGCATACCCAGGTAAGAAACATGAAAGAGTTCAACTGGATTATTTTGCAGCCTCGCACTTATATGATAGGCTTGCAATCTATCATCCCTGAGTACTTGATTTTAGTCAGAATTAAACACAGCTCCAACCCTATAATTAGAGAGAGTAACACAAACATAATTCCAAACAATAACGCTCCAACCCTATAATTCCAGAGAGTAACACGAACATAATTCCAGACAATAACACGAACAAAGATACAAAGATACTAATAATGAGACCACACAAAGAGTAGTCTACATGTATTATACGCACTTAAAGAAGAGTTGTTGACAATAGCCAAAATTACTGAATCCCTGATGTTTTTGCATCAAATATTTGCTCCCAGCAAATTAGTCAACAACTACCACCGCTGGTCCGCTCTGATGCAGAAAAGAAAAGCAATGACTATCGGGCAAAAACCAAAGATTACACCAATAATAGACGTGCTATAACACCGTTTTTTTATCGAGTAAGCCTTACATTTTTAGTGTAAACCTAGCATCATATGTGCACTCTAAATGTTGATATAAATCTTCCTTAGTTTTAATTTGTTGTTCACAGAATCTAAAATTACCAGCAAAAAAACGAAAAAAAAAATTTATCAAAGAAAACCAACTAATAGAATCAAATGAAGAAACCAACCTGTTGAAGCAGTCGAATTCTGCAATTAGATGCTTTTCTCACTTCAATCTATTTTGCTAAAGTTAATCAATCAAACCCTAAAGTAAATTAGGGTTACTAATTGAGTAACTCTGTTTAACAGAGATCAAATTGAAATTGGAGAAAAAAACTTTGGTTGAAGATTGGGTTTAATATGGTACAGCATCATCTCCATCGTTACTGACTGTCGACCATTTTCGCCTCAAAACCATTGATGGGAAATAAAGGGAGAAGAGAAGAAATATCGATATCTTCTATGTTAGTGTTATATGAAAATTCGATTTAGTCCTTGCAAAGTATAGATAAATTAAATAAGTCCCCATAATAAGTTCTGTTACACCGAAATCCTTTATAATCTGGACGGCTAAGATTAGATTAAACGGTTGAAAAGTTATCTGATCCAATGGTTCTTATGCGATGTTCACACGGAAAATTTAAACGCGGGAATTTCCAGATCCAACGGCTGATTTTTAGAGTCAGCAGATCTAGCGGCCAAATTTCCTCCCGTGTTTTTAAATCGGGTAACAGTTTCAATTTGTCTTGCTCTCATTAAAGTGGGGAGTTTGAACGTCCAACTTCAGACTGGGAAGAGAACTACAGAGGAAAAGAAAAAACGATGGAGTAATACTGCAGTTTCTTTTTTATGGTCTTTATACATATTTTTTATTCCAAATGAACCCTCAAATAATTACCATATATAAGAGAGATCCTTTTCAATCTAACGGATGAATTATAAATACAAATCATATCTGACGGCTGACGTTAAAAGTTCACACGGAAAATATTCCTTTAGATCTGACGGATGAATTTTACCTCCGATAGATCGGACGGCTACGAAGATTAGAGCTATAAGATTTTGTAGCTCTCATTAAAGGGGGGAGAGATTTACTTTAGAATAAACGAAATTGGATTCTAGCTTTCTCTGGAATCTGGATGAACCGACGGAATACATATCTCCAATCTAGGGTTGTTGTGCGATCAAGCCCCACCGTCTATCCAGACAGACGTCTCGCATGCTCCCATAAACAAGTCATGGTGGTGTTTCCCGGAGAAATTTTTTGATGAGGACGTTTTTCGAAGGAGTTGTGGGGGACAAATGGTATGTTGACACATGTCTTTCATATTCATGAATTTTGTTTCCAAAAATATAAAAGAAGCGTATTTTTTAAAGAAAATTTGTTTTTTTAATTGGTGTTGGTATTTTTGAAACATAATTTATGGGAATTAATTAATATTAAAAATATGTGTCAACATATCATTTGTCCCCCATGCCCCCTTCAAAATACGCCCCCATTGACAAAAAAATGCTCGTGTTTCCGCACTTTGGTTTACACGTGATCTCATATGGTTAGGCCTGCACACGGTGCGGTTCGGTGCGGTTATGTATAAAACCGTTGAACTAACCGTGTAAAGTTCGGTTTTCAGATTCGTAACCGTAGCCAAAGTTTTCTGTTTTAGGTTCGGTTTTTAACCGATCCAATTATTTCGGTTATTTTTGACAGTTTCAACGGTTTTTAACCGATCCAAGAGGAAGAAAAAAACATTCAATAGCCTCGGCTCAATTTCATAAATTCAAAGAAACCCAATATAGAGATTCCAATCAAAAGATAAATATAACTAAAATATGGATTTTTTAGAACCCTAAATTTCTAATATATTCTTCAAATCTGCAATTTTTTCAGATTACATGAAACAAATCCAATCAAATAAACATCCATCAACAGTTGATTCAACACACCAACTACAGAAATAAGAATTGAAACCCATGAAATTTAACTAATTAGACATAAAGATATTAAAAAAAAAAATTAAGAACCCTAAAATTTTATTGTGGTCATTAATCTTCGATTTTTCACCAATCAAGAGGTGGTGGTGCTTGTGCTGGTGGTGTAGCTTGTGGTGGTACTCGTGATGATGGTGTAGCAGTTGATGGTAGTGTATCAGGTGGTGATGCTGGAGATGATGGTGTAGCAGTTGATGGTGGTGTATGTTGAAAAGGAGAAGAAAAAGTAACTACAACAGAAGAGGGAGAGGGATAAAGGAAGAAAAACAAAAGAAGAAGGCAAAAGAGGTGGTGATTTTGGTGGAACTGATAGAGGGAAGACCGAAGAGTTGCTGCGAAGAAGTGAAGAATAAAAGAGAAGAGCGATTTAGTTTTAGGGTTAGATATAAGTTAAATATATACTGAGGATAGACGGCTAAGATCTGAGAGAAATATAAATCAATGGATATTAATCATCGGTTAATATAGTTCGGTTCGGTTAATGGGTGAAACCGTTGGCCTAACCGAAGATCTAAAGGTTATTAAAATTAAAATCGTGACCGACCATTGGATTATCGATTCGGTTTGTGCAGTTATCGGTTCGGTTCTGTGCACATATGGTTAAAACATGTTTCATTCATGATTAAATTTAATGAGAGTTGCCACATATTTAATCAAGCTTCATTTAGTGATTAAAATTTTCGTCTTCCTACGTGTTTGGCTTGCGGTTGGAGATAATACTTTTACATAGACTACTTTCTAAGCACGACTACTCGATATAAGTACGAGGGCCTCTACATTCATTTCCAATTAGTTTTGAGTCGGAAGCCCAAATGCTAATAGTAGTTCTCTGCTCCTTTTTCTTCAAGCACATATCATTCGTTCTGGCCCTAGAAGTCTCCAGTACAATGGGTCGAAATCATCATCCTGGGTGAAGGTCTTACGAACACCTTTTTTCGTGAGTCATCGCCTCATACGGAACCAGCAAATTACATTAAGGCATGGTATGTTTTTTGTAAAAATACGGAGAATTTGATAGACTAAATGTCAAAAAAAATTGGTAGCTAAATAAAAAATATGAGAAAATGAGGGGTGTCATTTCGATACGAAGATTTTAGAGATGTTAGAGCCAGGGTTGGTCGAAATTTTCCTAATTTTCCTCCCTCATGGTCATTGCCAAATAACAAAAGAAAAAATAAATAAATAATACCTAAAGTTCATCTATAATCCCCAAAATTCTATTTAACACTTTTTATTTGAGTTCAGAAACGAAAGGTTATGAAGAAAGTTTGACATGGACTTTCCTTTACCCCTACTTAACCGTGTCTTATTTTTTTTATGACCTTGACCCTTGTATTGGAGATGAAAATTTAATGGAAAATGTCTTAAATGCTAGGTGTTGTGCTTGTTTAAGACCTCCCCCCTTGCGCATAGAGATGTTGTTAGATATATTCTACCCAAAAAAAGGTTTACAAATCTAAATAAGGGTCCTCATTATCAACCCATAGTTTTGTATCACACAACCGCCGAGGCAAGATTTTTCTTAACAAATCTGGAACCCTTCTAGATGTACAGTCCAAATTGACAACACCAAAACTACCCGCTCACACAAAGTGAGACCTAAAAACCAACCCCTCTTATTTGGAAGGTACATCTGGAGTTTCTATCGATTTTAAACTCTCACTTTCTTAATAACCTTAAATATTAATTTATAAGTTGTATTACTATAACATTTGATCATAAAGTTATTGTTGATCGTTTCCTTAAATTTTTTTAGATCCAATTAAAATAATTGGATTGCATTGATGTGTATTGATCAAAAGAAAAATACTCAAAGATTAAATAGAGAGGGGAAAAAATAGTTCAAGTAAACAACATAAAGAAACCAGGACATAAAGTGCATTAGAGTATAAAACTTATTTAAAAAATAAAACCTTTTGAAGGTTGCAAGGCTTTTCCATAATAATGGCTCTTCAAACTGTTTTTAGGAAATCTAATATGTGTTTATGTTTACAACAGTTTAAATATCCTATCTAATTTCTGGTATGCTCCTTCTATTGGTCTGTTTGGTGGTATAACAACAATTTAGAAATCTGGTGTTGACTTGGAAATTATGCATATTGCTAGACATTCTATTTGTGCCATTTTGCATACGCATTCTTATTATTCGGATATTTTAGTTAGTTGTATGTATGGAGCTCATGATCCTGATGAAAACAAAGGTCAATTGCAGCATTTATTACAAATGCAACCACATGTAGACATTTCTTGAGTATTGAGTGGGGATTTGAACTTCACCATGATTGATTCAGAGACTATTAAATTTAAACCTTATCATCACCATCATTCTAGTATGATTATGCCAATTTTTAAACAGTTAGGGATAATAGATCTAAGTTTCTCTGGAGCTCCAACGACATGGTCAAATCACAGATCGGACAATGAATACACTGCATCTAGACTTGATCGAGCTCTTGTTAATGTTTCTTGGATGAATTGTTACTATAACATATCTTCAACATATTTCTCCAGTAGCTTCGGGTCATTTACCGATTATGTTATCTACCTCCATGAATGTTGTACACAAAAATGCATCTTTCGACTATATAGATGTTGGTTTTCTCATGCTTCTTGTGATAAAACCATAAACCAGAGTTGGTCTCAATCCTTTTTAGGTTCCCCTTCATATCAATTCTCATCTAAGTTTAGTTATACTAAACATCTTCTTTTACTCTAGAAGACGCAATATTGTGGTAACATTGAATCTCATATTTAGTCTCTTCATCAGCAACAATTTCTCTAATATGAACTTACCTACCTTTCATCATAAAGTTGCTACTTTACCTCATTCACTTGAACGGTGGTTGGATATTCAGAAGGATTTTTTCATGCAAAAAGAAGGTGCCCACTCTTATGATGCAGGCCGAAACACATTTTACTTTCATGCTCAGGTCAATTACAACAAGAAAAAAAAATATATGTTATTAAGTACTCAATGGGAATTAGGTATCATGATAAATATGGTATTGAAAACACTCTCCTTGAACACTTCTCTGCAATATCAACAACTTGTGGTCCTGTTTCAGGTGACCTTATTTTAAGCCATTTTTTAGAAATATGTTACAGATGCAGATAAATGTATGTTCTTCTTCAAATTCCTACTGAGCGGGAAATCAAAGAAATTTTTTTCCAGATCAAACCATGGGCTTCTCTAAGAAAAGTCGGATTTCAGGCTACTTTCTCCACTGTAGGTGCCAAGGTAATACCTATGGTCCAATATTTTTTTGTTCATAAATTCATGTGAAAGCTATCAACGATACTTATCAGATTCTTATACCCAAAATTTTACATCCTCAATCTCCCTCGGATTACAGACCCATTAGCTCATTGCAAATACATTGAAACCTTTACTAGACAACCTTATATCTTCTACTCAAAATGGTTACATCCCTGGTAGACATATTCAGAATAATTTCATCATGGCACATAAACTCATCCATAAAAGAAATCAGAAAAGAAAAGGAAAAAAAATACATTGGATTAAACTGGATATGTCGAAAGCTTTCGAAAAATTAGAATGGCCCTTTCTATTTGATATTTTTCTCCAACTTGGTTTTCATCAAGATCGGATTCAACTTGCAAAGCAGTGTATCACGACGACAAAAGTTTCTCTTTTAATCAATGGTTGTCCTTCTACATCATTTACGCCATCACGAGGAATTCGATAAGGTGATCCACCATCACCTTATCTATTTCTTATTGCAATGGAAGCTTTGTCTAGGATTATACAATCTCAAATTATTCAAGGTAATCTGAAAGGCATGAAAGTTACAAAGCATCATCTGGAGGTAAGTCACTTATTCTTTTCGACGACTGTCACCTTTTTCTTGAAGCATCACCAGCTCATCTGAAAAACCTTCAGAATATTCTTCAACAATTTAGTCATGCTTTAGGACAAGTGGTGAATTTGCATAAATCAACAATCTCTTTCAGCAAAAATGTCTTTCCTTTAAAAAAAAAAAAAACTCAGTCTTATTAAATTTTACAAATGGAGACAATGGGACTAGGTGAGAAATATTTTGGTATACCCCTTCTTATGCATCGATCTCGTATTAGGAATCGTCAATCCATTCTGGATCATATGAATGCTAAACTTCAAGGATGGATTAGCAAAATCATCAATCAAACGGGTAAGATTACTCAACTGAATTCTGTTCTAAGCATTATGAATTCCTATCACATACAAGTACTTATACTACCTTAGGATAATATATATCATATGGATCATATTCAAAGAATTATTGGCGGAATAGTTCATTATCTCATAACAAAAAACACTTCATTTCTTAGAACAAGATGCGCCCTTCCTAAAAGATTAGGAGGTTTAGGTTTGAAACATCTTACTTATTTCAACTCTGCAATGCTGGCAAAATTGTCTTGGAATTTGATGCATAATTTTATAGAACCTTATGCTTAGTTACTTAAAAGTAAATATTTTCCATAACATGATTTAAAATATGAACCTCATCCAAAATAACAGAATTCTAGTTGGTTTTGGCAAAGCATTGTTCATGGCCTTCAAATTTTGCGAGAAATTTGGTAAGTGGCAGGTTAGTATGGTACTTCAATTAATATTTGTAAACACAACTGGATTCCAAGTGAGTTTGCTGCTTTGTATGATTGGGATGCTCTAAATACCAATGATATACAACGGGTCTCTCAATTAATCAATGCAGATATGCATGGGTCAGTGGAATATTGCTCTACTACATCATCTTTTCACTCATCTGCGGGTACATTCTATTTTAACCGTTTCACTTGATCTCCAACAACAAGACTAATTAATATAGCCTCTCACTTCAACTGGTAAATTCACAACCCCTTCTACTTACATCCACTTTTGCAATATTAACTCTCCATCCTCACCTACTGCCTTGAATACCTCTTTTTGGTTGAAATTCTGGAAGCTAAAAATTTTGTATAAGTTACAAATACTTTTTTGGAAACTCATTCATAATGCATTTCCTTTTAGAGCCAATCTTTAAAGTGTTATTGATATGCATGATACCTCATGTGTTCTGTGTAATACAGATAAGATTAGGAATGTTAATCACTTATTCTTCGACTTGCCTTTTTGCAAAGATTATATGAAATAGTTGACTACCACAACATTATCTTCATCTTCAGTAGTATCAATCAATGCATCAGTGGTTTGCTTCTTGGACTTCAAAATATTTTGTAATTTACTTTGATTCAGGAACTCTTTCAATTCATGGAATCATAGCAACCTTGTGGCATATATGGAAATTCAGATGTCAAGTTCTCTTTCAACGAGTTATAATTAATTATACATTTGTTTTAAGTCCTCTTTTTCAAGTATCTGATTTAGCATATACATATCATTCATATCCTTTTACCATGCATTCTAACAATCTTTTAAGTTAAACATCATTTGGTATCTCCACCACCAGATGTCTTGAATATAAATATTGATGCTTATTTTCGAAGATCTTTTTACTTGGCTGGAATTTTTATCATAATAAGAAACTTTAAAGGGTCATATGTCGTAGGAAAGGGAGTTTTTGCAAGAGTAGTACATGCTAACTAGGGTAAAACTTGGGGTTTACTTGAAGCTATGAAATGGTATAAAGCTCATAACTGAGATAAAGTTATCTTTGAATCAGATTGTAAGAGTTTAGTTATGTATATTAATGCAGGTTTGCCTCTTCCTTTTTGGAAGTCTTCATATTTGTTAAATAGGTGTATTAGTCTGTATGTTGAATGATGTAACTGGAGTTGTAACTATGTACCTAGAGTTTGTAATAAAACAACATATTTCTTAGCCAAATCTGTCTGTAAATTAGGTGCTGGTATTCGGTGGCATGTATTTCCATCCAACCTACTTGTAAATATGGCTAAAGATGTAACTTTCAATTCTGTTTAATATTAGTTTTTCTTCCTTTGTAAAAAAAAAAAACAAACTATTTTTGGGCTTTAAAGAGGATAGAGTTCAAGTTATATTATACGTTATGTAAAATTAATCTAAACATTTACTCCATGCAAGGGTGATCATGGGTTGTCCAGCCCGCCAATTCGACCCAATCCGAAACTCTCTCATGAACACATTGGACGTGTATTAATATTATAAAATTAATTAAATATTGGATTGGTTGCGGGTGCTGATAGTAATTGGGCTCACTATGGTATGAACCATAACCTTCAAAAGGTTGGTGATGATCCCAAATAATATTCACACTATGGTCATAAAAATAATAATGTTCATTTTAGAACTCAGTCGGATATTCATTTTATTGGATATTCAAATACCAGTTCAATATTTTCTGTGTACGTGAAAATGGAGGGCAAAATAAAAATTGGGTAGGCTTGGGTTACCGCAACAAAATGTACCTACAATCAAAGACTGTTCAAAGGTACAAGGCTGGGTTTATGGAACTTCGGTTGGTTACTCCCATAAGGCCAATGGCACGGGTTCAACGTACTTTTCCACGAGTTTTCCTAAATTCGGTAGTCTGACGAATGCGAAATGTTGTGCAAGTGTGCGCGAATATTATTATTATTATTATTGTATATATATATATATATATATATATAAAGAAAAATAAAATGAAAAAAATTATATATTTGCAAATAAAAAAAATATATATTTAAAAAAAAAAAATTATCCTAAATTGCTCATTAACTTCTTTAATGCGTTCAACATGGTGAGAAGATCTCAACTCATCAAGGAGGTTCGACTTCATTGTCTAGGTATTTCTCGTTGGGTAGAAATATGGCCTGGCAAACTTTACTATGACCAATTTATTTTTTCCTATGCACTCGGGGTCCAGCGGGGTGATCCTCTCAGTCCCTTGTTGTTTGCTTTGACACTTCATCCCTTGGTAAAGTCTACTGCTTCCCGTTGCAAGATTGACTTGCACGCCTGGTATTTAGATGATGGTATAAATATTGGTGACACACTTGAGGTGGCTAAGGATTTGAGCATAATAGAAACTGAAGGATCAAGTAGAGGTTTACATCTCAATATAAAGAAAACAGAGGTTTTTTGGCCTTCTATTGATCCCAGAAGTACTATTGACGGTGTATTCCCTCCTGATATTGGTAGACCTACAAATGGTGTTAAACTTTTGGGGGGACCTGTGAGTTTGGATGTGAACTTTATTAGTGATATGATGTTGAGCAGGTTGAATAAGACCGTTCAACTTATGTCTACCATCAAGAAGCTCAAGGATCCTCAGAGTGAGATATTATTACTTCGCAATTTCACCGTTGTGTCCAGATTATATTTTGAAATGTGAACTTCCAATCCTGCAGTCCTACAGCAAGCCATTGATCTTTTTGATGACCATTTGTTCAAGTACTTGAGACTCTTAGTCACTAGTGATGGTGCGGGCTTTGGGTCATTACAGCAGAGAGTCGCTAATTTACCTATCAAATATGGAGGCCTTGGTATTTATACCATGGCAGACACTCGTACCTACCGTTATCTTGCTTCTCAGAGCCAAATTGCTTTGGCGCAAAAGATGATCCTTAGTGACTTATTCTCAGCAATCAGTGGTTCTTGTTATCAGTTGGCTCTTCAAAACTTTATCCAGGTATGTGGACTACCTTTTGCCTATTGTGTCAATGATACTTCCCCCCCCCCCCCTTTCTATGCACTCCCTGGCAGTTACATATTTTGATGCAGTTAAGAAGCAAATCCCCAACCAATTTTCAATGTCTGCAAGAGATTCTATTTTGTGGAAGTGTAACCGTGTTAAACACACACAGGACTATTTATTAGCCGTGCCCATTAGTGGGCTTAATCAATGTCTCGGGCCAAGATAGTTCAGAGATGTTCTTTGCTGTCGCCTTGGCATCCCATTGTTTGTTGAGAATGGTTTATGCTCAAGTTGTAACAGATCAATGGATATCTTTAGTGACCACGCGCTTCATTGTGCTAAGGATGTTGGACTTTTTCGACATGATGTTGTACGTGAAGTAATCGCTGACATTTGTTATAAAGCCGGTGTGCCTGTGCGTAAGGAGGTTTCTCTTGGGTTTCTGTCTGATAATGACAGGTATTTACGCCCTGCTGATATCCTTGTTCTAAACTGGGAAAATGGGCAAATGTTTGCATGGATATCATGGGTGTCTCGCCTTTCACCAGTGAATGAACTCGTTCTTTCGTTCCAAGAAGAGCTATTTCGAGTGTTGTTTCGTGGAAACATACAAAAACTTGGAAAAATGTGTTTCGCATGGCTATGGTCTGGGTGTTTTAGCCTTCTCTACTATAGGAGAACTCGGTAAAGATATTTTTGTTTTTTTAAGCGTCTGAAAAATTGTCTAGTTAGTAATGATGCTAGTAGTGGTTTTAGTAGTTTTATTTTTCATAGACTAGGTATTGCTATCCAAAAAGGTGTTGGAGCCCAGCTTGTTGCTACGTTGCCAACCAATGCTTTGTATGATTCTTAGTTTCTTTTATTTTAAAATAAGTGAATGTATAATATTATACTAATTATTATTTATTTTTTGACATAAAATAAAAAGAATCATAGTCTAATTATGTAAAATTAAAATAAAATCTAAAGAATAAGAATACTTCCTAATATAATTATTTAAAAACATAAATGAATAAAATTTGGAGCACGCTATTTACCTTTTCGGTAGGCAGTTTCACAAAAGATGCAAAATATAACCTGCACTCTAAAGACAAGAGTATACCCAAAATAAAATCAAAGAAAGTAATAAAACAAAATGTAAACTGAACCTAAAAATAAAAATCAAATAAATCTAAAACCTAACCTAACGACAATTCCACGTCGGCGGCGCCAAAAATTGATGTAGTTATGATACTCCATTGCTCGGACTTGTTAAGGTTCGATTTTAGACTTAATCTAACAAATATCTATATATAAGATGGTAACGGGATTAAAAGATACTGGAACTCGGGATTCCACCAAATTTCATATTCATGCGGTTCAAATATTAATTCTAGAAAATTATAGCTCAAGTAATTAAAAATATGGAATCTGATTCTCAGTCAAAAGTAGATTTTAAAACAGTAGATGTAAATTATAAGCATTGTGCATCAAAAGTACTTAAGGCCAAGCATACGCCATCAAACAATCACAAATAATTAATAAAAATTATATATCAATTTATACATGGCACCTCATATCTTCTCGAATATCTCCTTCCATAAATCTAAAATATTCTTCTTTTTAATGGAAAATATCTTCAGGGATCATATTTATTTTGTCTTTCACAATATTTCCTTCTCCAACTTAAACTCTCTATTATTAGATAAATCAAATCTTGGAAAGATATTATCTCTTATTACACGGGATATTCTCTTTTATTACAAAAGATATCTTTCTTTGCTTAAACAAAATTTATGTAGAAATTCATTTTCAAAAGGAAGATAAAGGGGCGCCCCCTACCCAAAACGGGTCCCTTTGTATATAGGGTGCCCTTAGTAAAATTCATGGGTGCCTTTAGTAATTTTTTCGATGGTTCAAACATCACTTTTCTAGCCAATTTTTCACAAGATTTTATTTCTCCAAAAACACCTACCAATACACAAAATAGCAAAATAAGTACAAAAATAGGTACTAACAAAATAGACAATTGAGATTGAATTAGACACAAAAATGTGTCTATCAGATCCCAACCGATTATGTACGTGCACGAAGTAAATCACAAAGATAGAAAACCAATAATAAATCTTCACTCATCCACCCTCCACTTGAACACTTAAACATAACTCTATACTAAACATGCAATAGCATTGCCTACGCCCGCTGTCAGCTGATCATATACTCCCCCTTGACTTCCGCCACCTTTAGTGGGCGAGCAGGCTCTTGCTCCGGGTCAGCAATCTCTTTTGGAAGAAGACTACGCGCACCGTTATCTATCTTAACAACATCCAAAAGATCTTTTAACCATTGTCACACGCACATACAGATTCCCTCTAAGAGTATCACCTCAGGCTAGCTGATTATGACCATGTGAGTACTGCGACTAAAACGCCTCTCTGAAAGCCGGGTAGTAATACATCATAACTACCACATACTCGCGCTTCATGTGGCATAGCCGCATATGCAAGCACATTAAACATAATTTACTCGTCATGGCCTAGAATCTGTCCGCTTTGGCACCGAGGACTGCCTTATAAAAATGACAATATTGTCTCGATCGCCCGCACCTTTATCACATATTACGCTAAGAATACCCTGCGCCTACTAGGATGTAAACGGGAAACCCATTACTGACATACAATAATCGTATTGGATTATTATTAGAAAACAACAAACATTGATTTGAATGATAATATTGGGGACTTGGAATCGCGGATGTAAACTATTCATCGTGTTTTACCAACTCGCATAAATCTTGCCAACTGTTTCAGCGCAGAAGGATGCCTCCTCTTCTTTGAGCCGGAAAAAGGAGGCAAAGAACTGCCCATTCTAATAACCTTCCGAGGAGATTCATCATCATGAAGAATCTCCCAACTCCTCTTTATCTTCCCCTTCCTCCGGAGCCTCGACTTTAACTTCGTCCAAAATTTGGAAGTTTATCGAATTTACTCAGAATCAAATGATCTTAAAGATCCCTATCGCTCTTATTCATAGCTTTGAAGATAGAAGACTCAAAATAGCTGGTGTCGCCATAAATATGCAAACCATTAGTCATGACCACGTCTTCTAGCAATGAAGTCGCCTCCCCCAAAGAAAATAAAATATGTAAGGATCAACCATTCAACGAGAAAATTAGCGCACCAAACTGTTATGATCTCACCAAACAGTTCTATACCAAGAGGATGTTATGGCGTCATGTATGCCCAAATAGCGGAGCATTTCCCTGTGATTGGGGTCGGAGTATATGTAGTCCACCCAAGGCTCCCAAATCGGTGGAGATTCGGCTGACGAGCGAAGTGCAATTGTCGAGAAAATATAGTTTCCTTATAAGCTGCTAGGCGAGGCACCTCCTCTAAGGAGGCTATCGGGGACACATCCGCCTGGGACGGATAATCCGACCATCGGATGAGGATGGAGGGAACACATGAGGGTTCAATATGCACGGAAATGTCCGTCTTAAATTCATCAGTTGTATCCATTAACTGACGAATCAACATGATGTGGACTTGACCCATGACCAGTCAACAATCAGGGGACTAATGTTGATACATGAAAATAATTATCCTTAGAAAAGGGGTCCCTTTAACCCTTCAGGAACCCCCTTAAGATACGGAGACTTGGGAACTAGGCTCAACCCATAGGGTGATGGGTGATCCTAGCCCCAAAAGAGGAAAATAGAAGAATTGGGCTTCACTCAAAGCCAAAAAGCCCATGGTAACTTGGATAAAGGGAAAGTGGTAGTTTCGTAATATATTGATCTTATGGGTGCTTATCCATAAGAGGAGGAGGAGGGATTATTATAAAAGGGGAGAAAGGATATTTAGGAATTCTTTCTGAACCGATCCATTCTCTCTCTTCACCTCTAAGGGGGTGGGCTTGCTGTGGCTTGGACTTGCTTCTCTTTCCCACTTTTACCCCATCAACAGAAGGATATTTTGAGAAAAGAATTGTTGGTCCAATTATCCACCATGTTTAGAATATCGACTATTACCCCTTTAAATTAATGATGGAGATAGAAATATTACATGCACACTGCCGAAGGAGTGTGCACAAAATTGACCTCTACTCCTTGCACGTGTTACCAAGTAAACTCACTCCCCATCTGGGTTGCACAGGCGCGGACGCGTAGACGCGGACACGACACGACGCTGACGCAGACACTTTCCAAATTTTCAAAAAACTAGGACTCGGACACGTATATACATATTTTATTTATATACTAGTATGTAACCCGTGCTACGCACCAGGACCGGTGTATCAGCTAATTTAGAGTGCTGGGGCTTCGCCCCGCGCCCGTGGTCAAATGTGTTAGAATATTTCTAAACGGTCTTTGATTAGTTTGATCTTTTGAAGGGATATGAAACTCTGTTACCCTTTAGGTATCTAATGATTTGATGATTTAAATTTGGTACTATAAACCTAAATTCATGTATCAATTTTATAGGCAGATATTAAAATTATTACAAAAAAATTGACTCCATAGATTTTGGATTTAAAATAATTATACTCGCCTATAGATATTTACAATCAAACATAATTACCCTTTTTTTTTTCCAACCTTTTTTTTATTAACAAATTATCCTTTCCAACGATTTTATATACAGAAGTTTTGGAATATATATATATATATCACCTGTAAATTTGTGAAATGCAAATTTTAAAACAAAACAAAAAGAAATGTATGTCTACTAAAGAATACTTTTATTTAAGTCTACATTTAGAAGTCGATTAATGTACCAAAGACTATGTTGAGTCCAGATTTGCTTATGACCTTTCCAAGTATTACATGTTTCTTTGGTGGTGTTTGAACCGCTTCTTAAGCGTAGTTCCATGATACAACTTAATAGATCTTATACAATGGTCCCCAATAAAGAACGCCATGATAGCACTGTTAATTATAAGATTCGCATCCATTTAGTTTAAAATTGCCACAGTTTTGAAAAAATAAATAGTATACCGCTGGAGAATAATAATATGTTTTAAAAGCGGTGTGCCAAAAAATAAATGCTCATGTTATCTATAACCTCTCGTAATAACCAACGGTGACATATCATGATCCTTCTCCATAATTTCGTCCATATCATCATCATGTTCATCCAGTTCGATCAACGTTGACATGTCATCGTCGTTTTACATTATGTCATACTTTTAATTTTTTAAAAGGTCATTCTTAGTAGGTTTCTGGAGTTTTTCTCTATCAGAAGTTGTACTTACCCGTTTGTTTTTCTTTAATAAATTTTATTTCCTCGAGTTTGAATTTAATGAGCATTGATTTTCCCAATTGCAGTTAATATTTCTTCACGCAGTCTGCCTCCTTTTTCAGTAAAACAACATTATTTCTTAACAGATTGCATTCTTTTTTTTTTTCTTCTGGAAAATTGTGCTTATCAGAAACATTGCGGTAACTTTACATCATTGAAGAAAATTTTAAATATACATTTAATTGAAGTACTTTTATTCTTATCTTAAATGATGACGTAGATCCACCTATTATTGCCTTCGGCTCCATTTGGTCGTTAATTTTGGAGCAGCGGGTTATGATGTGTTTACCTATTTCTGGATTCCACGTGAGATTTTTTTTCCTGAAATAGATGAAGGTTAAGGATCATGAGAGTTTTTTATTAAGTTGTCAGTGTGCTTTCTTCATCTACGTTGAATTTATATATTGTTCTCTCGATTCGTGTTATAATTGGTCTCAAACATATTATGTATGCATCATATAGGTTCTAGCATTTACTACATGTCGGGACGTCGGCACTTGGATTTTTAAGAATCCTACGCGACTACCTAGAGATTTACGCTTCAATGATTGAAGTGCTACTGTAGAAAGCTTTGGAAGTCATACAAACTCAATTTTCATTACAACATCTTTGAATACCAGAAGTCATAAGCAATAACATTTTATTTCACTTAAAATCTTTTTTTTTTTTTTTTTTTTGCTTCTAGAAGTCATTTTGAAAAAATATCCGCAAGCTAATTTCTAGAAATCAAAAAGTTAGTTCTCAAAATACATCCAAACGTCAAATTATAACTCCTTTGGATACATAAGCAGAATCCTCCAGAAAAGAAATCAGAAGAAAAGTATTTTTCGCTTCACAAAAAGTTACGGTATTTTTTGTTTCTAAAACTTGATCTGAGTTCTATACCCAAACTGACTTCTTCCAAGAAGTCAAAAAGTTACTTTTAAGTTCCAATTTCTCTGCTTCAGACCGATGTCGAGCGTGATTTGCGAGGTCCCTTGTTCAAATATCTCCATTCTTTGTTTCCTTTTTTTTTTCTACGCATACTTGTAATACAACTTGATGTGCGTGCGATTTATAGTTTTAATTGGACTGTTGGGCTTGAGGAGTTTACACATCCTGCTGTTTTCTCAACTGTTGGAATTATTGGACCTACCTTCTTCATGGTGACGAATTTTCATTCTTGTTTGAAATTGATACTTTGGTTGGTGAGAAAAACTTAAGCTACCTCAGGTCCCAGATTTAATTGAATTATTAGTAATCTATTCGCTTATGGAATTTCTTATTTATTTATATGCACACAATCACAATAATAACACATTTTCCAGACAATTAACACATAAAGACAATAAAACTTTCACATGAAGGAACAAAAAAAAATCACCGGTCTCAATCTTTCTTTTCACAATACAGACCGATCAAAATGGATTTAGGTTTTATTAACTAAATCTATCATATCGTATATTCAAGATAGACCCAAAAATTGAACCAACATATTTGAGTGCTTTTACCTGTCATTGGAAATTTTTCAGCATCCATTGACAACCCTGCTAATCGTCTTCTTAATAACCCATCATACTATTAATTCCAAGATCCAAGTAGTGGTAGTGTTCATCATAAATATACAAAACTTATAATCGAATAGAAATAATCACAAACAATTTTATTTAAATATGATGCTTCATCTTTTTATTATCGAACAAAATGTTATCTTATTCTATCCCTGATTTACTGGGCACTACCATAATCATTACCATGTACCATTTTGACAACTCTTATTTCTTACAGGAATATTAGCTAGTGATGATTGTACTCTCTCGTGGGCAAAAGATTAATCAACCATCGTTATTTATATATACTTATCGTATGCATGAAGATCAAACCGACCATGTATGCACATAGCTAAGAGTATAATCTTTACAATATGGAGAGCTTCCCTTAGTGTAGAAGCTATTGCATAAGTTATTTTTGTCTGCCAGTAGCAAGTCTTCAATTCTATAAAATTTTATTCGATCTGTAGCAACCACAATCGAAGATTTAATGGTCAAAATTATGATAAACCTTAAACTCATTAGTAAAATTCTAATTAGAATACCATTTACCTTTAAAACATTCGATTTGAGGATTTGCGAACCTCTTTTCATCCCGCCTTCGAATTTAGCAAAAGCAAAATTCATAAAAATAAAGAAAAAAACGATGATCTTTGTGATACTAATGGGTCAAAGCAGAAAACCATTAGCGGTGCACCATTGAAACTGTTAAAAAATGTGCTATGACCTTCTTTCCTGCGAGTTGATAATATAGTTTGAAGTTGATTTTTGTACGTAGAAACTTGAAATAATACCAAAGAACCGTCATTCTTGCATTATTATAAATACAATTAATACTAAAAGTAAAATTGTTGCTTTTATCACCGCTGACACTATGTATGGTATGGAAAAAGCAATTGTCAAACACGTCCTTAACAACGGTATTCATTGTCGTAGTACATGGCTATTGTGTGAAAACTGCACTTACCATTCAATGATTTTTCCATGGCGTAGTACATGACTGTATTGATCATTCGCTGATGTCATTCACTAACTATGCAAGTGATCGATGTGTTTTTTTCATATTGGATGAATGTTGTTCTCTCCCTCACAAAATTAGGTTCTTCTGATACGCACAGCCATAGTAAAATGAATTCTTTAAGTTTCATTTGTACGCACTTACTTACATCAAATACAAATTTGAATCACAAAAAAAAAAAAAAAAAAAAAAAAAAAAACTCGAGTTAAGCATAATAACCAAGGACGACAATCAAATCCTTGATTACCATAATAAACATTTACAAAAGAATTCTTGATCGAACTATATCCATTGTACCGACACATAGATTGTCGTTGCCTTTGCCCTGTATCATCCTGGAAAAGATTTTGGTTGTAGATTTGTTGGACAATTAATTAACTTAAAAGTTAAGGCATTCTTAAGTCACATTAAGGAACTGGACCAGCCCAGATGAATGTAAAAGCAAACCTTTCGGAAAACTTCATAATTAATTAACATAAAAGTGAAGGCATTATATTCTTAAGTCACACTAAAGATACTATAGAAATCCAAAGCAATTGACCTCATTTCTATCATCATCCCTTTGAAATCATTTATCATATACAACTTTTGCTGTCATAAAATTTGTTTATCCTTATTTTTCACAGTCCCCTTAGTCCCCAATTAAGAGTCCATATGAACCCCAAAAGAATCCAAAGATGCAAGTCAAAAGTGGAAGTGCAATGGTGAAAGTCAGATCTTGTTCAGAAGTGGAAGTGCAATAGCTGTTTGCGGGAACAGGACTTAAAAAATGGTGAAATTCTCGCATTTACAGTTTCTGATCGGATATTCCAAAAGTAACATTTTGGACTTTTGGCGATCGTTTTATACCTTTTTTGTCCTCGAAAATAGACTTTTAGCAACTGTTTTGGTTATTGAGCCCCACAAACTTACAACAAACATACAATTGGTCCTTCACTATTCTAGTTGACTGATTCAAGCACCCGGGTGCACTCCTACTGAACACTCGAAAAACGTACTATTGACGGTTGACTAAATAGTATCGAGTGCCGTTGACCATGAACATAAGTCCAATTGACTGGTCAATATTTTGAATGCACTATTAGTGCACTCCAAAATATGTTCCCACCATATTCATAGTGCAGTCGTGTACCGGGACATGGGCATCATTTTTTTGGTCATATTTCGCCCTTTTGGTCATGTATGTTGTTTTTGGAATTCAGTAGTACGTTGACCATATGCGCAGAATTGGGCGATTTTTCTATACTCTTGTATTTCATTTATCTTGTTTATCGAGTCCTATTTAGATATTTTCTGGAGTTGTTCTTTGTAAGGAATAGATATTGCATTTGTACTTTTTGTTTTTGTAGGCATCGTCTCTTAGTGATTTGCAGGAATCCATATTTTTCTCTTATGCTTATCTCCTGCACAATATTTATATCTTTATTATTTGTGTACGATTTTTTTGTCATCGGATCCCATTATGTAGTTCAAACAAAATTGGTGTGCAGTTACCTTTCTAATTTTTTTCAATATATATGCTCCCTTCAAAGCACTATTATAATAAAATATGTCATTTGCAGTTAGGCTTACATATAAGAAGTTCTTTTGTTCATTTATGACTCTAAAACCAGTGATCTACCAATTATACCTAATAATCTTCTAAGCATTGTACTTGGTTTTCCTGCAAATCAAACATATTTTTGAAGAGGTTGTATGATTTTCTTAAATTGTATTTATTTAAAACGTTAGAGTTTACATGTCACTTAGATAATCTAACATTATTTGCATTTGATTGTTGTCACTTAAATTCTTTGCATTTTACCATGATATTGGTGCGCAATAGCTTGACCTCCATGAGTACACATGTTTTACGTAGCATCCTGGACATGCCATGTACTACCGATGAAATTCTGGTTGAATCCCTTCAATTTTTCCTTTAACTACAAAGGTTGCACCCAATACGTCATGCAATATTCTTTTTTAAAAATATTTTTGGTTTGAAATATAATTTAAAGTGAATTACTTATCAGATATCTCATCATAATCTTTTCTTTCCTATGCAAAATTTTCAGTGCTTTGCTTAGTGTTACACGATTTCCGAACATCATTATTTCTTTTGTTTGGTCTGGAATTCTCGAAACACTTAGCTCCTCCACTATACACTTCATGTCGCCAAGATTTGTTGTCAATATCAAAATCTTTATTACATGATTTTTTATATATGTGCATATTCTTGTAGCTTTACTCGACTGTGGAAGGATTTCTCCTGCGATCATTTGCACTTGTTAAGATCAATTTTAATTTACACTTTATGTTCAAATATGTTGTATAGAATTTTAAATGTTATCTCCCTACCTCGAAACTCCTCGACCTTCATAGAAATTATTATTATTACTCAACTCACCCCATCATATTCTAGTATAGAATCACTTATTTGGGTGGTCAAATCTCACGTAAAGTTACTCTCATCAAAATTTCACTGTGATTTTATATTAAAACATCAGCAAGTGTCGACTCCGTTTTTATTTCGCTTCATCTGGCTTTTTGGAAGGCCTTTCAAGATTCCAGTAGCATTTGTAGAAAACAATCATTCATATAGATATTATAACTATCATACATATACTATCATATGGAGCTCATAAAATCAATATTCTTATTGTATTATTTGATATTACCTATTAATTTTTTATATCTCTACGTGAGGAGAAATTCGATATTGCAAAAGTTCTATAATGAAAATTTGTATCTTGGTATTTGTATTGTTTGATATTGCATGCATAACATAATAAGATGTCACAAGGATATTACGGATATTACAAAGAAGATATATAGTTTACTAATTTGTGGAGATCCATAAATGTTGATTTCTTTCTAGCTACTTCTTCTAGAGTAACGTCCTTGAAGACCTCTGTCATACCCCTATCTATAACAGCCAGTATGACATCCATATTGATGAACACTCTCGACATAGGTTTAGTACAAAGGCTAATGCCACAATAAGTTAGAATACGTGGCCATATACACTCGTATAGGCACAACAAATAGATTAAAAACTTACCCAAGTGTTCTTTCACATTTCTGCCAGTAATCACCACTACAGTAGGTACATTCATAGAGTCTTCTATGATGCACTGATCACGTTCACTAATTTAGCCCACATTGTTATTTTCATTGCAGTTCCCCTGGCACCAAAAGCATTACTACCAGAATAATCCACAAACACGTATTGAAAAATTAAATCACAAAAATTGTAAGTGAACTGTACCTATCATTATCGATAAAAAAAATCGTGCATCAAAACATTATTCTCGCCAACTGATTTCGTTACAATGTTTGAGACAAACTTCAACATTCGAATGACACCTACGAAAAACATCTAATTAGCGCTATTTACAGGAACTACGAAAAATTTAAGAACAACTATCGTTTTTATTTCTATCAACATTCTCAAGACCCAGGAATTCTAAAACTTCTTTAGGTAAATGTCGCTAGATAAGTGCTAAGCTTTTCCACTTCTCTATTTTTGAAAACCAGTTGTGCCACATCACACACTCAAAAGAGATTATTCTGTATCTAAATCATAAAATTAGTTGACGTATTTATTAAATATATGCTACCGAGAATGAAGATATAAATATAGAGAAAAAAAGTGTAACGATGACCGTACATTTCTTCTATTTCTCGCCTTTCTCACTTTTCAGTACTTCCAGGTCCCCACGATTCCCATCTAATTTAATAGGGCACAATCCCCGTCTAATTTAATAGAAAACTCGTGAAAATCCATTCCATTATCTGAATTATTTTTCCCATTGTTGAGGCTAGCAAATGCAACTTTTGAAGGCATGGCATTTGATCTTCTAATATAATGACTTCTCTTAAATGTAACCCACACTTTTATTAACCGTGGCCCAAAAAGTTTAAAAAATGAAAAACCAAAAGTTCAAATGAAAAACCAAACAACTCTTAATTTAATCTAGCAATTAAACTTAGATCTTCTTACTCAAAATCAAAATAAACCTAACTTTTTTTTCTTAATTATATTTAAAATTAATTATAATTGCTCTTTTAGTATTGTCACAAAATGAAAAATTATATATAAACTATAATTCTTACTTTTTCTCCAAAACAAAATAAACTCTAATTCTTATTTCCTCTAAAATTAAATTTTCTTAATCATGATGACATCAAAATTGATCGGGTGTAATTGTTCCCTAAAAAACATTCCACGACAACGTCAATAGCAATGGAATAAACTAAGGTTTTAATTCTTTTCCTAGGACCATTCTCCTAGAATTCCATAAACATAATTTATAATAATTATACATAATTTTGTGGGCTATGCCGAATGATTATAAAGGTCTGTTTGGTTAGCTTATGCACTTATTTTAAACGGGTTATGGTTAAAAAATGTGTGGAATACATTTAAGAGAAGCCATATAATAACTAACAACCTGATCAAAGTTGGTAATTGTGCTATTCTATGTTGACAACTGAATAATTTTGATGTCATCATGATCAAAGTTGGTAATTGCCCGGTCAGTTATGTCATCATTTGGGGTAGACGGAACCAGTTCTTTTAGACATCCATCCATGAGTTGATGATAATCAATGAGATTAATCCAATTTCGTGGGAAAAAAAAAACACACACACACATGTATCCCTCAATGTGCATATAATCGAAAATTCTACAATATGTATCAAAAATTTTGGGAGGAACACCCATTTCAACACGCTATATGAAGTAAAGCATCTCTTAATAATCTTTTTTATATCTTCAACTCTAAATCTGTAATTAATTGGTCATTGGATCATCCAAACCCCAAGGTAATAAAAGGTGCGAAGTAAGGATGGAAAATCTGCCAAAAAGTACTCCTCCTTCATCTTTGGTGAAGTTAATCTTGCCATGACAACCGCAACAGAATATTTTTGTGACTCTCAATAACAACCCACTATGGAATACAATTGAATCAGTTGATGACCAACTACGTACTCGCATATTTATCACAGCTAAGAATCAATATCTATTGTAGATATAATTTTCCAAAAGTGTGTTAATTCGTACATTTTTTGGTCAGAAATTCATGTAAGGAACTAACTACTCACCTTTTGATCAATAAAATGTAACTCCTAACCCCATACTTCTGCCGTTTTTTCGTTGTCGAACCTCTGCATATTTAAAACCAATGCATTTGCCACATTTTGAGTCGCATGTGTGGTGAATGACCACTGAATGGTGTGATAACAATTTCTAGAAGTTTTCTTTTGAATCAAACACAAAGAAATTAGTAAAGGACAACGCCACAATTAGTAAAAGATAACGTAAATCTACAACAAAACACACAGTTCTGCAAATTAAAATTTAAAATACATATAAATGCTCCAAAGTTTGCAATATTATTTGCAGACATATTGCCGCTTTGATGCCTTTAATGGATCGAAATTTTCAGCAGTCAACCACATTCAACTTGTCAAACACCTTTCGCAGAAATTAATATCAGCAACATCACGCTTGTAATGAAAGCAGTAAGCGTCTAGCTAGCATGATGGGATCTTCGAAAATGTTGTTAAATTAGTCCACAGTTCTTTGTTGATTAATTGACCACCGAACTTGATGAAGTCCCCATGCATTCAGCAGTAATCTCTAAGCATCTCTTCATTCCCTCAAGAATCTAGTAGTATTTTATTTTGTTGTTTTTTTGAAATACGGAAGAAGATTTGATCTTGACGACATTGATGGAATTAATATTATTGACTTGAGTTTGAAGACGGGATACCCCTCGTGCTAGTAGTGTATTTTCAAATGTGGATCTATAATTGAAATCCTATATTACAAACCACAGTGCCCTGACTGTCCTGTGTATGTCTACAACATAGGTTAGTGTTAGTTGCTATTTTCATGGAATTTAGTGACTTGAAATAGCAAAATTGAAATATGTAAAGTGAACCATATAATTTAGTGACGAATGAAAATTGTAATAAAAAGTGAACTAATAAAATTGCAACAAATGAAAATACCATTCATCCTTATAATAAAAATGATACGAATATATAAAAAGTGACAGTTGTAACATAATGACTAACGAAACAATAACCATATACATCAACTTAAGGATATTTTTCCATACTTGACGACAACCACTTAATATTCATATTCTGCCGGTAAGTTACCTGGACTTTTCTGTTATTAGTTCCAACAACCGGTGTTCGCCGTGGCTTGCCCATCCAAATTTTAAACGCTAATATCCAAGAACATAATTTAGATGCCTAAATATATCACTGCAAAGACATAATTCAGTCATCCAAATAAATCTGACACCTATTTACCTTGAAACTCACCACAGGTTATTTTCAATTTATTGATGCAGATTTTACCCGCAAAATAGAAAATAAAAAAGGAGTTTTGATGAAGATTGATCACATTCTTCCTTATTGGCACAATTTGGCAGAGAATCTAAAACAAAATCACTATTAAAGCCTTATAGCTTATTCAGAGTAGCGAGACAACTGCAATGACAAAATGCAAGAATTTGGTCAATGAAAGGATTAATAAGTTTCAAAACACACCGATACAACTACAAAATGTTTAAGATGCCCGTGTAGCAACTGGGAGCTTACCTACTTGGCAACTACTTAGGGAAAATTCTATTTGCTTGGGAATGGCAGTCAACTTTTTAGGAAAAAAAAATGAAAAATGAGAAAAGGATATTTTTTTAATCCTAAAATACAAAAAGGGCATTGAGCAAAAGTCTTTGCCTAACAACCATGGCAAGCATGACAGTAATTCACATAAATATGCGAGTCTGTTGAATGCTACTTATTTTTTATTTTCTTTTGGAGTAAACTGTTACTTAGAGTTGGAAGGATGTGATCCTGTTGAGCTTTGAGTAGAAGTCTACAGGCGTAAAAATCGGAAAAAAATAAAAAAAGAATCCACGATCAGGGACGGAGCCAACAATCATGTGAGTTTGGTATTGCTGAGAGTTTTACAACAATACCAAACTCGCCTTAAGAAAAATTAGGCTATGTGGCAGAGGCACCCTTTCATGAGGATCGTTAATTTATTCAATGTTGGGATTGTTTCCGTTACTATACAGATGGATATGAAGAATCGTTAATTTATTCAATAACACCAGTTTTTGAGTTCACGATCGGGACATGGACAAAACTATAACATGGATTAGTGGCACAACACAAACAAAAAATCTTTTAGATGGTAAACATTGCTTAGTCATACTACACCACCATATACTCATGTATCTCCCATACAATAATAGCCAAGCTATTACCAGACACTCTTATACTTCCTACCACTCTTGTAGTTCCTACTATCGTTGCCAAGACACCATCGCATACTCTTGTACCTCCCACCCCACCTTCGTATATGTACCTCGAACTCTCTTTATGCTAAGTCACCATCATATACTTTTGTCTCTTGTGCCTCCTACTCCCATTGCTAAGTCACCCTCATATACTCCTTTACCTCCTAGGCTCCTACACTCCTTGCGAGACCACCAACTCCATCTTACGTAAGCATAAGATGGGAAATATTCCAAAGTAGCATAAAGTAGTAATTTTTAAATCACATACAGCAAATGAGAATACCTTTCAAGTTTCTACATCCTGCATATCCACAATGCATCAAATGGAAGTGGTAGAATCAATACATGCCATTAATTGTCAACAATACATTGATGAGTGTAGAACAAAGATCTTGATATAGCTCCTGCAACACAAAATTTTGCACGTTGTAAGATCCAAATACAAAGAGATTCATTTTTTATTTATATTTTAAAAAGAAAAGACATATATATTTACCCAAGAATTAAAGTTAAAGCCTAGTTTTAGGTCGGTTATAATCTTGTATGTATCAGAATTTTGTAAAGATCCTCCTATAACTAAATTTAGGTCAATGTATACATGGTAAATTTTGGATAGTTTAATAAAGAATTCCGTAATATTTAAGTTACAGTGTAACTAAGACAAACCAAAACGTAGAAAGATGAAAGTTCATGTCATAGAAATACCCTAAACCATTAACCATGTAACTAAGTTGTAATACAGGGTCGTTCAAATCAAGAGAATACTTTGTTGTGACCACCACGTGATATAATGCTTGTCCAATGACTCTTTCACCTGCAAATGCAATATAGGCAGTAAGCTCTGCAATAACGATATTAATTCTGCATCAAAACAAAGTTTAATGAACAGTAAGGTGGAGTGATTTCCCTTCACCGAGGACTAAAAGCTCTGATTTTACCTGGTTTTGTTGTGCACACCGTCAAACCCTCTTCCTCTGCAAACTCGTTAACCCACCTCTGTATCTTTTTCTGTACACAAACATATATATTGGATAAGATGCTGATTGGGAAGAAGAACAAGGTTATCTCCATTTACTACTACAATATCAATCGAGCATATCAACATAGCAACAATATAGTGAAACAAATGACAATATCTAGATTTGTCCCAAAATTTACATGCTTTCTCAAGAGTAGCAGCTTCTGTATTCTATGTGCGACTATAACTAAAGGTGCAAATCTAGTAGCCTTGTATTTTTTATATACACCTCCGTAGCTTGGTCATTACGAATTTCCTTTAGCTCTTTCTCTAAATTTGGCATAAGTTGCCAATGAATCCACCGTTTTCAGATTTTTTATAGATTCTCGATATTTGACCACAAAGAAAACCGCGATGATTGTTATGGAATTTAATTGCGTTCTATGGTATAAAAAAAGAGCACATACGTACAACATTAGGAATGTAACGATACTAAAAGAATTTTTATTGTGTTTCTGTGTAATTCATGATCTCTGTATTGTAGTTCTATGAGAAGTAATAAGATTAAAGGTTTCCATTTATTTTTATTTTTGAAATTTGAAATTTTAATGAATTTTTTTTTTTTTTTATGAAACTAAAATTGTATTAAAACCCTTATTAAAAAACCTTTTACATAGAAGGCAAGCGAGCAACAAGATGCGCCGCAAGCCCTTTTTGGATAGCAAAACCTATCCTTTTAAAAACAAACTCCACCGAACGGGGAGTCATGACATTACTGTGCATGACTTTATGAACTCTCTTGAGGAGTCCAACCGCCTCCGGAGCCAAATAACCGAAAGTGTCAAAAGCAAAGGGGATAAAAGCATGTCCATTATCAACACACGCTTTTCATGCTTTGCTATCTTACTCGAGGCGGCTCTCGGTCGCCGGCCAACTGTAAAAACACCGCCCAATACCAACTAATGGAGAAACACCCGTGAGGTCAACACATGCATGTTTACCATTAGCCCATCCAAAAATAAGAACATCGGTGCCTAAGTGTAGATCTCCTTCAAGTGGGTTAGTCAAGAAGTTGACTCGCGCCTCTTTCTTTGCCGAAATACTAGCTCTCCACAATATGTCATACAACGTATCCCTCACATGATCGTGTCTATATTTAAACCTGGGATCTACCTTGCGGTGGGACTGCATGTTCCCCAAACGAGTCCGGACACCCGAGAATGCAAGCGAGAGCACTTGTGTATCGAGAGGGTATAGAGGGATCATTAACTGTATTTAAGGATGGACCCAGGTACTCCACGGGTGACATCTTCTGCCCAAGGCCCTCAATCGGAATAGCAAGAAGAAAATCCTGAGCATGTGCTGCTTGAAGGCAACCAAAGACCGCTTTCTGTCTATCGAAAAACTCATAAACGCTATTATATTATCAAAATCTGAAAAACTTAATTATTTAATGAAATAATTTTTAAAAAAATAATAAAAAAGAAAATTATTATATTATCAAAATCTGAAAAACTTAAAATTTCCATAAAAAATCTTATTCCAGATTTTAAATATTTAAAATCTTTTATTTTCCTTATTTTCATGTATTCTCTTGAAGATTTTTTGGTTATAAAAATATATATGGAAATTAATAATTGTTGTATAGATTTTTTTTTTCTTAATTAAGTAATTCGGGAAACAAAATATTTTCGTATAGATTTTTTATTCTTTTAACAAACTTCGGTTTTAAAAATCCAGATTTAGCAAACATCTTACTACTGGATTTTATTAAAGTTATTAAATTAACGGTCACGAAATGTAAGGGGCTAACTTGTTTTTAGCCAATCAGGAGCGAGGGTTTTGTTCACCGGCCAATGGGTGGGGAGGTAAGCGCAACTCTCGATGTGGTGTGAGAGATGTGGTTGGGTGTTTAGGTTATTGATATATATATATATTATATATATATATATATATATATAATCATGTATTTATAAAGCAAAGTCAAGTATTTCGACCCTAAAAAATTAGAAAATGATGTTACATATGTATAAATTTCAAAAGAAAAGAAAATATCGTTTGTTTATACACGCCGAATGTCAAATAATCAGTCACTAAACACATAGCACAATCAAAATGCATTCTTAGATCAACACATGTCCAACTAAGGGTATACGTGATCTCATTTCAAATTACAAAATCATAATAAAGACCTAAATTATTGATCTAAATGTTTGTCTTTCTTCATTTGGTTAATAATAGTAAAAATAAAGGAAAAAGCTTATATAAAAATATAAAAAAAATGCGTCGGACACGCGTCATCGGTGCATCCAAACCAGACGCGCGCAGAACGCGCAAATTGATGCGTCGGACACGCGTCGTATCAGCGTCCCACACGCGTCTAGTGTCCGCCGCGAGTCGGACGCGGACACGGCTCAAGAAATGGAGCGTCCGTGCAACCCAGCTCCCCATCCTCCTACAACCATCACTCCTTTTCATCACACACCTCCTCCCATTTATCTCTCTCTAGAAAACTCCGCCGTCGTCTTCTTCCCAAAAGAAAGAAAAACCTCCCCTTCAAAGAAAGATAACCCCAGAAATTTAAGTGTAATGGCGAATACTCATAGGGGTACTGTAACAACACCTCCTTCCCCTTCAATCAAACCAACATTTCCATCACAACAACAAGAACAGCAGGAGGGGGTTTTAGTAACTCATAGGAGATCTTGATCAATCTGTCTCTGAAGGTCAACCACATGGCATTTTTAATCAATCTGTTAGGGTTTGTAGAGATCAGATGAGAAGAATATCTCTGAAGGTAACATACATACTCCCTTTTAATTTATTCGTTTTCGCATGCTTGCTTGTTTCTCGTGGTTAAGTTAGGGTTCTTGATTTTCTTTTTGTTTTGTTTGAGTTTGTGGTGTTGGTTATGCTATATTTAGGGTTTTGGCCGATTTTATTTGATCTCATTTGGGTTTTTTTTTGTTGTTGGCAGAAATGATTTTTTGATTTGCAATTTTTATGAGTCCTCATTTTGGTCAATTTGTATGGAAAGTGAGTTTCAATTGCAAATGAGTAAGTTAAAACCGAAATGCTCAGTGGGAAATGTTTAAGACATGTTGTTGCTTGTTTTACTTTAGGGGTTTTGCGTGTTTTTTGCTAACCTCGTGTTGGAATTGCTTGGTTATGTCTCAAGTGATAGTTAATATCATTTTGATGATTTCTTGAACACTGAAGTGTGACCATCTTGTTATTACTTGTACAATGGGTGACTATGGAATGATAGATAGTGCTGAGCATGTGATTTTGAGTGATGGGCATTGCAAGATGTGACATGGTTATATTTGGATTGACCAATCTCTAGTATTTTTAATCTAAATTTATTCTTTCTGTCCACTGTGTTGATCCTTTAGTTCTACATATTATTGATTTTGATGTGTTAAAACCATTGAATCATACATACTTTGGTGGAACATGGAATTTGAGTTTTCACAATGATTAGTTTCTACGTATCTCTTGTGTACATGCTAATATGAGTTTTCTTGTTTCTTTTCCAGACTCCCATCAATGGCAAACATATAAGGATTATGTGCTCTCGTTGTGATCCCAGTATACAAAAAGTGGGCAGGCAAATATATTTGTTAAGAATTTGGGCTCATCCATAGATGACATTGACAGGGCATTGTTTGATACTTTTGCTGTGTCTGGTACTGTTCTCTCTTGCAAGGTGGCGACTGATTACAACACTGGTCAGTCAAAAGGGCATGGCTTTGTCCAATTTGAAAGAAATGAATCTGGACAAGATGTGATTAATCTTTGTAATGACTTTTGGTAGTTCAGGAAAGTGACTACAGAGTGTCCATCCAGACAAACCTTCTCTTTTGCATCTGCTAGTAGTATAATTTTCAGTTTACACAACCTTAGAGAGAAGAGAAGAGTGACTCTAAACTTTAGAGGAGTTGTTGGAGATCTTCGTTCTTCCCCAAAATGGCAACCACAATATATCTCAGATTTTATGTTTTTGAATCATCATCAACGCGATCGGTTCTTGGTTGGTTTACCTCTTTGTCCATCTAAAGTAAGTACCAATTTACAGCGGAGATTAATATATCATTTTCCTAAAATTCTGTTTATTTTTGGTCAAAATGAAAGGACTTTATTTATTTATTTACTGTAGGTTTTATGATTGATGTGAAAACCTTACCAGATCCCTGATTGTATGACCTATCAGTTTCTCTAGGATAATTGATAATTCATGTTCACTGAATTTCGTATGTTTGGCCAATCTTGGTTACTTTAGGCACTGAATTTTGGATATTGTGCAAACCTTGCGACTTAGCAGATCACAATCAAATATTTATTGCTCTTGTATCATATGTATGGGGCCTTAGGAATTAGGATTTGTTTCTTAAACACACTAATGAGGTGAAGGAATACATTATTGTTGACATGTACTAACTGTCTCTGAGTTTTGATGGTTTTTATCAGTTATGGTTGTGTTCATTTTTACCTCGATAAACTTAATGCTTGCCTGCAGTTCTTTTGAGCCTCCTCTAAGCTTGATATCAACGTCAGTTGTTGTCGGACGTGATTAGGAATTTGGAGTCTACTGATGAGATGTAGTTGTGTTGTTTGTTTGTGTAAGGATTGATCTGTAGTTAATCTGATTTTCGCATCTGGAACGAATTTCGTTCTTTAAAACTCAGTTCATCTGATTTGCATATAGTTCAGCTGATTTGGATTCACAGATTGGGGGTTTCCAATGATCAAATTTTCTGTCTAATATTTAAATAGGTAAATGTTTGATGTTTGCTTTGTTGTTTGGTTTTGGCCTTCTTGTGAACAATATGTGTTAAGACAAACTACTGCTATGCTTCAGCTTCACGTCGAACTTCAATTGTTTGTCAAGATACCAGACACAAACAATTTATTTTTACTTTAAGCAAACTCAGTTTCCTTGGTACGAATTCACAGTGAATTCTGAACTGTAGCTTCTATTACTTCAGTGGTACAGTCTAGGTTGAGTACCTAACAGACAAATGAGTTAAATGAGCCACTTGAGAAAATTCAAAGGGATGTGAAAATATCGACCAAGGCATTGCAAATGGAAACAGTTCTAGTTTTGGAAATGTGTGATGAGGCGTTCTATTTTCACACATTTATACGAGCTAAAAGCTATATTTTCCAAAACCATGGTAAAAAGTGCAATATTTTTTTTATAATATCTTATAATATTCTTCTCTTACAATTCTAAGGCGTGTTTGTTTTCCACAGAAACGGCATTGAGAACATCCTTTGAAACTTGGGAAGTAAGCTGTCGCGCTTGCTAACTCGAACGTCGCTTCTCCATTCTCATGCCACCAGCTTTGGTTCGCTTCTCCATTCTCAGTCTAATATTTTTTCTATCAAATTCCTAGATCCTTATTTGGTTCGGCTAAACTTTTGAACTTCTGAATGTGCTTCTGCTGAAGCTAGCGCAAAATTTTACCTATTTGATCTACTGTTGAATGTCCTGTTTCCGTTTGAAAATCATATTAATGGATCAAGATTCTGAAGACAAAAGGAGAGCCAATTGCTCAACAATATTGTGTGATTAATATTCACTCTAGATACTTAAGTTCCTTGCGTTAGTGTTTATACAACTCATAGATACTTCAACTACTGTCATAGTTTTTGTTAACATGCTTGGATCTGGGACACTAGGTAATGCTCGTATTAGATAGTCATATGCTTCAACTTTAAATCCACGGTGATTTAAGTTCAGTTGTTCAGCTATCTCGAGAGTAGTACGATCGGGAGAAATGTTCAAGTAAACCAAACATAACAGACCACTGGACCTAGTCTATCTGTAGTTCTCCATGGACATAAATCGTAGTTGTTATGGCATCCAGTCAGTATTGCAGTAAATCCTCCACTTTCACATGTTAAGGAGGGGACAAAAACACCCTCTTTGACAAGAATACCAGGTTTCATATATTAATCAGTTATCAGTCTCCAAGGTGGTCAAACTTTAAAGTATGGCAGTTGCTTGGCGAGCTGGTGTTGGATTTCTATGTATTGGATATCATGATTGAACATATGAACTTCCTTTTTGGTTATCCAGTGAAAACCCATTTTTCATCTTTTAAGAACATCGCTCATCTTCTTGATCCTTCAGTGTTGTACTCATGATGGTGGGTTTTGGCATTTTGCTTTATTGTTTCTGGGTGTTGTGCCGAGAGGTTCATATTGTTCCTCAAGGCATTCCAGGATCCGACATCAGAAACGAAAACTAAACATTCAACGGAAGCTAATGCACATAGAACACACAAGACACAGAGATTTACGTGGTTCGGCAATGGCCTACGTCCACGGGCAGCGGAAATTCACTTTATTCATATATCAGAGAATACACAATGCACGTGACACTCATCACCCGTTCTGTGGAAAACTTGGAGTGTGATGTTGGCGATTGAGATTTGGGACCATCATCAATCATCTAAGTATACTAAGTTCATTAACCCTTGCTAATTAATTCTCATCTAAGTATAATAAGTTCATTAACCCTTGGTTTTCAGGCTGTTTGTATAGGTGATTTGAAGAATGTTACGGATGAGTTTGCAAGTACTTTCAGGTCAGACAGGACTCCCAATCTGATTGTGAGGTTGTGCCATAATGTCAGAGAACAGGGCTTCGCAATATAAGCATCTCTTATTCTCAGTATGATGTTGCTCACAAGCCGAGGGTTGGACTCCCTGTGACGGATGCTGAGAGCATTTTAGGCAATCCGAGATGGTACCATCGATGTAATTTAGGACCATTCATAATGAGGTTGTGTGCAATCTGCTTTCAACTTGAGGATTGCCTTCTGCCTCAACATGCATAATGAGGTTGTGTGCACGCTGAGATTTTCTCGAAATTCACATAAGAAGGAAAAGGAAATTGCAGAAAAGAGGAGGGAGAGACAACCAGCAGGAGCAGGAGCTGCATATTGCCGAGGAGGATGACAATTTCTAATGCTCACATGCCAACTTTTGTCAAGTTGTTACCCGTGATAGTACCATTCCCTATATTTTGTAAAAACCGACCTTGGTAGGTTTCAAGAGAAAATAAAAATGATAACGATAAACATGTTTATATTTTTTTTTTTTAGTCATTACAACGCCATTTCAGTTAATCTGATCCGAAAAAGATAAATACAGAAATTCCTTTTTGTATGATGAAAAGTAATAGTTCTGGAAGGGGTCAGGCTTGGAGGACATCAACTAGCAGCCTATGACTCTAAGATCGCTGACGATTTGGAATCCTGTCTGAGCTTCAGCTTTCTCCAAGTCAGTTGAGGCAGGCCTCAACTTCTGCTGAATTCTGCCAGAGCTTTCCCCTCCTCGTTCTGCTTCTGGTACATCTGCCATAGCCACTCTGGGATTAGCTTGCACATCAAACTTCCCCCTCGTCAATGTCTAATCGAGTAGACCTCCTGTTAGTTATGCTATCCAAAGAGCCACTAGGAAAGAGGCCAAAAGTTTGAGGTCTTGAACCCGCTCCGCTTTCAATGTCTCCGAGCCTTGTCAGGGATTTCTTCTCCTCCTCCCTCTCTGCTCCAATCTCCGACCTTGATTTCAGAAAGAAAATACTAATCAAATCAAAGAACCTATTGACAGACCGGCTTTTGTGCATCTATGCGCAGAATATGTATTACCGAACAAATTCTAAGGGGGAACTCAGAACCAAACAAAAGAAAATAGAGAGAAGTGATGGAAATATGTATTACCAGGAAAATGTCTTGCAACTCCAATTCTGTGACCACCACTACTAGGTATATCGCCGTTCCTAGGAATTTGTCGATAGTAAGCGCCCGTGAAAGCCCATTTCTTGAGCACATTCTTTCGTCGCTCTTCTCCAACACAAGAAGCCAATAAGACTGATTAGGAGGCATTCGTAATTCCGTGACAACAAAAATTTACTGCAATCGATTATTCAATATCAAGAGAATTTTCGGAACTTACCAGCTAGGGTTTCTGCGTATCGTTCATCAACAGCGAGATCCTCACTGCAGACGGTCGATCGATTGATGTCCATCGCTTGATCTCTACTCCGTGCGTCCTTGTGAGAGACAAAAACAAACAAGCACTCCCACGTCCCAACCGTTTTTGAGCACCCCTATCCTTCTCGGACCCGACGTTTTATATTATGTTTTGGGCTGCCCTTGGTTAGAAAATAGGGTGGAGTTAGTAATGAACCATTTTTTGGGGACCAGCCTTTTTTTTTTTTTTTGGGACCATTTTTTTATTTTGGGTAAGATATTTGAAGTAAATCTACGTCACTCCTTATCTAGATATTTATTATAATACCTAAATTACCCTCTAATTATTTTTGGGTAATGATTAGTTAGTGTTAATATTAGTTAGTGTGATAAGTGAAATGATTTTGAATAAAGATTTGAGATTAAAAAAATCAGATTTAAAAAAAAAAAGTAGAATTATTGAGAGAGTAAAGTTAGAGTAGATGAAGAAGAAAAACATGGAAAATATTTTTTTTTTTTTTTTTGAGTTCACTGAATCTTCATCTCCTTCCTCTCCTAGAGTATTTGTCAATCTTCACAATGATCTGGATATGAATTATTTCTTAGATGGTGAATGTATTCTTCCCCAAAGCCAATCTCAAGATGAAAACGATGGATTTTACCAACCACAACCGGAGGAAGATTATTTGTGTACCCAGGTATGCTCTGAACTTAGATAATATTGGTTGAATTGGTCCAAATTTTCAAAAAAAATGTGAATTTGTTAAGTAGATTTGGGCTTGTTCGGTTACCTTGTGTGAAAAACATGTAACCGAACTCATCTAAAAGTGTAGTTCGGTTACTTTTTCTAAACACGCAGGTTACCGAACTCTCCAATAATGGAGGTTTTTTGAAGTTTGGTTAACGGACATGTTACTGAACTTTGTAAATAGGATTACAATGTTATGTTCGGTTTGGCCGGAATGTAACCGAACTTTAGGGTCTATAAGTTAGTTTAGTTCGCAACCAATAGCTAACCGAACTTACGTAAAATAAGATTTTTTCACATTAGTGTATAAAGTTCAGTTGGTTCACAAACTTCATACCAACCAACTATCTAACCGAACTTACGTACAATAAAATTTGACTTAGTATACGTAAAGTTCGGTTAGTTGTCAACTTACTTTACAAACCGAACGCTGAATTCGGTTATCCCGATAAAATTATCATGTAACCGAACTCCACATGTATGCAATTAGCCAAGGTTGTAATATGGGTAGAGTTCGGTTACTTGACAGTTTCAAATTTTCTTGCGAACCAACCAAACAAAGTTGTAAAAGTTCTGTTAAATGAAAACTCACATAGTGGGAAAAATAGCACAGTTCGGTTGCATTTTTTTTTTTTTTTTTTTTTTTTTTTGGGTAGAGTTCGGTTATAAAATAGTTTTCAAAATTTTTGCGAACAAACCGAACTCATGATTCGGTAACCTAATTTTAAATCCTATGGAACCGAATTGTTCTTCGTGTTCTTCCTTTCAGGAAGTTCGGTTAAGTAACTAGGGTTTTTGTGAAACGCGTTCTAACCGAACATGGAACTGTAACTTCCATATGAACCATATTTTGATGATTTATATTCAATTAAACGAATCAAAATCAAATTAAAAGTATGAGTTTGTTGGAAAATACCTGCGAATCGGTCCCATGGCAGAATCAGGCTTCGTACTGCGTCTATTATACTGGATTATGGCTTCACTTGGTTGTTCCTCTTCTTTATGAATCTCAAAATCACTTGGCTGATTTGTTAGATGTCCTAATGGGGGACCTGTTCCTGGGAGTCGGTTGGTTTTATTTCGACGAACCATTCTTATACTCGGTTGATTAATCGACGATGAAAATTTTATGAAGAGAAGAAGAGGAGAACTGATTTTTTTGTGCGGCTAGGTTTAGATTCTTTTGTTTTTGTTTTAGATTAAGTTAGGGTTAATTTTAATCAGGGGTAGTTATTGGATTAGGGAAGGTTATTAGATTAGGGTTAATTTTAATTAGGGTAAGGGCCAAATTAGTAATCTCATGATTTTAGGACATCCCTTAACATTGTAGGGTAGGTGGCCTAATAAGACCATGGTCCCCCAAAAAAACCATGGTCCCTAAAAAACGGTTCTTAGTAATAGTTGTAACAGCATCGGTCTTACTCATGGGCCAGCTGAAAGCAAACTTCAAAGTCCGAACAGCTGAACTCCAATACTGCCCTTGACAAGTAGCAGAATTTAAACTAGGAAACTCCTAATAGAAAAAAGAGCAGGTACCAAACAAAAGAAAACACTGTTTCACACTTGACAAGTCTTTTTCTTTGAACTTTATTATTGGGGATGCAAATCCTATGGGTGTTTGAGGGCTTCATGGGTCATGAAATAATAATTTTGATAACCCTTATCCTATTATTTTCAATAATACCTAATGTACCCTCGGTATGATTAGCGATAGTTTTGATGATTTCAGTAAACTAATCACGATTAGCCAATGAATTAGACTAATCGAATGACTAATTTCTTGCGAATCCCAGATTTACGGCTTGGCCAGGGTTAAAACCCACCTAGTAAACTCAATACGGCTTGGTCTTTCCATGCTTTCTGGCCGTAAAACTTGAACTGTATGGAGTTATTGCATTGAGTTTTTTGAGGAACGATAAGTTTTGAAAAAACTAGTCGTTGGGTCATTTTTTTGTTATAAAAAGACCCTTCTCCAACAAAGAATTTGTGCAAAAACTCTCTCTCACACAAACTTTCAAAAACTCTCTCTCACACAAACTTTCAACCTCTAATTGTTCTAATAAAAAGAAAAACATGGTTACTCTCTACACCACCGAAGAAGATGTTGCAATCGTCAGAGCGTGGCTGACGGTATCAAAGCATTTAGAAGATGCACTCATTTTCATGGATGAAACCTCCGATTATTTTTGGAACCGTGTGTGTATCGTTTTTGTGGTGTTATATGGAAAATCGTAATGGAAGATCGACGAAACTCATTAAGAAAATATTCGAGAAGCTCTTTACACAATTGGATGCTTTCAAAGAGGAAATGAAAGTCGTAATGGAAAATAATCCCAATATGCCACGTGCTCAATGATTAAGTTTGTCAATAATTCGTCCATTAAGTACCGTTTTTCATAGCGTAAACTTTTAATTGATTTGTTTTACAGTGGGAGCTGGCCGAAGCCAATTATGAGGATGTCCATGGAAAGAAGTTTGACTTTCATGGTTTCTTTAGTGTCTTGGAAGAAAAAAGTACTTGTGCTGATTTCGATCACTATTAATAAGAACCCTAATGTAATGATCTTTTCTTTAAAGTTTATGTTATAAATATGTATTCCCTTTCAGTTTCAGTGAGATGCTATGAAATATGTATGCCTTTTCCCTCTCCTTGGTCCCTAAAGCTGCACAATTATATAAGAATAGAGAAACAATTTACTTTCACTCACACACTCACAGATATGAAATAATAATAAAAAAAAACATCCGGCGTTAACGTTAACGACTAGGAAGTTCTTTCCAACCCAACCACAATAACATTAAAAGGATAAAAGAACTGCAAGACCAAGCCGTGAATGTGAATTACGGCCCGGAAACTGTTTTCACGGCTGGGACCGTAGAAGTACGGTTAGGAATTCCTAGCCGAGGTCAGTAAAATTTTCTAGATTTTTTTGCAGATACAGAGCAACTTACGGCTAGGACTGTCCCAACCGTGTAAGGTAATTCACGGTTGGGAGTTCTTTGAGTCCCAACCGTAGCCCCCCATTTTAGGCTTGGTCGACTAGAACTCCTAGCCATAATCAGCCCAGAAGCAGATTTCCTGAACCCTAAATTCATCAATCCTACCTATTAAGACAATCTAAATGTTAAATAAATGGTTTTTCGATTCTTAACATTTTCTTGTGTTTGGAGACATTCTCGTGGACATATTCATTAACCGAATCTTAAATATGTTGTTTGACACCTTTATAAACATTAGAATCATAACAAGTCAATGGTGGATTCAATCCAAATCGTTCTGATCTTGTCGTATCGAGAATCAACCTAAAAAAACATTTTTAAAAATTGATAAAGATTTGATCAAAATATTTTGGAACGTTTTTATCATAGGTTTTGTTATTTTATTTTGAGAAGAAGAGGAAAATGGGTTGGTGAATTAATTTTAGTTTTGAAATTTGATTTAGTTTTGATTTTAAGTATAATAATGATCAAAGGGTAAATTTGACTTTTCATATGAATTAGGTCCCCCATAACCAAAATTAGAATGTTAGATATCCTTTAAGCCCCTAAATCCCAAAGGGATTTAAGCCCAATAATATGATTCTTATCTTTTCTTTTTCTTCTAGAAATATCAAACTTTATATTTCAGTCCCTGGCCTGCAAAATCAAGCTCAACAGAATCTAGCTTGTTAATTGACAATATATTCCTGATTTAACTTCTTAAAGGAAATACAGCTTAGAATATACAAGAAATAACAACTCACCCTTACAGTTAGTCTGAGAATCCTATTACGAAGCTATGATTACTCTATTTTTAAACCTTCAAGCAGCACCAGATGTAAGACGAGCAAACTCAAAGAAAGTTAAATCCCTCATTCACTTGCTGTTCTTGTTAACATCAGTTCTCTAAGCCCCTAAGCCAAGAGTGTTTTTTCAGAGTTAATCTTCATTGTCTTTATGCCGAAGGTTATTGATTCCAAGTTCTGAGTTGAATACTTCACCGTCGAACGCAATCTAACAAGGATTCTGCGCCGCTTGCTTTCCTCGGATCTTTTGTTTTCAATGTCCAGTAGTTTTGTTTGAAAATCCTACATTGAGAAAATTGTCTGAATCAGAATCCAAGAAACGAAAAAAGAAAGAAGTGAAAATCAATAACAAAATATTTTACAGAAAATTTACCTTGAGACGTATTTCAGGAGATCCTTGTGGAACAGGGATCCGGTTGACAGTTACTATTTTGTCCTCTCGTAGTGTTGCTTCTAGTGCTTTTTCAACAAAATTCCTCTGAGCTCCCGTAAATAATATTCCATATTCTTTCATGTCTTTAATGCCAGGAAACTTTTCAAAGATGATAATAATATTAGAACAGCAATTCATTAACCCTATGTACCATTATAAAAATGTAAAATGCAAAAAAACGAACCTGCTCAACCAATTCTCTATAAACAACAACAGATGACATCCCGAGTTCTTGAATATTATTGATACAAGTTTCATACTTGCAATCCAGAGCAGAAGAAAGCTCCTAATTAAGACAAGCGACATCCCTTTATTACAAAAAGCACTCCACAAAAGTCAATTTAATTCTATTAGAATGAGGAATACCTTCAGTGCCTTCAATTGTTCTTGAAGATCCATAGGAAGGCATTCAGGTTTTATTAGCCCATTACGGTGCTCTGATAATGTGATCTCTAAATCCTCAATTGTTTCACATTTTGGAAACTTTTGAAGGAGGTCCCTGATGTCTGCACAAAATACCAGTTAATATTTACTATTTAGACAAACTTAAGCAACAAAATTTGATTGAAACCAGCGAACCTATTGGCGATTTTGGCAGGCCATATTTTTATATCTAGCATTAGAAGGCCAGAACCTTGGCAAATTCAAAAACACGGAAAAAAAGAGCACAACTGTGCAAACGAAATACATACCAAAAGCCCCCCTACTGTTATTGCAGTGGGAGGTTTTATTCCGGAATAACACGATGAACTCAGAATAACATATTGTATTGACATACTTCTAAAATCTGGAATAAGCTGTTCATGAAACCGTCTTGTTCTAAAAAAAGCTCAAGTAGGTTTTGAGCGGTATCTTAAACTAGTTGGAAGTTTCAATTAGAGTCGCAGCCGTGAGTCAAAGACATTTAGTGCTTCTATTCGTTGGGTTGCCAGTCGTACAAAAATTTCCTTTAAGAGAGTTAGTTTGTGTTTGCCCAAGGATCATCTACAGTCAGTCTTTAAGTGCCTACGAAAAATAGAACGCACAGCGAGTCTGCTTCAAACACATTCAGCACTACCAACAATATACACATACTTTAAAAATCTACCAAAAGATTTATTAAAAAAAAGCACAAACAAGGATATGAGTAGAAAAATATGCAAACATGGAAAGAAATTGGACTTATAAAATACTGAAATTTACCAGATGGAAGTTGTTCAAAGAAATTTGGACCAGCATACAGACGTATTATTTGTTCTGCTCCCCCAACCACATAAAATTTATTATCCTCGCTCTCCATCAACTTCCAACCTTCATTTGCTGGCCGTACAAGTCTTGGTCGCTTATGAATCTTCCCAGCATGATCTTTCCATCTCCTTACCTTTTTTGTTTGCAATAGAAAAAAATGTAGGTTAACTTCTGCATAACAGAGACAACGGATTATTCAAGTACCATGCTTAGAAAGAGAGTTTACCATCTTCACACTGGGCCGACGAACTTTTGGTTCCATGAAATCATTAACAAGCGAACACAGCCTGCCAAGGCCTACACATCGATCTCTTTCCTCACAAATCTTGTCTTCCATGACTAGAAGTTTTCTGTGCAACGCCTTCAATGAGAAAAGAAACCAGATCAGTATCAAAGCTATGAATATGGAAATCAGTAAACTTAAATTTCAACAAGTACAGAATTTTACTTTAAGGCGTATAATAGCAGCCTCATGTGGATGTTGGATCTGGTTGACAGTGGTTTGTTTTTCCTTTTGCAGTTTTTCTGCCAGAGCTTTTTCAATACAAAGTTTTTGAGCTTCGGAAAATAAAGCTTCGTATTCTAACATGTCTTTTATGTCAGGAACCTGATGGAAAGATGGTACAGGAAACAAAAAGTGATCACACCAACTCTCGAACATCCAATTACCATAAACAAGTGTAAAGTGCATAGAACAAACCTGCTCAGCCAGTTCACAATAAAGATCATCAGCTGACTTCGCAAGTGCCTCTGAAACGTTGATACTATCTTTATGCTTACCGGCCAAAACAGAAGATAGCTCCTAGTGATATACAAGAAGACACCCCAACATTACAAGAGATTCTAAAAGAAAAGAAAAAAAAACTCTTAAACATACCATATTCAGACAAGAAATACCTTCAATTCGTTTTCGACACATTCTTGTTGTACTCGCCTACTACAATACCTTGAGATAGCAAATCTAAAATCTTCAACTGTTTTCCATTTGGGAAGCTTCTGTAGAAGGTCCCTAACATCTAACAGAGTAATACAAGAAATATTCAATGGTTAAATACCTATTGACAGACCCATAATGAACGCTACAAGAATGATTCATTCTTGCAGGCAATATGAACCATTGATGCCAAAATCTTTACAGATGAAGAAATTCATTCAATGGAATTGAACTGAATTGAAAAGAAAATTAGGGCTTAATTTAAAAGAACGAGTACATAAAAAGCTAATTAAAAAAATGACAATAATTCAATACTGAATAGAAGGAATTAGGGGTTTGATTAGAAGTATGGATAGAAATTTACCAGGTGGGAGTTCTTTAAAGAAACTCCGACCAGCATGAGAAGCTATCGCTGCTTCCCTAGCTCTCTCTTGCTCTTTTTGAAATTCAGTTTCTTCACCGCACAACTCAACCAAAATTTTTTCAACATCGATTTCTTCTGCTTCTTCTTTTACAGCAGAAGGGAAGCCTTGTGAAACTCCTAAACTCATGCTTTCTCTCGCGCAACCTAATTTCTCAAATTCAGTTTTTATTTTCTTTTCTCGAATAGGCTCGGGTTTCACTTACCAGATCCGACCCTCCTAACCCGTGTAATATCACATATGTACCAGGGTGTGTGCCTGTGTGGAATCTTTGGATATGTGCCGGTGGAGAAGCAGACACAAAAAATAATTTTCTTCTTTTTAGAAGTCATCCGAAATTGTATACCTGAACTAAGTTTTGACTTTTTAGAAGTTATCCGAAATTGTATACCTGAACTAAGTTTTGACTTTTTTGCTTCCAAAAGTCGAAAACTACATCTAGAATCGGATCAGAACAGGCTATACAAATTACAACAACTACAAGTAGGGATTAACATCCAGTTGAAAAGTCACTGGGCTTTAACTCTCTAGTCCCTCCCGCGGAACCTGGTATTTACTAGTCATAATTTCACATTTTATAAACGGGTTCGTCTTTTTATGAGCAATTTAATCCAAAGTGATTTTTTTGTGACAAAAATATCCCTATAAAAATTCGCAAATTGTTTATACTATCCATAAAACACCTACAAGAAGATCATAATTTAATATTCTTTTTACATCTCCCTTCTTCTTTTCTATGGCAAACTCGTCTCTCTCCCTCGTTCGATCTGTTGGAGAAGATAAAATTTATTTAGGTTGAGTTTTTCCTAGAAACCCTAAAAATTGAGAGATGGCATCCGACTGATGGTTAGTCATATAAATAGTAGCAACGAGAAATCTCATGTCTATGTTGCTTACGGTTTGAATCTGAATCAATTAAAAGAAGGATAAGAGATTTGTTACAGGGACTCGACTACTTATAAACTCTTTTCAGTCAATTCTATTTACTTAGTACACATGTGTGCATAACACACTTACAAACACTCAACAGCACAACCTATTCTATACACCTTCCAATACACCTTGTATGATCGTCTATGGATACAAGATTGCGACAATACAACAACAAGATAACTTTTGTGATCGTCTATAGATTCAAGATCGAGACAATACAACAACAAAATGTTTACTTGATAATAGTTACGATATAAGACCGAATCACTATAGGATCAATGTAAAGTGCCTAGTTAACATACAAGTTTATTTACTTTTAGTTATAATAAAACAATTATAATTGTGAAAAGTAAAAGTAAATGACACAACAAGCTTTTGTTAACGAGGAAACCGCAAATGCAGAAAAAACCCGGAGACCTAGTCCAGTTTTGAGCACTCTCTGAATTAAGCCGATATACAATGAACAAAGCCAACTTTGTATAGTTGAGACCAAGTTATCTACCCCTAGTTACTTAGTTCCCTAAGTATCCATGCACCTACAACCGTCTGGACAACGCACACGAATCCCATGATAGAAATCACTATCTTGAGTTGTTTTACCAGTGTAAAGTTTTTATCACTCAACACCTTTGGATTGTTGATAGGTGTAGAATACACCATATTTACTATCTAGTAGTTACGCTTTCTTTGCTATTTTTCTTGTGAATTATGCACTTTACGTGTGTTTTTGAGTTGTTAGGTACTCTGGAGTCACACGGAGGAAAAGAAGGAGAAGTTACCCAATTTGAGCAAAAGGGCGAAATTGTCATCTCACAGGCAAGTGATACATGGAGCTGACCCAAGGTTAAGGGGCAACTCTATTAGGAGGAGTGTTAAATGACAGCCAGAAAATGTTAAGGGGCTGCCAGATGGGTAGCCCTTATCAAGGTGATCGATTAATTGGATATAACCATATTCCCATAACCCCTTATCTACTTTGCCGGGTGGCTATATCGACCTCATTTCCTACACGACCTAGAAACTAGAGAAGAGAGTTTTCTCTCTCGATTTTTATTTTTCACCTGAACTAAAGACGAGAGGAGGCGTCACCTGAGTGAGGAAATTCAGAGGAAATTGAAGCACTGAGTTAGGGTGTTCTTGAGCTAATAGGGAATGATGAATTTGATTGAGAAGCGACATGGGAGTTGGTGCTTAGACCAGATCGAGAAGTAAGAGGAAATACGAGAGAAGAAATAGGGTTTCACTTTTGATTCAATCGGACTAAAGGAAAGAGGAGGAGATGGTGATAGTCTGTGATTGAAGAGTTGAAGCTCGGATAAATGGGTTTTGAATCGAGACAGATTGAGCATTTGTAATGTTGAGAAAGAAGAGATGAAACAGGATCGAGAATGGCTCTAGTGGTTTTTGTTGCCGCTAATCGAGTTCGAATTGGGTTTTTTGGGATTCAAATCGAGACCGTAAAATTGCAGTTTGTGAATACACAAATGAAATGGGTTTGATGTCATGTCCGTGATTTGAGATCGAAGAAGAGGATTTGAACCATAAATGGGTTCTGATGGCGCTGATGGGTATTGAATCTGGCAGCAGTAAGAGGAAGAATTATCTTAAGCTTATGGCGATATCACTGGCAGGAATGGTGCAAGAAGTGTTGGTGCTGCTGATTACATGAGTTGCGATGGAGTTGAAGCCACAGTGGAGGTGGCAACTGAGATGTCAGTGAGTGATGCTGGTGTTGATGTTGAGCTGGTTGAGGTTCTGATGAGGATGTATGGCTAACCAATGTGCTATGGTAGATGGAATTGCAGGTGAGGCTGTTAGGGTTTTAATGCATTGGAGCTAACTTGTGATGATTGAGAAGCTGATGCAGTGTAGCTAGTTAAATGGGGTCTGTTTGATATTAACAGTAAGTATATGGAATTGGAGATGGCAAGAGCACCTTTGGGTTTGAATGTGACAGGAATATATGGAGATCTTTGCTAGTGGAGTTGTTTGAGATGCAGGGGAACTAAGATGGGAAGAAGCCGAGGAGAGAGTGCAAGACGAGGAAAAGCAGGATGAGTTGTAGCTCGGTTGCTATGTCGAGGGCAAGGCCGGGTGATCTTGTGTACATGGGAAAGAGCGCAAGGTGTCCGGGCACTAGAATGGAATCCCTTGAGTGGTGTACAATGGCAGGCTCATGAAAAGGATGAACTCGGGAAGTGAGTTTTGATGTACGTGCTCAAGGAAGTGGGGAATGCTCAATCTTTGTCATTTCTTGCCGTTGATGGGTGAAGCCTACAAGGGAGAAGAATGAGTGATATGATGTTTATTTATGTGGTTGTATGGCGTTGCCGAGCTCTTTGGATGAATGGTGGTGTGTTATGTGAGATGAGCAAGAAAGTTCCCACCGGGGCTGGCTTTGGTGAGAGTTACGGGGGCTGTGAGTGAGCTACATGGAATGAAGTTGCAATGCATTGAAGGCAAGGACCGAGCTGTTGCTTGAGGAGTGGTGGAGGTCCGTACTGTGGTGCTAGCCGAATAGAAATTTGGAGAAGTGAAGCTATTGCCGCTATATGGAGGTCTTGATGCAATTGGCGGCCGGGGCCATGATGGTCGGCAATGAAGTAATGACAATGATGGTGCATCGGTGGCTTGTCACAGCAAATTGGTGGGGTGAGCAAGGTTACAGGCGGATTTTTCAAGCGAAGCACAATGATTGTGCATCTCACGAGTTTAGCCTATGCAATGGCTCAAGGCCTGGCATTTCATCTCAAGAACAGCTGATTCACATCTGAGTCATGTTCTGACTCGGCCTGACTAGTTATGACCCGATCCGATTCAGTGAGCTGACCCGTTGACCCGGCCGATCCAACCCGGTGACCGGGCGGACTTTGCCGGTCACCTGAACTGCTTTCCGGCGACTATTCCGGCCAAATTCCGACCACAATCCCAGACTTCCGGCGACCGTTTTTGGGGCGTATTTTCTACACGGGTCTCTCTCACTTGTGGGCCGGGTGAATTTCCAACTAATGGACTTTGAAGACAAAACCTAATTTTGGAAGGAGTGAAGCATATAAATAGAAAAGTCTTTCTCAAACCTAGAGATCTCCATTAGGGAGAACTCATACTTTTGGTTCTAGGGTTTAGAAACATGATAGGTTTTCTCTTTCTTCTTGCTATGAACTCCTATGCCATGAGTAACTAAGTTTTTATTATTGGTTGAAGATGTAGTTGGATTTTGCAACCAAGTTATGATTTTTATGAATTAGTTTTCTCTCAATATTATTGTATGATTTCTACGGGTTACAATAATTGCATGATTGATGGATTGCAATATGATTGAATGTTTGTTTAGTCGAGTCTAGAATTGATTGAACTCACATCCATATCTATAGCTATTTTAGGGTTTTCATCAAGCGATAACCTTGAATACGAGTAGCATGATATGATTCTAGGTTGTAGTGATACATCCTTGTATTCATATGTAGAAATTGACCTTTGTTCGAATTGTTTGCGCAATGTATTACAATTGCATTGATTAGCCTATTTCTGAAACTTAATGCTCCTAGGAATTGAACTTGATTAGCACAAGGCGTTAGGTTATTCTTTAGGTAGATTTCACATACGTGACTCTAATGTGTGTGTTGATAACTTTGGAAATTTACGGAGTATTCTTGCAATAAGGTATTCTATGGCTTTTGATGATAGCGAGATTAAATACGAATTCTATTCATATATTCATAAACTTGTTTACAATTGAAGATGAAACCTTTATCCAATATTTCACATCCTTGATTTGAGTATTTACTTTTTATTGTTTTGTTTATTTTTATTTACACAATCAGAAAATCCTCGGTGTTTTATATAGGAAACCATAACAATTTGACAACCTAGACCTCTCTGTGGGATCGATCCTTTCTTGCCCTTGCTATATTTATATTTTGAGTAGTAAGAAAGTGTAAATTATTTTGACGCTACGACAGCGATCAAATTTTAGCGCCGTTCTTGGGAGGCAACGGTTGTTAATTGTTTTTGGTTTCTTATTTTTGTTTTTAGTCTTTTTCTTATTCTTTGGTTCTTAACCGAGTTTTGAGAATCTCGTTTCAGGTACCGATTTCGATGGACGGAGCATATTGGAGCAATCAATACGGCTTTCAACCTCAACAACATGAAAACTATCACCCTTATGGGGAATACAATCAAAACCAATCCTTTGGTTATGGTCACTATTCCACGTACCCTTTTAGTCACTCTCATACATTCCAACCTTCTTACGGTGGGTATGTAAGTGAGCAACCACAAGGAGGGGAGATTAGTTGTTCTCCTATTAATTTTTCTTCTAGTTTGGTAGATGAAATGCAACAATTTATGGACAGCATGGAGTCAATTTGTAGACAACCAAGCGTGGAACCAATTTCATCGACCGAATGTGCTCATAGTATGTATGGCCCAATTTCTGATCGTAGTTATGATCATCCACCCATTCAAAGGGAATATAATTGGCCTAACAATACTGAAGTAAGTAATTCTACTTTTTCTTTGTCGAATGAGCTTTACCAACAAATGGAACACTATATTCAGAATTTGGATGGAACACTCCAAGAGCTTCAAAAAGGTGTTTCCACTTTAAGACAAGGCATTGAAGAATACAAGGAGGAAATGAATAATTATGTTGAAAAAGGCGAACCTTTGGGGACTTTTGTTGATATTTGTGTAGTTAACTCAACTCTTGATCGTAATAATGATCATTCACCTATTCAAAAGGATGAGTTAGAGATTAGCAACACTAAATTCAGCGAGGAACAATCTTATGTTGACTATGATAGTGATGATTATTATGAAAATACATTGCCTAAACCAAGTCATGGTGACATCCCCGAGGAGTTTACAATGGAGTCTTTTTGCGATCACGGTGAAGACGAAGAGGAATATGTCGACACTTGTGTGGATTACTCGAGCATTGATCTTAATAATGATCAAGAGCCTATTCAAAGGGTGGAGCTTGAGGATGATGCATTTTCGAGTGTTCTAAAAAATTTTCTTATGATAAAATTTGGATCCGCAAAAGAGTATGTGCCTTACAACAAAAAGGAGTGTGTTGAGAATGAGACCGTTATGACCAATATTGTGGAAGACCCAATTGAGCTTGCATATGATTGTAATGATGATGTTTATGTCGAGACTTTGGTTAAGAGCAGAAAGCAGACGAAGAATGGTTGCAAGGTTTGATAGAGGACCATGATATACAAGAGGTGAATAATTCGCTTGAGTTTTTCAAGGATGAAGAGGATTCCGTGATACAAGAGATTGTGCAAGGTTTATCTAACCCTTTGCCTATTGTTTCTTCTCCTTTACCTCTTATTGGTTTGAATGTATGTGCTTCGAGAGTATTGTTGAATGACTTTGTTTCTCGTTTTCCTCCATTAGAGATACTTGATTCTCATACTATGCAGGTTATGGACCAAGAAACCGTGGAAGTACCCGACTCATATATTCTTTATACACTTCCATGTGTGGACAAGAATAAGTGTGGGGGAAGCTTTTATCGGTTCATAGCTTCACTTTTGCTTTATATTACTAATATTTGTGTGAAGCTAGTGTTTCCAAAACAGGTTCTATGGAAGGATCCCCAACTTTTCAGATTGTTGGTATATGGGGAATGAATCTTGCAAGGATATAGTCGGGTGACGACTTTAAACCAAGCGCTACATGGGAGGCAACCCATAGGTTTTGTATCTCTTATCTTTTAATTTTTCTTTTCTTGTTTTTAGCTTTTTCTTTTCGCATATTGTTCTGGATTTCCCACCTTGACTTTCTTTGACGATTCAATTTACATTGAGGACAATGTAAAGTTTAAGTGTGGGGGGAGTGGTTTGTTGTAAATTTTTGCAATTTTTCAATTTTTTTTTTTTTGTGAACTAGTGAATAAGAAAACTCCAACTTGTAGTTAGTTTAGAGTCACATAGTATACATGTCGCTAAGATTACATCGAGAATCTCACAATAGTGACTGAACTTAGAGATGACAGAGAACATGATCGGGTTTCTTAATTGTATGAGAGTTAAAGTTGGATTTAACCATGCCAGTGGCAAATAAGGTGCAGACTGAATTCGGTATTAGAACAGTGATCCCTATAGTGGAGACTACCCATGTTACATAATGTGAGGCACCAACCTTCAATTCTTTGTACCTGTCTAAATTTGTGCTTTTAGAGTGTGTGTCACCGTACGTAAATTCCGGGCAGAATGGTGAGCTGTCCAATTTCCCACCATAGAAGCACTATTTTGATCTCTTGAGTGCTATTTTTATCAACCATGTTGGTGACATCGAATTGCTAACTTACATACCACTTGTGATCTTGTTCGCAGTAGCACCATCCACCTTATCTCTCTACACCAACAGGTCCATAGAAACACCATCATCATCAACAAGAGGAGCATCACAAATTCGAAGGAAAGTTGAATACGTTCGAGGTTTACAAGCAACACTACAGTAATGGGCAGGTTTCATATTTGAGTAAAGCAACAAAAACAGGGGCAGAATTTTTATAAGTTGAAGACTATAATACAAGAGCGGAAATTATTAAGGATGAGAATTCGAGAAGTCTATGATATCAAGACATATAAGTTGTGAAGATTCAAGCGGTAAAGTACTTTTACCATGGCATTGTACTTACATTTTTATTTTATTTGTATTTTGTTTTCTCTTGTCTTAAAACAAAAAAAAAAAAAAAAAAAAATGAAAAAAAAAAAAAAAAAAAAAACGAAAATTAAAAAAAAAAAAAAGACAAGAGAAAATTTTTTTTTTTTTTTTTTTATTAGAAAAAAAAAAAAAAAAAAAAAAAAAAAAAAAAAAAATGTTAAAAAAGAAAAAGAAAAAAAAAAAAAAAAAAAAAAAAAAAGAAGAAGAAAAAATTTTTTTGGGTTTGTATAGTTTGTTTTTATTTTTGTATTCTTTCAATAAAGCCTATGGAAAGAAGGAATATTTGTAATGAAGTATCAAGTGACAAGGAATTTGGGGAAAGAATCATATTGTCAAGATTCTACGAAGTTCGAAAGTTATCATCAAGAGTTGAAGACCGAAGACGAAGATGAAGACACCGATAGAAGACCGAAGACGTTTCTATGGATCTTTGTGAGAGTGGTGCTAGTTGCACGCCGAACGGATTCACCGTAAGTAAGCATATTCCCACCTTCGTTAAATGGTTTGATTTCCTTTCGAAGAGATCGTCCCGAGAAAAATGGGTTTTCAAAAATATATAAAAGATGTGGGTTTCAAAATACTTCGGAGGGTTATGCCTTCCCACCATTCAACGTGTCTCAGGATTCTTTCTTCATTCCAACCTGGACACATGTGTGACCCATAAAGAGCTGTTTATTATTGAGAGCAATATCATAAAACCCTTTCTTGTGAGGCAGAGTCGAGACTTTTGATCACTCCGAACCCGAATTTTAGTCGAGAAGGGATGGTTACTTCTCTCTCAACTTTTAAGAATGAGATTGTGTTCATTTATGTGTCTAACTTCTTATGACTAGTGTGTAGAATCTCTATGTCTTCTTAGCGCGTTGGATACTATCATTACGGAGAACTAGTAAGTTGGTAATATAGGTTTTGTGGGTATATCTCTAGTAAACCCTCACGAGACTATAACTCGTCCACTAGGGACACCTAGGGGTTTAAAGGCTTGTTATTTATGCTAAAAGTGACCGTAGCCTCGACGCACACGGAGTTGTTGTATTTTATTGTTTTGTTTGATTTGCTCGAGGACTAGCAAAGTCTAAGTGTGGGGGAATCTGATAGGTGTAGAATACACCATATTTACTATCTAGTAGTTACGCTTTCTTTGCTATTTTTCTTGTGAATTATGCACTTTACGTGTGTTTTTGAGTTGTTAGGTACTCTGGAGTCACACGGAGGAAAAGAAGGAGAAGTTACCCAATTTGAGCAAAAGGGAGAAATTGTCATCTCACAGGCAAGTGATACATGGAGCTGACCCAAGGTTAAGGGGCAACTCTATTAGGAGGAGTGTTAAATGATGCGAAGAAAATGTTAAGGGGTTTGCCACCGGGTAGCCCTTATCAAGGTGACCGACACCGGATATAACCATATTCCCATAACCCCTTATCCACTTTGCCTGGGTGGCTATATCCAGCCCTCATTTCCTACACGACCTAAAACCAGAGAAGAGAGTTTTCTCTCTCGATTTTTATTTTTCACCCGAACTAAAGACGAGAGGAGGCGTCACCCGAGTGAGGAAATTCGGAGGAAATTGAAGCACCGAGTTAGGGTGTTCTTGAGCTAATAGGGAATGATGAATTTCAGATTGAGAAGCGACATGGGAGTTGGTGCTTAGACCGGATCGAGAAGTAAGAGGAAATACTGAGAGAAGAAATAGGGTTTCACTTTTGATTCAATCGGACTAAAGGAAAGAGGAGGAGATGGTGATAGTCCGCAATTGAAGAGTTGAAGCTCGGATAAATGGGTTTTGAATCGAGACAGATTGAGCATTTGTAATGTTGAGAAAGAAGAGATGAAACAGATCGAGAATGGCTCTAGTGGTTTTTGTTGCCGCTAATCGAGTTCGAATTGGGTTTCTTCGGGATTCAAACCGAGACCGTAAAATTGCAAATTGTGAATACACAAATGAAATGGGTTTGATGTCATGTCGTGGATCGAGATCGAAGAAGAGGATTTGAACCATAAATGGGTTCGATGGCGCTGATGGGTATTGAATCCGCAGCTAAAGAAGAGGAAGAATTATCTTAAGCTTATGGCGATATCAGCGTGGAATGGTGCAAGAAGTGTTGGTCTGCTGATTACATGAGTTGCGATGGAGTTGAAGCCACAGTGGAGGTGGCAACTGAGATGTCGGTGAGTGATCTTTGGTGTTGATGTTGAGTGGTTGAGGTTACGATGAGGATGTATGGCTAACCAATGTGCTATGGTAGCTGGAATTGCGAGTGAGACTCAGTTAGGGTTTTAATGCATTGGAGCTAACTTGTGATGATTGAGAAGTCGATGCGGTGTAGCTAGTTAAATGGGGTCCATTTGATATTAATGATAAGTAGATGGAATTGGAGATGGCAAGAGCACTTGGGTTTGAATGTGACAGGAATATATGGAGATGCTTCTAGTGGAGTTGTTTGAGATGCGGGAACTAAGATGGGAAGAAGCCGAGGCAGAGAGTGCGTCTGACAGGAAAAGCGGGATGAGTTGTAGCTTAGGTTGCTATGTCAGGCAAGCTGGTGATCTTGTGTAGGAGGAAAGACTGCAAGGTGTCTTTGGCACTAGAATGGAATCCCTTGAGCCGGTGTACAATGGCAGGCTCATGAAAAAGGATGAACTCGGGAAGTGAGTTTTGATGTCCGTGCTCAAGGAAGTGGGGAATGCTCAATCTTGTAGCCTGCTTTGCCGTTGATGGGTGAAGCCTACAAGGGAGAAGAATGAGTGATATGATGTTTATTTATGTGGTTGTATGGCGTTCTTTGAGCTGCTGGATGAATGGTGGTGTGTTATGTGAGATGAGCAAGAAAGTTCCCAGTGGCCGGCTTTGGTGAGAGTTCTGAGGGGCATGTGAGTGAGCTACATGGAATGAAGTTGCAATGCATTGAAGGCAAGGACCGAGCTGTTGCTGAGGAGTGGTGGAGGTGCATGTACTGTGGTGCTAGCGAATAGATTTGGAGAAGTGAAGCTGCTTGCTATATGGAGGTCTTGATGCAATTAGCGGCCTGGGGCCATGATGGTCGGGCAATGAAGTAATGACAATGATGGTGCATCGGTGGCTTGTCTGGCAAATTGATGGGCCGAGCAAGGTTACAGGGCGGGATTTTTCAAGCGAAGCACAATGATTGTGCATCTCATGATTTAGCTTGTGCAATGGCTCAAGGCCCGGCATTTCACTCAAGAACAGTGATTCACATCTGAGTCATGTTCTGACTCGGCCCGACTAGTTATGACCCGATCCGATTCAATGTGAGTGACCGTTGACCCGGCCGATCCAACTCGTTGACCCGGTGACCGGGCGGACTTTGCCGGTCACCTGAACTGCTTTCCGGCGACTATTCCGGTCAAATTCCGGCCACAATCCCAGACTTCCGGCGACCGTTTTGGGGCGTATTTTCTACACGGGTGTCTCTCCCTTGTGGGCCGGGTGAATTTCCAACTAATGGACTTTGAAGACAAAACCTAATTTTGGAAGGAGTGAAGCATATAAATAGAAAAGTCTTTCTCAAACCTAGAGATCTCCATTAGGGAGAACTCATACTTTTGGTTCTAGGGTTTAGAAACATGATAGGTTTTCTCTTTCTTCTTGCTATGAACTCCTATGCCATGAGTAACTAAGTTTTTATTATTGGTTGAAGATGTAGTTGGATTTTGCAACCAAGTTATGATTTTTATGAATTAGTTTTCTCTCAATATTATTGTATGATTTCTACGGGTTACAATAATTGCATGATTGATGGATTGCAATATGATTGAATGTTTGTTTAGTCGAGTCTAGAATTGATTGAACTCACATCCATATCTATAGCTATTTTAGGGTTTTCATCAAGCGATAACCTTGAATACGAGTAGCATGATATGATTCTAGGTTGTAGTGATACATCCTTGTATTCATATGTAGAAATTGACCTTTGTTCGAATTGTTTGCGCAATGTATTACAATTGCATTGATTAGCCTATTTAAAACTTAATGCTCCTAGGAATTGAACTTGATTAGCGCAAGGCGTTAGGTTATTCTTTAGGTAGATTTCACATACGCAGCTCTAATGTGTGTGTTAATAACTTTGGAAATTTACGGAGTATTCTTGCAATAAGGTATTCTATGGCTTTTGATGATAGCGAGATTAAATACGAATTCTATTCATATATTCATAAACTTGTTTACAATTGAAGATGAAACCTTTATCCAATATTTCACATCCTTGATTTGAGTATTTACTTTTTATTGTTTTGTTTATTTTTATTTACACAATCAGAAAATCCTCGGTGTTTTATATAGGAAACCATAACAATTTGACAACCTAGACCTCTCTGTGGGATCGATCCTTTCTTGCCCTTGCTATATTTATATTTTGAGTAGTAAGAAAGTGTAAATTATTTTTGACGCTTACGACAGCGATCAATTGTATTCCAAAAAGCAAAGGAAAAAAGTGGTCTAGTAACCACTCTATTAATCTTTGAATAAATTAATAGATACTATTGAGTATGGCAAAGAAATCTTGCACAAGATGAATGTACATAAACACTCTTTCATTTTACATAACCCCATTTCAGTTTCATTGTACATGATTAATAAATTTTACTATTATCTGTTTATGGAATTTTCAATTCTTATTGCTTCTGCTAAAAAAACCATTGTTGATTTGTTAAAAAAAGACATAATTGATATCTTTAAATTGTCATCAAACTAATTATAAAAAATGAGAATTATGATTTCAATTCTCTGACCTCATAAAGAAGGAAATGAAAAGAAGGTAGGTTATGATTTGTTGTAATGTGAAGAATTAATGATTTGTCCATGGATCCTCCCTCTATAAGTAATACATTGTTATGATAAGAACACTAGTTTATAACATACTTATATGAACATGAAAAGACATTTTAACCAGATTGAATCCCTACAACTAAGTGATGGCCAATGGTCTAATGACATACAACAGCTCGAAGACCTATTGGTTACTCATTTCAGTAATATTGGTGAAAAAGCGGGGGTCTAACAACCACGCCCAATATTTCGCTTAGCAATCTATATGGACTAACTCCAATATACTTTCAATAGAATCAACTAGATAGTCAGACTCAATCTTAAGAAAAGTATATCCAAGAGTTGTATCTTTGTTTCTTAATGTAATCACCAAATCAAACAGATAAAAATTCGTGAGCCTGATTAATATAAGAACAACTTGGACGGTATCAAAAACCAATATCCAAGCGTCAATCAATTCAATCAATCACACAAAGGTCGGATACACTTTTTGATTGAACTTACGCATAACCTGTGATATTTCAATTATATAAAAAAATATAATGTCGAAAAGAAATAACACAGACCCACAAATTTTGTTAACAAGGAAACCGCAAATGCAATAAAACCCTGGGACCTAGTCCAGCTTTGAACACCACAATGTAATAAGCCCCTACAGACACTAGCCTACTACAAGTTAACTTCAGACAGGAATGTAGTTAAGCCCTAACCAATCTCATATTGATCAAGGTACAGTTGCGCTCCTTACGTCTCTGAATCCCAGTAAGACTCTAAGCACTTGATTCCCTTAGCTAATCTCAACCACAACTAAGAGTTTCTACGACCCAAAGTCGAAGACCTGATAAAAAAATCTGTCTCACACAAAAAAGTCTATTGAAATAGATAAATCTGTCTCCCACATAAATACCTACAAGGTTTTGTTCCGTCTTTTGATAAATCAAGGTGCACATGAACCAATTGATATACCGGACTTATATTCCCAAAGAACAACCTAGAAATATCAATCACCTCACAATAATCTTAACCATATGGTAGCGGAATAAGATATTTTGGAATCACAAACGATGAGACGAAGATTTTTGTGACTACTTTTAATCTTACCAATCGGAGACAAATCTCGAGCAAATCTTAGAGAAGATAGTACTCAATACGATAGAAAAAAGTAGGATCATAACACGCAACTATAGAGAAAATATTTTGGTATGGCTTCACAATCCCAATGAAGTCTTCAAGTCGTTAACCTATGAGGTTTTAGGAAAAACCTAGGTTAAAGGAGAATCGACTCTAGTCGCAACTAGTATCACACAGGAGGTGTGGGGATTAGGTTTCCCAGTTCCTAGAGTTCTCCCTTATATAGTCTTCAAAGCAGGGTTTTCAATGAATGTTACCTTGGTAACAAAGCATTCAATATTCACCGCTAGATGAAAACCCGATTAGATTCAAGCTAATATCTTTCAACCGTTAGATTGACTTAGCTTGTTATACACAAATAAAATGTACCTTCATTTAGATATGGGTAACCGTACCTAAACGTGTACACTTAGTTGACTCAACAATAGTTAACCGAAGTTAGCCATATGAACACTTTCATATCAACCTTATTCATCTTAATAATCACAACTAGTTCAAATGACTCAAATGAAACTAGTTATAGAGTTGTTCAATTGTTTATATTCTCATAGAATCAATACATGAACATTATAGCAACGGTTCGCAAAAGATTTCATTCCTTATTATATAAATGTGTTTGTTCATAACTTAGCCGATTTTAGAACTTAACCCACTCAAGTATGCAAACGTGTACGCATACCTAAGTTGCCGGACTTGGTCTGGGTTCGCCAGTACGCAAACGGGTACGCATATTGTCGTACGTGACCAAACTCAGTTGAAACCAGTACGCATACCCCCATAAAATGTCATTCCTGAAAGAACAAACATCCTATGATGGTTCAGTAGTACCATATTAGATGATTGCTACTTGCTTTTAAACTCGTAATCTTTCACTCAAACTAAACATCTCAGCAGAGATTTTAATTCACTGGACGATAAAGTTGTTAAGTATTGTATAAGATCAAACTCTTGTAATGAGTGGTGGGAAATCATTCCGGATTTCCTATCAGTTCATGACTTGTAACTCTTATTATATTATTAATATAGTGCCTTTTTCGTAGTAAAAAAAAAAGTAATACATTTTTATGTAGAGTTATTTTGTCCTTATGGAAATAATTGTTTGTCCTAGAAAATATATTTTTGTTCTAATACTAACTCGATTTTGTGTAAATGTATTCTTGAAATATATTTTCATTGTTTTCTTTTATGTAATTGAAAATCAAAATCTCAAAATACGCATAATTACCGGAAAATATAAAAAATTTAAATATTTTAGGCTTTCATAATGATTTTAATATTTTTATAAACCAAAAAACAACTTATAAAGTCCAGAATAATTATGGAGACCCTTGACCGCTCGGTCAAATCAAGTTTACGATTTCAAATATATATAACCGTCTCTGTCCATACGTCTCGTACATATAATATGATGCAGTTCCAGATATATTGTTAGTTGTAAGGTGGACAGAGTTGATTCAAAGCTCTACCTTGCTCAATTTAAGTATTTTATTGCATTTATCTTTATTTCAAAAAAAAAACATTGATGGTTTGGAAGAGTGGTCTTGGACTACATTCTTAACTCCTTATATGGAGTTATTTCTAGCAATTACAGGGGTTCGAACCCCTACCTCCCATGATGGTAAGGAGCATACCAACCATTAGACCACTTGATGGTTGGCATCTTTATTTCAGTTGAGATAATGGATTTGAGAGATCACCAAGAAATATAATTTCGGCCCCCAAATGAAAATTCATGTTCGTCGCTGATAGGGTGTAGAATACATCCTATTTATTATCTATTGTTTATGCTTTCTTTGTTATTTTTCTTGTAAATTATGTATTTTACGCTTGTTTTGAGTTTTGTAGCTACTTTGGAGTCACACGGAGGAAAAGAAGAAGAAATTACTCTATTTGAGCCAAAAGGGCAAAATTGTCATTTCAGGGGCGAACACTATCTGGAGCCCAGCCAAGGTTAAGGGGCAACTCTCTTTCGGAGGAGTACTAAAGCCAGGCCCGCAGAGGTTAAGGGGTTTCCAAGTAGGATGGCCCTTATCTAACAAGTGGGGTGGTCCCTATCCCCGGGTGTAACTATCCACCCAAATAACCCTAACTATCTCGAGCTTCTCTTCTATCAATCATTTTTTCCCACACCCGAAATCGAGGAGAAAAGCACCCATGGTCGCGCTATTAATCGAGAGAGATTGGAGAGGGATTAATGGGTTTGTTGGTTGATAAATCAAGATAGAAAAGCGGATCGAAACTCGGAAGATCGATGTAAATTGAATTAGGGTTCGATGTTGCATCTGTGAATCGATTGAGATAACAGGTCGATGAACGAACAGGGAGAATTGATGAAAGCTGAAAGAGAGGTGGGGTTCTGTGAGAATCTCCGACCGTTGAAGCCGAGAGTCGTTAGTGATTGAGATAATAAATTAGGGTCTGTGTTGGTGTTGTTGAAATTGAGTAGAAGAAAAGGGGATTCAAGAGCTGTTAGTGATGAGATGAAGTAGTTTTTGTTAAAACAAGGCTCTGATGATTCCAAGATGAAATTTGTGTGTCGCTGCTCAACAGATAGAGATTAAGAATGGGTTAGCTTGATTCGATTTTGTGCTGATTCGGTTGGAGAAGAACAAGCTGTTACATGGATCGAGAATCAATTGAAAGAAGATAGGGGTATGGAATCGAAAAGAGGAAGAGAAGCTCGCTGTGATGTTGAGGAGATAATGAAGCTGCTATTATGAAACTGGGTTAGATGGAGGCAATAGAATCGGAGAAGATGTTCATGGTTTTGAGGTTGTATTTGGTGAGATAAGATCTGTGAATCGAGATGATGGGTTCTGCTAATCGATTGAAGAACATAGAGAAGAAATGGAAGTAGTCTTGTTGTTGAATGGAGGCATATGAGGTTCGAGAAATCAAAGTGGCGAGAGATGTTATTGATCTTTGCGTCGGTGGCGAGAAAGGTTTTGTGAGTGAGATGGGTGCAAGGAAGTGTTGGTGCTTCTTGGTTTACGGGAGAAGATGGTGGTTACCGTAATTGGTTTATAGATGTGATGATAGCAACAAAATCAGATGGAGATACTGCTCTGTCACTCAAAAATGATGGTTGAAGTGATAAAGAAGTGGGTTGTCTCAGAATTACAGTTGTGGATTTTGATAATCTAACGCTTTCCTGTGAATTGAAGAGCCGAGATGCTGCTAAGAAGGAATAAGCTGCAAATGGGAATGCATGAAGCTAAACTGCTGGATGTGTATGGCACTGCAGGGAAGAATTGAGCTATGTATGAATGATTGCAAGGAGCATTAGATGTATGTGTTAGGTTCTTAACAGGGATGAAGACATTAGATCGGCCTGAGAATTGCCTGGATATAAACGAAACTCGTAGGATTTCGCACCGACGAGTCAACTCGGCGATGACCGATCCGAGCCGATCCAACAACTCCTACCGAGTAAGACAATCCGATTAGATTAATCACTGACTTCTGCCGACTCAGTAGCTAACTCATCATCTGCCTTGACCATTGATCGGCGGTTTGACCCTTTTGTTGTTAGTCCTAACGGTGGATCGACGGAATATTCCGTCGAATATACCAGTGACGGCGAAGAATTCAGGTGACCGGCGGTGACTATTCTTGCCGGATTCCGGTCAACTTCCGGCCATAATACCAGCTTTCCGGCGACCAAAATTACAGAATTTTGTGTGGATTCTTCTCATGGGTGTGAAGACTTAAATTTGGAAATTGGATGAAAATTTGTGGAGAATTCTCTAGAATCATCTAAACTCATGGGTTTGTGGAATTGGGCTAAAATTTGGAAAGAGAAGATGGAAGATTTGAGAAAGGCTTGGACTTGGAAATTGAATTGCTAAAGGAAAGGGGTTCTATTCCTTGGAAGATTTGGAGAATATTGAAGCCTATAAATAGAGAAGTTTTCTATATCTTTTACACACCTCTCTACACACACAACACTTGTGTTTTTGCTTTCAATTCTTCTTCTTAATTATTTGTGTGAACTTTGAAAATTCTCCTTTTAATTATTTTGTGTGAATTTCAAAAACATGAGTAGCTAATTTTCTTATTGATTGAGGATGAATTCCTAGTTCTTAATATATGATTTGAGTTTTGTTTCAATTCTATCTTGAAGTTTTTCACATGATTATCGTTTGTTTTTACTAATAGGAATGTTTATTCATTCATGATTGATTGATAGATTGTTTAGAGTGCACGCTAAATTGATTTGTTAATTTGATCTAAATCTAGTATAAGTTAGGGAATAAGTAATCGTTCTCGACACTTTACACAAGTAGAAAACACGAGACCTTGCGGAGGGATTCCGTGGAGCGATTGTGTGTAAAAACAACGCTAGAAAGTGGACCAAGCGAACCGAGTTTAACTACTAGTACTAAACCTAAATTCATAGATCTTAATGCATTCGGGGAATTACATCTTGTAAGCGAACCTCAAGGTGGTTCTTCTGAATAGAATCTGATAACTAAGCGGACTTGTTACTCAGTGAAATAAGGGATTTTGGGGCTATCTAAGCGAACCTGCTATCCTACGGTTGGTGATAATCTGTGACTAATAACAAGTAGAAAAGAACATAACTTTAATCATTGTTTTGCAACGAAGAAGGATTCCTTGATCTTGTCTCTCTTATTGATTTCAACTTTAACTTTTAATTGCTTTGTTTATTTTCTTTTGTTTTATACATCCCCCTTTTTGTGACAATTTTTACAACTAGAATCTCTTGCTCCTCGTGGGAACGAACTTGACTTCCATTATATTATTTTTAATTAAGTGGAAATAAGATATTAATTTGATTGCACCTACGACACGCATCAGTCGCTGGCACCAACCTGACATGTCGGATTCGGAAATGGGTTGAGTTCCAAGCCCAATATCTTGATGTTTGTTTCTTATTTGTATATTAGAACAAATAAATTAGATTTTATATGACATCCCTGTAATAAGGCGATTTAAAGTGAAAACTAAAAAGTAACTTAGTTTTTTCTCATCCCAGACGATCTCTTATCAGCCTATCCTACATGGGAATAAATCTTATCAACCTTACCTTTTTTGTTTTAAACATTACTTATATTGATACGAAAACAGGATTACACAGGATGATCTAAAATGTTGGTTACCCTTATATCTTCTACCTGATTAGAGTGTCTACCAACATGATGTTATCCCTATTCTATAAACTTAACATAGCAACTGAACTAGAAGAACATATATTCGAAATTAAAATAGAGTTTAAAAACTGAGGCATCAACGACCATTGTTTTTTGTGGATTTCTTGTTTGCGCGCTGCCTTTGCCAAAATGTATGCCGCTTCATTACCTTGCCTATTTGTAAACATAAAGCCCAAAAAATTGTCACATGTCTTCAGAATTTTTACTACTTCTGAGACTATGCCATGATTTCTCCAAAAAATATTACTTTGCTTGTCCTGAGCATAGAAGATTATCCTCTTGGAATCACCTTCCATCCAGAAATCCTTTAATTAAGTTCATACTTTTTGCCCAGATTGTTATCTCTAGCATGCTCAAAGCCTCTGCTTCTTCTGTTGTGGAGGCCATGAAAGTCCCAGCTGTAGCTTGGATTGCATTACCTGTATCACATCGCACAAGTATACCATATCCAGCAGGAGAAATGGCATCAATCTAGGATGCATAAAAATTAATTTTAAGATGGTTTGCCTGAAGTTTTGACCAACCACTAATTTGTATGTTTGTATGATTTCGTAAAGCAACAAAGGAGTTAGAGTTTACTCCATGATTAACTTTTCTCAGGGGAGACCAAAATACTAGGTGTCTCTGAACAGACAGAGAAAGTTGAATGCTTGTGGTTGATTTGGATTGGAAGATTCTTAGACATCTCTCCTTCCAAATCAACCAACATTTGGTGGCCATGATTTCAATTTATGAATTGTCATACACCCCTGCTATCTAGTTATCATACATTTGAGCAAAGGAAAAGATTATATCTCTACTAAAACTTGTTCCTACCACAGAGGTAATAATGCAACCGATTCAAAGATATGGACAATCAAAAAATAGATGCTTTAAAGACTCACAATCATGCTCATGAAGATACATTTCATGTCTATATTGTCTTTGTGTTCACCTAGATTTTTTTCTAGGAAGAAGGGCATTCGTAAAGATTTCCAGGAAAGTAATATTCGGGTTAATGCTATCAATCGAAGGATGTTTTAGTTTTCTGTACATTGATTTAACGGTAAAATTTTTGTCATTTGTAAGAAGCCATCTTAGTCTATCTTGTTTCAGTGACCCTTTTTGGTTGGTAAAAGTTCTAATTCCTAGAATCCTATCTGCAATTTCTGGTGCAAAGTTACTTCGAACTTTCATTACATTCCACTTTTTAGTATTTGAGTCTATCAACTCAGATACAAGTGTTAAAATGTTTTGTTGATTACCACAATAAGTTATGAGGTTTTGTTCCATACTTGGGACCTATTTATCTGTCCAAATGTGTATAGACTTACCATCGCCTACCTCCCAACAGCTGAATTTGAGAATTAAAGAGACTCCCTGTATAATACATTTCCATATCCACGAAGCATTATAATGTTTTTTGGAATGGAAAATGGTAGTATTTTTAAAGTATTTGTTCTTAAGAACAGAGCCTAAAAGGGTATTTTGTTGAGTTGCAATTCTCCATGCTAATTTAGCAATCATTGCTTTATTCATTTTGTTTGCTTCCTGAAACCCTAGACCTCCTACTTCAGTTGGCTCACACATAAAGCCCCAACTAATAGGATAATAACCCTTAGAGTTTTTCTTTACCCCACCAAAAGTCCCTTTGGACTGCATCAATTTTATCTGTGATTTTTATAGGCAGGGAAAAGCAACCCATTTGATATATTGGCAGACTAGATAAAGCAGATTTGATTTGGACTTTTTTACTAGCTTGAACTAAAGTTGTACCATTTCAAATTTGAGCTTTGTGTTCCATATTTGTAACAATTTTATCAAAAGTCTTAAGTTTTGACATATCAACAAATAAAGGAGCACCTATGTAGGAGTCTGTAATGCTAATGTTTTTAATCTTCATCAGTCTAATCATGATTCTTTGGTGTCTAGAATGTATTCTTTTACTAAAGAAAAATCTCACGCCTTTTAGAAAGTGTGATCTTTCTGTTTTTTTTTTCGTTAAAACCCCCACGCCATCCTGCCACATCATCCTAACATGTCAGCCACCACGTCATCCATAACATACCCCACCTGTTTTAATAAAAGTGCCATTTTATTCTCCATTTCTCATTTGCTTTCCACCGGAGAGAGTCAGAGTGGGGGAGTGAAATATACTTCAAATAGTAGTGCTCAACTTCTCACTCAATCATCAACCTCATTTCACCAATTAATCTCTCATTTTCAGTCTTATTCCGGTAACATTCCGGCCAAATCTACTTCATTTCTGTCAACTGATGAAACCCTGAGCTCATTTTCACAAAAATGAGCAAGTGGGTCAATTCTTTTGTACCAGTTACTACTAATACTTTTCATCATCTGGATATTGGGAATCTTATGGTTAATTAGATTTTGTTGGGTTTTTTCTTAGATTGGGACCATTGGGTTCATAAAGCTCTCAGAGTGTTTTAGGATGATTTTTGTAGAGCGTAGACTGCTTGATTTAAGTTCACGACAGGAAATGAATTTCTTACCCATATTCATGTTGTTATAGGTACCCATACAAATGAGTTTTTCAAGAACCGTGAGTACTTTTCATTTGCTAAGAACACGCTTACAGGTGAGATTCCTAAGAATTTGAGTACTTGTTCCACACTAGCTGCTGTTAAGTTGAGTTCGAATCAGTTTTCTGGGGTGTTGGCTCAAGAGATCTGGGGTTTGAATGGTGTGAGGTCTATTGATTTTTCTGATAATTTACTTGTTGGTTACCCTTATATCTTCTACCTGATTAGAGTGTCTACCAACATGATGTTATCCCTATTCTATAAACTTAACATAGCAACTGAACTAGAAGAACATATATTCGAAATTAAAACAGAGTTTAAAAACTGAGGCATCAACGACCATTGTTTTTTGTGGATTTCTTGTTTGCGCGCTTCCTTTGCCAAAATGTATGCCGCTTCATTACCTTGCCTATTTGTAAACATAAAGCCCAAAAAATTGTCACATGTCTTCAGAATTTTTACTACTTCTGAGACTATGCCATGATTTCTCCAAAAATATTACTTTGCTTGTCCTGAGCATAGAAGATTATCCTCTTGGAATCACCTTCCATCCAGAAATCCTTTAATTAAGTTCATACTTTTTGCCCAGATTGTTATCTCTAGCATGCTCAAAGCCTCTGCTTCTTCTGTTGTGGAGGCCATGAAAGTCCCAGCTGTAGCTTGGATTGCATTACCTATATCACATCGCACAAGTATACCATATCCAGCAGGAGAAATGGCATCAATCTAGGATGCATAAAAATTAATTTTAAGATGGTTTGCCTGAGGTTTTGACCAACCACTAATTTGTATGTTTGTATGATTTCGTAAAGCAGCAAAGGAGTTAGAGTTTACTCCATGATTAACTTTTCTCAGGGGAGACCAAAATACTAGGTGTCTCTGAACAGCCAGAGAAAGTTGAATGCTTGTGGTTGATTTGGATTGGAAGATTCTTAGACATCTCTCCTTCCAAATCAACCAACATTTGGTGGCCATGATTTCAATTTATGAATTGTCATACACCCCTGCTATCCAGTTATCATACATTTGAGCAAAGGAAAAGATTATATCTCTACTAAAACTTGTTCCTACCACAGGAGGTAATAATGCAACTGATTCAGCATATGGACAATCAAAAAATAGATGCTTTAAAGACTCACAATCATGCTCGCAGAAGATACATTTCATGTCTATATTGTCTTTGTGTTCACCTAGATTTTTTCTAGCAGGAAGGGCATTCAGAAAGATTTCCAGAAGGCAGTAATATTCGGGTTAATGCTATCAATCGAAGGATGTTTTAGTTTTCTGTACATTGATTTAACGGTAAAATTTTTGTCATTTGTAAGAAGCCATCTTAGTCTATCTTGTTTCAGTGACCCTTTTTGGTTGGTAAAAGTTCTAATTCCTAGAATCCTATATGCAATTTCTGGTGCAAAGTTACTTCGAACTTTCATTACATTCCACTTTTTAGTATTTGAGTCTATCAACTCAGATACAAGAGTTAAAATGTTTTGTTGATTACCACAATAAGTTATGAGGTTTTGTTCCATACTTGGGACCTATTTATCTGTCCAAATGTGTATAGACTTACCATCGCCTACCTCCCAACAGCTGAATTTGAGAATTAAAGAGACTCCCTGTATAATACATTTCCATATCCACGAAGCATTATAATGTTTTTTGGAATGGAAAATGGTAGTATTTTTAAAGTATTTTTTCTTAAGAACAGAGCCTAAAAGGGTATTTTGTTGAGTTGCAATTCTCCATGCTAATTTAGCAATCATTGCTTTATTCATTTTGTTTGCTTCCTAAAACCCTAGACCTCCTACTTCAGTTGGCTCACACATAAAGCCCCAACTAATAGGATAATAACCCTTAGAGTTTTTTTGTTTACCCCACCAAAAGTCCCTTTGGACTGCATCAATTTTATCTGTGATTTTTATAGGCAGGGAAAAGCAACCCATTTGATATATTGGCAGACTAGATAAAGCAGATTTGATTTGGACTTTTTTACTAGCTTGAACTAAAGTTGTACCATTTCAAATTTGAGCTTTGTGTTCCATATTTGTAACAATTTTATCAAAAGTCTTAAGTTTTGACATATCAACAAATAAAGGAGCACCTATGTAGGAGTCTGTAATGCTAATGTTTTTAATCTTCATCAGTCTAATCATGATTCTTTGGTGTCTAGAATGTATTCTTTTACTAAAGAAAATATATACCCGACTTAGAGAAGTTTATAAGGTGGCCCGAGCCCCGAGGCACTACTAAATTAGTTAATTATATTTAAAAGGTTTTTATAGTTAACAAGCAAGAGCAAACAATTGTCTGCAAAAAGAAGGTGAGAGAATGGGGTACTATGTCTAGAAATTTTAATTCCATTTATATGTTTGCTTTTCTCCTTTGCTGAAAGGAGCCTGGAGAAAACATCCATGCATATTAGAAATTTTATCAACTTACCTAGATTAGGTTCTCAAAGTGTTTTTCGTTAGAAAACGAGCAATCCAAACAGGGCATTAGACTTTCTGTTCTAATAGTTTTAGTTACACCAAATATATATTTCCTTTTTAATTACATTTTCTTTCCTAAAATTGTTCAAACGTCTGACTAAATAAAATATCCACGGGACACTCCTATCCATATTTTCAGTAACAGTAGTACAAGCAGCAAACTCCAATAAAAACTCCATCTTCCTCTGAACTTTCACTGGTAATGCCTCATTCTCATTCTTGTAGTTACCTCACATTTTAATGAGATTTTTTTCTCTTTTCTTCTGGGTGAAAGTCGTCTTCGTGGGATTCACGTTCTATCTTTTTTTCCTTCGCCGAGACATGGGATGAAGCATCATTATCAGAAAATCTAGCTAATGTGGCATGGTAAAGATATCCGGATGAACGACCTGCAGTCAAAAAAACCTTTTTATCCTTTTTGAAATTTTGCTCAAATGTGAGACGATCCCGGATACAATAACCTCTGAACGAAAACTCGACTGAGCAAGAATTGTCTGTAGTGAGTCTTGCAACAGATATTGTGTTTTTCGCCTCGGGATAGTAGAGAATATCACGAAGTATGAATTTCCGACTTTTATTGGTAAAATCCGACACGATCTCAAAAGTGGCTGATCCAATCATCAAAATGTCTAAAACACTACCATCAGGCATCTTAACTCCTCCACCCTTGTATTCAACTGGGTTGTCCATCATAGATATGTCATTTGTAAAATGATCAGAGGCACCACTATCTAGAACCCATGTTGTCATTTCATCTTCCAAAGATGAAGTTCCTGGAGATGAGCAATCATCCTCACCTTGAGATTCTTCTTGAGATGATAAAGTAAAATGCTCATGACTTCTAGACTCTACTTTTAATGATCCTTTTTCTTTTTTGATGGGTGCACTTTCTTCTTCTTCTCCAGTGGCCGGGGAAACCTTATCTAATAAAGCAAAGTAGCAATCCTTTTTACTATCATATTCCATCAATCCTCCTGCCAAAAAAGAGTCTTTATCTTTTTCAAAATTTCCCAAGTAAGTCTTTTCATCTCTTACCACATATGTTTTTTTGCTAAACTCAACTGCAGATAAGTTGTCTTTCGCAAATCTTGCAATTGAAATAATGTTTCCCATACGAGCGACTAACACATCACAAAGACAGAAACGCAATTGACGTGACTTGGCAATAGTAAACTGGAATGTCATCGAACCAATCCCATCAATAGACACGTCGCTATTATTGGCCATCTTAATTACCTTCTCACCTGCTGTATATGGAATGTGATTATCAAGTATAGACTTACTCACGGTGATATGAGTAGCTGCCCCTGAATCCAAAAGCCATGAATATTCCATCTGTAGTTAATTTTTTGAAGTTAGAATTCAGAATAATAAAGAGAAACTTAACTGCCCTTATCGGAAATAAAATGTACCAACATAATTGATTATAGCCGGCAACTATCCGGGTTTAAGGTAAATTAATGGCAGATTTGGCGGGCTCAGAGTGGTGAACCTTAAACACTAAGAAACTCGCAAAACGGGTCAAAAACTCGGCCCTATCCCTAGGTGGGCTGCTTCTGGGTATCACTATAAGACAAAAGAAATACACACAGAACTTGCAACAGCTTAACAACAATTGGCCTAATGAGATACTAGTATCACCAAAAACTGTGCACTAAAATGAAAATATGATCAGGAATACGCCAGTTATATAAAAGTAAACAAAATTATAACAGATTTAAAACAGTTGGCCTAATAAAAGGTACACCTCTGTCACGGAACTCCATCACTGGCCTTCCAATTCAGTGAAGAAAACTAATTTCCCATAGTAGAAGTAGAACTGTAGTCTCACCTGTGACGAGGAGGTCATCACTGCACAAAGCGTATCACGAACTTCACCAATGACGAGGAGGCCACAACTATTACCTGTACAGAATGTATCACAGGTTATGATTCTTCAATAAGTAATCTTCCAAGTCCATATGTGTCGCAGAAGCCATTCACTATTCTGTTTTATTTGCCCTTTCATATACAAAAAGTGGACAAACTGAACCATTGTCACAATTTTCGTATTTCCTATGCACACAAACACCACACACACACACATACATATTATATAGTGTATAGGCTTCCGGTGTGGTATGGTGTCGGCCAATGTCAATTTGCCTATGCAGTAAAATTTGGAGTAATCAATTTTTCTCCCTACTATCAAACACCAACATGGTCTAATTTGGGTATGGTGTCAGAGAATGTCAAGGCATGGTGTTATCCAGGCAGCTACCTGGATAGAGCTATAAGTAGCAGCTTTAACATTCCGCCAACAAGTATATCTGGTTTTGTAACAGTAACCTTGCTTCTATATGTAGCGTTTTACAAATCTGGTCTTTGCTAAGATGATGATGAAGATCCTGTCTTTAACAAAAGTAAGACGACTAAAAATAGCTCAAGATCAAGGTTTGTTTGAAAGTGAAGGACGGATTCTAAGTATTTTTATTTTACTTCCTCAGTGTTTTGTTATTAACGGAGTTGTAGTTTACTAGTCGTCCTCATGGAGCTTACACTACAAATGCAAAGGGATGCAACCACTATCTCACCATCTCCACAGGACTCGTGGCGTAGACAGGTTATATCAAAGGCACAGTAGTTATCCGAAAAGGGGAAAAAAAACTGAATGCGGTAACATTATTGATCAGATACTTTAGACATTGAATAACCAAAATCATCAGTTCCAACACTTTCCCAGTAGCTGATATCAACTTGATTGAGTTCAATGTATCGGTTAATCTGCAAATATTGAACAACGTGATGATGAAACGCATCACTAAGTTGAGGTTACTGAAACGAACTCCTTGTCTAAATATCTGAATACATTTATAAAGGAACAACACACACACAGATGTATGGACTCCTATATTTTAAGCAACTAATAACTGTTATCAGAAAATATGTAAGAAATCATGTATCCAAGTAATTGTTACCAGTGTAAACACATTTCCTTTTGGGGCAGAATTTCTACCATACCCAAAATCAGTATATCTATAAAATTTACAGATGAAATTATCCCCAAGTTTCTAATTGAACCAATTTCTTCGACAATAAATCCCTAAACATCACATCCATCGATGAAAGACATAAAGAACTCAAGAATCAGAATCGAAACTCAGAAGAATTTTACCTACTTGGCTTAAACCCAAAACCCTAAAATAGGGCAAGGGCTTTAAATCTTTCGACAACTTCCAATCCTCTTCCTCTTTTATGCTTCTTCTTCAGGAACGACTAAAGCTACGAGAAAGAGATGTAATAATGTTGGAACGATTATCTAGTTTCTCTGCGCCTGCGGAACTTGGAAATTCTCTCTGAAGTTGAGGAGAAACGGAGAGAGAAACATTTTTATTCGAAATATCATTTTAAAAAGCAAAATGGGCGGGTTGGCGTTTGCGGTTAGACCACGGTCGGGCCCACAGACTTGACAAACAGCAGAACTCGACTCAAGTGGATGTTTATTGGGGATTTCACCATCCAAATCATCCCGCATTTTATCTTTGATTCAGTTTTTCTCTCCTCCCCTATAAGTAACAAAATCAAGATCACCAAAAAAATAAAAATAAAAATCCTTCTCGTTTTCCCCCCAAAAAAATCACACAGTATATGATTCAATACCGGCAAATCAAGTTTAACATAGTCTAACTTGCTTATAATTGAGCACAACGAAAGTATAAAAAGAAATAAAAATTTACTCATAACCGAGTTCTTTAAGTTCTTCTCTATTTCTTTACAAGTGTGTATATTATTACTCTCTTTTTACATGGTAAGCAGAATTAGATGATGTACAATTAAGACGAGAGAGAGTCAGAATTCCTCACAGACTTGCCATTCTCGTCAGCATCTGGCCAATTCCTGAGATCCCCTCCGTGTTTGAGTTTTCAGGGTTGATCTACATTTCTCCATAATTAACATGTACACCTTATGCTTGGACTCCTCAACAAACAAGAAGATTCGAAGACATGCCTGATCTCCATCGTCTTCTCATTGAACATGTACCTATCCATGCTCTAATTCCTTAAAAAACAGGAAGTTTCAGCTTACACATTCAGAGACAACAACCTTCTCAACTCTGTCCCCTAGTATTTCTTTGATCACCTTGCACAGACCCTCAAACTTCTCCTTTATTGATGTCTCAACCTTCTTCTTCTTCCCATCCTCGCTCTCCTCCAACTTTCGAACTTCCCTGGTTGGCCACACAAGTCTGTTTCTCTTATAATCCTTCCCAGAGTAATCTTCCCATCCCTCTCTCTTTCTTATTTGCTCATCGTCTACCTTTATAAATAGAAAATAAAAGAATTCTTTCAAGGTAAGCACAACATTGACACGGGATTATTAAAGTAATGTGCTTAGAGAAAAGAGTTACCAAGTGAAGTCTTGATTCCAAGGTATTGGCTGAATATTTGACAGTCGAACACAATCTAACAAGGATTTTACGTCGATTGCTTTCTTCAACACTCTTGTTTTCATTGGCTACTAGTTTCTTTTGAAACTCCTACGACGAGAAAACTATCTTAATCGGAATCCAAGATATGAACATGAAAATCACTAAATAGATTTCAAATATAAAATTTACCATCAGGCGTATTTCAGGAGCTCCTTGAGGGTTGACAGATGTTAATATGTCCTTCCTTAGTTTTGCTTCAAGAGCTTTTTCAATAGAGAATCTCTGACCTCCAGTAAATAATGTTTCATATTCTTACGTATCTTTAATGCCCGGAAACTATTCCAAAGATGATAAAAAACATTAGCACAAGAACTTATGGACCCTTGAATACCCATATAAAAAAATGTAAAATGTATAGACAAACCTGCTCAACCAACTCCCTATAAACAACAGCAGTCGACAACCCAAGTTCTTGAATATTGTTAAGACAACGGGCATACTTGCAGTACAGAGCAGAAGAAAGCTCCTACTGGAAGACGAAGGACATCATAAATTAACACAGTAATAAAATTACAAGGCACTCTACAAATATCAGTTTAATTTTAATAAAATTAGCAATACCTTCAATGCTTTCAAATCATTTTCAAGATCCATAAGAAGGCACTCGGGTTCTGTTATCCCATTACGACGCTTTGACAAAGCGATCTCCAAATCCTCAATTGTTTGGCATTCTGGAAACTTTTGTAGGAGGTCCCTGATGTCTGCCACAAAATCCGAGCTAATATTTAGACAAGCTTAAGCAACAAAAGTGTAATTGAAACCAGCAAGCCTATTGGCAGACCAGATGTTTTATATCTAGCATTAGAACAGCAGAACCTGACGAATTCAAAAATACATAAAACAGAACACGACTAAGCAAACGAAATATAAACCAACCTACGCTACTGTTATTGTAGTCTAATGAGTGGGAGGTTCTATTTCATAATAACATAAAACTGCCTCTGGAGTAACGTATTGGCATATTACTAATCCCAAATAACATAAGCTGTTCATGGGACAATTTTGTTCTAGAAAAGCTTAAGTCAGTTCTAAGGGGTTTCATAAGCAGGTTAGAAGTTTCAATCAAGTTGCAGCCGTGAGTTAGGGACGGTCAATTGATCTAATGAGAATTTATTTGTTGGGGCTGTGAGTCAGAACTTTGCTCTTTGAGAGCCAACTAAAACAAATTCAGCATTATCATCCTAATAGGCAAATAGCCAAAAGACATAATAAAGAAAAGAAATAAATCATCCAATAAAGAATTCCATGAGCAGAAAATATGCAATTCAGCAGTCACACTAAAAACACAATATCTCCTTCAATATTAATCCAAATTTATCAATATGATAACATTTCAAAATTTCAGACAATTATCAATAATTTCTTAATAATAGCATATGACCAATTATTACTCTAAGAGGCCTAAAATTGTGTTCTGAAGTTTAGGCACAAACAACTAATTGGAAAGAAAAATAGGGCTTAACTAAAGTAAGGAAAATTACCAGCTGGGAGTTGTTCGAAGAAATTCGGACCAGCATAGGGAGAATCTACTACTGTTGCCACCCCAACTAAATAGAATTTCTTATTATCATTTGTACAAATTTGTTTACGTGCGTCCATTTCTTCTTCTGGTTCTCCTTGAGAAGAAGTGTAACCTTGTGAAACTGCTAAACTCTTCCGTTTAGTTGGGCCACAACCAGATGTAAGACTAGCAATTTCAAACAACAACAGAGACAAATCCCTCACAAACTTGTCATTCATGTCGGCATCAGACCTCTTCCTGAGCTCCTCCATGATTGCGTTTTCAGGGTTGATCTCCATGATCTTCTTGCTTGACATGTGACCACCCATGCTTGAATCCCTCAAAACACAAGAGGATTCAACAACACTCTCAGAGACCAACTTACTGGAGTTAATCTCCATAGTTTTCTCATTGGACATATTCCCAACCAAACTTGAATCCCTCACAGATAAAGAAGACTCAACAACAAGCTCAGAGACAACAGCCTTCTCAACTCCGTTTTCTTGCACTTCCTTCATCACCTGGCGTAGACCATCATACTTCTCCTTCATCAATGCTGAGCCTTCTTTATCCTCTCATCCTCCCTCTCTTCCAGCTTCCCACCTTTTGTTCGCTTATGATCCCTCCTAGTGTGATCTTTCCCTCTCTTTAAATTCTTTGTCTGCTTAATGGCCAGCTGTTGCAATATAAAAATAAGTCAGTTAAGCAGTCATAACAGTGAGAAAGGATTACTGAAGTAGCATGCTTAAAGTAAGAGTTAACCATCCTCACCCTGGGTCGAAGTCTTGCTTCCAAGATTTCAACAAAATGATTCACAGTCGAACATTACCTGCCAAGGGCTGCACATCGGTCGCTTTCCTCACAACTCTTGTCTTCGATGTCCAGTAGATTTGCTTGCAACGCCTTCAATGAGAAAAGAAACAAGATCAGTATCAAAGCCATGAATATGGAAATCAGTATAGGAATTTACTTTAAGGCGTCTTATAGCAGCTTCTTGTGGATCCCGAATCAGGTTGACAGCCGTTTGCTTTTCCTTCTGCAGTTTTTCTGCCAGAGCTTTTCAATACAAAGTTTTTGAGCTCCGGAAAATAAAGTTTCATATTCTAAGATGTCTTTAACGCCAGGAACCTGATGGATAGATCATAGATGGTATATAGAACAAAAAAGTTACGGCACCAATTCACGAGCCTTCAAATACCATGAATAAATCTAATTGCATAGAACAAACCTCCTCAACCAATCCACAATAAAGATCAGCAGCTGACTTCGCAAGTGCCTCAGAAACCTTGATACTATCTTTATGATTGCAGGACAGAGCATAAGATAGCTCCTAGTGATGGACAAGAAGACCCCAGTATTACAAGAAATTCAAAAGAAGAAAAAAAATCTCTAAAAATAAGTAAAAAAAAATCTCTAATAAAGTAAGTAATACCTTCATTGCCTTCAATTCTTTTTCGACACATTCTTGTTCTACTCGTCTACCACACAATACCTTGAGATAGAAAATTTAAAATCTTCATCTGTTTTCCATTTGGGAAGCTGTTGTAGAAGGTCCCTGATGTCTAACATAACGACAGACAAAATATTCCTTAGTTAACATTCTGAAATACTTATAGCAACAAAATATCAACACAGTATAATTGAATCCCAAAACCTATTGCAGAACCCTGACGAATTCAAAAACACGAAAAGAAAAGAAGAAACAACACACACACATACACAAGTAACACAACAACAACTAAGCAGATGAAATGAATAAATAGCGATAACCATACAAGTCCTTTGGGATCTTAAGTACACCATTTTGTTTCAATTCGACATATACAGGCAGGCAGTAGAAACTTTAACCATTGATGTCAAAATATAAAGACAGTGAGGAAAAATCACACATTAGTGGAATCATCTAATCAGTAATTGGTGTTCAGCATTATGCTTTGATTAAGGAATTCTTAATCATAAAAATAATTTCAACATACAGTGAAATTGAATTTAAGAAACTTAGGGCTTTTTATACAGAAATTTTAAAAATGACGGAAAAAAATTCAAATAATTGAATTAAATAGAAAGAAAATTAGGGATTTAATTAACATATGGATAGAAATTTACCAGGTGGGAGTTCTTTAAAGAAATTTCGATCAGCATGAGAAGATATTGATGCTTCCCTAGATCTATCTTGTTCGATTTGGAATTCAGTTTTTTCACCACACAACTCAACCCAAAATTCTTCTTCTTCTTTTGCAGCAGTAGAGCATCCCTGTGAAACTGCTAAACTCATGCTTCTCTCTCGCCGCTCTCACACCAACTCTTCCTTCAAGTCTCAAGAGTTACTAGTATATGCAGAAATAAGTTGGGAAACCGCAATTCCTTTTCCCTGGTCGGAGAGAACTTCCCCCACTTCTAGAATTTGTCTAGACGAGTTCACCAGGTCTCTGCACCACGTGTTACCGATTCTAATCTGAGTTTTTTTTACTGAACATGTAGTTGTGGGCCGAAACATCTTGGTTATAAGTTGTATTTTTTACAAACCCATTATAGGGGCCATTGAACTGGATTTTTTTTTTTTTTTTTTTTTTTTAGTAATTTGAATTTTATTAATATTATTACATAATTAACGAATAATTGGAAGCCTAATAAGCTAAGCTCCAAGCAGCGTACTACTACATAAGTTGAACAGGTTGTCGTGCTAGCCTACCAACGAGCCTCATGAGGAACAAAGTCGGGGAGCCGAAGCGGATAGTGTGACTAATGTCTTCGCAAGGGGGCAAACTAACTCTACCGTCCATGTTAAACTCTGTAATATTGCGCCATCTGGGACTCGAACCTGGGACCTCCTGGAGCGCATGAAACCTCTATGGAGGGCATGAAACCAGCTGATCTACAAGCCGGTTTTATTTTTATTTTTCTTTGGGCCATTGAACTGTTTTTTTTTTTTTTTTTTTTTTTTTTTAAGGAATGAGGGGTTTCAGAGGAACGCGAAATTGGGGGATATAAAAAGGAATTGGGGGATATAAGAAAAGGACAAAAACTGGATCCAGATATCAATTCGGGGTCACCCCTTATCTAATTATTTTTTAAAATCCTAATCTACCAACCCTCAATAATCAGGATTAGTGATTAATAATAATTAGTAAAATCATAAGATTTTTTATAAATGATTAGTGTGTGTTTTATTTGAATTTGGGTTAGTGAGGTGAGAGTAGAAGGAGGGAAAAATAATTTGAGAGAGAATTTTTTTTAGGAAAAATGGAGGATGATTGTGAAGAGAGAATTGCTGTTGCTGAATCTTTAGCTCAACTACAACAAGGATCATATCTTGAATCTTGACTAACGACAACAACTCACAATTGCAACTCTTTGTTGAGCCAACACCCTTAAATGATGATTTTGACTAGTATGGAGAGTTTCTTGAAGAACCAACACAAGAAAGTAAACTTGCACAACATACTAGCATCCCCAACACACAGTAAAGCCGCTGCTAAGATGTCGAAAAATCGATTTTTTTCTTGAAACCCGCCATTTTTTCAACTGAAAAACCTCGGTGCCGGCATGGTAGTTGTATGAATACCATGCCGATAGTCAAAGGTACTGGCATTGTATTCATACTACGACCATCTTGGGTATCTTGATATCCCCATTTTTGAATAATAAACCTAGGCATAGCATTCTACCAAAAAAGTGTGCCGGTACATAGTTAACCTTTTTACCTAACAAGGAATATACTACGGAATATTCAATCGGCATGGTTTCATTGATAGGTTACCATGCCGTCTGCATCATGAAAAACATACAGGAAATAATTCCATCTCAAACCAAAACCGGCATTGAAACTTTATAAACATGAGCGCCGGAGCCGGGTACCAGCGTGGTATCATCAATATCGATAATGCGGCAACAAAACCGAGCGCGTTGTTCGGTTACAACTTTACAATGCCAGCACCTACAAAAAAACATGCAGGAATAAATGTTTTCCAAAGCTAAATTCCGCATTCAATATCAATTATTTTCAATGCGGGAATTGTGTCGGCTTGGAACAATAGGTTACGATAATGCCGACATCATTGCTTCCGGCGTTGTTTTCTTATGAAACACATACGCCGGAATAGGTTTCAAATTTTGTCTTCCATTTTGGTTAACTTAGACTATGCCGGAACAATGGTCGAGCATGCCGGTATTGGTTTCCGGCATAGTGTTGTAATTGTGTTTGGAACTAATTTGCATTCGATCTTTAGGTGGTGCCATATATTAATCCAACAAATGCAGAGCCGCTTTATCGGGATACGTCGGAATACTATAAAATCCCTCCGGTATGTAACCAAAGAATACTTTTCACCTAGTATCTTGAACATTACTAATGGATTTCTAGTAATGAACCTTCTAATGAATGCGAAATTGTTCTTATGTAGGGAATAACAGATCAAAAGGAAGCAATCGCTTGGGCTAAAAAGACGGCCCTTAAGAACATGTGTGTGTTGGTGAGGAATACCGAAGGTTCGAATAGGCGTTTTGAGATGGCTTGCGAGAGAAGTGGGAAATACAAGGAGAAGAATAGCCACAAGAGAAAGGATTATGTGTATCCAAAGAAGACTAATAGGGTATACAAGACTCGTACGAGGAAGAATAATTGCCCGTTTAAGCTTGTATTCCGTTTAAATAACATAAACAATTGGGATTGTGAGGTTATGTGTGGCTATCATAACCACCGGGATCCGAAAGATTTTGTTGGTCACTCCTTAGTTGCGAAGCTAAAACTTGACGAGTTCGAGGATGTAAAGAGATTGACCAAAGCACTTATCAAACCGAGACAAATTCTCAGAGGCTTCAAGGAAAAGGACGAGACTAACGTGTCTTCTCTACGTACAATTTATGCCGCAAAAGCAACTATTAGAAGGGTGGAATGGGAAGGGAGGAGCGTTATGCAAGAATTTGAGAAGATAGTTTGGGATCACAACTACACGCGTATCATTAAAAGAGGGTCGGAAGAGAAGCCCCTTCAAATATTCATTTCGCATCCTTTGCTCTCACAATTGGCAAATACATGTTGTGGTGTTCTTTTGATGGATTGCACCTACAAGACAAACAAATACAATATGCCGTTGTTCAACATCGTGGGAAAACCTCGGACAAGGTAACATTCACATTGGCTTGGTGTTTAATGGAAAACGAGAGGGACTATAATTATCATTGGGCATTACGACAATTGAAATTGTTCTTCCGGGAAAATCAACTTCCGAGGGTCATCGTAAGCGATAACGATGACGCATTAATGAAAGCAATATCCGACGTCTTCCGGACGCACAAAATTTCCTATGTACATATCATATACGTAATAATTTGATAAAAACTTGCCATGCCTTGTTCGAACCCGCAAAGGCGGATATTAAGAAGAGAATGATGGTACAACTAGAGGAAGATGTTCGAAAGAACAAACTATCCCCCGAAGAAGAAGAAGATGAGAGAGGCAAGATAAAAGAGAGAGTGGACAAAGAACATGCGGAAAATCATAAAAAGTGATTGGAATTTCTAAGAGAATGGGATAAAGTTTATTGGTCTCTTACCGAGGTTATGTACGAAAAGAGATTGGAGAAGTTTATTGCCGCTTGGAACGAAGTTTATCCGACTGCCGTCTGGTATTGTCGGACTCAATGGTTGGATAAGTTCAAGGAAAAATTTATACGTGCATGGACAAACCGGTATAGACACTTCAAGAATGAAGCAACTAGTGCAGCTGAGGCCGCTCATGGGAGATTTAAAGATCTCATCCAGTCCGGTCAAGGCAATGTGGTTACGGTCACCTGAGGCAATGGAGCAATACTTTAAGCAAGATATCAATAGGATCAAGGAGGCTTTTGAGAAAAGCTCAATGGAAAGGATGACTCCATTTCTTCGTTATGGTAAGTTTCTCCAAGGAATAGAGTTCAACGTCTCTCATTGGGAAATAAAACATATGATGAGACAAATGGAATATGAGAAAAATTACGGAAAACCGGGTGATGAGTGTATTTGTCCCGACATGTCTTCATTGGGGCTTCCGTGTCGTCATATGCTTGTGAAGTATGAAGAAGCGATACCTATTGAGGTCATTGATCCGTTTTGGAAGCAACTATATTTCGACCCCCTTCTTCGGGGATCCCGGCAATCTCCATGGGATACTTAACGAAGCAAAGAAATTCTTGAAGTTTACTCACGTGGCACCTCGGTTGCCGACAAGTCTTGTTGAGCCAACTAAGGCTAATTACTCGTCCATGGATCGCACAGCGAAGATCCAAGAAAGGGAGATCCAACGGGGGAAGACCACAAACTAAAACAAAAAGGAAAAAACAAAAGGTAGAATTGAAAGAAATGACTCAACGTGAAGAAGAACTCGCGGCAAGTAAGAAACGAGATCTAACCGCATGTGAGATTTCGAACAGAGGTTTGTGGAAGCGCAGGTTCCAAAAAAGAGGTAGGTCGATGAAGGAACCGCTAAGTCAACAACAAACGAAGGAATCGTATCCACACCAAAAGCCAACTCATCGGAGGTTCCAAAGAAGAGGGTAGGCCGACAAAGGTATCAACATCAAGTGTCAAAGAACAACAATGTGAGCATTCGAATCCATACCCATAGTCGATCTAGCGGAGGTTCCAAAGAAGAGGGTAGGCGCCAAAGGTATCAACATCAAGTGTCAAAGAACAACAATGTGAGCATTCGAAGCCATACCCATAGTCGATCTAGCGGATGTTCCAAAGAATAGGGTAGGCCGCCAAAGGTATCAACATCAAGTGTCAAAGAACAACAAGGTGAGCATTAGAAGCCATACCCATAGTCGATCTAGCGGAGGTTCCAAAGAAGAGGGGTAGGCCGCCAAAGGTATCAACATCAAGTGTCAAAGAACAACAAGGTGAGCATTCCGAAGCCATACCCATAGTCGATCTAGCGGAGGTTCCAAAGAAGAGGGGTAGGCCGCCAAATGTATCAACATCAAGTGTCAAAGAACAACAATGTGAGCATTCCGAAGCCATACCCATAGTCGATCTAGCGGAGGTTCCAAAGAAGAGGGGTAGGCCGCCAAAGGTATCATCATCAAGTGACAAAGAACAACAAGGTGACGAGGCTAAGGTGGTGACAAACCAAAGTGATAGCAAAGTTGACGTGGTTTTATTTCGAAGGGGAAGGGGTAGGCCAAGGAAGTACGGACTCCCATCACATATCGAAGACATTGCAAGTGTAGAGATTGCTGAGGATGGTTTGGATATATTATTGTTACAAAAGGGTAATATGAATATGTATAAGGATCCCAGAACAGGTAGGACAATTAGAAGTTATCATACCAAGATACAGTCTTACATAGACCAACTTCCTGAGGTTATTCGCGAGTATATTTTATATACGAATGATGTCGACGGAGATGGAAATTGTGGCTATCATGCTGTGACTAAACAATTAGGAATCTTTGACACGGCGGTTAGTAGAGGTATGACACCATGCCAATATGCTAGAATGAGGATGTCCGAACAACTTGTGAACAAAAGGAGCTTTTATGAGCAATTGGTTGGTGTAGGCGAGGGGTTTGATGATATGCATGCTCAAGTATTGGGGCACGAACAACAGATGAACTTTCTTCCTTCTGAATATTGGATGAGAATGCCGCTTTGTGGACATCTAGTGGGGGATACATTTAGATGTGTTGTTCATTATTTTACCCCCACCGTAGAAGTAACATTTACCCCAAAGTGGCAAAAATGCGAAGGATCCCTTAAGAAGAGAAGATTTGTTTTGGCGTTCATGAACGGTAATCATTTCGTTATTCTAAAACTTAAAGAAAATTGTCCATTGCCACCTATTTGTGGGATGATTAAAAACAAGGGTCTAGATCCCAATATCTGGAAGGGATGGATGGCATCGTATGAGGAGAATCACCAATTTTGGGATGCGTTGGCCTTATCAAAAAAACCGCTCCAAGAGGAGAAGATGCAACCCATTACGTGTGGAGGCGACGATGAGTAATTTGGATTTATGTGGTTCACTAGTACGTAACGTTTTGTTTTTTTGTAAGTCTGAATTGTAAATATTAAATCATATTTAGATGGCCATGCCGGGATAGTTGTGTTTTATATTTACAACTCCGGAACTTCTGTACCGGTGTTGAATTCCGTTTGAACCCATGCCGGAAATGCAGAAAAAACTTCCAGAGAAATAAGTGACATTTCCGGCATTGAAATTAACCCCATTACTATGCCGGTTTTCTGTCAAAATCCTTTTTATCATGGAGATTACAGAAACCGGCATAGTATGCAAACACAAATAAATACCGGAACTCTGTCTTTTAGAGAACCGGCATTGTTGTTACTGTTCTCGAGCATGCCGGTTTGGATGAAAAACTTAGAAATTTAAGTTATCTGGGCGCGTTCAAACTCTGTAAATGAGGTAATTTGACACAAGTTTATCAACATAATAAATATAATAAAAATACTAGATTGTATACAATAACAAACTCCAAAGTTATGTGGTTCCAAACCGAAAACAAATCAAACATAAACCAACTCAAGCAAAGAGTTTAGCAAGACACACAAACACATTGTTCAAGACTCACAAACAAGCATAAACCAACACTAGATTATTCAACCAAACTAATACTATAAAATAAACACACGATCACTCGGTTCTTGACTTCTTGTGTACCCTCTTCTTCCTTTCGCCCCACAAGTCTTTTGCCTTCGGATCTTCAATTTTGTCCATCTTTTGCTCGATGTTCTCCATTTCTTTCTGGGTCAGCACCTCTCCTTTCTTGTTCTTTTTCTTAAAGAACTTCAACAAATTTCCAATCCGCTGACGCTGTTAAGGAAATTTTAAACATGTACTTAGTATGTACAATTGTATAAGTTCATAGACATAAAGTAAAAAGAATGGTAATGAACAAGACGTACGTACCAACAACGTAACAATCTGTACAAGTGCGGGTACAATTTCGGAGTTGTGGATGGATGTGATAGTGGTGGAGGAATAACTACGATATCTGGGCGTACAACATAAGGATGCGTGAACTTCCGGTGGCCTCTTAGGAAGGTTGGTTCACTCTCATAACCGTTCTCAGCCAATTCCCAATCAGCCTATCCAACACCAGTCCCTTTTCTTCCCTTTCACTCCAATGTGCAAGAATAGGTTTGGGGTCGTAAACTACGAGAGTATGGTTCTCATTCGATTGACATTGAGGAAAGTCATGAGAGAATTTCTGATAAGATGTATCCGTGAGATCTTTCTGCTTGTACCCAAGTTGGCGCATTACACGGCGAGGGTTGTGCATAACAAATCCTTTTGGATGAAATAACGGTCCGTTTTAAAATGAAACATTGTCACGCCTTTGCAAGTGAACTCCTCTGGCATTCCTATATGGATCAAACATAACATCTTGGACATCCACCGAGTCCAAAGCCAATCTCATTGCTAATAACCGTTTTTGTTATTGGGCCTTGGGGTATTGTCGAAGTAGTATTTCTGACCTAGAGGACTATTCTCTTGATATTCAGTGAAAATCTTCAATCCTTTATACCGTATGAACAATTTTGCGAAGTGTTCATAAGCCCACACTTACGCCAATGAAAGATCGTTCCAATGAAATGTATAAGAAAATAAATAATTGGAAACTAACAAATTTAATGACAACAATCAAAAAAATAAGTACTTGACTATACACCAAGTACAGTTGAAATTCCCATTAAATTGACGGCGTTCGCCTTAGATGCTCGACGCATTTACGCCAAAAAATGTGCCAAGAAAGCGGTGCCCCATGAATACTCATGAACCTTTTCCAACGGATCCAAGTATTGTAGGTTGTTAATATGCACCCTATTACCATTGGCGTCAGGGAATATAGTTGTGCCCAATAAGAACAACATATAAGCCGCTGACAGTTCTTGGACTTGTTCGGATTCAATTCCTTGTTCTCCGTGTTCCCAAACAATTCAACGAGTTTGACGAATGTGATAGTCTTTGTCTGGGAACGCCTAGTCTTGTACATATTTGTCAAAGTGGTTTCCTTGTCCTATCCAAACAACTTTTTAGTCAGCTCATAGATATTGTCCCATTCCAAGTCCTTAGAGTCATCTCCTACTTTAACGGCTTTCCCAAGAACCTCAAGACCTATTATCCTTTGGACATCTTGAGGATGGTGGTCATCTCGCCAAAAGGAAAATGCATGGTATCAGTTTCACCAAAAAACCTCTCCAAAAAGCAGTTCGCCGTGACGGTATCAGTGGCCATATAATTTTTGATGGCGAGATACAAGCCAGATGCTTTGACTACTGCTTTAACAGCGTCACACTCAAGCTTCAAAGGCCATACATCCGATTGTTGATGGCGGCTAACACGGAAGGCGTTCGCGTGGTCCTATAAAAACACACCAAAGTAAATTAAATTTACTTGATCACAGATAAATAATATAATAAGAAGATGCAATCGTCTTACATAAGTTTGATAGATCCAGCGAGCCCAAGAGTGTTTGTAGGCAAATAAGAGTTGCGGGTTTATCGGTTCACCCCAATGTTTGCCATCATCGCGGTCTCGAATCATGTCATACTTATCAGGAAAGTGGGTTGTAGGTGCCTTTACTTATCAGGAAAGTAGGCGATTTTCAACGTCAACGACTAGTTTTTTGAAAATCGCCATAATAGACACATTTTTGTGTCTAATTTGATCTCAATACTATATATTGTTGGCACTCGATTTTGTTCTTATTATGGTGTTTTGTGTGTTTGTAGGTATTTTTTGGAAATAAAGATTGTTGGAAAATTGAAACTCGAAAAGTTGCTCGGAACACACCCCAGGAGGACAACTACTAAACGGACCCCAACTTTGGATAAGGGGCACCCCAATTACTAAGGGGTACCCAAACTGTTATTGACACCCAAGCAGATGGATAAGGGACACCTTCATCCCCTTCGTTTGAAACTGGTTTTTGGCGGGAAAAGGTGTTCTTTAAAAAGCGAATTAGGGTTCGTCTTTTGGAAGCAATTTAAGTAGACTCAATGGGTGAAATTGATTGGGAAGACTTGATTAAGCTTCACGAAGTGGTATGATCAATTTTTGGATTAGAATTGGTTTGGAGCGTCGGATGGAGCAAATCAGGAGTTACGTGTTTTGATAAACCCGATATTCTTGTTCGGATTTGGACGACTTCTAGTGAGATTAAAACGATAAAATCAGTTGGACTGGGCCTGTTGAAGCTAAACAGGACAGGTAATTGCAGCAAATTCGAATAAATGGGGTTGGAGAATCATATTTGAGCAAAACAGGGAGAATATATATTCTCGGGGTTTATTTCTCGGGAAGTGTGTCTTTATGCAGGAGGCTTGCGTGTGGAAACCGGGGTCTTGGTGACTTTTGAACGTGTTTGGAGAGTGCGGAGGCTTGACGGGAGACGCGTGATGGAGTTGACAATGGTAATTATTTCCCGTGAACTTCCGTGGAAAATAAACTCATTAAAAAAAGATTATTCTCGAGTTATGGTGAAGATATTTTGGTTGCTGTGGCTATATAAAGAGATTTCTGGTTCATAGAAGGGGTATGGAGAGATTGGGGGATAGTTTAGAGCATTACAGAGCGAGGAAAATCCAGTTGCAGAATCACCATTTCTGCTGCTGCTGAAGAACAAAAGACTACCAGAGGCAGTCGTATTTGCTGAAGAACATAAGACGCACATAGAGCAGTCGTATTTGCTACAGTGACAACGACAGTTACTATTTATCGTTCTCTGTAACAGCTGGTTTGTAACAAATATAAGTGTTACAAACCCGGTTTTTATTATTTTTCTCCCATTTCATCATTTGTGAACCATTTTTGAGCAATGAAATCAAATTTTGAGCGTGTTTCCAACATGATGAGCTAGACCCCATCACTGGAACGACGGAGGAAGCAACTTTTCATGATTGTGGTAAATGAATTAATTCTTTATATGACTTTTTGCATAGATTTAATTGTTTTATGATTTCTATTAATTATTTGTTATTTTGTCTGATGTCGCATGCTTAGTTTAAATTACTTTTGATGCGTCATGCTTACGACTTACATATAATGTTTTATGAAATCTATTTTTGGCAAGGAATTAGAGTCACAACTTCTTTTGTTTGAGCTATATTGTCTAGAGTTAATGATGAACCACAACAATATGAAAAGAAGTGAAATCCTGCGTCTCAGTGTCTCTTCATCCTTTGACAATATTTGTATATATTTTTCTTTTATTTTCTTTTATTAATTCTTAAAATCAATCCCATCAAGTCCGAGTGAACGACAACCCCTTTTACTACAACATCATTGAAAATATCCATCAATTTTTGGCGCCGCCGACGCGGACTTGTGTATAGATTTGTTTTTAGGTTTTATTTTTATTTTTATTATTTTTGTTCTTTTTTACGCCTTTTGGTATTTCTTGTTTGTTTTCAGATTTGGAACTGAGCTAAAGAAAAAGGGAGAAATCGGTGAAAACAAAAGTGAATCCAAAGAAAAAAAAAAAGAGGAATCCAAAAGGAGTAGAAGATTTTGTATATTATTTTATTTTATTTTTTTAGAAACTGTAATTAGGTAATTATTTTTGTAATCTTTTATTTTTGGACATTTTTTTTTTTTATCTTTGGACTTGGACATTGGACATTTTTTTTAAACCCTAAGGAAGGGTTATTTAAATATAAACTTCACAGGTGTTTATGGGTGAAAACTACTCCTGCAGAATTTGGTAATTTGGGGTGTGGATGAGGAATGAATTTAAACCTTAAACAAATCTACTGTGCGGTGAGTGCTTGTAGATTCGAGAGATCAATCTGTGCAAGTCCGGCCTAAACCAAGAAATGGCCGTTCCAGACTTGTTTCGGTCCACAAAGTGAAGGAGATGGGGTTGATCTTAGGGAGGGAAGCGAAGAAGGTGTTGAGATTGTGAAGGTGTTGGCTTGCTTATGACTTATAACAGAAAGGTGAGCAGGCTTGTGATTGATGCAAGCAGGCTCTGGGTGTTGGAATACGTTTTGTATTAACACTTGGTTTTCTGTCTCGTCTCGACTTGTTTTTGTTGTTTGAAATAGGGCGGAAAACCTATTTATACAAGTCATTGAGCCTTATTCACGTCTCTCGTGGGAAGTGGAGGAAGTGGAGTGATGGAGTAGTGGAGTTGTGCGTCGGTGCCACACGACCGGTCTTGCCCACTTCTCCTGTTCATCTCTAACCGTCCATGACTTCCCGACACGTTCTTGTGATGGCGCGTTGCATGCCGCCTTATTTGTAAACCGCCAGACCAATACCCCGTATGTATCCCCAGTTTGTGACATGATTGATGTCTAGAATGTGGATTGTGGATCCACGAAAGATAGCATGTAACGTCAATTGAATAACCGTGTTATTCGGAAGTCGATACTGTGAAGTATCGTGTGTATTTTGTGCGTGATGCGCATCATGGTGTGGTAAAGTGATGGGTAATGACGCTTCACTAACCAAATGACTCCTGACCAGGGTTGTATAACCAAGCTGGTGAAGTTGGACGGATGAGATGATCTTTGAGACACTCATCTGCGACCGCTAATGAATATTAGGGTTTTTTGAAGAGGTGCGCAAGCATCACTCTTGACTTGGTCGAAACCAAGCATGGAAAGGGATTTGGAGAGGACCGACCGGGAATGTGTGTAAACAGCATGCCGGTGTGCACGTCCATACCTCACTGTCCCATGAAGGGCGCGATCTAAGCCACTCAATTTGACCGGTAAAGTTGAGTGGTTGAGATCGGTTTCATGCCGGTAAACCGTTGCCGCAAAGGAGTTGGAAACCGCGTGACATCCCTAGTTTGGGCACGCGTTTCAAGATGACCCATCTTGGTCGGTCTTGGTCGATCATACCAGCGTGTAGGTGGTAGGCTGGTGTTCATACCTATACCTGACTATCCCATGAAAACGTGATCTAAGCCACCCAAATCGTCCGGTGAAGTTGAGTGGTCGAGATCAGTTTGCAATTTGGGAAGTGTAACCACGCAAGTTTGGGTGGACGTTTTGGATTAACCAGGCATGATATGCCTTGGCCGAACACATGAGGAGGTAGATGGGCCCACGGTGGTCATGCTAGTATGACCTACCTGCTAATCTAATCGTGACCCTCCATTCGTGCCGAGAAGATGGACGCGCGTGATGGCTTGAAACCCTAATTTTGGCTTCCAAAGCCGTGCGCCATGCTCCCTTTGGGCGTATGAATTTGTTGCAACCAAGCATGGTTGGTCTTGACCGATTGGTCAAGTGTGTAAGGGCCCACGGTGATCGTGTTGACATGCTCGGGCCCTTTGAGTCTACATCTACACCCTCCATCTATACCTGCGAAGATGGATGGTTGAGACTGCATTTTGCGACACATGTAATATGCCGCAAACCCTAATTTAGGGTTTTCCGTCCATAATGCTTGGTATGAACGGTTTTTTTTGGCAAGCTAGGCCAATGACCGACCATCTTGCGGGGTCGGCCGTGAGTATTCCATACCACCTTGGGGGTGATGGAATTGATCCGGGGTCGCCCAATCATGCTTATGGAGTTGGATGTGCGATCGATCATATCCGAGGCTGATATGGTCGGTCAGGATGCTCAATCGGGCTAGTATAACACACCGAGAGGGGCTCAATCGGGCTAGTATAACACACCGAGATTCCTGTACGGTATTTCGTACATGGTTTCATTATAGTGCTTGGAGGTTCGTGTTACTCAGAAGAGTAACACTCGATCGTCATGCCACACCGATAATGAGTACTGGAAATACAAGGTTGATATGAAATTCACAGGAAGGGATTGTTGCCACATGCTCCAACTCGGAGGAATTTCATGTATTCACGAGAATGGGATTGTTGCTACATGCTCCATTCTGGTGAATTAAGTGAGGGAGTATCCAACACTTATAAATGGCTTTATCTTTTACAAGATGTCGGCGCATGATTTTTCTGGTTTTTACAATTTTAACCTCAAATGAAAACCCACCATCAACATTAAGTCCCCACCTAGCACATAATGGTTACACTATTGTGTGGTAGGCATGAGATGGTGACATACATATATACCGAAATGACCAGGCTAAGGTAGATACATATTTAGGATAAGTGCGTTGCCACAGAACCGGTTGGTTTCGATTAAGGATGCAAAGGAAACAGGACTTGATCTGGTGAGTCGCTTTGGTTCCTCTTGTACATATTTGAGCTCGGCCGCTTCTTCAGGTGTACTTCCTTCATCATACACGACTTTCCTCAGGTATATCTGATAAGCCTCGTTGATTGTTATCCCAAATTAGCAGCCTTCATAGGTGGCAAGTAAAGACCTCTTTTCCTTCTGGGATTCTGTCGACTTGTGAGATTATAAAGAATCGTCTCACGTGGTAGTTTATTCTATATCTCAGGTATTGTTCTGATCTTCTGATTGACTGATCAATTGATTTGATTTTTGATTGATTTTTTTTTTGTGTGCGCTCATAACCTCCCCTCCTTTGCAGTTTATCATGGAAGCGGCTGACGATCATTCTGTTGCTTCCCCAGAAAGAAGTTTCGAAGTTGACAAGCCCGAAAACCGTGCACACGAAGATGTAATGGCTAAGATCGATCTTCGCGTCATGAAGTCGGCCGTGCTATACGGGGGATGTCTATTTCACACCTTCGTATTGCAAGAGGACGTATCTGTGCACTTTCGCTGCGATTGACATGGGAGGAGCGGTGGAGGCGCGAGGAAACGCTGCAGACACTAGTAGCGCAAGGGCAGAGAGATTTGCAGCGAGGTTGAAGAGGCGGAGAGTTGAGCATGAACGACCTCCGAATGAAGGCAAGTGTGATTACCCGGTTCAGGACGGCGTGATAATTCTTGACTCCGACATTGCAGGAACCTGAACATCCGAAAGCAATTGGTACGGCTCCTAATGTTGATGCGCTTTTTAATGCTCCCGCTGGTGATGTTGGGATGGAGTGTGCTGCTGCGGAGGTGCCTGATGCAGAAGTTGAGGTAGATTCGGAGGGAGGAGCATCAACAGGTGACGTCGCTGAAGCAGAACCTGACAGTGGTGCAGGCAATGTCGATCCTCTTGACGACTAAAACCTCTTTTCTTTTTTCTTCTTTCCAAGTATATTTTGTACACTCGAACATCTTCCCTGTACTCGGTGGCGTCCGGGTTCAAGGCTTTTCTTCCATTTGATTGTTTGAATAAAGTTTTCTCTTATAACCCTTTGTCAGCAACCGAACCTTCTCAGGTGCAAGGGTGCGCCTTCACACATAATTCTTAGTGATAAAAGAAACAATATTATAATGGAATATCCACGGACTTGTGCTCCGATGCAAGATCTTCCGGCTTTGCTGGGGCAGATGTCTCAAGTCATTTTCCTTTTGGGCACACGTTCTATTTCCTTCTTCCCGTGAGATGTTTGCTTAGGGTTTCCTTTCTTGCTCCAGTGGGTTGATTTAGGTTGACTCAGGACTTTGTGTTTTTAGGAGTAAAGAGGTTCTCAGATGAAAATAATACTTCAATTGAAAATTGAAAATTGAAACCCTAACTATGAATGCAAGTATTGCAACCATTTTCTGGGGAATTACAAATATGACATGAAATATTTTAAAGGGTGGAGGATGCTGGAAAGTGGTAGCACAGCATCTTAAGTTCGGTAGGGTTTGAGCCATTTTGAGTGAATTGTTATGCCTTCTAGTTTATTAGCGTTGATGAGCTTGCGGTAGCGCCTAGATAACATCTCGCTGCAGTACGGTTCCTCTTCTCTTTCGATGGGTGAGTCGGGTGGAGTGATAATTTTCACCGTCATGCTCCCAACCTTGAATGTAGTCGTCTTCGTCACTGTGTCTCCAATTCCAAACGGGTTTGGTCGATGCAGATACTTGGACCTTGGCCTTATCGTCTTTGACCAAGACAAACCTCTACGCTCTTGATAAAACGTTTCAAAGGGCCGGCTTCCCATTCACATCTCCTAGCCGGGGTTGGTTCGTTGGTTGGAGTCATCCCCAGGACTTGTCGAACGAGGCTGCAGTTGTAAAGAAGGTTGCGTGGCGAGACTTACTTGATATCGGAACTTTTCAACGTATGCTTGACAGGCTTTCTCGGGAAGTTGTGTCACATTGGTAAGTTCTTGGTGCGTGCAATAGACAACCATCGGGAGGTCTAGAAGGCGTGTTGGAGATTCTTTCAGGTATCGAAACCGGCAGAGGACAGACTCCTATTATTGCTTTGTTTTCGTGCATCCAAGGGCGTCCCAGGATCATGTCGTAGTTGGGGTGATCTTTGACTATGTAAAACTTTGCTTGTGTCGAGGCATCACCCAATTTGACTTCCAACTCAATATATCCGTATGCATCTCTGGGCTCTCCTGCTGAATCCTTAACCACAGTCGGGTGACGAGTAGCTTCCTGCTTCGAAATCTTTGATGCTCTCAAGGTCTTGACAGTAATGATGTTAAATTAGGAAGCCGTATCAATAAACACGCTATCGAATTCAATGTTTCTCAAACAAGTGACGGTTAGGAGTCCCAGTTTCCATTGCTCATGTCTTTCAGAAAGACTCGGGTTCCGGATCGCTACCGGATGCAAACGCCTTCCCGACACAACGTGGTTGAGGGCGCAAATATGTCTTGACGCTGTCCTTTGGATAAGTACAAGATTTCACATATGTGCTCCATCATAGATTGTACGGTCTTGCGAATGTAATCCCCTTAAATCATGCGGTTCCCGATAGGTAGAGGGTCTCTATGAACACCTTCGTTCCAAGCTGGAGTTCCCCTTGTCTCTACCTTTTCCCTGAATATTTGTTTCAACCTATTACATCTTTGGTCGGATGATGGACGAACTGTGGTAGCAACAATATCAGGATCTCGCCATTTCTTCCTCGGTTGGAGGACGTCGATAGGGGGCGGCTTTACGGCGTCGTCTTGGATCCACGCTTTAAGAGCTCTATCACTTCATTCATGGGAAAAGGAAAACCCGTGTCTTTAGTGTTTTGTGCGGGAGTTTTGTCTGCACCTTTTCGAGACGAAGTCTTGTGTGCCGGGATGTCCGCTTGGTTTGTTGTTCCGTCACCGGAGCTTTCCTTTCTCTCCTCCGCCCACTACACTCACGGAAGGACCAGTGTTGTATTGCTTGTTCGTGAGACGCCTGCTCCTCGACTTTCACGTGAATCTTCACTTCGAACGACTCCCGGTTCTTTCTAGCAATGCTGGGTGCGATTGTTGTTGAACGCTTGGCAGCCAGAGAGTTCGAAGAATATTTGAAAGACCGATTCTCTAACAGAGCGCGGTATATGGGTATCATCCCGTTGATGCACAACTCCACCAATTGTCGTTCGGTGACGTTCGGTCATGACAATCCAACGCTTGAGTTCTGAACCTTTGACGAAGTCGTTAGGATGCTCGTTGTTCCACCTGAAGAATTCTTCCTAGATCTCGAGAAGGTGATTTGTTCGGACACGAAGAAATACTTTCGTAGAAAGCACCGACCATCTCGCTCTAGTTGGATATCGTTGTTAGGCGCGATGTTGTTGTACCAGGTGTACGCCCTCCCCGTAAGTGATTTCGAGAATTCTTTCAGGCGCAGAACATGATTGTATTCATGTTCCCCAAGGATTCCAAGAATCGAGAGACATGTTCACGAGCATTACCAGTACCGTCGTAGAGGGAGAACTGGGGAGAGATGTAACCTCTTGGAATAGGGATTCGTTGCATATCTTGAGGGTATGGAAGTTGGTGTTGGTGTGCATCCATCAGATTTCCTTTGCCTCGGCTTTGAAGGAGTCGTTCTAGATCCTCACGTGTGATGAAGTTGGGTGTCTGGTCCCTTTCTCTTGAACATTCAGGAGCAACACGAGCTTCTTCACTCATGTGGGTTCGAGTGGAAACGCCTGCTCCGGGTGAATTGAAGGCATTTCTTGTTGGCTCCAAAGATTGACGTGAATCTTACGGCAATCGTTCAGTCAAGGTTTTGAGAAAAGTGAGTACCTCCTTCTGAGTTGCGGCCATATCTGTTTGAGTCTTAGTAAGAACTTCATGTTTCTCCATCAAGTCTGCAATGGTAATAGACGGTGGTCCTCCTCTTGTACCTCCGGCTCCTCGCCCCAATGAGGGAGTGAAAGTTGTTGCTCTGGTGACCACTGGAGGCGTTACACTTGAGGAGATGCCGGGGTTTGCGGATGCTCTGGCTCTGGTGATGGGAGGCGTTACACCTACGGGGATGTCTCCTGCTCCGCTAGTGTTGGTGATAGAGGTAACGGCTCCTCGAGATGTGTTGGCTACGGTAGCTCCACGACGAGTACTTCGACACCGGGATTGTTATCCACACTAGCCCCTTTGCATTGATTGCTGATCCAGACCTTAATTCCACCATCTTGAAATGAATTGTTGATTGAATTGATTCTAAGATCTACCCTTTTGAAATTGATGAAATTGAATCGGATTGGAAGAAATTGACTTTACAACCGAGAGATTAACCTCCCACTGTGGTCGCCAATTGTTTATGGGTGAAAACTACTCCTGAGAATTTGGTAATTTGGGGTGTGGATGAGGAATGAATTTAAACCTTAAACAAATGCACTGCGTGGTGAGTGCTTGTAGATTCGAGAGATCAATCAGGCAAGTCCGGCCTAAACCAAGAAATGGCCGCTCCGGACTTGTTTCGGTCACAAAGTGAAGGAGATGGGGTTGATCTTAGGGAGGGAAGCGAAGAAGGTGTTGAGATTGTGAAGGTGTTGGCTTTCTTATGACTTGTAACGGAAAGGTGAGCAGGCTTGTGATTGATGCAAGCAGGCTCTGGGTGTTGGAATACGTTTTGTATTAACACTTGGTTTTCTGTCTCGTCTCGACTAGTTTTTGTTGTTTGAAATAGGGCGGAGAACCTATTTATACAAGTCATTGAGCCTTATTCACGTCTCTCGTGGGAAGTGGAGGAAGTGGAGTGATGGAGTAGTGGAGTTGTGCGTCGGTGCCACACGACCTCGATTGCCCACTTCTCCGTTCATCTCTAACCGTCCATGACTTCCGACACGTTCTTGTGATGGCGCGTTGCACGCCGTAAACCGCCGAGACCAATACCCCGATTTGTGACATGATTGATATGCCGGAATGTGTGGATTGTGGATCCACGAAAGATAGCATGTAATCTGAATTGAATAACTGTGTTATTCAGGAAGTCGATACTTGTGAAGTATTGTGTGTATTTTGTGCAGGTACTGCATCATGGTGTGGTAAAGTGATGGGTAATGACGTTTAACTAACCAAATAACTCCTGACCAGGGTTGTATAACCAAGCTGGTGAAGTTGAACGTATGAGATGATCTTTGAGACACTCATCTGCGACCGCTAATGAATATTAAGGTTTTTTGAAGAGGTGCGCAAGCATCACTCTTCAGCTTGGTCGAAACCAAGCATGGAAAGGGATTTGGAGAGGACCGACCGGGCATGTGTGTAGATAACATGCCGGTGTGCACGTCCATACCTCACTTTGTCCCATGAAGGCGCGATCTAAGCCACCAATTTGACCGGTAAAGTTGAGTGGTTGAGATTGGTTTCTTGTAAAACCCGTTGCCGCAAAGGAGTTGGAAACCGCGTGACATCCCTAGTTTGGGCACGCGTTTCAAGACGACCCATCTTGGTCGGTCTTGGTCGATCATACCAGCGTGTAGGTGGTAGGCTGGTGTTCATACCTATACCTGACTATCCCATGAAAACGTGATCTAAGCCACCCAAATCGTCCAGGTGAAGTTGAGTGGTCGAGATCGGTTGCAATTTGGGAAGTGTAACCACGCAAGTTTGGGTGGACGTTTTGGATTAACCGGGCATGATATGCCTTGGCCGAACACATGAGGAGGTAGATGGGCCCACGGTGGTCATCTTTGGTATGACCGGCCCGCTTAATCTAATCTGTGATCCTCCATTCGTGCCGGAGAAGATGGACGCGCGTGATGGCTTGAAACCCTAATTTTGGCTTCCAAAGCCGTGCGCCATGCTCCCTTTGGGCGTACGAATTTGTTGCAACCAAGCATGGTTGGTCTTGACCGATTGGTCAAGTGTGTAGGCGGCCCACGGTGATCGTGTTGACATGCTCGGGCCCTTGAGTCTACATCTACACCCTCCATCTATACCGCGAAGATGGATGGTTGAGGCATTTTGCGACACATGTAATATGCCGCAAACCCTAATTTAGGGTTTTCCGTCCATAATGCTTGGTATGAACGGTTTTTTGGCAAGCTAGGCCAATGACCGACCATGCGGGGTCGGCCGTGAGTATTCCATACCTGCTTGGGGGTGATGGAATTGATCTGGGGTCGTACAATCATGCTTATGGAGTTGGATGACTGCGATCAGATCATATCTGGGCTGATATGGTCAGTCCGGATGCTCAATCGGGCTAGTATAACACACCGAGAGGGGCTCAATCGGGCTAGTATAACACACCGAGATTCAGCTGCATGACGGGTATTTCGTACATGGTTTCATTATAGTGCTTGGAGGTTCGTGTTACTCCGTAAGAGTAACACTCGGTCGTCATGCCACACCGATAATGAGTAATCGGAAATACAAGGGCGATATGAAATTCACGGGAAGGGATTGTTGCCACATGCTCCGATTCCGGAGGAATTTCATGTATTCTGAGAATGGGATTGTTGCTACATGCTCCATTCCTGGTGAATTAAGTGAGGGAGTATCCAACACTTATAAATGGCTTTATCTTTTACAAGATGTCGGTGCATGATTTTTCTGGTTTTTACAATTTTAACCTCAAATGAAAACCCACCATCAACAACAGGGAAGGACGGTGATTACGATATCACCTCGGCCCCTCGGGTTCGTACACGACATAGGAGTCGTGGCCCGAGTCGACTTCTACGGTTCATCCCCCGTCTGGAACGGGAGGTAAGAATTCTAATCACCCGCGAATCCTCGTCAGCCGGGTTTACTTGGATGATTTCGTGTGAATATATGTCGAGGAACCGAATCCGGCTGCTTTAATTTCTTAGTAAAGGGCAAGGACAGGCCATACAAGATAAGAGTTCGGATTTCATCACCGTTCTCTTCTTGCCCGCCTTAGAAAACGAAACCAAACACGAACCTAAGCCTAAAATTTTGACTAGAACGAGACCGATAGGGTAACGAGCTTAATAGGAAAGTCATTCGAAAAATATTGGTTACTCTTTAAGCATACTTGAAGTTCATGATGGTTTCGTGAGTTGAATGCGTGACTGCGCCGCCTTGTAATGCGGTGAGGCCTTGGGTATCAAAGCTCCACGCAGCCTCCCTCGCCTATTCAGCCTTACTTAAACTTGGATTGATTCCAAAGGGGTTTGCTTAAATTGTAACGAATTCCCTTTCGAAGGATTAGAAGCTGGTCTAGAAACAATCTAAGTGGAGCCATCATGATTTTTGTTTGCTAGAAATCAGTAGGTTTGTTTTGGTTGAGTCAGCCTTGTTTGTGTTTGTGTAGAATTCCCTTGCAGTTAGGATGTCAAACTGGTATTATAATAGCCATCACAATGAATATGAATATCCAACTGAACATTATGGACATCACTCTTTTTATGACCATAGTGTGAATAGTGGTTGGGAACGCCAACCTTTGGAAGGTTATGGGTCATACCATGGTGAGCCCAATTACTATCCATATGTGCATCGGTCATTCGAGCAAGAAGATTATAGTAATAGTTCTTCGTCTCTAGAGGATACAATCAAACTTTTGAAAAGTAGTCCTTATTATGATCCTTCTGTTCCTCTTCCTTCTCTAGAAGAGTCCCTCAGGGGTTTAGCTGAGTCGACACAAAAGTTAGCTGAATCAACATGTAAGTTAGCTGAGGTAAATAACTTAGTTATGGACGAAAGGACTGCAACAACGACTGAATCCTTAGAAGATATCCTCAATAGATTAACTCAAAACTTAGATCCAACCCTAAGGGAACTTTCTTTGGAGGAGACCCTTGAGAGGATAGCTGAGTCGACACGTAGACTTGAGTTAGAGATGAATGAAAGTATTGCTCGAAATAACTTGAATTTCCAATATAGTGTATCCAATAATACCTTTGAGAATGAAGATAGTTATTCACATAATCAAGATGATGAGGTTAGAATTGGTAACACTACTTGTTTAGATGAGGTTCAACCATTTTCATGTTATTATAATAATGATTATGATGAGGATAATGTTGATGAAGAATTTGAAATAAATAGGAATAGTGATCAGGAATTTGCTACTCCAATTGAGCTTTATAATAATAGAGTTATTTCTGGTTCAGATCCTAATAATTTTAACAATTATTCACCTATTCAAAAGGACGAGGATTTGACTAGAGATCTTGTTTTAGACGATGTAGTATTTCCTGTTTACGAAGTCGATAATGGTTTAGAGGAACGGGTTTATCCCGAGAATACTGTTTTTTAGAGTCCAAGGATTTAGAAACAATAGTCTTAGACGAAGAAGATGAACTCGTAGAGCTTTTAAATATGAGTGAGGATGCATCACCCGAGTATAACCTAGAAGAAGCAATTGACCATTTTCGGGATTCCGATGATCTAGAAATTAGGAAATTGTAGCTAGTCTATCTAGAGACACCCAAAACTCTAAGTTTGGGGGTGATTATCACTCTCCTTGTGCCTTACCTTTAGCTCTTACAGAGATCCCTCACTTGGGACTTGACATATGTGTGTAGTGATCTACACTACAAACAGCTCTAATTAGGGATTCAATTCACAGGATTTACACTGTGATATTGAGAATGACCTCAAAGAGGCAAAGAAACATAAATCAGGATAAAATCTTCACACCATCCATAGGTGAATACAAACCCATAAAAGGAGAGAGAGGTCTTGGCTCACACGTGCCAGATACTCACATAAGAATTCAACTAAAGACAACCCTAGAATTTATAAGGGCACCCCTGACTATGACTAAGAAGGGATATGACAAATGCCGGCTCCTACAGAGCATCCTTGTCCTCAAGGATGAACTTGGGAAAAGAGGATTTGATGGCAGCTACGTCCTCCCAGGATGTATCTCCTTCCGCTGTATGAGACCATTGTATCTCTACCTGTGGAATAGGTCGACGGCCTTTGAAAATGGTGCGAGAGGTGATAACCTTGACAGGCTTCACCTTAAACAAACCCTCCTTGTCAATGTTGGGCAATGATGTCTGTGGTAGTAACCCTTGTCCAAGCTTTTGCTTAAGCCGTGAAACGTGAAAAATGGGGTGGATGCGGGAAGAAGCAGGCAGTTGAAGTCGATAAGCCACCGCTCCAATTTTCTCTAAAACCTTGTATGGACCAAAAAATTTGGCTGCCAGCTTGAGATTCTTGCGTAGTTGGACAGACATTTGACGATACGGCTGCAGGCGTAAGTATACCCAATCCCCAACTGCAAAAACTGTCTCTGTTCTACTCTTATCAGCTTGTTGCTTAATGCGGTATTGAGATTGGAGAAGATTCTGGCACATGACTGTTGTCATTATTCCCCTTTGGTGTAGATAATCATCGACCATAGAGTGACGAATGCCACCCGTCTGATGGAGGCCAAACTGTGGAGGAGAGTAGCCGTATAGAGCTTGAAACGGCGTGAGTTTCAAATTAGTGTGGTAAGAGGTGTTGAACCACCACTCTGCCAAAGACAGCCAAGAAACCCACTTGGTTGGCCTGTAGCTACACATACAACGTAAATACGATTCGGGCAAGCATTGACACACTCCGTTTGAAAATGTCTGTTTTTGCGGATGGTACGAAGTGCTCATGTGAAGAGAAGTACCAACATCCCGGAACAAGGCTTGCCAAAACCCACTAAGGAAAATAAAAGATTCTATCGGATACAATGGTGGCATGGAGTACCATGCGGCTTAAGGATCGTGTCGATGAAGAGTTTTGCTTCTGATTTGTCTTTGTGTAGGGATGACTTAAAGCAATGAAATGAGAGTATTTAGTGAAACGGTCAACGATTACCATAATGACATCGCGACCTTCGATTTTGGCAACCCGGAGATGAAATCCATGCCGATGTGCTTCCGGGCTTGATCGGGGAATGGGTAGAGGCTGGAGAAGACCTTGAGTAACTTGTGCTCCACCTTATTTTGTTGGCGGACATCACGGTGTTGGACAAATTGTATTAAATCACACTTCATACCCCGCCAATGAAAGTAAGTTTTGGCACGTTGGTAGCCGGCTTGCATGCCCGAGTGCCCTCCAATGGCGGATGAGTGGACAATTGCCATAACTTGTTGTCTAGCAGCCCCAGCTTGACCAATGTAAATTCTACCCTGAAACTTCAAAATGCCATTAGTAAGGGTATATCCTGTATCATGCATGGAAGAGATAGTCAGTTTAGGAATCCAATAAACAGCTATGGGGTCATCTATATAGCTAGTGAGAATGTCTTCAAGCCATTTTTGTGCTGTTGCTGAGAGAGAATAACAATTAGCTCTAGAAAGAGCATCTGCTACCCGATTGTCCGAACCCTTCTTGTAAGCAAGAGTGTAGTCATACCCCAATAATTTAGTCATCCATTTCGTTGAAGAATCGTGTGCGCTTGTTGATCTAGAAAAATCGAGGCTTTGATGATCCGTAAATATCGTAAAATGAGACCCTAATAAATACGATCTCCATTTGGTGACAGATAAGACAATTGCCAGCAACTCCATTTCATAAGTAGATAAGGCTTGATATTGGATTCCCATACCCTTGCTGAAAAAGGCAATTGGTCTGCCACTCTGCATTAATACGGCTCCCACTCCTAGATTACTAGCATCAGTTTCAAGTTCAAACTCCTTAGTGAAATCTGGCAGAGTGAGAACAGGTGTAGAAGTAACTACTTTCTTTAGTTGTTCAAAAGCTAACTCGGCAGCATCCGTCCAAGCAAAGTTGCCCTTTTTGAGTAGCTCGGTAAGTGGTTTACAAATTAAACCGTAACCCTTAATAAATCTGCGATAGTAACCTGTCAAACCCAGAAATCCTCGTAAAGTTTTAAGTGTAGTTGGTCTAGGCCAATTTAACATACATTCGATTTTTGCCGGGTCAGCTGCTACCCCCTTGCTGCTGATTATGTGGCCTAGATACTCCATTTGTGGTTGTCCGAAGGAACACTTGCTTCTCTTAACAAACAAGGAATGTTTGTGCAAAATAGACAAAACGATATGCAAATGTTTACAGTGAGTAGCCATGTCTGTACTATAAATGAGTATATCATCGAAAAACACCAAGATGAACTTTCTAAGGTATGGGCTAAAGATGTCATTCATCAATGACTCCGAAAGGTAGCGAGGACCATTTGTAAGACCAAAGGGCATCACTCGAAATTCGAAATTACCGTGGTGAGTACGAAAAGCAGTTTTAGCTATGTCATTTAAGTAAACCCTAATCTGATGATAACCCGCTAGAAGATCAAGTTTGGTGAATATAGTAGCGCCTGCCAATTCAGCTAATAATTCTTCTATAAATGGAATAGGGTACTTATCTTTAATAGTGATAGCATTCAGCTTACGATAGTCGACACAGAACCGCCAGCCGCCATCTTTCTTCTTGACTAATATGACTGGTGAGGCAAAAGGGCTATGGCTGGGCTGTATCACTTCGGAATCCAGCATTTCTTGCACCAGTTGCTCAATCACTTCCTTTTGAACATATGGGACTCTGTAAGGGCGAAGATTTGGAGGGGTAGCATTGGGAATCAGATTGATGTGGTGGTCATGAGTTCTTTCAGGAGGTAGTGTGGTAGGTGTCTGAAAAATGGTAGGGAATTGCTCCGGAACTGCAGCAATGGGTGGTGCTATGATTTCAGGGTGAGTGTTGGATTGAATAGAAAAAAATTGACCAATTAAACCTTGTGTGCCTTTTTGAAGTAGTCTCTTCAGCAAGGAACCTGACATATGAGATAAGGTGGCTGCTTCTGGTAGGCCGATCAGCTCAATTTCTTGACCCTGGTGCTGAAACTTAATCAGTAATTTCTTGAAGTCGAAGACCATAGGACTGAGTTCTCGCATCCAATCTACACCCAGTACCATGTCATACCCCCCGAGGTCTAGAATGTGCAAGTCATGAGAAAATTGATGACCTTGCATACTCCAAGTGAATGCCGAACATTGTGCTTGGCTTAACAATTTGTTGCCATCAGCCACTGCCACTTGCAAGGGTTGTGTAGAACTGATCATACATCCACTTTTACTGGCAGCCTTGGTATCTAAGAAGCTATGAGTGCTTCCACTATCAATTAAAATGGTGACCTCTTGTTTCTTGACGAAGCCCTTGATTTTAATGGTTGTATGTGAAATGGACCCATCCAAGGCATGTACCGAGATCTCCATGTCTTCTTGTAATTCTTCGATAGTTGGAGTGGATCTGTCACTTGTTTCTGCAGGCTGTGAAGTATCTTCATCATCCGCTATAATCATATACAATTGCTGTTTGTTTCACTTATGTCCTCTAGAAAAAGGCTCATCGCAGTCATAACACAGGCCCTTCTCTCGCTTTGCACGCATTTCCGCATAAGTGAGTTTCTTCACAGACTGTAATTTTGGACTTGTTGTTGGACTAGTAACAATGGGATTAGTAACTAAAGGAGTAAGATTAGGAGGTTTGATAGGGGTAAGTAAAGGTTTGCTACAGACGAAAACTTATCAAGTATTTGGGTGGAGCCTTAGATGTTTTCTCTAGGATACATTCTTGCCTTCTCGGCTAAAAAAATAGTCTGTAGAGAAGTAGGAGAAAACATTTCTACCACTAGTTTGATATCCTCCTTTAGACCACCGATAAAACTATGAATGAAGTAATCGTCGTTTAAGGAAGGATTTTTGCTAACATTAAAGCTTTGAGTTCTTCAAATTTTTCTTGATAGTCCAGAACTGATTGAGTTTGATCTAATTTATTGAACTCACCTACAACATTATCATGGCCTATTTCTTGAAATCTAGTGCAAACATCAATAATGAGATCCTCCCAATATAAAATACCTTTTCCAATCTGATAATCCTGGAACCACACATCTGCTTTCCCTTCCAAGTACAGGGTTGCTAGATTCACCTTCTCCTCATCATTCATTTGGTGGAGAAAAAAGTATTTCTTGCATTTACGGACCCAAGCTCTCGGGTTCGTGCCATCAAAACGAGGAAAATCGATTTTAGGTCCGCAGAACTAGAAAAACTGACCTTCACCCACTTGAGGATTAAGAAGTAGACGTTTGTTGAGGAATTCGTTGACGACCCGTAGAGGTGTTGGGAGTAAAGGTTCTCTCCGTCTTCCCAAGTATGATTAAGATTTTCATCTGAGGAGTTTCCCTGAGAATTTTTCAGTTGCTGGAGAATCAATTTCAGAGCGTCAGCTTGATCTTTAAGAGTAGCTTTCACCTCGGCGTTATCAGAGCGAAGCGATCGCATCTCGTCACGGATTTCCTTCAATTCCAAACTCATATTTCTCGAGATTCGTCCAATTTCTGTAACCTAGTACCATCTGCCATGATAATTGCCAAGGATAAACCCAATCTGATACCACTTGTAGTGATCTACACTACAAACAACTCTAATTAGGGATTCAATTCACATGATCTATACTGTGATATTGAGAAGGACCTCAAAGAGGCAAAGAAAAATAAATCAGGATAAAATATTCACACCATCCATAGGTGAATACAAACCCATAAAAGGAGAGAGAGGTCTTGGCTCACACGTGCCAGATACTCACATAAGAATTCAACTAAAGACAACCCTGGAATTTATAAGGGCACCCCTGACTATGACTAAGAAGGGATATGACAATGTGCCTCAACCATTTTACAAGATTATCTTCATACACGTTTTCCTGAACCTAGTTGTGCCCATAAAGAAGTTCAGTTGTTAGAAACCCATCCTCTGGTTGATGTGGTTAACCCAGTCTATGATACCACGATTGACTTTGTTTTCCCACCAAAAACTTCCTTCCAATTGTGGGAACGTATAAGTTTCAGATGTGTCAATTATTAAGTTTTGAGACTAAACCTAATTACTTTAGGATATTAGGGTCGAAACATTTGTTTAAGGAAGACCACCACTCTCTTTGTGGTCAGCTGTGTGAGTCAAATCTGATTGACTTAGAGGATCCCCAATTATTCAGGTTATTATTATGTGCTTCTAAGTTTTTATTTGAGTTTTTCCAGACTCTAGAACCTGAACATTCGGATCTAACTTTTGAGGAAATGCAACCCATGAAAATATGTTATCTAGACCCAGTTATAGAACCTGAACCTGAACCACAGCTAGATGTAGTTGTCTTAAACAGGAAACTAGACAAGGGTGTGCTTTATTTGTTAACTTTCTTGGCAAGTTGCAGTTTCCTTTTACTTGTGATAGCCCTTTTTGGTTTTGGTGATCCGCAGTTATTCCGGCTATTACTCTATGATTCTATAAGGTGACTAATCCTTTCTTAGTCTGGATGAAGACTTTAAACTTAGCACTTCTTGGGAGGTAACCCATGCTCATGCAACACTGTAATATCTTTCCTTAAACTCTTTTGCTTCAAGTGGTAACGGTTTCTCCTTGTTCATACTTTTAATTTTATATTTAGAACATTGAGGACAATGTTAGATTTAAGTTTGGGGGTATGGGAGAAACTTTTTAGTTGTGATAAATAAACTCCAGAGCCTAGAAATTTATGCTTATTAAGGTTGGCACTAACTAATCTAAGTGGATGGGAACATCTTGGTTGTAGGAGTTGAGGAACCAATCGATTAGATGGAAACATCTAGAAGAGTCTATTCATAAAAGCACAGAGCTAGGTGTTAGAAAAGAAAACATGATAGTTTCGCCATATCCTCGTGAGGGAAACATCGAAAGAATCCCGATCACTTCTTTTATTTTCTCTTTACCATTGCTAGGGTGAAATAGAGTGACTGAGATACAAAAAAAAAAAAAAAAAAAAGACCAGACCACTAGACCAATCGGAATAAATACAATAAAGTCGACCACTGGTACCCTTGTATATGCCAAACTGAAAGTTGACCCGTAGAGTTAGGATTATCGACCACTTGGTTCCCTTGTATATGCCGGTGTGTTGATATTATTCCGCACCGGTGTCTCATCCATTAGGATAGGTTCACCTTAGTCAACATCATCCACGTTTTCTACATCCATCTTCTTAATCTATCCATGTGATTGGTTGACTCCGGTTTATGATGTCTAGAAACTATCTCGAGTAGAGCTCTATCACTTTATATGAATTTTAGTATGCTTGAGTGCAAACTCGTACAAAGAATTGGAAGTTCGCATTAGGGTACTTCCTCCCGTAGTCAATAAGTATGCCAACCAAGGAGATTCTTTAGTGCCGTCCAAGGTTCTGCGTGAGATAGCTAGGTCCGAGTAAAGGTTTTGTGGGTACACCTCTGGTAAACCCTCCGAGACAACACTCCGCCACTAGGGCCACCTAGGGTTCAAATGATTTTTCTTTTCTAGAATAAATTTGCTCGAGGACTAGAAAATAATAAGTTTGGGGGTATTTGATAGACACATTTTTGTGTCTAATTTGATCTCAATACTATATATTGTTGGCACTCGATTTTGTCCTTATTATGGTGTTTTGTGTGTTTGTAGGTATTTTTTGGAAATAAAGATTGTTGGAAAATTCGGCTCGTAAAGTTGCTCGGAACCCCCCCGGAGGACAACTACTAAACTAACCCCAACTTTGGATAAGGGGCACCCCAATTACTAAGGGGTACCCAAACTGTTATTGACACCCAAGCAGCTGGATAAGGGACACCTTCATCCCCTTCGTTTGAAACTGGTTTTTGGCGGGAAAAGGTGTTCTTTAAAAAACAGAATTAGGGTTCGTCTTTTGGAAGCAATTTAAGTAGACTCAATGGCTGAAATTGATTGGGAAGACTTGATTAAGCTTCACAGGAGTGGTATGATTAATTTTTTGGATTAGAATTGGCTGGAGCGTCAGATGGAGCAAATCAGGGAGTTACGTGTTTTGATAAACCCGATATTCCTGTTCTGGATTTGGACGACTTCTAGTGAGATTAAAACGATAAAATCAGTTGGACTGGGCCTGTTAAAGCTAAACAAGACAGGTAATTGCAGCAAATTCGAATAAATGGGGTTGGAGAATCATATTTGAGCAAAACAGGGAGAATATATCTTCTCGGGTTTATTTCTGGGAAGTGTGTGCTGTAACCGGAGGCTTGCGTGTGGAAACTGGGGTCTTGGTGACTTTTTGAACGTGTTTGGAGAGTGCAGGCTTCAGCAGACGCGTGATGGAGTTGAGAATGGTAAATATTTCCCGTGAACTTCCGTGGAAAATAAACTCATTAAAAACAGATTATTCTCGAGTTATGGTGAAGATATTTTGGTTGTTGTGGCTATATAAAGAGATTTCTGGTTCATAGAAGGGGTATGGAGAGATTGGGGGAGAGTTTAGAGCATTACAGAGTGAGGAAAATCCAGTTGCAGAATCACCATTTCGCTTTCGTCTGAAGAACAAAAGACTACTGCAAACGATCGTATTTTCTTTGAAGAACATAAGACGCACATAGAGCAGTCGTATTTGCTACAAGTGACACATGAGACAGTTACTATTTATCGTTCTCAGAATACACTGGTTTGTAACAAATATAAGTGTTACAAACCCGGTTTTTATTATTTTTCTCCCATTTCATCATTTGTGAACCATTTTTGAGCAATGAAATCAACTTTTGAGCGTGTTTCCAACATGATGAGCTAGACCCCATCACTGGGACGACGGAGGAAGCAACTTTTCATGATTGTGGTAAATGAATTAATTCTTTATATGACTTTTTGCATAGATTTAATTGTTTTATGATTTATATTAATTATTTGTTATTTTGTCTGATGTCGCATGCTTAGTTTAAATTACTTTTGATGCGTCATGCTTACGACTTACATATAATGTTTTATGAAATCTATTTTTGGCAAGGAATTAGAGTCACAACTTCTTTTGTTTGAGCTATATTGTCTAGAGTTAATGACTGAACCACAACAATATGAAAAGTTGTAAAATCCTGCGTCTCAGTGTCTCTTCATCCTGTGACAATATTTGTATATATTTTTCTTTTATTTCCTTTTATTAATTCTTAAAATCAATCCCATCAAGTCCGAGTGAACGACAACCCCTTTTACTACAACATCATTGAAAATATCCATCACGCCACAACGAACATTGTAGTAATTGTGAAATACAATGCCGGCAAATAATTCCGGCACGCTTTTTGACAAGATTACAATGCCGGTACTAGGAAAGTTTTTTACAGAGATCGGGACAAATATGCAACCAATACCGGCATGGTTTCAAAACACTTTCAAATGCCGGTAAATGGAACCGACATTCAATCTATAATAGCGACTATGCGGGTAGTTGATAAATTCAAAAAAAAAAACGGCTAGTTTTTTGAAAAATAAGACCATTGGAGATTTATCTCTATATAATACCCCCATTCCTTTGGAAAAATATACACAAACCAACAACCAAATAACAAAAATCATTCTCACAAGAATGCAAGCACGGTTAAAGCTTCACAAAGGATGGGGGATTCATCATCTTCCTCTATTTGCAAAGTAAGTAGATTTACTAACAATATGATCTTAACTACTATGACACACGACTAATATAACCTTCTCTTACAGAGTCATCATTGCAAGTGTCAAATTTGCAAGTCACTCATCTAGCCAGGGACTGTCCTTTTATTTATTCAAAGTGTAGAAGCTGTGATGGGACACGCCGGTTTTGGATTGCAAAAATGGATGATGCTGAAAATGGAAGAATGTTTCTAAGGTGTTTGAATCACCCAAAGTGCGATGAGTTTCAATGGTTTGACAAAGCTGTTCAACTTGCAGAGTCAAGAGAAAACCACAAGGGACAATGCAAGCCAATCGATGGGTGTGATGGGTGTTATATGAAGGGAAAGGAATATGTTTAAAGAGAAGAAAAACCAATGAAGCTGATCCTTGACACCCCCCTCCCGGACGATGTCTTCGAAGAGGTTGGAGAAAGGCTCAAAGGTTCCGCAATTGTTGAAAAGGGATGGAAATAGATTATCTTTAACCAAATGTAATGCATGCCATGTTTTTAGCATGTTTTAATTAAAAGTTTCAAATCCAATGTAATAGATTAATTAGGAATAAAATAAAAGAGCATTCAAATGGATTCGAAATGGATTTTTATTCAAAACTACCAGTTACCGGCATAGAAGTATTCAATTTTACGGTGCGGTTTTCGACAACTATGAAAATATGAAAATATCATAAAACCCCAGATAGATGTTAGAAAATATACTATGCAAGTACCTTCGAATATCTATACAGAGAATGGAATTTTAATCTTCTTGATCCTAGGTATGGTTTTATACACAATTTCATTGCCGGTTACTGTAACCGGCATTGATCTATAAATATTAAACATTCTTAGGTACATAAACCCAAGCATTGTTAACCTGAACTTATCTATGCCGGTAAAAGGCGCAAAAAATCTCGCAAGGATAAACATGTTCAACATAAACGAATCACTAGAAATCAAAACATGTTCAACATAAACGGATAACCGGATGTTTGCTATCAAATGTTCTTAATCCAGGTATCCTAAACCAAAAGCAAACCAAACAACTAAAGAGTTAACCGCGAGGTACAAACGAAAACAAGTTCGAAATTGTTCAAGACGTGACAACCACCATCCAAAAAAAGAAACACAACTAAAGACTTAAATCATTGGGTCTTTTGCTTCTTTTGGGACGGTTTGTACTTAGTTTTCCCGAACAAAGCTTTTGCACTAGGGTTGGTTTCTTCAATTCTATCAAGCTTTTCCTCGAATTCCTTCATTTCTTCAAGGGACATCACCTCTCCTTCCCGGGTACTTGCAACCCAACACCTTCTTTAACTTGCTGCCGACGCGCTAGTTTAATATATCAAACACATAATTAGTATACATATAAGATTACGTGTATATTAAACGACGAAGCAATTAACAATACTTACAAGCAATCCAACGGTCTTATTAAGTTGGGTCATCGTAGGTGGTGCTGTGCGGGAGTTGGAATGGGAGGGTTTTTGGGGAGGAACTTGGACGTCATCCCGGGCGAACGACATAAGGATGTGACCATTGCAGGTAATCTTCCATGTATTCGGCATCAACTTCATCACCGTTTTCAGCAATCTCAACTTTTCCCACCGACTAATATCTACCAAACGACGTGGTTCCCTATCCCTCCAATCTGTTGGGTCCGGTTTGGAACATACTCTACATGCAACCGATTTGGAGTTGAATACCACCGAGAAAGGTCGAGATCAAAACATTGAAAAGAGGCCGTCTGAAAAGTGCTAATTGCTTATATCCAAGTTGACGCATCACACGCGTAGGATTAGCCATAACGTATCCTTTTGGGTGGAACAACGGCCCATGGTAAATGCAACGTTACCAAACCTCAAAACACGGCGGTTTCCTCTAGCCTCATTGTAAGGGTCGAACACAACATCTTTGGTACTCATTGCGTCCAAATCCAATCTCATATCGATCAGTCGACCTATGTTACCGGGCTTTGGAGTATTGTTGAACACGTATCTCTTAGTTAGAGGCGTATCGGGTTCTGGAAGGTCTATGATCTTCAAGGAGGGGTAGGCCTTGAACAAGGTTGGGAAGTGTTCATAAGCTCACACCTATTCCAATGCGAATCAATAACTTTTGTTTCTAAGTTCACGATAAGAGTACATATGAACAATATACATAATAACATAAGTTTAAGAACAAATTTACCTGCAGTAGAGTGAAATTCCCGACAAATTGGTTGGTTTTAGCCTTAGAGGCCCTTCTCATCACCATCATCAAATGTGCCATTATCATGTGTGCCCAAAGAATATCCATAGACACCTTCCAACGGATCCGGGCATCAAGGTAGTTCGCACTAACCCTGTTGCTATTGGTGTCAGGGAATACCCTAGTGCCCAAGATGTATAACAGGTAAGCAGCGGTAGTATAACAAATTTGTTTAGGGTCCCATCCATCCTCCATCCTCCAAACTTTTTTTCTTTGTCTTTTCAAAATTCTTCTTAAGCAGCGTCAACTTGATTGTCTTTGTCTTACCAGACGTGGATTCATAAAAGCTCTCCACGAAGTTTTGTAGTCCCAACCAAACGGCTTGTTAGTCGACCGTGCAACGTCGACCATTCTAGGTCCGGAGACTCAACTCCTTCGCAATTGATTTGCCGATAACATTCAAGCCAAAAATGTTCCGAGCATCTCGGGGATGAAGGTCATCTCCCAAAAGGGAAGTGCATGGTATCGGTTTCACCATGATACCTTTCGACGAAGCAATTGACAAGAATGTAATCGGGCTTCACATAATTTTCAACCAAAGCATATAGACTTAATTCTTTACTATTGTTTGACCTCTTCACATTCCTCTGACAAGTCCCAACCATCCGCGGCTTGGTTTCGGCAAACACGCATAGCCTTCTTATGATCCTACAATTAGGAGAGACAATACAATTAAGAGATTTTACATAAATACACAACAATACATATGTACAAGATAGAAAATGCTTACATAGGTTTGATAGATAGTACGAGCCCAAGAGTGCTTGTATCCAAATAGTGTTTTTGGTTCCGGTGCTTCGCCCCAAATTCTACCACGTTCAAGATCAGGTATCATGTCATCAATGTGAGGAAGGTGGGAACCTTTAACTTTCACTTTGACGTTGCCCTTCTTGCCATTGCCTTGTGTTGGTTGTTGACTTGGGCCACCAACTTCGCTTTGGCTTGCTAATTGACTTCCCTCTTCATCTGGTTCATCTTGATCATCGTGCTCACGGTTTGCAAGTCGACTACGGTCACTACCACTCTCCCAAATTATCCCTCTTGTACCAGCCCCCCAAACGTATCTTACGACCTTCGTCTTTCCCTCGAGGAGGCAGAGACTGAGGAGTATCAAGACCATACTTCCTTCTTCTCTTAGTGACAACATCTTTATTTTTTCTTTTGTTGGATTCCTTTGCTTTTGACCTATATCGTAAGCACACGGAAAGCAATGAATATAAGACGACTCACCTTCGATTTTAGTACCGCATTGACTACCTTAAACTAAACCACGCCGGTTTAATGTTCCTAAGAAGACACATTGACTATCGACAGTCTTGGTACCAATACCGCATACAAATGCCACCTAAAATATATGCTGCAGGTATTGACACAGTTTTCGTGTATGTTTTAAGTCTACTAGGCATGCTCGAATCATTACAAATGAATGCGAGACGAAAACCTAAGCATGTAATGAAACCAAAAATCTATGCCGGTACTGGTGACAAATTCATAAACTCTCCTGTATGTTATAAGTCCACTACCGACATGCTCTAGTTATTACATATGAATGCCGGTACCTAAAACCGGCATGTAATGAAACCAAAAATCTATGCCGGTACTGATGACAAATTCATAAACTCTCCTGTATGTTTTAAATACACTACCGGCATGCTCGACTTATTATTAAACAGTGCCGGTACTAAAAACCGGCACTGTATTCATCCTAGATTGAATGCCGGTAAAGAAAATTCAGTTTCTGGTTAATCTTGGGTTGGAAACCGGTATTGTATTCATCCTAGATTGAATGCCGGAACACATAACTGTATTCATACAAATTTCAATGCCGGTACTCTCTGAAACTCAACTGTTTGAGTTAGGTTTCGCGATTCTAACCTAAACCCATTGCCAGAGATCGATTTAAACACCTACAAAGTAGTTTTAAATGACTTACCTTCTCACATAAGCCATATATTTGAGTAGTTGATCGTCAGATAACGTTGCTTCTTCGTGTTCTTGCTCTTGAGCAATCTTAGCAAGTCTTTCCGCCTGTTTTTGTTGAGAAATCGATGATGTTGAGTTTGATTGGGCATTTGGTTTGTTTCGTGGAGGCATTGTTTATGATTCGGGTTGGTTAATCGACGAAGAAATTTTTGAATCGACGAAGAACGGATGAAGAACGATGAATTTTTTTCTTTCGTAACCTAACCCTAACAAAGGCTGCCGGTGCCCGATTTGTGTAAATGGGGGATATATGAATTTGGTTTTTGATTTTAATGTTTTAGTAGAAAGGGTATTATGGTCTTTTCATAATGTTTTTTAATTAACCAAAGGGTATTTTAGTATTTTCATACCCAAAAATCACCCCTTAACACACACCATGGGTTGGGAGAAGTAATCAATATCCCCCAATCCCTTTTTATATCCCCCAATTTCGCGTTCTTTCAGAGAGCCCGTAATAAAATTTTATTAGACTACCTCATTTAAATTGGGGTTTGAAGGATTACATCGAAGAGGTGGTAGATAGACACACCCTCTTGTTTCATCATTATACAATTGGTACCAACAGAACAATTGTACAAGGTAATTTGCGTTTCTTGAGATTACATAAAACCAAATAACGGAATCCATTAGAGCAACTCTAATGGGCACAACAAACAGATAGATTTTCCCATTATAGTAAAAACTCCATATACTGATTCTCCATATAATTAATAAACTCTATATATTAATAAAAAATCATGGTCCCAACTTGGGCCAGTTACAGATAGTAATAAACTCCATATTTTGATATTAATAGATTTTTCTAGTCCACCATAAGGAATTTAATTACCTCCATATATTAATCTAATAGATATAATCGGAAGATTATAGATCTTGTTACATCAAAATTTAAGATAAAGAAAAATATGTATCCATAGTTGTTTGAGAAAATGATGATTTTTTTTGGATTGTTCGCATCTTTTGATTTGCATATGTGTAAGACCTCGTTACTATGTGCACCTTCTTGAAGGCAAAATATTTCCAACTTGTCAAGCATGCTTAAAGCTTCTTGTCGAGCAATTTTTGGTATACCTCCATATATTAATAATTTTGTAAAGTCCCAAGACTATTAATATATGGAGTTTTTACTGTGCATACCTACAGTGGGCTGGTAAACCATTAAAACGGATGAACAAACCTCAAAATGCAAGGGTTCGTTCACTGCATCTCTGCTTGAGTCGATTGTCTCAATCGAGATGACCGGTTCAATTAAGAACGGGTGACGTAAGCTGAGCCGAGTCTCGGTTCCAACAGAGCAGAGCTTCGTTTCAGACAGAGCCAACCGAATGAAATGAAGCCAACAACGGTAAGTCCATCCAACGACTATGAATTCCCTCTCATAAATTGAGTTGATTTCAACTCCAAAATTACACAATCTACACTTACAAATTCTTCATAATTTCATTTCAATCTTCATCATTCAATCTCAAAAAATGGCTTCCAGAGTTCATGGTCCTAGGTTTTCTCTGGAAGAATATTTAGCAATTTGCACATGTTATATTATTCAAACAATAAAAAATATCAACGGTGTTACAAATTTTACTCAAACAACTTTCTGGCACCAAGTTTTTGTAAGGTTTGCTGCAGAAACGCGAAACTTGAGAGACTGTGATGTTCCTGGATGGTCTCATCGTTTTCCATCAATTTCTCAATCACATCTCCACTACATCATAAGTGTTCTCCCTGTCTTTACCATGAAAGAAGATGTTACTCTTGTTCAATGTTGGATACATCGTAAAACGAGAAAAATGAACAGTGATCATTTCTGGGAAAGAGTGTTGCAGAGTTTTGTGGCATTCCGAAATGAATATATAAGAAACAGCAAGAGCCTAAAACTAAGATTTTCATTCATCACTAATGATGTCAAATATTATACATAAGTTTTATGGATGGTCCACCGTAGTAATTTTGGATTGTCCAACGAAGAATTGGTGAGTATACACTACACCAAAACAACCGATTTGGGACGGATATATGCGTTGCAATGAATTTAACCAACGCATATATCTGTTGGTAATATGGCGTAGCAAATTTGGGTGCAACGCCAAAATCCGTTGGGCAAATTAATTTGTGCAACGTATATAAATGTTGCTCAACAAGGTTAGCAACGTTTTCTTTTGGAATTTGTGCAACGTTTACATTAATTTAGGCAACGTATTTCTCTAATTTGTGCAACATTTATATACGTTGCAAAACTATTTACAGGTTAAAAAAAAAATTCCGACAATAATGCCGACCGAATTCTGCACCTGAATATATATTCTGCACTTTCATATACCATTGTAGATCAACTAAAAGACCCAATCATATGAACATACGGTTGGCTATGACAATCCATCAAGATATATTCATATATATCAACTTGTAATAAATATTTGAATCATATAAATTCCACAAGTTGAAGCATGTAACAAATGAACCGTGATAAACCATACAATTATTTGGTTGATTCAAAGATAAATACTAACCATATTCTCTCTTCCAACATGGATTACATACACACAACTTCTATTCTCTATAGGAGATCAAAAATAGACATGCATTTAAATACTCTATTGAACTTGTAAAATTATATGAGATGGACTAATACCGCGTAAGACTTGAAGATAGTCTAACATAAGGAATGGCCTTGGTATGTAGGAAAGACAAAAGTGAGCTAAGATGGCCATAACACGTATATACCTGAGGGCTTGCGCTCGATGCCAGTACAGGAATTACATGGAGCTTAGTCCCATTGTGATAGTAGATGACATGGCCCCGGAAGGCTTTGGTTCTCATCAACTTACGTATCTCGGGGAAAGGGGGAAGCTGTGTAGACTGAAATGAAATGATAAGTCATATTTTTCTATCTTGAAAAACCTACAAAATTAGAAAACTGAGAATTGATTTACGTACCAACGATGGGTTTTCCACTTTGAATGAATAGCCGTAGGTGGTTGATAATTGCGCATCTTCATTTATAACCAATGACTTCCCATTCCCCCCTCTTTACCAGCAATGTTAGCAACCCAATGAACTGAAGTCTTTCTTAAGCACTCTCCACCCCAACGGTATTTGATTTGTGAATGGTAATCTGAGTCGAGTACAAAAGGAAGCCCAAAGTGATTATCATTTTCCGATTCTGAAGATGGATAGTAGAGATTCCCTCCGATGTTGCAGATATAAGACTCAAAATCTGTTGCACTTAGTCCCCCATAGACTAGGCAAGAGTTTATCTCGGATATGGTCAAGGATGTAGATAAAATGAACCCTACTGCACCCGAGGATTTCTCCTCGACTGTTGCCTCAAAAAACATTCTTAATCATTCGTACAATATCTGCATTATCATCATAGTCAACAACAGATATAAAAATATATTTCCTCAGTCTCAGTGCATGGAACTTACCACAAGTGTCTTGGAACTTCATATCAACAATGATACCATTGTCAAAAACCTACAAACAGCCGACCATAGAACTAAATACCGTAAAAAAAATTGTATACATTACGAACAGTGATGGTATCTGAAAAAAGTACTTGGTTGATTAACCTACCCGGTGTATATCAACTGGACCTCCATTTATTGTAGCAACAATTGGCAAACCATAAGTTTCTGCCTGGTTGTCAAATAGATATAATTATGTTACCTAAATGAAAAAACGCATTTTTGTTCGCAGAACACTAACAAAGAAGCACCTCTATAAGAGTCAGTCCAAATGGTTCAATGTAAGCTGGATTTTTGAAGACACTCTGCACATATACAAATTAGAGTTCAAAAATCCAACATGATATGTTTCTACCCACCCAGTTCCACATACACTTGCTCTTGTCTTGTGATTCTTATCATAAGAAACTCTTTCAGATATCACATTACCTTAGTCTTTGCTGAAAGACGATAAATGTCAGAAACATCAGGATGCTTGTGGTGTTCAGGATATTCTATATGACCATACAAATCATAATCATCGATCGCTTTAGTACCGAGATAAGAAAGATGCATTATAGCCCGACATTTTCAATTCCTTCCCGGTTACCCATTGTTAATGTCTGCAATAACGGATGTATATGAAAAAGAATCTGTACATGAAAAAACAAGAGAGGAGAAGAAAAAAGGTATATCCCTTCTAACAGACATACAAGGATGGCCAGCTCTCTTAGCTGAAAACACTCTCCAAATGCTTTGACCAAGGTGTGTGAAGTTGATCATAGGCTTGTGAGGATTGGTTAAAAAGCGCTTTATCTGCCAGACACAAAAATGAATTAGCTAGTTATAAATCAGAGTACATCTCCACGAACACCTAACTGACGAATTTTATGGCAATGGCCAAAGATTCAGTTTGAAGTGTTTATGTGAAATTGCGAGTAGGAAAAGAGTAAAACCTCGGACCAAATAGGCAGGTCAGAAGAAGCTTGGTTATTTCCATTTACTCCGGGTTCACTGTCAATAACACCATCAGTCAAATCCATGTGATTGAATTCCATGCCAGGAAGAATTACATGCATGTTTCAATTAAGAAAGCTCGACTCAGTTAATACAAATAAATCAAATTCATACACCAATCAAAATATGCGTAATGCTCAACACTATTAAGTACAATCTGAATTAAGACTTCGAGATTGTACTTACAAACATGCGAGGCATGTACTTGCCATCACAGTAACATTAGGATTAATCCTCGCTCACGCTTTATTCTCAAGTTGAACATCAAAACCATCATACAAATTCCATTGCTTTTCCACCTCTTGCATGGTGTCAAGTTATAACTATTTTCGAAGCATCAAAATGTGTAGTCTCACCAGCTTACACCGATGTTTTCAACTGGATATTCGAATTCAACCTAAGAGAAATTTCCAACAAATAGCTTCAAAACAACATTAAACTAACAACACATACAAACTCCCCAAAAAAACCAAGTAAAGATGTCTGCCTATTTGGCCACAATCACTCCATCGTTCAAAATCCTGGGGAGCTGTACTTGCTTTCCACGACAACATTCCTACCCTTAGGACCACGATTAGATCCAGCAAGTTAGAAACTCAGTAAACACACCAAATAGTAAACCCAAGATACAAACCGATAAACAAACCACATCTTACTCGCAACTTCTTAATAGCTAACCCATCCTTGTAAAAATACAGTAGTTGTGATGTACAAGCGGGTACAACTTAATCAATACACAAAATTAAAACAACATCAAAAATGTAAAACCTAAATTCGAAACACCACAAGAGTTGTGAGTTATTATCCAAGTCACCTCTTGGACTCATGAGTGACCTTCCAAGAAATTTAGTACCAGTATCCAATGAAACAACTTCAATATCTGAAAAAGAAGAAAATAAAGTCCAAATCAAAGTCAGGAAAATTCGAGATTACAGATAAGAAGAGAACTCAAAGTAAAAAAAAATCTCTAAACCTAAGAAATTAAGATTGATAGCTACACGACTGGATCTAAAATAAAGATTGAAATCTAACAATTGGAATTATTTATCTCCATCTCTTGATTTAAAAAACAATTAGGAAACAGAATTATAAATCTAGGGCTTTTAAGTAAAGAACCCAGCACTACATAAACATGCGTACCACACTTACATTACCACCTGCATCACACTTTCATCCAAGCACATTGTCAACAAAAAAAGTTCTCCTAGAATTTAAATTAGCAAAACACGGAACTCTTCATAAACACATCTTGACCATAGACGGTTTATGCACTAAAGCATTGGTAATGAAGAACTACCAACTGGTGCAGAAATCCAGTTCCCTGTCCATGTATCTCATGCCAAAAATTGAAAATCATGCACTGACTTGAGTTGCTAGGTTAAATCTATTCATCTGATATAATCTTTTCATGTTAATCATTATCATGACTTAAAGTATTCCATTCCACAATGTCGTATGTTTTTCAAAAGAAGATTCAAGCATCAATCCATTTCACTAAATTAACTCACATAAGTCAATCCAAATAACACAAAATGTAACAATGCCTAGATTAGAAAGACAATTAGATAAGATAATTGAAACCTAGTTCATCAAATCCAGAGAAACAAAATTTCTGAGAAACAAGAGGAGATTTTAGATTGAATCAAGAGGACTAAATTGAAAAGTAAATACATAAATAGGCAATTGAACCTACGACAATTGAATCTAAGTCAGTTCAAAATCTATTACACTAAAATAACCCAAATCTATTACAAAACTGGAAGCAAGACTCCAGAGCAAAACCCCCAACTTCAAACACCATAGAAACTTCATTAAACACAATAAACCGAAATCTAAACACAAAATCCAAAAAAAACACACACCAAAACCTTTACTGCAGTACAACTTCACAAAGTTAGGTTAAATAATAGATAAAAAGATCAACAAAATCAAAATTAAAAGACAGTAGTAGTAGAAAATGGTTTATACATGAAGCAATCAACTATCAAATGAATTGATTTTGGATTTCAGGAACAAAATTAATTTTCTAGGTTTAGGATTTTTTTTTTGGATTTCAGAGAGTAGATCGAGAATTTTGGGTTTTGATTACTGAAAGATTTGGTTAGGAAAGCTAAACAGATTTGTGGGTTTGATTCTGAGAGAAAGTTTTGATCAACAAAGAGTAGTGAAAGAGAGGTTCTCGATTTTTCTCGGAAGAAAAACTCTCTGAAAAATAAGAAAGAGAATAAAAAACGAGAATAAAATTCAGTTTCTGAAAAAACTAGAAAATAAATTTAAAGATTAAAAAAACAAGACTACTAAAAGCCCATGGAAGTGTATGATATTACATAAATGCTAATGATGTACAACGTTTTTACACGTTTCAAAAACGTTGCTCCATTAATTTTATTTAATAAACAAATATTATTTATTTTGCGCAACGTATTTTCGGGTGTGCAGCGGATATTGACGTTGCACAAGGGAGCAACGCCAATATCCCTTGCACACCCCCGAAATTGATATGTTGCAAAATGCAGGATATGGTGTAGTGATATATCTTAATTCCTTTGTCCTCTTTGAGAAAGGGCATCATAATATCTTAACTAACTTTTTGTATTGCTTAAATTAAATGAAAGGCCGCTAAACATGTCTACATGGGCCTTAGAGAGTAATCAGATTGACTATAATGTTTATGTTTTTCAAAAAACCATCGCTCAAATCAAGTTTACTGAAGAAAATGGAAGAGAGTTTAAGCATTTTGAATGCTATGAACTCTATAGAGATAATGTCACTGGATTTGATGTAGTTTGATGTTATTGTTGTCGTTAAGAAATCAATTACTATATATGTAAGTCTAAATGTAGATCCAATCGCTTAATATAAAACGGAAGTCTAATTTAAGGTCTAAATATTTTCATTAATTTATGTTACTGCCACTTCTTTTACAAGATATAAACTTAGAAAACAATAAGAACTTAAATAATTACATCAATAAAAATCTAGTATAATCTTTGGCCTCCTGGTTTTCTTCATTTGACGTAACTTTCATTGAACGTGCTCTTAAACTGTTTCTCCTTTGTTTTTGAATTTTCGGTTTTTAATTTAAAAACCGGTGCTTTTCTTTGCTTTTTAACGAAACATTTTGCTGGATTAACTTCTAAAACATGCACAAATCTTTCATTTTCACAATTTTCGAATTTAATTAAAATTATCACAAATTTTATTTACAACGGCCTCAAGTTTTGCTTCACAGAAAAGAGAAATTGCCTTATGATACATTTCAAAAGAAAGAGAAATTTCCTCAGGTCGGTTGGACCTGGTTGGGTACATGTAATGTCTCACAGTTGCCATTGCTGGCACAATCAGAGTACTATGAGTACTTTCCTTACTAAAATTAGGGCTCTCTAAATCAGAGCCTTCGAGATCCTTGTTTTTAAAATAGAACTACTGGGTTTTCACTTATAAAACGACCTTGAGCGTTTCTTTTACCCATACAAAAATTCAGCAAAAATCTGTGCACATGCAAATGTTGGGGTTCACTATTTTAGGTAAGCTTGGGCTATCACAAAAATATATACCTACAGTCAAAGACTGGTCAAAGAAACAGGGCTGAGGTTTGTGGTGTTTCGGATGATAACACCCAAAGGGTTCACCGTACTATCAACCGGTGCCAAACGATGCAATTGGTGTATGCACGTGTTTTTTTCCTCCAATAATAGATAAAATAAAATAAACAAGCAACCTAAGAAAACGAAATTACAAGTTCAAAAAGAAAATAAAGTAACTAGTAAACAAAATAAAAGTTCATAAAAATAAAATCTTCAGTTTTCTTGTTTTTGGAAGGTAAGTTCAACTTTCCACCTTTAGCTTTAAGCCAATCTTGCACACCAAAAACAAAAAATACCAAAGTAAAATCTTGAAAATAATAAAATAAATTCCTAAACTAAACTAAAAACAAAAATAAACCAAAAAACTAAACCTTAATACAAGTCTGCGTCGACGGTGCCAAAAGTTGATGTAGTTTTTATAGTGGTAAATAAAGATTTGATTCTCAGACTTGTAAAGTTTTTGATTTTAAACTAAAATTAGATAAAGAAAACGCAATTGAAAGTTGATATCAAGATGTTAAAAAAAACACTGAAACTTGGGATTCCACCATTAATCAATAAAGTGATTCAATCTAATCAATACTCATACAATTCTTTACGTTTGAAGCGATTCTAATACGTTGCAAAACTATGTTTTCAAAGATATAATTGTAAATCGAAAACATCACCATCACTAGGCTAAGCATGCTCTATCAAAAGAAATCACAATTGCTTAATAAAATCTTTAAATCAATTTTCAATCAAGGTAAATAATCATAAAAGAAATGTCAAAAATTAATTAAAATAGATATACTACTTTTCTTGAAACAATGACTTCCTCCGTGGCCTCATCAGGCCAATTTTGGTGATCATGACACTATTGAACATTTCCATATTCATGAATCCCAGTCCTCCTAGTTCCATTTGCCCGCAAATAGAGTCCTAAGCTTTTGGGTAGTAGCCCGTGAGATTACAACATCCTTGCCCTAAAAGATATCTCTTCACATTTTATTCAGATTGTGACAGGTTTTCTTGGGAGGCTTGAAGAAGTTTATATGATAAATACTTGAAGTAGACGTGACAGTGGAAATATGAATAACTCTTCGTGCTGGTACTATGGTCTTGTTTTTCCGTCCACATAGTTTATGTTTCAGCTTCTCAACACAAGACTTGAAAGATTCAATTTTACTTTTGTTGGTGAAGAGAGGGGATCCAGGATATATGTCATCCGTAGCTAATGTGGATTCCTAGATCCTCAATATCTCTGCTAAAGAAATTCCCACATTTGTTGAAGTGAATGAGTTGACCAGAAGCGTTGAAATATCATAAAGATATCTGCCACACTTTTGCATTTAATCATGTTATCTTTGCGCAAGAATCCTATTATACTGGATCCAATCGTTTGGTTTTGAGGGCACACAAGATGCACTACACCATATGGCCCGATTTGAGACATATCGATTTTTGGGTTCGAGACACATATATATGTCTTTAGTGCTGCCACTCATATAAGAGTCTCAAATAAAAAATATAAGTAGTTTTAATTCTGATTTTTCAACTACTCTTACAAGTGTCTTAAAATGTGTCTCTACAAAATTTAATAATTTTAATAGATATCTCATATCTCATTTATTTTTCATTATAATTCCATTTTATTTCCCCTCCAAAACTCCAAAATCCAAATTACTTCCACCCCCCCCCCCCAAAAAAAATCCCTCCTTTACCAATTTTATATAAATCTCTCACATTATTTTCCCTCTTAAATTTCCCCCCAACATTTTTCCCCTCAAATTTCCCCTCCAAATCTTTGTCTCACACCAAATCATTTGAAACATGATTTGCATTTATTCCCACCATTTATTTTATTCCCACCTTTATTTTGGGTTATTTTGAAATTTAGACAATATTTAATATTAAATAAAAATCTGGTCCTTAAAACAAACTCGTCCAACTCTTTCTCTCTCACTTGTCTCTTCTCGAACTTCACTCTTCTCGAACTTAACTCTTCTCCGCTCAAAAAAAAAAAAACAGAGAAAAAAATGAGTGAAATTGGGTTAGACAATTCGAGAGAAACCTAAATCAAACCTAAACCAGAAATTAAACCAAAATCTTCTATTGATTTACGATTTTCTAAGCCTAAAAACTCATATAAAAAACCTTTTACGAATCAAAATATTTGATTTTGTAAACTGATTTTTGCCTTTTGATTGGAACTCTCAGAAGCAGATTCAATTGAAGAAGTAGAAACCCTAGGAATCTCTATCCTCAGGTAAGAAAGAACCTTTTTACAGAAATCGAAATTTGGTTGATAAACCCTAAAAATTTGATTTCTAATTTTTGTTTTTGAAATTCGCAGAAGAAGATTGACCAGAAGCAGATTCAATTGAATAAGTAGAAACCCTAGGAATCTCTATCCTCATGTAGGAAAGATCCTTTTTACAGAAATCGAAATTTGATTGAAAACCCTAAAAATTTGATTTCTAATTTTTGTTTATGAAATTCGCAATAGAAGATTGAAGTAAAATCCTTGAAGATTCAGGTATTACCTCTAAGCATGTTTTGCTAGTTAGGGTGTTTGATTTATGTTTTTATTAACTGATTTCCTTTTGAGGGTTATGTACTTGATATTCAGTATTTTTGCAGTTGTAGAAGTGTTGAGTGTTGAGTTAGAGAATAAAGTTCTGTGAGTTTTTCTTGATATTTAGTAAAACTGATTTCCATTTCACTGTGGATCTGTGAGTTTTGGTTGTTATTATAAAGTGTTTGATATTTGGTTTAGAGAATAAGGTTCATGAGTATGATAGAGGTGTTTAATCTTTAACATGTTCTTGCAGTTGTGAAGTGTTGAGTGCATTTGTTTTTCTGCCAGTGTTTTAAAATGAATATTAATGCAAGTCTGTGAGATGCTGCTTTTATGCACAACTTCATCAGGTCTTTGCCATGTTTTAGGTGGTTTTTAATTCATGTTAGATATAATTGTTTGAACGAGCTATTGATTAGGTTGGAGAGAAATATGTTGTGAAAAATATGTGATGTCCAGTCCTCCAATCCTTGTGGAACATATCGATTGATGTTATCAATGTGTTTTGCTTGCGGTGAAATGAATAATTTCATGTTTTTTGCTTGGTCAATGTTTCTTCATTTTCAGTTTGGAAATGGTGAGTGATAATATTTGATAAGAAAATGTCTCCCATAAGGGAGTTTCATATTCTTTAATAAAGCTGTTGATCACTTGGTATATTTTTAATCTGATTTTGCTTTTGAATCACATAGAAATTCAACTCTTTCTTAAAATTGGGTGTTTATCGGATTTCAGTTTAAGTTGTAGAACTCTAGATTCAGATTCATCATTGTTTCTCAAGGTTAGTAAATTACAATCATGAATGTTGAACTGAGGTACCACTGTTCTGATATTAGTAGTTGAGGAGCTATTTCCTCGTGCAGTCAACCAGTCCATTCTAGATTGTGTTATTTGGCTGAGTTTAGCATCAATATTGATATGCTTACTGTCAAACAAAATCTCATTCTCCAAATCTGCCATATACTGAAAGGTGCAGTCATATAAGTTCCATTTTGATTTCCCCTTGCAGTACTAGGCTAAGAGTTTTCAGAATTCTTCATAATAGAAAGAAAAGAGATGAAACTTTTTGGTTGTAGTTGATGTAGAGACCAGATAAACAAGATAAACAAGTAAGGGTTTCAGTTTTTTGTGTTTTTCTTAGCATTTATAGATCTCAGAAGAATTGTTTTTTTTTTCTTTGTTTGTTAGCTGATTCATTGTGATTTAAGCATGGGTCTGTGAGTTTTGCTAGTTTGTTATAATAACATATATGATTTTTAAGAAGGGTTATGAGTATGGTAGAGGATTGGTATAACATGTTTTTCTGGGTACTGTAACATGTTTAAGTTGACATCATTTGGTCATCCGACGATGTTTTATAGACCGATTGATGTGTTTTTGCTTATGTATACTTTGCATTATTTTTAATTTGAATTCTAGAGTGTTATTGTATCTGGGTTTGTCTTTTTTTAGTAATGTAAAAAAAAAAAAACCTTCTGTTGCAATTTTAGTTTATGTTGGTGTTGATACTTGTGTGAAGATTGTTAACTGTTGTGTTTGGTCCTTGATTAACATACTATGTCATGTTGTTGTAGAATGCTGCCAGTAGGTGAGAAAGGTTGGATGAATGAAGAAGATGGGTTTAGTGATGTCTATAGAAAAGGGGTGTCTGATTTTATCGATTTTCCATTTAGTAACAAAATAAAAAGTTCACCTTTATGTCCATATCCTTGCCGTATTTGTAGAAATAAGTATTCCTGTCTTTTGCTCTAGTCAAGTATCATTTAGAGATGCACTTAATAGACAAGTCATATGTACTTTGGTGTCTACATGGGGAGAAATCCACCACATCATCACAAGTAGTGTTGGAACATGTAGAAGAAAATGTGGATGTTGAAAATGTAGATGTAGAAAATGTGGAGGAAGAAATTTCTGTTGAGGAACATGTAGAAGAGAACATTAGCGATGAACAATGTTGGTTAGCGGATTTTGTAGATAAGGCCTATGGAGTATTTGAAGGGTTAAATAAGGATGTAAACGAAGGTGGTGAGGAGCCTGACCCAGGTAAGAAATAGCACAAATATAAGGAGTTAGCAAAGGAAAAGATTTATCCGGGTTATGAAGGTGATGAAACAACACTTAGTGTAATTGTAGAACTACAACATATGAAAAAGATGTTTGGTTGGTCAGGAAATAGTGTTACACACCTCTTGGGGCGACCAAAAAAATTGGTTCCTGAAAAGCAACACATTTCCTGAAAAATACCCAACAATGAAATCTATGCTGATAGATCTAGGAATGAAGGCTTAGTCCATTCATGCGTGTCCTAATCATTGTATTTTGTACCGAAAAGAAAATGAGAAGGAAGTTGTGTGTCCCAACTGTGGAGCATCTAGGTATGTAGTGAAACAAGGTAAACATGGACCAATAACTACAAAAGTTCCTTGCAAAGTATTGAGACATTTTAAGCTTGCTCCGAGACTTAAGAGACTCTATACTATATCATGGATAGCACGGTATATGACATGGCATGATGAAGCACAGACTTCTCCGGAGTATATGTGTCATCAAGTAGACTCACTCTAATGGCAGAATATGAAGACAAGGTGGCCTGACTTTTCAGCTGAAGCGCGAAATATGTGGCTTGGTATTTCCACTGATGGCTTCAATCCGCGGGGAATTCAGTGCACCAGTTACAGTTGGCCGCTAATTTTGGTGATGTATAATTTACCACCTTCTTTGTGCATGAAAGAAGAATTTCAGATAATGTCGCTCTTAATACCAGGACACAAGGCGCTGGGTCAAGACATTTTTGTGTTTCTTCAACCCTTGATAGATGAACTGATTAGACTTTGGATTGATGGCTTCGCTGATTTTGATATGTATCAAAAGGAAACTTTTATTTGCAGAGTTATTCTCATGTGGAGTATACATGATTTACTGGCATATGGAAATGTGTCAGGTGTACAACACATGGCTATAAAGCTTGTCCTTTGTGTGCTAATGAGACATAAAGTATATGGTTGGGTCACTGCCGAAAGATAGTGTACCTAAACTACCGCAGATTTCTTAAGATACAACATCCGTTCAGGTCTGGAAAGTATCTTGGACTAAAGACCGCACAGAGAGAAAACTTCCACCACCTCGATTAAGTGGAGAAGTTGTATTTTTAAAGACTTCGAATATTGAGTATTTACCCGGGAAGCTTTCCAAAGCTGGAAAAAAGAAATAAAGAGAGATTGTTATGAGGAAGTTGGTTATAATGCTATTGATTCTCCGAGTAAAGCTTTTTATAAGAGGGCCCGGTTGTTTGAAATCCCGACATGGAAGTATAATCCTTACTGTCACTATGTAGATGTAATGCATGTCGAGAAGAACTTTACTAAGCATTTGATAGATACACTTCTTGACATAAGGGGAAGTCCAAAGATAGTGTCAAAGAACGAGAAGATATGAGGAAGATGAACATTCATAGTGGGCAGTGGATCACTACAGACTCTGTAACAGGAAAGGAAATTATACCGATTTCTGGTTTCCGTTTGAGCAAAGAAGAACGAGATGATTTCTTACAGACTTTGAAGAATATGAAGTTTCCTTCTGGATTTTCATCCAATCTCGGAAACAATGTGACAGTTAAGCCTCCAGGTCTGAGTTGTTTGAAGTCACATGACTATCATGTGATTATGGAATACTTGCTACCAGTGCTGCTTCAACATGATTTCCCGAGGTACCTAGACCTTCGTAAGGCGCTTCACCAGATGAGCTTATTCTTCAGGATCTTGTGCGAAAGTTCTAATCAAAAATGAACTTCAACATGCCAAATTCATGGCTGCTGAGGCATTATGTGTGATGGAAAAGTACTTCCGTCCTTCCTTTTTTGATATTAGCATCCACCTTGTGGTGCATCTAGCGGATGAAGCGCTTACTTGTGGACCAGTTTGATACCGATGGATGTATCCATTTGAAAGGTATGTACCTTACATATGATTTCTTATAATAAAGTTTCTTATTCTGCCTTCTTGCTATCCTTAGTTACTGTTTGTAGTTCTTTAGTGCTTGCCTGCAGAAGTTAATATTCCAACAGTGAGAGTAGTGGTTTTAAAGGGAGCATCAAAATATGTACCCATGTTCTGGGCTGCAGTTCAATGTGTGTGTAGTAGCATTGTTAAGAGAAGTAGTTTTTTATTAATGCATTATTCTAAATCTTGACCCTTTTAAATGGAATTAAGTAGCAGTATTCATAGATGTATGTTGTTTGATTTTATAAGCAATTTTTAATGGAAATTTACCATGAAAATCAAGTACCATACGTCTATGATGTAACTTTTAATCCATTGGTAAAGGGTTAGAACATGTCACATATATGTTGGAAACCAAAGTAGGCTTTTACAAAATACTTTGAAATGAATGATAACCGATTCAGTTTTCTCTTATTATATCCTCTGCGACTATCCATCTATTCTGGTGGACATATGAAACTTGATTGGTTTTCTTTACAGAAAGTCGCAATTTAATTCCTTCCCTAGACTATCAGTTTTTACCATTTTGTTGATGTGACATATCTCTCTCATTAGACATTTACCGTCTTATTTGCAGTTATTTTTTGATACTTGTTTCATATTAACTTGCTTTCTGTTAAGCAGTGCGATTGATAAGATATGGGAATACCCTATATGTGATAACCGCAATCGCACGGTGTCTAACTAGTAGACAGAGGAAAGTACGGGTCGTTCCCACAAGGAGCGGTGGAAATATCAATAATCAGTATCTCTAATGAATTAATCAGAAATATTTTTTATGGATTTTAAGAATATAAAATGAAATAATAAAATTAAACTAAATTAAAATGGATACGATAAGAGAGAGCGTCAGTGACCAGGGTCAATGGATTCCACTACTATTTCTAATTGAGTACCGAAAAGAATTCGAATTCCAAATATGAGTTTATTTCTTTGTTCAATTGCAACACCTATTATTAAAATAACTTTCGATAATAAACTCGCATCTCCTAAGTATAACCCATCAGAGTTTCCTAAGCATGGACTATCAAATTATAATGACAAGAAGATTATTGAAATAAAATGATTATCGGTTCACAATCACTCTTTGCGTCGTCTAAGCATAACCCATCAAATGATTTAACCTAAGCATGGATTATCAAATACTATAACAAATAAAATTGGAACACGAAATACATTTATGCATTTAGGTTTTTACTGTACAAAGCCGGTGGAACAATAACAAATATTATTTATAAAATCAATAAATCATAAACATTGGATTTCGACAATTCTATTCAAAATAGCCTAATACCAAATTAATCTAAATTATTTCATAATGGTCTATGCTTGAAGTAGCTTTCTCCATGAACCCTAGTTACGAAAAGTCTAACAATACATAAGTATGGGTTTCTTAAAACCCATTAAAATGAATAAGTCAAGATAGAGAGATTAAACCGAATGAATCGTTCTCTTCTCCTCTTTCTTATGCTCTGATCTTTGCCGCAACACTTTTCTTCTCCTCTTTGGCTCTGTAGCCGCAGCTCTTCGTCGTCGGCCTCCCTTTCATTTTTGTTCGTTCCCCTCCTTTATACTCTGCTGCCGAGAGTCTAATACAACCTAGCAGATTCACAAGGCCCAGCCCAATACTCCAGCGGACTCCATCTTCTTTTCGCCAAACAGAACCAAGGACCCAGACTAACATCCACCGAGCAGAGTCAGTCCAATCCCTTACCTTCTCGGCTTTGATTTCAACCAGCTCAATTCCATTCTCCCTGGCCGGCTGATCACTTTCCTAACCCCATCGTTGTTGTTGTACAAATTCATCCCTCACCAGCAGCAACGTTCCGATCATTGTCACCTCCATTCATCTCGGCAACAGCAGCTACACCAGTTAGTTCCGTGCTCTTCTCATCTTATTCCATTTCTTAACAACTATCATCACCGATATGAGAAGACCACCACTGCCTTACTGTTTCTTTCTCGACTTCAATGACTGTCATTTGACAATCACCTGCACGTTCAGCTCCTTGTCTTTCTTATTGTTATCATGCCACCACTACTTCGACCCCCTTCTCTGACCTTGTCGACTGCAATTCAGCCACTGCACCAAACTGGTTAACAGCTCGACCAAATACGACTGCAGCACCAACTCTCGGCACCCAACTGAGATGCAACACAGCACCAGTCTCCATTTCGAAACCATCTGACTCCAGCTTTATGCAGACCATGTCAGCCAACTACTACTCCATGAACTGAGTACCTACCTGACTGTCGGAGTGTAAAAACCAGCGAGACAATCCTCTCTGCCAGTCCATCTTCTTCATCGAGTACCTTCACATCTTCTTTCAAGTACATACAACCATCACCACTTCACTGAATTCTTAATCCCGTCACCACTTCCAACACTTCAGCCAACTTCCTTCGTCACCATGGGTTGTTAATTGAAGCAACCATTTTCTTCCGTAACCCATCAAACAAGAGCTTCTAATTCCCTGGTCTTTAAACAACTCATAACCAATAACCCTTGCGACCGATTGCTCCAGACCTGACCACTTTCTACCCGGCTTCTAATTGCCATCCGAACTTAAATCCAAACAGCACCTTCCTCCATCGCTTCATTATCGAACAAAACCGATCATAGCCCCAGCCAGCCAGCTAATGGATCTCTCACTGACTCCTTGCCTGAATCCAGTGCATCTCCAACATATGATTAGTGGTGACCACAACTCCATCTTAATCTCCCTGAATTTCAGTTTACAGCCAAGACCAAGGCCGCAACACCAGCTCTTCGTTTTCCATTCTCTGAACTGCCAAGGCCACTCCATTACCAGTTACATTCTCGGACGATTTCTGACTTGCAGGTAAAGCACAACACCAGCAGCAGCCACTGCCCAATACGATTATGTCCGGCTAAGTTTCAGCTGCTTCCCAGACTCCTTAAACTCGAGCATATATAGCACCAACTTCATAGCAACTTAGCCATCACCGTCACTGACTGCAGCAACCTATCTTCTATTCAATGCCGATTCATTCTCCCCATCTTTTCCAGCAAATAAAATTCATCACCACCAGCTGTTCAATCATCGACGACAACCGAATCATTCTTCTTTGCAAATCAATACTCAGTAATCAACGCTGGAAACCCATCAGTTTTGTCCAAAACTTCTCAAACTCGAGCATAGCACGAGCAAAACCATCTTAGTATCTTCACTGGTCTCACGACCTTGAGATACAACCCAAATCCATCTCAAACTCGCGCACCACCAGCTCCGTGTTTGGCCTGTACTTGCAATTCGAAACTATGGTAGCAAACTTCTTTCTAACTCTTCATTTTCTCGCACGTCTTTTTGAACTGCAACTCTGCAAGCAACTCGATCCAACTGAGCTGAGCGTCACAGCTTCGTCCATAACCCTTGCAATGAATTAAAATCATTCTCCCAACTCCACTCGATCAAAGAGCACTTTCTCACGTGCCTCCACTGTAAACTTCCCAACCGCCGGCTGCATTCAGAACTCATTTTCATTCACGTCTTCACACACTAGTTCCAGTCTGGCTACAACAAACTATCTCCAGCTTATACCGTTTACGATGAACCAGCACCATCATCTTATCTTCACGACTACTACCATCGCCACTGCAACCATCCTCAGCATCCACCAACTTCCGTCACTTCTTTGCCATTCATTTCTCCATCACGTCACCCATCTTGGCTCCACTTCCGACTGAACAAAACTCCTTCATCTTCTCCAGCGTCTTCATATCCGCTCGCAGGCATCTCGTCAGCTGTAACTCTATTCAACCACTTGCTCCATTCAAACACCAGCTACAACGCTACTTAGGATTCGTCTCTGATTACGGCCACTGCTTCTTGCCCTGATTTCGGCTGAAAACGATCAACAACAAATGTGAAAACGGCAGCTGCTTGAAACTCCGGTACTCCACTTCTGTTTTGAGGTGATACTCGATATGTGGTGGGAGAACAAACCACGTCCCACTATTCTTTATTCCATCGTTCTCTCTGTCCGTAAAATGATGTAGCCAAGCAGGTGGCTTGGGTGATGAGCAACATGGGCATGCAAGGTAGACCACCATAGGCCCGGTCTCTTTTGGTATCTTGAGCTATTTTGTTGCTAACACCATTTGGCTGCTTGTTTGGCCATTTATTCTCCGGGTGATCCAATTCACTTGTACTTTCTACAAAAGCACTAAATAATGTTATTAGCCAAATTATTGAGTCATAACTAATATAAATATGGGTACAAAATGTAGCACATATGTGCTTATCAGCGATGAAGATGTAATGACCTGTCCCTCCACCGATACTGTCCCCACTTAGCCACTGCGGTTATCTGGCAGTGTGGGGTTTTTAACGGGCATCGCTGCGGTAATCCAGCAGTAACTTCCCGGATGGTCACCCATCCCTGGATTGCTCCCACCCGAGCACACTTAACTGCAGAGTTTTCTACCAACTCTGGAGCCAATTGTGCTGAAAAGGCCTCGGTGTTAAGAAAGGAAAAACCATTACTTATATTCCATTCGGCCAACCACTGCCGAATATCGGGTATTACAATACTACCACCTTAAATTGAGTTGTCCTCGGCCCCGGAATATGTACAAGCCAAGATCTCCGATGTTCCCTACCCCTCATGAGAAGCACCTGGAACAACCCCGTCCAGCGTGCCTTCCCACCCTCGGCAGGTGGCCCGTCGTCGGCTCTGATACCATTTGTAATGACCCGTCCCTCCACCGATATTTTCTTCACTTAGCCACTGCGGTTATCCGGCAGTGTGGGGTTTTCAATGGGCATCGCTGCGGTAATCCAACAGTAACTTCCCGGATGGTCACCCATCCCTGGATTGCTCCCACCCGAGCACACTTAACTGCAGAGTTTTCTACCAACTCTGGAGCCAATTGTGCTGAAAAGGCCTCGGTATAATGTAGACGTTGCTTGTCTCATATGAGAGCAGTATCTGGCATAATCCCCCGGCATACTCTCCCACCCGAGCACAAGCGGACAACCCCTAGTTGTATCCCAACTAACACCGATATTGTTCCCACTTACCCACTGCGGTTATCCAGCAGTGTGGGATTTGTAACGGCACTACTGCGGATATCCAGCAGCAGCTTCCCGAGAGGTCACCCATCCTGTGACTACTCCCGGCCGAGCACGCTTAATTGAGAAGTTTTTCCCACAACTCAATCAAGTGTACTCATCAGGCCTCGGTATAATGTAGACGTTCCTTGTCTCATGTGAGAGCAGTATCTGGCATAATCCCCGAACATACTCTCCAGAGCACGCTCGACCGGGGTTGTTCCAGGTGCTTCTCATGAGGGGCAGGGAACGTCGGAGATCTGGACTTGTACATATTCTGGAGCCGAGGACAGCTCCAATTTAAGGTGGTGGTATTGTAATACCCAGATATTCAGCAGTGGTTGGCCGGATGGAATATAAGTAATGGTTTGTCCTTTCTTAACACCGAGGCCTTTTCAGCACAATTGGCTCCAGAGTTGGCAGAAAACTCTGCAGTTAAGTGTGCTCAGGTGGGAGCAATCCAGGTATGGGTGACCATCCGGGAAGTTTCTCCTGGATTACTGACCGGTTGTCAGCCGTGCAAATATAATTTTACTTTCTCACTCAACTAGATATAAATATAGTATGTGATAAGAAAGAGTTCGTTCCTACAGAGAGGCTTTTGTTGTTATAGAAATTCAGTTTCTTAGTAACCAAGGGGGAATTTTGTTGTTTTAACAAAGTAATAAAATAAAATAAAGCAAAGCAAATAATTGGAATAATCAATAAGGAGAAGATATTGGTCACGGGATAGTATCATTCACAAACATGTATTATCATCAATGATTAGAATTGGTATTTTAATCTCTCATTTACTAAAAGTCCTAGGATCCCTTGATCGCAAGAATATCCCGCTAATTCCCAGATTTCATCACAACCACATTAAAAGATGCATATGTGAATTCTTCCTAGAAAGCAACCTAAAGTGTAAAAGCACAATTAAGTTTAACTCCCTCAAAGCAATAAGTTCTATGGAATAAGACTAATCAATGCAAACAAACGTGTAAAAGCACTAATCCGTTTTAACAAAAGTTATGATTCACTTGTGACTAGTAGGATATATCACTACAAACACTACCCACAATTATGCTACTTAGAATCAGGGATAAACAACTATTTTGTATTGAAAACCCTAATCTAGCAATAGAGATGAAAGTAAATCGGATTGATTCCGGACTCAACCAAACAAACAATCAAATCATATAACACTATTAATTGTGAATCACAAAAAATAAAATATTGAGACAAAACTAATTCATTGAATCATATAACATGTTGAGAAATAAACTTTATCCCATAACCAATAATATGTTTTTAGCTACTCATAGCTATGGAGTTCATCATAAAAATATTAATTGAAAAGAAGAAGATGAACAAAAGCAAACCCTAGAATCGTAAACAAAACCGGCTCTCCGAAGTTGTAGAAATAATATGTGATACCCAAAGTTGTAGAAGACTTTTCCTTTTTGTAGCTTTTCTTCTCCAAAATTAGGTCTAATCTTCAAAGGTCCAAAAGATAGAAGTCCACCAAGCCCATGTGTGAGAAAAACCCATGTAAAAACTCAGCCCAAAAACTGTTGCCGGAAAACTGGTATTATGGCCGGAAATCGGCCGGAGAGGTGGCCGGAAAGTAGCTCAGGTGACCGGCAAAGTCCACCCGGTCACCGGTCAAACGGGTCAAATCGGTCAGGTCAACCGAGTTAGGACACCGAGTGAAACCGGGTCAATCACCGAGTCAGATGACTCAACTCAGTGATGTCATCAGGTGAGTCAGAATCGAGTCAGCATCTTACTCAGCTGGATGGGCTGAGTTGCCAAGGCCATTGCACTGGCCTAAGCTGTGTTGCACCAAGATTGTGCTTCACCAACTTGCAGCCATCTTGGCTCTTCGATTCTCTCTAATTCAACATCAGCTTCTTCTCTTTTAGCCGCAACTCAAACCTCTCTGCAACATTTCTTCCATGCCAAAGAATCGCGCTTGTAAAGTACCAAAGACAATCATCTCCTCTGTTGTAGCTCTACATTGCATTTTAGCTTCTGCAACAGCTGCTTCTAACTCAAATTCATCAAACCCTGCACCTCAGCTCAGTTGCATCACTAGGTTGTTTCAATCCCATTAAAACTGCCTTGTACACAATTGCAGCTAAACATCACCATCAATACCAGCTCAGACCATTGAATCTCGAATCCTTGCTAACCACCAATTCCATCATTTTGTAGCTCCATTTCCCGATTCATGCCACACTGCAATCTCTGTCTCATTCTCGTAGCTCTCTCATTTCACCCGCACTACATCACACAGGCATGCTCTCTCGACCAACTCTCGGCTCAATACCAACACCACATAACTCAAACACCACCTGCACATAACCCAGCCAGTGAACCATTTTGTCAACACCTGCAGTTGTATTTCATAACTTCAACTCCATCTCACAATCAGCAGCCACAGTTCATCTCAGTACCATCATGGCCTCAAACCATTCCGTTCGGCTGACCTGCAATCAATTCCATCACCTGTCATAGCTCTGCCAGTCCCTGTAAACCTCAATGCCACAACTGAACCCTTTCCTGCCATCTCTTAAGCTTAGCCTGCAATACCTCGTCCACCGGCGCCAGTTACCACTGCAATTCAGCTCTTGCATCCTCATATGTCAAGCCTTGGCCATTATCACTAACACCTGACAAAATAGAACCCTAACAAGCATCTATCAATCACCAATTGCTACCACCACTTCAATCTCCTGCGTCCAGCTTAGGCCGAATCAGTTTACATGCCAGGCCAAGCCAAGTTCAATTCACAGCTCCACCTCAAATTCCCCGTCAAGCACTAGCCCCATAGTTCCATTTGCAATCACCATTGTCAAAACTCCGCACTTGAGCTGCCTTCTGTAACATCTCATGTTCAACTGGGAAGCAATACAACACAATAAACACCATAACCTCTTTAATTCACCTGTAACTCCAGCTGCACCAGCTTAACCACCACTACATAGCTTTTCTTCCAACTTGCTTAGCTCCACCGTTCCATCGACTGAGACAACCCATTTAAACCTTGAGATCAAATCTGAACCCTAACCTGCAACTCAATCATCATTATAGCTTCACCACCTGAGACAACAACATCAACTCCAATTGCCTGCACCTGATTCATCACCACAGACAAATTCAACTCCATTTTGAAATCAGACTCAAACCCTATCTCTTAAATTTTACAGATCTGCAACTACACCACCGCTACCTCCTGTAGTTTCCAATTCTTCTTTATCATCAATCAACAACTAATTTGACCTAGACCCACTCTTTAATTCGTCATCACGTTTTCGAACACAACCAGCAGAACCCTAATCTTCTTCTCTGAATTCGACTCCATCCCCATCAAAACATATTCTGAGATTTAAGTACTGGCAACACAATCAAGCTCAAATTCTCATCTCTTTGTGTTGTTCCATTAAACACCAGTAGAATCAACTTCTCTACTCGAACCCATACATCCATTAGCTTCTATTACAGCAAAACCCCTCTCGACCTCCACTTCTGTTGAGCAGCAGAACGAAACTTGGGAAAGGAAAAATGAATGAGAAAAGGATTTCTCAATTTCAGGGTTTGGTGTAATAAATGGGACGGCTATCAACACCCATGGGTGTTTTTAGCAGTTCTTTTTAGACTCCAACTTGTTGTCCCTTATCTTCGACTGGGATCCGACTAGTATTTGCGATGAAATGGCGCTTTTGCCTATTTTTGCTCCAAATGCATGATTTGTTCTTCTTTTGATCCAAATGACTCCAACACACCTAGATAACTCAAAAGCATACATAATTTACACGACAATAACAAAGAAAACATAAATACTAGATATAAAATTAGGTGTTTTAGAACACCTATCAGATTCCCCCACACTTAGACTTTGCTAGTCCTCGAGCAAATCAAACAAAACAAATTCTAAAACATACATACAACTCCGTGTCGCCGAGGATACGGTTACTTTTAGCATGAGTAACAGGCCTTTAAACCCCTAGGTGTCCCTAGTGGACGAGTTATAGTCTCGTGAGGGTTTACTAGAGATATACCCACAAAACCTACTTTTCCAACTTACTAGTTCTCCGAAATAATAGCATCCAACGCGCTAAGAAGACATAGAGATTCTGCACACTAGTAATAAGAAGTTAGACACATAAATGAACACAATATCATCCTTAAAAGTTGAGAGAGAAATAACCATCCCTTCTCGAAAGAAATTCGGGTTCGGAGTGATCAAAAGTCTCGACTCTGCCTCACAAGAAAGGGTTTTATGATATTGCTCTCAATAATAAACAACTTTTTATGGGTCACACATGTGTCCAAGTAGGAATGAAGAGAGAATCCTTGTGACACGTTGAATGGTAGGAAGGCTTAACCCTCTGAATTGTTTTAAAAACCCACATCTTTTAATTCATTTTTGAAAACCCATTTTTCTGACGATCTCTAAGAAAGGAAATCAACCACTTAACGAAGGTGGGAATATGCTTACTTACCTCGTTATCCGTTCGATGTGCAGCTAGCACCACTCTCACAAAGATCCATAGAAACGTCTTGGTCTTCAATCGATGTCTTCATCTTCGTCTTCGGTCTTCAACTCTTGATGATAACTCTTGAACTTCGTAGAATCTTGACAATGTAATTTTTTCCTCTAATTCCTTATTGCTTGAAACTTCTTTGTGATATTCTTTCTTCCATTGACTTTATTGAAAGAATACAAAACTAAAAACGAACTATACAAACCCAAAATATTTTGTTTTTTTGTTTTTTTCATATAAGAAAAATAAGAAAAATACAAAATAAAAACGAAATTAAACAATAAAACTAGTAATGAACCTAAAGAAATTTTCTCTTGTCTCTTTTTTTTTCTTTTTTTCTTTTACTTTTTTTTTTCAATTTTTTTTTTTTTTTTGATTACTGAGACAAGAGAAAGTAAAATACAAATAAAATAAAAATGTAAGTACAAAGGCCATGGTGTAAGTACTTTACCGCTTGATTCTTCACAACTTGTATGTCTTGATATCATAAACTTCTCGAACTCTCATCCTTTATAATTTTCACTCTTGTACAATAGTCTTCAACTTATAAAAATTCTGCTCCTTGTCTTGTTGCTTTACTTGAATCTCGAAATCGCCTCAATTGCATCGTTGCTTGTAAACCTTGAACGTGTTCAACTTTCCTTCAAATTTGTGATGCTCCTCTTGTTGATGATGATGGTGTTTCTATGGACCTGTTGGTGTAGAGAGAGATAAGGTGGATGGTGCTAACTGCGAACAAGATTACAAGTGGTATGTAAGTTAGCAATTCGATGTCACCATCATGGTTGATAAAAATAGCACTCAAGAGATCAAAGTAGTGCTTATATTGGTGGGAGGTTGGGTAGCTCACCATTCTACCCGGAATTTACGTACGGTGACACACACTCTAAAAGCACAAATTTAGACAGGTACAAAGAATTGAAGGTTGGTGCCTCACATTATGTAACATGGGTAGTCTCCACTATAGGGTATCACAACTCTAATACCGAATTCAGTCTGCACCTTATTTGCCACTGGCATGGTTAAATCCAACTTTAACTCTCATACAATTAAGAAACCCGATCATGTTCTCTGTCATCTCTAAGTTCAGTCACTCTTATGAGAATCTCGATGTAATCTTAGCGACATGTTGATGCGTGTCGTAACCACAACAAATTAGTGAATATTTTTCCACTCAATTAACAAGTAATATGGTGGTAGTTAAGTTCGTTCCCACGAGGAGCAAGAGGTTTTAGTTGTCTTAATTGTCACAAAAAGGGGGGTATATAAAGCAAAAGAAAATAAACAAAACAATTCAAATATAAAGTTGAAATCAATAAGAGAGACAAGACCAAGGAATCCTTCTTCGTTGCAAAAAAATGATTCAAGTTATGTTCTTTTCTACTTGTTATTAGTCACAGATTATCACCAACCGTAGGTAAAACAGCTAGATCAGTGCTAAACCCCTAAATCCCTTATATCACCGGATACGGAAGTTCTCGACTACCGGATTCTATTTACCAAACCACCTAGTAGTAGATCACTCAAGATGTAATTTAAATAAACGCATTAAGATATATGAACTTATTAGGTTGATATTAGTAGTTAGACTCTTAGATCAAGGTCTACTTGCTAACGTTGTTTTCACACACAATTGCTCCACGGAATCCCTCCGCAAGGTCTCGTGTTTGCTACTTTTGTAAGAGTCAAGAAACGATTACTTATCCCCTAACTTTCACTAGCTTTAGATCAAATTAACAAATCAATTTAGCGTGCACTCTAAACAATCTATCAATCAATCATGAATGAATAAACATTCCTATTAGTAAAAACAAACGATAATCATGTGAAAAACTTAAATATAGAATTGAAAACAAAAACTCAAATCATATATTAAGAACTAGGAATTCATCCTCAATCAATAAGAAAATTATCTACTCATGTTTTTGAAATTCAAACAAATAATTAAAAGGAGAATTTTTCAAGTTCACACAAATAATTAAAAGAAGAATTTTGAAAAGCAAGCAAAAACACAAGTATTGTGTGTGTAAAAGGTGTGTAAAAGTGTATAGAGAACTTCTCTATTTATAGGCTTCAATGTTCTCCGAATCTTCCAAGGAATAGAATCCTCATTCCATAATAATTCAATTTCCAAGTTCAAGTCTTTCTCAAATCTTCCATCTTCTCTTTCCAAATTTGAGCCAAATTCTCCGTCCAATTCCAAATCCAAGTCTTCACACCCATGAGTCTAGAATACTCTTCACAAAATTCTGCACATATTGAATCACGGAGAAATCCTGGGATCACCGGAATCCGGCCAGAAAAGTCGCCGACGGCCACCTGAAATCTTCTTCACCGTCGACGGAATATTCCGTTACGATACCGTCAGAAATAACGGTCAAACGGGTCAATCTGTTAGTCAATGGTCAAAGGGGAAGAGTGAGTCAGCTGAGTCAGCGGAGTCTGAATCGTCTAAACAGATCTTAGTCACTGAGTTGGATCGGTTCATCGCCGGTCTGAGTTGACTCGCCGGAGAAAAGATTTGGACAGATTTCCCTCTGTTTCATGGCGATTCCAGGCCAAATTCAGGCCTCTTTTTGGTCTTCTCCTGTTAAGAACCTAACATACATCTATTGAAGTTTCAAAACATAACCCATTTACTCAAAACTCCCTCGTAATGATGGCAGGTCTTCTTTACAATTTCCGGCAACAAACACTACCATACTCACTGGTTAATCAGCTCAGCTCCATCTCTTCCATCCACTGAGTTCTACGGCAACAACTCCAATTCTTCACTGTAAACTTTAAATCAAGGAAACCCATCTCAATTTCAGCTTCACCTTCACCTACTCTTCTTCTCATAGAAACAGCCTTGAACCAACATTACCCATACATTGTCACATCCACCAGAACCCCTTTTGTTCTTCATTCGACTGATTCTTACTTTAATTTAGCAAACCTAGGCCGCTGCTCGATCTGCAATTTCATGGCAGCATAAAAACCCTAACTTCATTTTAGTCATCCTCAGTTGCAACTACCACCAACAGCGAATTCAATAAAAACCCATTACTTCAAATCATCACGGACTCGAGATTCAACCGCAGAGACTACCCCCCAGATCCATTTCTTCTTCTGGATTCAACAGCAGCACCAAATCCTCACTGCAACTACAACCAACTCGATTCATAACCACAAACCCATCTGTGTTCGATTTTTAACAGCAGCAACTTCTCAATCCCTCATTCCAATCGATCTCGATTCACAGATGCAACATCAAACCCTAATTTCTTCTCTCGTCCGATCTTCTCTGGGTTTCGATCTGCTTCTGTTTCTCGGTTTATCAACCAACAGTAGCAGCAACACAAATTTCTATCCCTCTGTGCTCTTGATTTCTTCTCCCAATTTCTCTATTTCATACGCATCCGATGTCTGCCTTTCTTCTCAATTTCAGGTGAGAATGAATAAAATGAAGAGTAAAGTGTCTCTTGATTTAGGGTGTAAGAGTAGGGTTTGTTATTCAGTATCCGGTTACCTTGCTAAGGGCTAACCATTTGGCAGCCCCTTAACATTTGTTGGCTGTTTTTTTTAGTACTTCTCCAAAAGAGAGTTATCCCTTAACCTTGGGTCAGCTCCATATATCACTTGCCTGTAAGATGATAATTTCGCCCTTTTTGCTCAAATTGGATAATTTCTTCTTCTTTTCCTTCGTGTGACTCCATAGTAGCTATAAAACTCAAAAACAAGCGTAAAATACATAATTTACAAGAAAAATAGCAAAGAAAGCATAAACAATAGATAGTAAATAGGATGTATTCTACACCCTATCAAATTCCCCCACACTTAGACTTTGCTAGTCCTCGAGCAAATCAAACTAAAATCTACAACTTCAAAGAGTTCCAGCGTCCCAAGCATCAAAAGAGTTATGAGGACATAGAGTTTCTGCATTCTAGTAATAAGAAGTTAGAAATACTAAAGAACATATTCTCATTCTTAAATGTTGAGTGAGAAATAACCACACCATAATGAGAGAACACGTGTTTGAGAAACGATCAATAAGCATTTCGCCTCGACTTCTGCCTCACCAAAAAGGATTTTATGATAATTGCACTCAAAAAGACGGCTTTTTTATGGGTCTCACATGTGTGCAGGTAGGAATGAAGAGAGAAATCCTACACACGTTGAATGGTGGGAAGGACAACTTTCGAAATATTTTTTTAAAAACCCACATCTTTTAAAATTTTGAAAAACCATTTTTCTGACGATCTCTAAGAAAGGAAATCAACCACTTATCGAGGATGAGATTACTTACTCACCTTCACATCCGATCGCCAATTATGATAACACCACTCTCACGGCATCCAATAGAAACGTCTTCCGCTCCTCGTCTTTATCTTCGTCTTCGGTTTCAACTATTGATGATAAACTCTCGAACTTCGTAATTCTTTAACAATTTGTAACCTTTTTACCTTATATTCTTGTCGCTTGAAACTTCCTTATAGATTTTCCTTCCCCACGGCTTATTAAATAAATAAAAACAAAAAAAATATTTCTCTTGTCTTTTTTTTTCTTTCTTTCTTTTTTTTTTCTCTTTTTTTTGTTATCATTTTTTTTTTTTTTTAAGAAGAAATAAAACAAACCATTGCCGTGGGAAATGTACTTTACCGCTTGATTCTTCGCAACTTGTATCGTCTCTAAATCATAAACCTCAATAATTATCACCTTTGGATTTTCTTTGCTCTTATAAATAAGTCTTCATACTTGGATATATAATTACCTCATTGTATTGTAAGTCCTCAACATATATGTAAAAATATGCACTTTGTATGTTTCTTTACTATAATATGAAATTGTTTCGTTGCTTGTAAACCGTGAACTTCTCCAACTTTCCTTGTAGATTTTGATGTTGCTCCTTGTTGATGATGATGGTGTTTCTATGGACCCGTTTTTGTGGAGAGAATGGTGCTAACTGCAAATAGAACTACAAGAAGGAGGCTTTCATCTATAGACGTCACCCTCATGATTGACAAAATTAGCACTCAAGAGATCAAAGAGTAGTGCTTCTATTGGTGGGAGGTTGGGTAGCCTCACCATTCTACCCGGAATTAACGTACGGTGACACACACTCAAAAGAAAAGCTCTTTAGTCAGCTACAAAGAATATTTGGTCGGTGCCTCACATGATATGAATACGGGTAGTCTCCACTAATGATTGATTAGCAACTCTAATAATGCATTTCTCCCTGCACCAAATTTGCATCACCGGCATGATTAAATCCATTACTTAACACTCTAACAAGCAAGAAATCTGAATGTAGTTCCTTAACACTTCCAAGTTCAGTTATGTCGGTCAGAATCTCTATGTAAACATACCTAGAAGTATGCTAGTGACTCTAAAATCTCTAAAAGTTGAAGGTTTTATGTAAAAATTTTTTCTTTTTTTTTTAAAAAAAATACATGCTTAACCACTCCCCCACACTTAAACCTTACATTGTCATCAATGTAATTGAATCGTCCTAGTAAAGTCAAGGTGGGAAATTTTAACATGATACGGAATAAGAAAAAGAAATAACAAAAAATAAAAAACAAAAGGATAAGAAATACAAAACCTATGGGTTGCCTCCCATTAAGCGCTTGTTTTAAAGTCGACGGCCCGACTTAGCTCTTGTAAGATTCATTAGCCCGCATCAATATCTTTCACGGGAAAACATGACTTCACATCACTAGGGCATCTCATTGTTCCGAAGATATTGAAGTGGATGAGTGTACCATCAAACTCCATAGTCAAGGTGCCATTTTGGACATCAATCTTTGTTCCGGCGGTGCTTAAGAATGGTCTACCCAATAGCAAAGGTGTATACTTGGAAGAATTCTCATTATTCATGTCCAAGACATAGAAATCGGCCGGAAATACAAGCTCATTAACCTGCACCAAAACATTCTCAACAATCCCTTTCGGGTAAACATTAGATCGGTTAGCAAGTTCAAGAACTACCCCGGTCTCCTTAAGAGGACCAAGATTCAAAGAATCATAAATCGAGGAAGGCATAACATTAACCGATGCTCCCAAATCTAGTAAAGCTCGAGTAAACCTTGTTTTACCAATTGTGCAAGGTATAGTGAAACTACCGGGGTCCTTTAATTTTGGTGGGAGTTTCTTGAGAATGAACGCCGAAGCATTCTCCCCACACTCATGACTTCATTCCCTTTTAACCTTTTTCTTCTTCATGCACAACTCCTTTAAGAACTTTGGACAACGAGGAATTTGACGAATAGCTTCAATGAGTGGAATATTGACTTGTTCTTTCTTAAGGATGTCCCAAATATCCTTGTATTCCAAGTCTTTCTTCGATTTAGCAAATCGGCTAGGAAACGTGGGTGGAGTTGTGAAAGTAGGAACCGTCTCCTCGGGTTGGTTGGTTGGGGATGTATTCTCCTTTGGTGCGGTTTCAATTTCCTCTTTCTCATCATACACCTTATCCTGTTGATTTGGTTGCTCCACTTGTTTCCCACTCCTCAAAGTAATCGCATTAACACTCTCTCTTGGATTAACAAATGGTTGTGAAGGAAGCTTTGTGGACGCTTGAGCTTTCAATAGGTTCACATCGGTCGCTAATTGCCCCACTTGAATTTCCAAAGCCTTGATTGCCGAATCGGTCTTTTGTTGTTGTTGTTGAACCAAAGTGGTGATACCTTGCATACCTTGCATCAATGCATTGAGCTTGTCATCAATTGAAGAATCTCGCTCCTTGACTTGTTGTGGTTGGAATTGTTGTTGAGGTTGGAAGCGTGATTGTTGGAAACCGCCTTGTTGCGCATATGGATTAGGAGCCTCCGCTTGCTTGTTTGCATAACTAAAGTTAGGATGATCCTTCCAACCGGGATTGTAAGTATTCGAGTATGGATCGTACCTCGGCCTTTGATTTGGATATAAAGCATTTACTTGTTCGGTCTCATCATCCGGAATAATAACCGCGGCCATCCTTTGAATTATTTTCTCCATGTTACCCATCCTTTGATCAAGGTGTGATGATGAATCACTAACTTCATGCACTCGCCTAACCATTGGTTCATCTCTTGTGTAGAATTGTTGCGAGTTTGCAGCCATGCTTTCAATCAACTCGGTAGCTTGGGTCACTGTCTTGTTCACTAGTGCACCACCACCCGCGGCGTCAAGAAGAGACCTATCACTTGGGTGAAGAGCTTCGTAGAAGTATTGGAGTATCATAATATCGCTGAATTGATGGTGTGGGCAGCTTGCCACCAATCTCTTGTATCGCTCCCAACATTCATACAACGACTCTCCCACATGTTGCTTCAATCCACAAATCTCCTTGCGAATTTGAGTAGCTTTTGATGCGGGAAAAAATCTCTCGAGGAAAAGTTTCTTCATCCCATACCATGTTGTGATAATTCCGGAATGTAAATAATATAACCATTCCTTAGCATTGCCCGCCAAAGAAAACGGGAAAGCTTTCAACATTGCTCCATCCGCATTAGTCTCCGGTGGAAGCATAGCCATAACTATGGTATAGAAGTCCATAAGATGTTTGTTTGGATATTCATTCACCATGCCATGAAACTTTGGTAACTCTCTAATCAACCCCGGCTTGATCTCGAAGGTTGAGTTAGTTTGGATACACCATTGTTGTGTATCGAGCTTGTGAGAAGATAGGTCCTTGAGTGTACGTTCAGCCATTGTTTCTTCCTCTTTGTCCGAATCTACGAATTCACTTGATGAAGAATGAGGAAGTGGAGTGTTAACCGCTCGAATGAAATCCTTTAGTTGAGTGCCGGATCGAAGACGTATTGGACTCGGTCTGCCCTTTTTAAGCATTCACCAAAGGTATAACACCTGAAACAAGATTCTCAAAAACTAAGTTAGATACGGTATATAATCTAACAAAGCAAGAATAAAGCAAAAAGAAAAATAAAAACAACTAAAATCGTCCGCTGCTCCCGGCAACGGCGCCAAAATTTGATGTGTGTCGTAACCACAACAAATTAGTGAATATTTTTCCACTCAATTAACAAGTAATATGGTGGTAGTTAAGTTCGTTCCCACGAGGAGCAAGAGATTTTAGTTGTCTTAATTGTCACAAAAAGGGGGGTATATAAAGCAAAAGAAAATAAACAAAGCAATTCAAATATAAAGTTGAAATCAATAAGAGAGACAAGACCAAGGAATCCTTCTTCGTTGCAAAACAATGATTCAAGTTATGTTCTTTTCTACTTGTTATTAGTCACAGATTATCACTAACCGTAGGTAAAACAGCTAGATCAGTGCTAAACCCCTAAATCCCTTATATCACCGGATACGGAAGTTTTCGACTACCGGATTTTATTTACCAAACCACCTAGTAGTAGATCGCTCAAGATGTAATTTAAATAAACGCATTAATATTTATGAACTTATTAGGTTGATATTAGTAGTTAGACTCTTAGATCAAGGTCTACTTGCTAACGTTGTTTTCACACACAATTGCTCCACGGAATCCCTCCGCAAGGTCTCGTGTTTGCTACTTTTGTAAGAGTCAAGAAACGATTACTTATCCCCTAACTTTCACTAGCTTTAGATCAAATTAACAAATCAATTAGCGTGCACTCTAAACAATCTATCAATCAATCATGAATGAATAAACATTCCTATTAGTAAAAACAAACGATAATCATGTGAAAAACTTAAAGATAGAATTGAAAAAAAAAACTCAAATCATATATTAAGAACTAGGAATTCATCCTCAATCAATAAGAAAATTAGCTACTCATGTTTTTGAAATTCAAACAAATAATTAAAAGGAGAATTTTTCAAGTTCACACAAATAATTAAAAGAAGAATTTTGAAAAGCAAGCAAAAACACAAGTATTGTGTGTGTAAAAGGTGTGTAAAAGTGTATAGAGAACTTCTCTATTTATAGGCTTCAATGTTCTCCGAATCTTCCAAGGAATAGAATCCTCATTCCATAATAATTCAATTTCCAAGTTCAAGTCTTTCTCAAATCTTCCATCTTCTCTTTCCAAATTTGAGCCAAATTCTCCATCCAATTCCAAATCCAAGTCTTCACACCCATGAGTCTAGAATACTCTTCACAAAATTCTGCACATATTGAATCGCCGGAGAAATCCTGGGATCACCGGAATCCGGCCAGAAAAGTCGCCGACGGCCACCTGAAATCTTCTCCTTTGTCGAAGGAATATTCCGTTACGATACCGTCAGAAATAACGGTCAAACGGGTCAATCTGTTAGTCAATGGTCAAAGGGGAAGAGTGAGTCAGCGGAGTCTGAATCGTCTAAACAGATCTTAGTCACTGAGCTGGATCGGTTCATCGCCGGTCTGAGTTGACTCGCCGGAGAAAAGATTTGGACAGAGTTCCCTCTGTTTCATGGCGATTCCAGGCCAAATTCAGCCTCTTTTGGTCTTCTCCTGTTAAGAACCTAACATACATCTATTGAAGCTTCAAAACATAACCCATTTACTCAAAACTCCCTGTAACAGTAGCAGCAGGTCTTCTTTACAATTTCCGGCAACAAACACTACCATACTCACTGGTTAATCAGCTCAGCTCCATCTCTTCCATCCACTGAGTTCTACGGCAATAGCTCCAATTCTTCACTGTAAACTTTAAATCAAGGAAACCCATCTCAATTTCAGCTTCACCTTCACCTACTCTTCTTCTCATAGAAACAGCCTTGAACCAACATTACCCATACATTGTCACATCCACCAGAACCCCTTTTGTTCTTCATTCGACTGATTCTTACAGAATTTAGCAAACCTAGGCCGCTGCTCGATCTACAATTTCATGGCAGCATAAAAACCCTAACTTCATTTTAGTCATCCTCAGTTGCAACTACCACCAACAGCGAATTCAATAAAAACCCATTACTTCAAATCATCACGGACTCGAGATTCAACCGCAGAGACTACCCCCAGATCCATTTCTTCTTCAGGATTCAACAGCAGCACCAAATCCTCACTGCAACTACAACCAATTCGATTCATAACCACAAACCCATCTGTGTTCGATTTTTAACAGCAACAACTTCTCAATCCCTCATTCCAATCGATCTCGATTCACAGATGCAACATCAAACCCTAATTTCTTCTCTGTTTGATCTTCTCTGGGTTTCGATCTGCTTCTCTTTCTCGGTTTATCAACCAACAGTAGCAGCAACACAAATTTCTATCCCTCTGTGCTCTTGATTTCTTCTCCCAATTTCTCTATTTCAGACGCATCCGTTGTCTGCCTTTCTTCTCAATTCAGGTGAGAATGAATAAAATGAAGAGTAAAGTGTCTCTCGATTTAGGGTGTAAGAGTAGGGTTTGTTATTCAGTATCCGGTTACCTTGCTAAGGGCTAACCATCTGGCAGCCCCTTAACATTTGTCGGGTCCGCTTTTTTTTTTTAGTACTTCTCCAAAAGAGAGTTATCCCTTAACCTTGGGTCAGCTCCATATATCACTTGCCTGTAAGATGACAATTTTGCCCTTTTCGCTCAAATTGGATAATTTCTTCTTCTTTTCCTCCGTGCGACTCCATAGTAGCTATAAAACTCAAAACAAGCGTAAAATACATAATTTACAAGAAAAATAACAAAGAAAGCATAAACAATAGATAGTAAATAGGATGTATTCTAAACCCTATCACATGTATACTATGTGACTCTAAGCTAACTACAAGTTGGAGTTTTTTTATTCACTAATTTACACAAAAGTTGAAAATTTTCAAAAAATTTACAACACAAATGCTTAACCACTCCCCCACACTTAAACTTTACATTGTCCTCAATGTAAATTGAATCATCCAAAGTAAGTCAAGGTGGGAAATTCTAACAAAAAATCAGAAAAAATAAAAAACAAGACACGAAAAACTAAAAACAAGACAAGAAATACTCATCCGATGGGTTGCCTCCCATTTAGCGCTTGGTTTAAAGTCGTCAGCCAGACTATCTCCTTGCTTTCTATGACTCCTCCAGAGGGAGTACATCCACAAAGTTAACTCCTTCCACCACTTCGGAAGTGAAATTCTCATAATATGGGTTCAACCGGTGCCCATTAACTTTAAGTTCTTTCCCTGTAGCTATGCTACGAATTTCCCACTGCACCATGAGAAAACACATTAGTAACAATAAAAGGTCCGATCCATCGTGACCTTAATTTACCCGGAAATAAATGCAAGCGAGAATTAAACAAAAGCACTTTCTGCCCAATGGAAAATTGTTTCCTAGAAATCATGTTATCATGAAATGCTTTCGTCTTTTCCTTATAAATGCGTGAGCTTTCAAATGCATCATTGCGAAGCTCCTCTAGCTCTTGGAGTTGTAACTTCCTTTGCTTTCCATCCCCATCCATCTCCATGTTGCATTGTTTAATAACCCAAAACGCCTTATGCTCAATTTCAACATGTAAATGACAAGGTTTACCATACACAAGCCTAAAAGGAGACATCCCTATAGGTGTCTTGTATGCGGTTCTATAAGCCCACAAAGCATCATTAAGTCGCATGCTCTAATCCTTCCTTGTTGGATTCACCGTCTTTTCTAGAATGGATTTCACCTCTCGGTTAGACACCTAGGCTTGTCCATTAGTTTGGGGATGATAAGGTGTTGCAATCTTGTGCGACACATTGTACTTCTTCAACAAGCTTTGTAAAATCCTGTTTTGAAGTGAGAACCCCATCGCTAATTATGGCTCTTGGAATTCCAAACCTTGCAAAAATATTAGCTTGCACAAAATCAAAACCACTTTAGAATCATTAGTTGGGGTGGCCTTAGCTTCCACCCATTTCGAGACATAATCAACCGCAAGTAAGATATAAAAATTCCCATGGGAGTTGACAAAAGGACCCATAAAATCAATACCCCATACATCAAAAACTTCAATAAATTGAATAAAAGTTTGTGGCTTTGATTTCGGGCACCTAGATTGCCGGTTCTTTGGCACCTATCACAAGTTGTACAAAATATATGTGCATCCTTAAACAAGGTTGGCCAATAAAAACCACTTTCAAGTACTGTAGTAGCAGGATTTCCCACACTACACCCCTTACTCGAATTTGCTTAATTAATACATTTGAAGATGAATAATAATGTACTTTATTAATTGTTTTTCTTGAAAGGTTTACAAAGAAATGTAGAATGAGCTCAAGTAATTACAACCACTCTTGACTTTCTCTCTCCTAATGACTTGCTCAACAATTCCAAAAAGATCTCTCTCTTCTCACAGACTCACTCAACCCTTTATATAGGGTGATACATAGTGGATGACAAGCTAAGCCACCCTTTATTTTCGGGAATGTCCCGCGAAGTGTCATGAGATGCACAAACGTTCGCTCTCGCGACACTTCTTAACCCTCGCCAAGTCTTACGTCTTTTTTATGTTTTGCCTGTCGTTATTCATTGCGTCGTTTATTTTAACTTCCTGCGACTCCCTCGCGACGCCGTCGTTCATTAATCCCGCGAACCTTGTACGTTGCGATATTATGATCCTACATCTTGCCTCTTTTTCCTTGAATATTGCTTGAAGAGCGATCTTTAAGGAAAAATCTGTTGTTGAAGTAATCTTTGGTCTTTGCTAATGATGGAACGAGCAGAAGAATACTGTACTTGAAAAGTACGTACTTGCCTCTATTCTTTTGCGAAGTTCCGAAGCTTCTTTAAGATGTATATGAAGTGTCGTCTCCTGTCTCTCCTCATATTTCTCCTGCGAAGGGAAGAGTATGAGAGTGATTCTTTGATCTGCCGCGACTGCTTATCTTTATTTATTTCAGTTTTGTACTTTTACACGGATTTTGATTATTAATGTCTTTTCTTGACACGTCTCTTTCAACCGTTTATTCTTGACCGTTCATGTCTCTTCTCGCATTAAATGACCTCGTTTTTCTCGAGGATCTTTTCCCTATATATAGTTTTCTCTTCCTCTCCTTTTCATTCTTTAGTTTCTCTCTGCAACTTCTCTTTGATTCTCTCCTTCCGCAATTTGCGCTTCTGCTACTGCAAATCTTTTCTTCGTCTCTTCTAACGCTGATCCTAATCTCCAATCTTCCATCCATTCCCATACTGATAAATGGCTTCCATCGATGTCGTGCATACAAAGCTTCTTTTGAAGAAGTTCAATGAAGTTACTCGAGAAGGGTTTTACTCGTAAACCATTCCCGATCAAGAACCTTCGTCTATTCTTTACGCAAAGTTGTTTCGATCATCAATGTGATGATCAAAAGATTATAGTCTCGCTAGGTCAGCTTCTCGCGGACTTCCCATTCCCTTGTACAATCCCGAGACGCCTTTATTTTATGAAATCTTGGCCCATGAAAATTCTCTCGGCTGTTTATCAATTGAGTGGCGATTGCATTCGCCTAATGCTTGAATTCGCGAACCGTGGTCTTTGGCAAAGGATCTTTATACCCTGACTTCGTTAGACACCCCGATTTCAAAGATTTGGAAATATGAAAAGTACACACTTCGTAGAGAACTTTTTTGAAAACTATTCATAAGTGATAAAGATGGTTAATGCGAAATCTCGCTGGGGCATTCGCTCGAAAAAGAAGGATAATGCGAGGATAAATTGCTCATGCAGGATATTGATTGGCACCCGGTAATAATACTACTCCTCGCCACTCCAAAGATGAGAAATGGTGGGTTGTACCCTTGATTTTAAATGGTCCTTATATTGCGGGCCCGCACGTTCTTCCTGCGAATCTCGCAGGGTACCATCCTTGGGAATTCAAATGGCCTGAGAAGGCAAATGAGGTATGTTTCCCGTCTTAAATCTTGCCTTTGCAACTTTCTTTTTACATATGTTGAGTCTGTATAATTTCTCAGATCGCCAAATTGAGGAGAAAGTACAAGGATAATCCGTTGGAGAGCACCCTGACCATACTTCGATCGCTTACGAGTGAAGTAAGAAACATTTCCTTTCTTTTTATTTAAAACAATATTGTTGCCTCTGTTTCTTATTTTTACGCGTATGCGAAGGTTGGAGTTGAAGAAGCTTTAGCCGCGAAGACTATAGGTAAAGGCAAAACTATCATTCGCAAGGGTAAATCTTCTGCTCCATTAACTAAGAAGCGAAAGGCTCAATCTTCTTCTCGTCTTAACTCAAGCTCCGAATCTTCTGACGAGGATAACCATGATTCGAATCTCTCTCTTGCTAAGGAGATTCCGTTGGCCAGTTCTTCTATGGATCAGTTGTCCAGCATCTTCTCAGATTCCTTCCAAGGAATGGGAGACGCTCCCCTAGCTTCACTCTGCGGGGATCTCGCGAACGTGTGTAATGCTACTTTATTAAAGGGCAATAACTCTTTCAATGGAGCCTCTAGAATTGTGTCTCCGATTTCTTGAATGCACTTGGATCTTTGGTACGTATCAATCATATTTCCTGTCGAGTTTTAAATTTTTTAAATATATACATATATTAACGATTTTTCTATCTTCTTTTATAGGTTGGAAGAACTTCTTTTGTAGTTGCCTCGATCTCGAGAGAAGACGCGGCAATCTTGAAAAGAAGAATTCGCAATTGAACAAGAAAACCCAAGAGCCGAAGTCTGGCCGCGTCATCTCGCGATAAGATTCAAAAATTAGAAGCCGACCCTAGTCTCCCAAAAGGACAGAGTTTCTACTCTTCAAAACTCAAATCAAAGAACTTTATGGTATAGTAATTTTCGATTCTCAAATCTTTTTCATGTTATCCTTTACTTTTCTTTGTCTGACTATTATTCTCGCAGACGTGTATAATCTCTCCGAGGAATCCATTCTTCTTCATTCATTTCCCGAACCTATGGATAATGATCTTCTTTCGCTCACCTCAATCAATCTCTAAGTAGTTCCTCAAATAAAACTAACCTCCTTTCATTAAAAGACCTTCAATCCAAATATCATCTCTTGGAGATCGAACACAGATCTAGCTTAAATTTAACTAATCGTTTTAAACGAATGTACCTCGATTCCGAGGAGAAAATCAAGACTTTAAGGAAGAAAATTAGTGATCATATAGATGACAAAGATCGTATTGCTAATAGAGGTGCACAAGCGTTAGAAGAATTCCACAAATCTCTTCTTGATGTGCAAGTTGAACGAGATGAACTCCTTCACCAGAATACCATGCTTAAGCAATGAGAAGAGCAAGTTCGTTCTCTTCTTGTTATTAATAGTGATGACGAATTCGCTCTGGTCGCGAAAGTTTTAGATAATGCCGGGAATAACCTAGGTGTTGATGTTAGTCTTCATGCTGAACATACTTCCTTGATTAAGGATATGATATCTGATAGAGAAGGTTATTTATTATACCTTGCTGCTTCTTACTTCTGTAGTATTGCTCATAAATTATTAACTTGTTGTTTCTTATTTGTAGAATCCGAGAAGAAACTTCAAGCTAGAATTAGAGAGCTTGAATCGAGAAAAAGAACAACTCGCGGGAATTTTCAGTGAGAATTGAAGAACTCGAAACCGAAAAAGAACAACTCGCCAAGAATCTCTCCCTTCGCGAGAATAGATATTCCAAGTTGAAGAAACAATTTCTAACGACAGTAGAGAACTTTAATAATGATGCTATTCGTTTTTCGCAATGGAGGCATGGAGTATGTTTGTAAGGACCACAATATCCCTCTCGCATTCATATCCCCTGTCTTCTTGAAAAGGTTCTCGAGAATCACTTTGTCTCGGACGTTTCGATAGCGAGGTGGCGAAGAAGAAAATTCTCAGCGATGAGAATAATCGGATCGAAGAATCGGATGAAGAAGAAGAATCACCAAAGAGATAACTCTTTTGTTTTCTTTCTCTCGCTTGTAATATCTCGTACATTTCTCGTATTCTTATTATAGTGTATTTCTTGGATTTTTCCCCTCGAATTCAATCTTCACTTCCCCTTTTTTGGTAGTTCTTCCATGTAATATAATCGGCTAACTAACATTATTGATGTATAACTCTTACATCGAAGATGAATAACAATATTCCATCTTTTCCATTCCCATACTTGCCTCTCGTTATTTATCTTCAGATGGAAGATTTTAGTTGTCATCATGTATGTTGTTGAATAATAATTTTATTGTTATGGAAATGTATTGTTGCGACGAGGTCGCATGTGTCTTCATAGATCGAGAGTCTTATTTGCCTTGCCTTATCTTCATAAATGTATTTTTTATTTCTTCTCATTGCGACAAGGTCGTTGTGCCGCCCTTACGTTTTCAAGCAAGGCCCATTGACCTTGCCTTATCATTTTTGTGTGGTCTTTCCGAGTTAGACCTCCTAATTAGAGGTCTTCCCACACCTTTTCATTGCGACAAAATCGCTGGACGTCTTTACACTTGCATGTAAGGACCCATTGATCTTGCCTTATCATTTTTCAAGTATTTTTGCCTCTGCGGGGATGTTTTAGTTGCGACAATATGACAGCCTAGATATCCTTGCGAACATAAAGCCCCGTGACATTGCCGTCGTGCGATTTAAATCGCTTGGGACGTCCGTACACTTTCGTGTAAAGACCCATTGATCTCGCCTTACCCTCGCGTTAGTATTATTGCCTCTGCGGGATCATTTGCACAAATATGACGAGCCCAAATTCTCTTGCGAAAACATAGCCTTATGACATTTGCGTCTGTTTTGACCCCCCCTAATGGAGAGCGTCGCCCTTATCATCTCCCCGGTTGCCCCTTCAAGGAGGCGAAACATCGGCCATACAAGACTAGCTCCTCCCATCCGGTCTTAACAACAACCAGTTGTTTTCGCAGCCTCTTATCCCTTATACCTATTGGTTTTATGGTTACGAGGCTGCACCCTAAGTGGAGTTTTCTTGGGCGAGTGCAACATATGCCAAGACTTGCCAAGAATGGGACGGGGTAGGTTCATCCATCCGGGCACTCAGCTCAGCCGTGTACCTCGGCGCCTTGAGCATACAACGACTCCTAAGAAGAGACCCTCGGTCGCCCAACCAGGGTATAACCTACATATATAGTTGGGAATCCAAGGTACCTCTTAGGATAGGCTTTCATGGGCCCCAAATTTTCATGGTTCAAAGCTTCAGGAGCGGTGTAACCTTCCCCCTGAACCATGGCGAGAGATACCCCCTTATATGACGCACTTTAGGTCTTACATTTGCCTCTTACGAAATGTTATTCGCGAACTAGGGTGTACGCCATAAAGGTTCGTCCCATTCTTTTGCGCATTCATATTTGTTAAATCATTCAATCATTCATATTTCATTATTTCTTTGATATTTGTTTGCGAAGTATTCGCATAGTTACATTCCATTTGTTGTATTTCACTTTTCTTTCTTAGTCGAATTCTCGTTTTACTCTTGGCTGCGAGATTCTCGCACATCATTACTTCAGCTGCTACTTTGCATTTTGCTTTTATTGATTATTCACTTCTTATGCCTTTTGTTCCTCATATCTTTTGCTTCTTTATTGTCATAATATTGAGTCGCCTCCAGGATTCACCTCGCGAGATATGTTCGGCCCTCACTTCTATAGCATCTACCATCAGTTTCTCCTTTCTCTGTTCATTTCTCACATGTTGCTTCCAACCCTTTCTTTTGGCATTTCTCTCTTGACCTTCGACATCAACCTCATGACTTTGTTGCGACTCCTTCCAATCTCCCTGTATAATACCAATGCCATTTGGATGTGGAAATTTTATACATTGATGGTATGTTGAGGCAACCCCAAGATTTCGTGAAGCCATGGCCTCCCCAATAAGTGCATTATACGGGATTCCACATCAACCACCTTTGAGAATAAAACATCGGTTGACAATCCTTGTAAAAGGTATTCTCATGTGAACCTCTCCCTTTGGCTTGTTTTGCGGTGCCATTAAATCCATATATCTTGTATGTCGAGGGGATCAAATCCTCATCTTTTCCTCCCATCGTCTTGTAAGTATGGTAAAGAGAATATTCAACGAACTTCCCGGTATCGATTAGGATTCGGTTGATCGCCCGGCAAACACGCCTCATCATCTTCTCCATCAATTGGTTTCGGGTTAATCTCTAGTTTCACAACCAACGGGCTATCATGTGTTTCTCTTCCTTTTGGCACTTCATCTGCAGAGAGAAAGAAATAGTCTTCAAGCGCCACTTTTCTAACTGCGTCATTCTCGCTTGAGCTCATTATTTCTTTATCATTAGCATCTCTCGCAAAGACTCTACTGAGCACGTTGTCATGGAAATCTTCGATTGTGCGGTAAGAGTGGACGATAGAGTTGCAGTTCAAATTTCTAGCTTTTGTTCCAACTTCTATAACAAACGTTTCTTTTCCTTTCGCTGACACTGTTCTGTGCACCTCTGGTGGTGGTGGTAATGTCTGGCCTGCTTCTTCTCTCTTTAGAAAGTGATTCAGCTTCCCCTGATCAATCATCCTGAGAATAATTCTCTTTATGTTTCTACAATCGTTTGTTTGATGCCCATGGAAACGATGGTAAGAACAAAACTCATGACTTCTGTCACCTGGTGGTGGTTCCATCCCCGCGTTCCAAGGTGCTGGTACATCTTCCATCACAAGTATAGCCTCCCAGATCTTTTCCACACTAGCATTCAGTGGAGGCATCTTAATTGGTTCCCATACTATTCTACGACTTCTCTGCCCTCCATGGTTATATTGCCTTCGTCCACCGTAAGTTTCTTGCACATGATCTAGCCTCTGAATCTTATTATTGCTGTTACGGTTGTAATAGTTCCTTTCTTGTTCAAATTCCTCCTGGTCATGGCTTCCCATGGCTACTATCTTCCGCTGTCCCTCATCAGCCTTCCCTGCATGCTGTCCTTGCGAAGTGCTCGCCACTTTGTATTTATGAATTGAGGTAACAAGCTTGCGTTCGCAGCATTCGAGTTTGTGTTGTGACCGGATAAGAATTCATTTCATTCATCTTTCTTCTAAGGCGATATATTCTTCTGTAACTCTGTGATTCTGCTGCCATCGTGATTGTATTTTTGATTCTAAAAATTTGAATGTATAACAAGTTAGTCGCGAAGAGAGCATTTACAAATGAGAGAATGAGATATCTTTCCTCAACCCGTCCTGCCATTTCGCTACACATGGTTCTCCATCTTATTGTCAACTGCCTTAAGCTCTCGCCAACCCTTTGTTTCAACCAGAATACATCTTCAATACATGGTCGTGAAGAGTTGTTACTTATGTATGCTCCCAGGAATGTGGCTTGCAAATGATTAAATGACGTGATTGTGTTCCTTGGTAGACCCTCAAACCATTTTAGTGCTTCTCAATTAGGCTTGATGCGAAATATTTGCATAGTATAGCATCATGATTCTCCCACCGCAGCATACACCTCATATAGGCCTTGATATGTTGACAAGACGCGGGTTGTTCCATCGAAGATATTTGTTAATGCGGGAAGATTGCACTTAGGAGGTATTCCTCCCATCGTGCTTCTAGCGTGAAGGGATTCTTCGCGGCTTTGGCGATGGCTTCGTCTAATTGTCTCCTTCCTCCTTCCCTCTATTGTTGACAATCTCTCATTTATTGATTCTCTTAAGATTTGTTCATTTGCCTCGTGGATTTGATTCTCTTGGTCTTTTTAACTCCGCTTCTCTCCTTCTTCGCTCGTGCCTATCTTGACCTTCTTGCTCGTTATTTTCTCCTCTTCTTTTCTCGACGCTCTTCTTCGTTTCTTTCGTCAATTCGCACGCCATTGTATCGGTTGTTCTCTCCTCTTGGTCTGTCTTTCGGCTCTCATCTCGCACCCTCTCATATTCTTCATTAATATTTATATTGGTTCGATTTTGTTCCCTTCTTCTTTGAGGTTGTCATGGTTATTCAGCCGGTTGCTTCTTCCATCTCTTGATTTTCCATTTCTGCTCTTATCCTTTCTCTCTCGCGAGCTAGCCGCGCTTGTTCAATGTAGTGTCTCTCAATGTCATCCTCGACTTCTCGGTTTCTTCTCAATTCTTCTCTCCGTGCAAGATTATTCTCCTTCGGCAGCTGGGTCATTCGGTTCTTGGAGTTGCATGTTTCCTTGATTTTCCCTACTCCGCTCATTTTGAAGATTTTCGGAGTTGTGGAATATAACGATCTTCTATTTCCCCTCTTCTCTCGCCATGCTCTATACTCGGATTTTGTGTTTCTTCCGGTACTTTCTGTTGGTAAACTCTCCTTCTTTCTTCCCTATTCGATCTTGAACTTGATCTCACGCTACTTCTAGATCTCCTATTTTGCAACCTCATATTTTCCATCCTCAATTCATGATTATTGTCTTGTCAAGTTTGCTCGTTCTTACGCCTCTAACCGTCTCTCTTCGTGTATTGTTTGTCTCAATCTTTCTAATGCTGCGATTTCTTCGTTTTCTCCATTCATTCCTTGCTCTCCTTGTCCATTGTTCACCACTCTTGCTCCTCCTCTCTTTCGTCTTGAGAATCGGATCTCAAGTATGTACACTTGCTCTATCATAATCCACAGCCGCGTTTGCTGGGGAGATTGGTGGTTAGTTTTGACCTTCTCCATCGTTTCTCATATTCATCCTTGACGATTCTCCTGTTTCATTCCTCCTTTCTCCAGCAAGTCTCCCACTTCTTCTTACAATCGTTGGTTGCTCTTGTACATTTCTTCTTCTAGCCATTTTTCTTTTCCAATGAATTCTTGAGTACCTTCTCCGAATCTTTTCTCTGTTAATCCAAATTCCTTCCAATTTCTACGTCAATCACTGCTCGTCCCTGTTTCTAGCGCATATGTAGTAGCAGGATTTCCCACACTACACCCCTTACTCGAATTTGCTTAATTAATACATTTGAAGATGAATAATAATGTACTTTATTAATTGTTTTCTTGAAAGGTTTACAAAGAAATGTAGAACAGAGCTCAAGTAATTACAACCACTCTTGACTTTCTCTCTCCTAATGACTTGCTCAACAATTCCAAAAAGATCTCTCTCTTCTCACAGACTCACTCAACCCTTTATATAGGGTGATACATAGTGGATGACAGCTAAGCCACCCTTTATTTTCGGGAATGTCCCGCGAAGTGTCGCAGATGCACAAACGTTCGCTCTCGCGACACTTCTTAACCCTCGCCAAGTCTTACGTCTTTTTTATGTTTTGCCTGTCGTTATTCATTGCGTCGTTTATTTTAACTTCCTGCGACTCCCTCGCGACGCCGTCGTTCATTAATCCCGCGAACCTTGTACGTTGCGATATTATGATCCTACAAGTACCTTGTGAGCGGTTCTCTTACTCCCAAAATGTCCTCCCAAGCATAAGAGTGACAAAAAGACAAGATAGAATTAAATTCAGATTCGGGAACACACCTTCTTATTACTTGGTCACTACCATGTTTCCACAAGTATGGATCATCCCATATGTATTGGTTCCCTAACTTCTTAAGTTTGTCCCTCTCAGCACGAGACAAGTTCTTTGGGATTTGTTTAGAAACTAAGTAATTAACAATATCGGCATACCATGGTTCTCCAAAGGCAAGTGAGAATAGTTGCTCATCCGGGAAACTTTCACGCAATGGGATAGCTTCCTTGTCCACAGCAAGAAGGCTCAACTGATCCGCAAAGGTGTTCTCAATTCCTTTCTTTTCCTTGATTTCAATATCAAACTCTTGCAAGAGTAAAATCCATCGTATGAGCCTCGGTTTCGCCTCTTTCTTTGTAAGCAAGTACTTAAGCGCTGCATGATCAGAAAAAAAAACAACTTTTGTACCAATTAGATAAGAGCGAAACTTTTATGAAGCAAAAACAATGGCTAACAACTCTTTTTCAGTGGTTGTGTAGTTTTTTTGGGCCTCATTTAACGTTCTAGAAGCATAATAAATAGCATGAGGAATCTTCCCCACACGTTCCCAAGCACCGCACCAACCGCATAGTCACTTGCATCACACATAAGCTCAAAAGGCTTACTCCAATCCGGTGGTTTAATGATAGGGGCTGAAATCAAAATTTCTTTCAAACGATTGAATGCCACCATACACTTTTCATCAAAGTTAAAAACCACATCTTTTGCAATAAGTTACAAAGTGGTGATGCTATCTTGGAAAAGTCCTTGATGAATCTACGATAGAAACCTCGCATGACCAAGAAAAGAACGTATCTCCCTCACCGTAGTGGGAGGGGTTAGAGCACGAATCAGGTCTATCTTAGATTTATCAACTTCCAAGCCTTTAGAAGATATTATATGGCCTAAAACTATGCCATGAGTTACCATAAAATGGCACTTCTCCCAATTCAAAGCACAAGATTTGTTTCAACACATCGTTCAAGGATTAGAGACAAATTGTTCAAGCAAAGGTCAAATGAATCACCAAAGACACTAAAATCGTTCATGAACACTTCGATTATGTTTTCAACATATTCGAAAAGATACTTACCATACACCTTTGAAAAGTAGGCTAGGCGCATTGCATAAGCCAAAAGGCATCATTCTATAAGCAAAAGTACCGAAAGGACAAGTGAAAGTGGTTTTCTCTTGATCCTCCGGTGCTATCACAATCTGATTATAACTTTGAATAGCCATCAAGGAAACAATAGTAAGAGTGTCCAGCTAAACGTTCAAGCATTTGATCAATAAAGGTAAGGGAAAGTGATCTTTTCTAGTGGTGGCATTCAATTTCCTGTAATCAATACAAACCCTCCAACCGGTTTGCAAACGAGTTGGGAAAAGTTCATTCTTATCATTCTCCACCACTGTAACTTTGATTTCTTTGGTACTACTTATCTAGGGCTCACCCACTTCTGCTATCGGATATGGGGTAGATAACACCCACTTCCAAAAGCTTGAGTATCTCCTTTTCACAACTTCCATCATGGGAGGATTCAAACGACGTTGTGCTTCCCTTGTAGGCTTTGCATCGTCCTCCAAACGGATTTTGTGCATACAAAGCGGCGGGGCTTATACCCTTGATATCGGCAATTGTCCATCCTATGGACGTCTTGTACTTCCTTAGCACCCTTAGAAGTTTTTGCTCCTGTAAATCACTAAGCTCATTAGAAACAATCACGGGTAACTCTTCATTTATCACCCAAGTACAAGTACTTTAGGTGATCGGGAAGAGGTTTCAATTCTAAAATTGGAGATTTAATAATTGAAGGTACAAGATTTTCGTCACTGCATGGTAAAGAAATAAAAGAGATATTATGAGTTTCCGGGCATCCTTGTAGTGAATTAAGATCACCAAGGGCTTCCTTGACTTCATTACCACACTCTACACCATTATCCATGGATGTAGTTAACACGATTTCCAAAGCATCATCACCATTTAATTCAAATATTTGTTGTGCCAATGTATCCATAACATCAATGGAGAAACAAGAGTGGACATCACTAGGATATCTCATCGTCTCCAAAATGTTAAAACGTATTGTTTCTCCATCAAACTCCATGGTCAACGTTCCCTTGTCCACATCAATTATGGTTTTCGCCGTTTTCATGAAGGGGACGCCCAAGTAGCAATGGAAGAGACGAGTCCGGTGAACCTTCATCCATCTCTAACACACAAAAGTCAGCTGGAAATACAAGTTGATTAACCTGCACAAGAACATCCTTAACAATACCCATTGGGTAGACATTAGAGCGATCGGATAATTGCAATACAATTTCAGCCTTTTTAAGAGGACCAAGATCAAGTGAATTATACATTGACGCCGGCATAACATTAACGGATGCACCTAAATCCAACATAGCTTTGTTAAATGTAGTGTTACCAATTGTGACCGGAATGTCAAAACTACCGGGATCCTTGCACTTAAGTGGGAGTTTGTGTTGTAAGATTCTTAGAAGCATTCTCCCCCACACTAAGCACTTCATTACCTTTGAGCCTTTGCTTATTTGTACACAAGTCCTTCAACACCTTTGCATACTTTGGAACTTGCTTAATAACATCAATGAGTGGTATGTTCACATGGATCTTCTTTAGAACGTCTAAAATCTCCTTTTCTAGTTCCGCCTTCTTAGAACTTGCAAATCTGCGAGGAAAATGTAAAGGAGGAACATAAAGTAAACTAGGAGTTTTAGAGTTAGGAATAGGTACCTCGGAAGTTTGGGAAGAATCCTCATTCTTCTCCTCCAAAACGGAGTTCCTTTGGTGTTTCCACCTTGCCGAATCGGTAACCGGGTTGCACAAGTTGTGTACCACTTCTCAACGTAATAGCATTGACACCCTCTTTTGGGTTAATAGGTTGATAAGGGAGTTTCCCACTATTTTGTGCCTTCAATTGGTTCAACTCAATAGCCATGGAGCCCATTTGTGTTTGCAACTCCTTGATAGCACTCTTTGTTTCCTGATGACTTTCTTTAAACATGGTGGAAATGCCTTGCATCATTGTTTGAAGCTTTGAATCAATATCGGAACCTTGATTTTACATTGATTGTTGTGCTTGTGATTTCTGAAATTGTTGTCTCGGCTGGAATTGTTGTTGTTGAGGTTGAAATCCACTTGGAAAGTTGAAGGTAGGTTGTTGAACCGCTCCTTGCTTGTTGGCATAGCTAAAATTGGGGTGATCTCTCCATCCGGATTGTAAGTGTTAGAGTAGGGATCATTAGTCTTTGTTGATTTGGAAATACCGCATTAGCTTGCTCGTCCTCATAAGTTTGAGAGGAACTTGGTATAAGCTGCGGTTGCAACTTGTTGCATCATTGTGACATGTTACCCATTTGTTGTGAAGTTCCTCAACCTCGCTCACTTCATTCACTATTCTTAGAAGCACATCCGAACCACGACTCAACAATTGTTGGGAGTTCGGCCGCCATATTTTCAATCAACTCTCTAGCTTGTGCCACCGTTTTGCTAACTAGTGCACCACCACCCGCGTCAATAAGATTCCTATCACTTGATTGGAGTCCTTCATAGAAATATTGGATGATCATAGCGTCACTAAATTGGTGGTGAGGGCAGCTTGCCACCAATCTCTTGTATCGTTCCCAACATTCATATAAGGATTCTCCCACATTTTGCTTCATCCCACAAATCTCTTTTCGAATTTGAGTAGCCTTTGATGCAGGAAAATATCTCTCCAAAAAGAGTTTCTTCAGCCCATTCCATGTAGTGACACTTCCGGGAGGTAAATAGTACAACAAATCCTTAGCACTATCAATCAAAGAGAAACGTAAAACTTTTAACATTGCACCATCCGCCTCAACATCCGCTGGAAGCATTGCCGTGACAATGGTGTGGAAGTCCATAAGATGCTTGTTTGGGTCTTCATTCACCATGCCATGGAACTTTGGTAATTCTCCAAGCAACCCCGGCTTGATCTCAAAAGTAGAGTTCGTTTGAATACACCCCTGTTGTGTATCAAGCCTATGAGAAGCTAACTCCTTGAGTGAACGATTTGTATCACCCATTGCTCCTTCTTCTTCAACTTGTGGTTCGTCTACGAATGGAACCCCTTGTTCTCCTTCTATTTGTAACTCTTTTTCCACTTCTAACTCTTGATTTGTTGTTGTGTCTTGACTTGGTTGGAGTATTGTGCCTCTTCGAGTAGATATCCCGCACCTTGGATAGTTCCAATCTTTAGAAGCCAGGGATTAGGTACCTGAATACAATTCTCGCAAACAAGTGAGAAACAAGACAAGAAACAAAAACCAAATATAAAAGAAGAAATTATAAAAGAAACTAAAAACTTAATAACAAGCCGTATGCCTCCCCGGCAGCGGCGCCAAAATTTGACCGGTTGTCAGCCGTGCAAATATAATTTCACTTTCTTACTCAACTAGATATAAATATAGTATGTGATAAGAAAGAGTTCGTTCCCACAGAGAGGCTTTTGTTGTTATAGAAATTCAGTTTCTTAGTAACCAAGGGGGAATTTTGTTGTTTTAACAAAGTAATAAAGAAAATAAAATAAAGAAAATAAAATAATTGGAATAATCAATAAGGAGAAGATATTGGTCACGGGATAGTATCATTCACAAACATGTATTATCATCAATGATTAGAATTGGTAGTTTAATCTCTCATTTACTAAAATTCCTAGGATCCCTTGATCGCAAGAATATCCCGCTAATTCCCTTATTTCATCACAACCACATTAAAAGATGCATATGTGAATTCTTCCTAGAAAGCAACCTAAAGTGTAAAAGCACAATTAAGTTTAACTCCCTCAATGCAATAAGTTCTATGGAATAAGACTAATCAATGCAAACGAACGTGTAAAAGCACTAATCCGTTTTAACAAAAGTTATGATTCACTTGTGACTAGTAGGATATATCACTACAAGCACTACCCACAATTATGCTACTTAGAATCATGGATAAACAACTATTTCGTATTGAAAACCCTAATCTAGCAATAGAGATGAAAGTAAATCGGATTGATTCCGGACTCAACCAAACAAACAATCAAATCATATAACACTATTAATTGTGAATCACAAACAATAAAATATTGAGACAAAACTAATTTATTGAATCATATAACATGTTGAGAAATCAACTTTATCCCATAACCAATAATATGTTTTTAGCTACTCATAGCTATGGAGTTCATCATAAAAATATTAATTAAAAAGAAGAAGATGAACAAAAGCAAACCCTAGAAGCGTAAACAAAACCGGCTCTCCCAAGTTGTAGAAATAATATGTGATACCCAAATTTGTAGAAGACTTTTCCTTTTTGTAGCTTTTCTTCTCCAAAATTAGGTCTAATCTTCAAAGGTCCAAAAGATAGAAGTCCACCAAGCCCATGTGTGAGAAAAACCCATGTAAAAACTCTGCCCAAAAAATGTCACCGGAAAACTGATATTATGGCCGGAAATCGGTCGGAGAGGTGGCCGGAAAGTAGCTCAGGTGACCGGCAAAGTCCACCCGGTCACCGGTCAAACGGGTCAAATCGGTCAGGTCAACCGAGTTAGGATACTGAGTCAAACCGGGTCAATCACCGAGTCAGATGACTCAACTCAGTGATGTCATCAGGTGAGTCAGAATCGAGTCAGCATCTTACTCAGATGGATGGGCTGAGTTTCCAAGGCCATTGCACTGGCCTAAGCTGTGTTGCACCAAGATTGTGCTTCACCAACTTGCAGCCATCTTGGCTCTTCCATTCTCTCCAATTCAACATCAGCTTCTTCTCTTTTAGCCGCAACTCAAACCTCTCTGCAACATTTCTTCCATGCCAGCAATTGCGCTTGTAAAGTACCAGCACAATCATCTCCTCTGTTGTAGCTCTACATTGCATTTTAGCTTCTGCAACAGGTGCTTCTAACTCAAATTCATCAAACCATGTACCTCAGCTCAGTTGCATCACTAGGTTGTTTCAATCCCAGCCAAAACTGCCTTGTACACAATTGCAGCTAAACAACACCATCAATACCAGCTCATACCATTCAATGTCGAATCCTTGCTAACCACCAATTCCATCACGGCTGTAGCTCCATTTCAGTTCATGCCACACTGCAATCTCTGTCTCATTTTGTAGCTCTCTCATTTCACTTGCAATTCTGTCACAGGCATGCTCTCTCGACCAACTCTCGGCTCAATACCAACACCACATAACTCAAACACCACCTGCACATAACCCAGCCAGTGAACCATTTTGTCAACACCTGCAGTTGTATTTCATAACTTCAACTCCATCTCACAATCAGCAGCCACAGTTCATCTCAGTACCATCATGGCCTCAAACCATTCCGTTCGGCTGACCTGCAATCAATGCCATCACCTGTCACAGCTCTGCCAGTCCCTGTAAACCTCAATGCCACAACTAAACCCTTTCCTTCCATCTCTTAAGCTTAGCCTGCAATACCTCGTCCACCGGCGCCAGTTACCACTGCAATTCAGCTCTTGCATCCTCATATGTCAAGCCTTGGCCATTATCACTAACACCTGACAAAATAGAACCCTAACAAGCATCTATCAGTCACCAATTGCTACCACCACTTCAATCTCCTGCGTCCAGCTTAGGCCGAATCAGTTTACACGCCAGGCCAAGCCAAGTTCAATTCACAGATCCACCTGAAATTCCATGTCAAGCACTAGCCCCATAGTTCCATTTGCAATCACCATTGTCAAAACCTGCACTTGAGATGCCTTCTGTAACATCTGATGTTCAACTGGGAAGCAATACAACACAATCAACACCATAACCTCTTTAATTCACCTGTAACTCCAGCTGCACCAGCTTAACCACCACTACCTAGCTTTTCTTCCAACTTGCTTAGCTCCACCGTTCCATCGACTGCCACAACCCATTTAAACCTTGAGCTCAAATCTGAACCCTAACCTACAACTCAATCATCATTATAGCTTCACCACCTGAGACAACAACATCAACTCCAATTGCCTGCACCTGATTCATCACCACAGACAAATTCAACTCCATTTTGAAATCAGACTCAAACCCCATCTCTTAAATTTCACAGATCTGCAGCTACACCACCACTACCTCCTGTAGTTTCCAATTCTTCTTTATCATCAACCAACAACTAATTTGACCTAGACCCACTCTTTAATTCGTCATCACGTTTTCGAACACAACCAGCAGAACCCTAATCTTCTTCTCTGAATTCGACTCCATCCCCATCAAAACATATTCTGAGATTTAAGTACTGGCAACACAATCAAGATAAAATTCTCATCTCTTTGTGTTGTTCCATTAAACACCTCGCAGAATCAACTTCTCTACTCGAACCCATACATCCATTAGCACATTACGACAAAACCCCTCTCGACCTCCACTACATTTGAGCGACGAACGAAACTTGGGAAAGGAAAAATGAATGAGAAAATGATTTCTCAATTTCGGGTTTGGTGTAATAAATGGGACGACTATCAACACCCATGGGTGTTTTTAGCAATTCTTTTTAGACTCCAACTTGTTGTCCCTTATCTTCGGCGGGATCCAGACTAGTACTTGCGATGAAATGGCGATTTTGCCTCTTTTGCTCCAAATGCATGATTTGTTCTTCTTTTGATCCAAATGACTCCAACACACCTAGATAACTCAAAAGCACACATAAGATACATAATTTACACGACAATAGCAAAGAAAGCATAAATACTAGATATAAAATTAGGTGTTTTAGAACACCTATCAATTACCGCAGATATGCCCGTTGAAAACCCCACACTGCCGGATAACCGCAGTAGCTAAGTGGGGATAGTATCGGTGGAGGGACGGGTCATTACAGAAGAGCTGTAAAAACTTACCAAGTAACAAACGTTATGTGGAAGGGTCGATTGAACAAGCTCACCTTACTTCTTAATCGGCGGTGCATGCGATGGAACACCTGTCAAATGCGAAGGATGGAAATCATAGAGCTACACAAGAAGCTTTCTTAGACCCTGAATCTGAGTATAGCGATGAAGGCTCTGTTTATGGAGATGAAAGTGTGACTTTGAGTAATATTCAGTTCATACAAATTCGTCGATGGGTGCTTTTCGTCGTGAAATAGAAGGCGTAACAGAGTACTACAGGTGGGTTGTCTTTCTGTTACCATTTTGTATCAATGTTTATCTTTTTGGTACTAATTGTTATGACAACTATGGTACTAATTGTTATGACAACTAACTGGATTGTAGTGAATATTGTGATCAAGTGTTTGTTAATTCAAACGGGAAGGGGAAATCGATCAGCGAGGTAGAATGACAGACAAATTTCATCAAGTGGTTGTATTTTAAGGTGCGGAAGTTTATTCTGTAATTGTGTTACTCAATTTATTTCTTTACCTATCACTTATGTATTTTTACTGACAAGTTCTTACTGCTCGCAGTTGGAAAAAGAGGGCAAGATGAATGGAAAATTATGGCGCTATGTAAAAGGACCAGTTGGAGCAAAACAATTTGACAAGTATCGGGTGAACAGTTATATGTTTTCGCCAAAGTGCTTTGATAAAAACGTTACACAGGATAGTGGGGTCTGGATGGAAGCTACTACCACATTCAGGGCTAGCAGTAAAGATAAGAACCTCCAGGATCAGATAACCAAATATTATGGCGTGATTCGTCAAATTCTGGAGGTTGACTACACAGATTTTACGGAGGTGGTCTTTTATTGTGACTGGGTGAAGGTGGAAAGAAAGAGTCTTGGGTCTAAACTCTGCCCAGATTCAAACCTGGTGGTGGTAAACTTGAATAGGTTCAAGAGCATAGACAAATACATTGATGAACCCTGCTATAATGGACTTTGAGGCCAAGCAAGTTTTTTATTCTCAATATTTGAAGAATCCTGATTGGTTCGTTGTGATTCACTCACCAATGGGCATGACAAGACATGTGGACGACTTGATAAAGCCTGATTTCGAAGAAATTCAATCTGTAACTATGGATGAGCCCAACTTGGATACAACTTAAGTTTTACTTTATGTTTTCATTCTTTGAATATGGTCTGTTGGTATTGATCTATAGCTTAATGTAGAGCAGTTTAATATATTTTTGAATGTGGTTGTGCTGGCATGTATTGTTTGATGTGACTAATATGAGCAGTTTACTCTTTGAATGGGTTGTTGTATTACTTTATTGTGTTATCATTTAACTGAAATTTTGCTTTTTTTTCTTCAGTAGAATGGCCTCCAATCGTAGCAGTTCTGGTCCGTCTACATCAACTACCACATTATCACAGCAAAATATATCCAGCTCGTCAGCAAAACCGAAGTTGATTGTTGAAGTCAATATTGCTGGCAAGGTCTAAGGAGATGCGTCATCGAGATTCTCTACTAGGGTAGGAGAGCTCATAAAGATTCATATTCCTATATCATACAAGGAGTGGAGGTTGGTCCCTGTCAATTTTAAAGACGACGTGTGGAATGCTTTGATGGTATTATTACTAACTTATATTTCTTTTCTTGTATTAATATGTTATATGTGTAAGTCAAATTAGATCCTATTGCTGATTATTAATCTTAATGTGTATATTAGGGAGAATTTTCATTGATTGTTGACCCAGCAGTCTGTCGTGAAATCATTGAAGTGTCATTTCCACCGTATTATAGGCGATTCAAATACGAGTTACGGTAGGCATTAAAACGGATAGTAAAAGCTCTTAGACAAGCATAAAAAGCATCTCTTAGAGTAGAACAAGATATAAGGGAGGGAGTTGAAATACCTGAGGTAGAGGAGGAAGATGTAGATGAAGCACTTCAAGAACTCATTCCAGAAATCTGGGAAAGTGTAAGAGTAGATGTTCCACCTAGGATTAATGGGATTAATCCAAATATCTGGGAGGAATTTGTTGATATAGAGAAAAATCCTGAAAAGATAGCAAAGAATAAGGTGAATGCGGAGAGCAAAGCAAAGAACACTATCCACCATACACTTGGGAGGTGCACATACCACAACAAGAAGCATAAGTTAGTAAGTATTCATGTTCATGATCTTCTCTTTGATCTTCAGATACTAGTAACAACCTATTAACCAACCACCTATGTTTGTGTTTGTAGGACGAAATGAACGAAAAATTGGTACCACCGTCGACTACAGAGAAGTGGTTATACAGACATTTAAGACGCGATGGGACTGTCCATCCTAGTGCACTTGAAGTGCATGTAAGTTATTTCTATTTGTAACAAGTAACTTTTATATATTGCAGCTACATTTTTCTACCAGCACCTACTATTTTGGGTCTTTCTGATCTCATCGGTAAATGGTACTTACTGCATCTACATTTTTTTCATTCTAAATGCAGGGAAAAGTATCAGAGGCTCTAGAGAGGAACAAAAGGAAAGGAGATCAGTCAAGTTCTAGTAATGTGGTTTCAGCTGAACTAGAGGAGGTGTTTGGAAGAAAACGAAGTGGTGGGATTCGTGGCTACTCATCCCATATGTCGAAAAAGCAAGTTGGAATGGCAGTAATTGCACATTAATCCCTTTAACATAACGATAACGTGCTTAAACTAAACAAAATCAAAGCCGATGTGGGGTTTATGGGCGGTAAACTGATTGGTATTGAAGGTGAATTGGGGTCCTTGGGCAGCGCAGTGAAGGTAAGTTTTAAGTTATACTTGTTGTAATGTAGGCAATATGTTCAGGTTTATTGGTTAATAGATAATGATTTAATCTATTCTTGTTCTTAGGAGATGTTGAACTGCATGAAACGCAAGACGCCTACATCATCAGCTCGTGTAGGCACTCCCAGCCCAGAGAAGGGGTCAAATTCTCACTTAGGTCATCAACATGATCAAAGCTTGGATCATGTTGATAGTGTAACCAATGAACCTCCTTCCTTGCATGTTCAACTACTAGATAATAAAAGAAGGGTTGTTGCAGCAGGATGTATTGTTGCTGGCGATTATGTTTATTGTAGAAAGGTGAAGCCAACAGAGAAGAGGGTCTATGTCGAGGAAGTTCATGATCAGTCTGCGTTAGTATGGGATGGTCCACAAGGAGATGACGCTACATTTTTGAAGGATCTGGAACTACCTACTTTTCTGATCTGGACTGAGGATAGGTTGTAGTTCGTGCCGGTCAAGGTGTAATATCTTCCTAGTTTGTGATCTTTTTGTGTTCTTTTGCACAACGATGATAGGTTCAACACAAGCATAGCAACCAGTTGGCATTGAGCATTAGTATATTCTTGTTTTTTGGTCTTTTTTTGTTATTTCAGCCTTAGTGGAGATCTTTTGCGCAGCAAGGACAAGTTCGACACTAGCACATGGCAAATTCAACTTGTTGCATCTAAGAATTTGCTTGTTAGTGTCCTTTTTTGTTATTCCATCCTTAGTAGTGTTGTCTAGCACAGTGAGGTTAGTTTTTTTTTTGGGTCCGTAATTGCCTATATTTACTTAGTATAATGATCTTATTAATTTGGTGTTCACCAAAACCTTTTCAACTCCGCCAATGCTTGTGTTGCCGGTCCATAGCCTGGATAAAGGAGGACGGATAAGGATTGATTTATACTCTCAGTATCAACTACTAATCCTGTATCTTTTTTTATCTTCATTTGGTTGGTGGACATGAAGGAGAGCTACCCATACATGGTACTTTTCAGGTCCAATTCAATCTTATTCAAGTGTACAACAATACATCCTGATGCATCAACCCTTCTTTTACACTTACTACCCTGCAATGGATTCATGATCAATTGAGAGGTAGACTGATAGGATCCGGAGATGCCTATATGTGATAACCGCAATCGCACGGTGTCTAACTAGTAGACAGGGGAAAGTACGGGTCGTTCCCATAGGGAGCGGTGGAAATACTGTAATCAATATCTCTAAATAAAATAACTATGAAATATTTTTTTTGATTTTTAGAATTGAAACACGAAAATAAAATTAAACTAATAAAATGAATTCAATAGAAGAATCGGTAACCAGGGTTTTATTGGTATCCACCACTATTTCCTTGCAAATACTGAAATGAAACATAATTATGATTATTTGTTTATCGTCCGTTCTATCAACATCACCTATTATATATATTAGAGTCGCAAATATCACTGGTATACCCTAAGCATAGCACATCAAAAGACTGAATCTAAGCATGCACCATCAAATTGCATCAGCGAGGAAGTTATACGAAACTAAATATAGTTCACAAATTTTATCTGGCTTTTCTAAGCATAACTCATCAAAGATACTAACAAACATGAATCATCAAATAATAAGACAAACATATTTGTAAAACTAATTCATTAAGCACAGAGGTTTTCAAAAACCGGTGAAGCAACAACTGATTTTCAATAAATCCATAAACAATATTCAAGAATTAATTTATTCAAATCAAAACGGTCTATTGCTATAAATACCCTAGTTATGAAATCTAGCAAGACATGATTAAGGGTTTCTCAAAACCCATCAAAAATAATAACAAAAGAGGAAAGATTAAACCAATATCGTCTTCGTCGTCTCTTGTTCTTGTGCTCTAAAAATGGCCGTCACTTCTTCTTCTTTCTCCTTGCGGCTCCTCTAGCCTCTGTTACCGGCCTCCCCTTCCGTATGTTTCTTCGTTCCTTTTTATATCAAGCTGCTGCCACAGTCCAGACAAAGACCTAGTCGATAGTCGCCAAGTCCCAGTCCATTTACCACAGTTCAAAATAGTTACTCCCAAAATCTGACCGCACCGCATCACCAACTTATCTCTGTCCGTCCATCCCATGCATCTCGAGCCACGTAAAACCATGGCATCAGTTCCATTCACCGACAACCACCAACACCATTGAGACGGCCACCATCTCCATTGCTTCTCAACATCATACCCATAGAGAATGATATGAAATGCAAGCCAACAACACCACTTCCTTTGCTCCATCGATAGTAACCCTCCAACAAACATCTTCTCGATCTCGAGTCCACAACACCAGCTCGTTTTCCCGCTGCCATGGAAGCAGAACATCTCCACTTGCGTTCAGCTCTGCTGCTGCCATCACAATCTCGTGAACTTCCCAGTCTCGGCACAAGATAACTAGCGTCAATAACCAACTCAACTATCTAAGCTCCATCTTCCATTATTCAACCTGATTTTACTCGAGATGTATTGAAGTTCAGTCCATGCAAGAACCCCCAACAGCGTCCAACTAGTTTCCTTCCTCTCCTTATTTTTAAGCATTTCTTTTAGTCCCTTGTTCGCAACCATAAAGCAACGGCACCAGTCAGCTTCCTCCACTTTTCATCTTCACTTTCGTGCATTTATTCGGTGAGAACTTCGACTTAAATCCACTGAAAGCTTGGTTGGTCAACAGCCAACTTTGCAGCATAGTTGAATTTAGCCAACTCCAGGACCTTTAGAATCTCGTCACCCACCAGTTGTATAAGCTCATCACTAGCAACACCAGTGAGAATAAAGAGAACCACTTCTATCATCTCCAGCTCAGTCTCGTCCATGCTCACCATGAAACCATCGTTGATCAGCTGACCGAAGCTTTACTCCATCTTCATTCACAGTTCCCCATCGGTTCTTCTTATTTCAGTCCATGCAGAAACGATTGCTATCAACACTTCCCCAATCATTTCACACCAAACTCATCACCATCGGCAGCTGATTCAATCCACCTCCAATAACTCCAGTGACTGCCATGTCTTATAGAGCCACCATCTTCGTAAGGCCAACAATAGCATCACCTTTCGTGAGAAAACTCCATTTCTGCAAGCACGATCTGCATACAGCCATCACCAGCATCAGTTCAGCTTCTTTGCTCCTTCGACTGCACAGCAGCTCCATCGACTTCAGTTCGAGTAGAAGATAGGAACCCATTGTAGTCGCCAACCCATCACTGCCATCCTACATTTCGAAATCCCATTTCGATCAACAGAAAACCATCACAACAATCATTTCCTTTATAACCTCCTGCATTCCGTGCATCACCAAGCCAACTCCACCAACAATTTCAGACTTTGAGAACCCTTAAATCTCGACCCTACACCACCAAGGAATGACCGGAGAAGTAGACACTCAATGCTGGTTTCACCAGAGACGCAAATCTGCCTAACATTCTCACATCCATTAACGAATTCCAGCCATTGCACCTGAACTTTTCTGGAGAGAGATAACGACTTCGGCAAGCACAAAACGTCTTCATTCTCTCCCTCACTCTGATAAATATATGCTAGTGATGCTTTAAGCAGGAGCTGTTCTAAACCCCTTCTATTTGATGAGAAGAGAAACACTGATGCCTTCGATATTTGGTGGAGATTAGGCCACATACCCCAACAGCACCACGTCAACACTATTTTTCTAACCTTCGTTATGGACCGGGAAATAGCTGATGCTGGCGCCACATAAGAGAACTTGCATGACAGCCAGGTGTTAATGGATAAAAATCATTTCCGCCGATTTTGGTAAATTCGGTAGGTGAGTGAGAAACTGGTTTAAATCCTAAAAAATGTGCAGCACGTGAGCACTTTATAGATTCGAGAGATCAATCTGTACAAGTCCGGCCTAAACCAAGAAATGGCCGTTCCGGACTTGCTTCGGTCACAAAGTGGAGGAGAAGGGTTGATTTGGGGAGGGAAGCAAAGAAAGGTGTTGAGACCGAGAATAGTTACGGGAGAGTAGTGTCTCGACTTGTATCGAGAAAGTGAAAGCTTAGGAAGCTTGCAAGAGATGAAAGCCTTTTGGAGAGCTTGCAAAGTTGCCTTTTACGAGAGTGTTGTATTTTTCTCTGGACAAAGAGACTTGTTGTGCGGTGGAAATAGGTAAGACCTATTTATACAAGTCGAGATTGAAACGTACCCTGGCCTCATGAAGGAAGAGAGTAAAGGGTGAAATAATGGGAGGAGGTGGTAGCATGGTGTTTATGGGTGAAAACGTTTTCACCATTATTTCCTCATTTATTTGGCCGCTTTATTCCTATTCACGCTTTCTTAATGTGAGCGTAGTGTCTGCTGCATCTTTGTGACCGCCAAACCAAGACCCTGGAAAGCATCCCCGGTTTGTGTTGATGTCTCAGTGTTGGTTGCACCTTGAGTGCAAGTGGCGCTGCTAGTGGCGCGTGTGGCATGTGCGGAATGCCTTTGTTGCGGGTTGCACCTTGAGTGCAAGTGGCAATGCCGGAGCTGCTAGCGGCGTGTGTGGCATGTGCGGAATGCCTTGGCGGTAGGTTGTACGTTGAGTGTTAGTGGCAATGCAGAGCTGCTAGTGGCGTGTTTGGCATGTGCCAATGGCGTGTGCGGAATGCCTTGGTGGTAGGTTGCACGGTTTGCAAGTTAGGCTACCAGCGAGGGTTTTGGCATGTGGCAATGGCACGTACGGCCAAGTTGGCCTAGGTTGCACGGCTTGCAAGTTAGGCTACCGGCGTGCGTGTTTGGCATGTGTCAATGGAACGCATGGCCATTAGGGCTACGTCTGGTAAGAAAAGCTACCGGCGATGCATGTTGGCATGTGCCAATGGCATGCTCGGCCATTAGGGCCATGGCACAGTAAGAAAAGCAACCCGGCGATGCGTGTTGGCATGTGCCAATGGCATGCGTGGCCAATTTGGGTCACGGCCTGGTAAGAAAAAGCTACCAACGATGCGTGTTGGCATGTGCCAATGGCATGCGTGGCCAATTTGAGTCACGGCACTGGTAGGAAAATCTACCCGGCGGCGTGTTGGCATGTGCCAATGGCATGCTCGGCCATTAGGGCCGCGCCACTGGTGAGAAAAGCTACGGCGAGCGTCTTTGGCATGTGCCAATGGCATGCTCGGCCATTAGAGCCACGCCTTGGTGAGAAAAGCTACCAGCGGCGTGTTGGCATGTGCCAATGGCATGCTCGGCCATTAGGGCCATGCCCTGGTGAGAAAAGCTACCGGTGAGCGTGTTGGCATGTGCCAATGGCATGCTCGGCCATTAGGTCACGCCCTGGTGAGAAAAGATACCGACGAGCGTGTTGGCATGTGCCAATGGCATTCTCGGCCATTAGGGCCACGCCACAGTGAGAAAATCTACCCGGTGAGCGTGTTGGCATGTGCCGATGGCATGCTCGGCCATTTGGGCCACGCCACAGTGAGAAAAAGCTACCGCGGCGTGTTGGCATGTGTCAATGGCATGCTCGGCCATTTGGGCCACATACAGTGAGAAAAGCTACCCGGCGGCGTGTTGCCATGTGCCAATGGCATGCTCGGCCATTTGGGCCACGCCCTGGTGAGAAAAGCTACCAGCGATGCGTGTTGGCATGTGCCAATAAAATGCGTGGCCAATTTGGCCTAGGTTGCACGGTTTGCAAGCCTAGGTGCGGGCGCTACTTTGGCATGGCGCAGCTAGGGCCAAGGTAAGGGTGTTTGGCTTGGCGTGGCGTGACTAGCGTAGCTAGAGCCAAGGGCGAGTGTGTTTGGCATGGCGCGGCTAGCTTGGGCAAGGTGTGGCTGGCATGATTTGCCATTGGCACGGAGGTGCGGCTAGCATGGTTGGCATGCTTTGGCGCGTTTGGTGTGTCTGGCATGATTTGCCATTGGGGCGAGTGCGGCTAGCTTGGGCTAGGTGTGGCTGGCATGATTTGCCATTTGCACGGAGGTGCGGCTAGCATGGTTGGCATGCTTTGGCGCGTTTGGTGTGGCTGGCATGATTTTCCATTGGCACGGAGGTGCGGCTAGCATGGTTGGCATGCTTTGGCGCACTAGTGGAAAAAGGTCGTTTTAAGATAGTCGGAAAGTGTCGTTTTAGCCAGTTATACGACACTATGCAGGTGTTGTTTAAAGTGCCGTAGATTTAGTGTCTTTTTCTGTAACGACACTTTCAAGTTGACTCAAAATTACGATGCTTTCTCATTGTCGCTAGGTAATGACAGCTGGATAACGTCGTAGATTTGGTTTCAGAATATAAAAAAAAAATATATAAATTCAGCTGAATTGTAGAGCTGAGATTAATTTGAATTCAAATCAATCTGGATCTATTTGTTGTAGTGTTTACATTTGGGATGAAATAAATCAGCACTAAACTCAAATGGCCCTAAAATAAAATTTGGATTTATAAATTCAAATTTGCAGAATTCATAACTGAAATCAGTTTACACTTAGGTTCAATATCACAAAAGAAACTAATGAAACTAATTAATGAAGTCCTGAATTCATACAAGTCATACATGTAATTCTGAATTTATTTAGATGATGAAGCGAGCCAAAAATTCTGTGTTTGACACACCTCTGACAACAAAAGGTGTCAACATCGCTCAAGTATAAAACAAGTACGAAAAAATCTTTGAAAAGTGAATATACTAGGATGCAATTTGAATAATATTAGCACAAGTAAATTCAAGACAAAATACGACTCTCATTATCTCCTTATCATTTTAAGGATCTAAGTTATCGGGTACATATTCTTTGGGCGATAGGTTTATGCAAACTGGAGGCAACCTTGGTGACTCCATCTTAAGATTAAAAAAGAGATCCTCATTGACAATGTTAGATATATTACGGGTTAAATAGGAAAATAATGTTGTTTTAATCTTGACATTGTAAAACGTCAAGCTCTAACTAAATTTGGCACGATAAAAGATATTCGATAACTTGGACTCATTTTTATGTTCCAATAATGATGTCAAGTGATGAAATAAAAGTGATTTCAGTATGCAAATGATATAAAGGAAACACAAATAGATAATAAAAAAAAAACTCTAAGAACTTCATTAATAACAAAGTAACGCCATCGGGATTTCAAATTAGGTACTTGATTATTGTTTATCAAAAAAAAAAAAGGTAATGATGATGGCGGCGATGGTATACCTTTAGATCTTTGAGGAATCCAATTACACCAAGTAAACCTTCCCTACCCACACCTTCATCAGCACGAAGTACATAACCTCCAGATATACTTTCAACGAGTTGGAGAACTCAAAGAAATTGTCAAATGAAATGCACCAGGATTTAGATGTTTATGAAATCACCATTGGTGTTCATCGGTGGTTATCCACTTCCATATTACTCATTCAATCACTTGTATTCACTGGTGAACAAAACCATACCGAATCAAACGAAATTGAAGCATGAATCAAAAGAAATAACATGAAAAGAACACTCAAAGAAAATACAGTTACACCTATGAAGGAGTGTGATCATTGAACTTCAATAACAGAGACGCAATTCATACCAGCAACGTCTTGCTCTCTTTAACCATTCATACACCTATGAAGCAAACAGAATCAGAACATACACTATAAAGAATAATAAAAAAAAGTTAAAGAGCTTGAACTACCACAATGCTCACTGGGCGTAGACGCCTAATTATCCTTGTACCTCCTACAAAACTTTTCCTCAAATGAATAAGATCGCGAACCCGGACTAGGATGTGCTACCAAATTTGAAGCTGTTTAAGCATATAAGTAAATCAGTCCATCACTTTTCAGGAAAATATATAATGAAAAGAGACAAGTTATGGTATTATACTGACCCATAGGAGTTTTCTTCCTCCTATTGTGGCCAAACAACAAACATTTGTCACCTGCACGTGGATCTGGCAAAATCATCATCATAGACAAGAGTTTATTTTATAAGTTTTGTCTGAAAGACTCATAAGGTTACGAGTCTTATGACTACTGCAGGAAACTATAAGATCACGAAGAATGCTTACCTCAGGAGCCATCCAGATCTATGTTCTATTCTCTGCAGTCATCACTTCATATTCAGCTTGCACCCTTGCAACTTCAAAATCAACAACTTTCAAATATGCACAACCAAGTAAATGTAAGTAATTTCCCCAAACTAAAACAAAGCACAAACATAAAAGTGTATAAATGTGATGGATAAGTAAACTACATTGTGGTAATGCGAATGATTAATGATGCCCACCAACTTTAGCATCTTCTCTGTGGATGTTACTCTTGGGCATCGTCATTGTAATGGTCTGCGGATGGCAAGAAAAACAATTTGAATCCAAAACCAAAAGAATAAATGACAAGTTACGTACTGATGATGATTTATGAGCTTTACCTCGAATATTTTTGGTTCATTCATGTCATTCCAAATTCCATCAACACCATTTACAACACTATACTGGCTCACCACAAGCATGTTTTCTCTTGAGTATAATCAGGTTCATTTGTCTAATTCTGTCTCCATGATTTCTACAGCCGATCGCCTGCAAGAACCACACACCAATAATAATAGGATAAGTCAATTGTCCTTAAGAATTGGTTAAACATATTTTTTTAGTTATACATTTGTCGAAATATATTCTCGCTTCGTCACATGTATTCACAACAAGACAATTGTAAATAGTACGACTACTAGATTAGTTTATATGAGCTCAAACAAATGAACCATAGAATTGACAGAATTTATACCTCATAACACCTTCCCTTCATGATAGAGCTCGCCATGACTAGTAAGCTTAGGCTTGGTCTCATATGTAAAGAAGGCATCATTGAGAACCTGTATATGGTTAACTGGTTAGAACATTATAATTAGTCAGAAAAAATAGTACGTAATTACATAAGATGTACTTCCATGTATTGCGCAAATTAAGCAACACAATCTGCATTGCAAAATCACACATAACCCGACGAAGCAACTCTCACTCGAACTAGTATAGGCACCTTAGTTTGATGTATAACTAATAAGTAATAACTCATCATTTTAACATTTTTAAAAGTCTATCGGCCATCATTATACGAACATATACCTAACAACATTCAAACATTGTAGAAAAACAGAGCATTGGGAAATTTATCCATTTAAGACTTCATGAAAATCATAAAACCCAAACAATGTATTCAACGAATAAACTGATTCCAACTAAAAACAACGAAATAAAGCCCGAATATAAGACTTTCAATTACCTTATCAGGACAGGTAAAACGGCAAATCGAAGGATGTTGGCTTCCAGCACATCACCCTATGCAAAAACCTCATCACATCAGATTGATTCTTCCTCCATAACTCAGAAACATACTTGTAAGCACCTATGAAACCCAACAAAATCATTAATCCCAAAAACCAAAACGATTGGATGGGGAAACCACAATCTAAAAAAAGAGTAGTTGCAGCAGACTATAAACAAATCCAAGTTGAACCCAGAATCCATTGGCCTCATTCAAGAACCCAAATAACTTTTCCAATAACTAAGCTGAGAAAATTAAGAACCTCAAAACGGATTTAAACAAAAATCTATCCCCATAGGTATCAGTAGACTGGTAAGCAAATCGGATTTAAACAAAAAAAATCATACAAAACCCCGACTACAGAAATCCAGGGATTCATCCTGATGAAAACCCCCAAATTGATTCCATGAAAGAACTAAATCAATTGATTCTTCAATTAAACCCAAAACTTTTTTGCAACTGCAACTCGAAAAATCTGAAGTTTAAGATTTGCTTATAGAGGAAAAAATAGAGGAAACCAATAGCTCAACAAAATAAATAAATAAAGCAAACCGCTAAATCAAAATCTTATGACACACTATTCCTCTTCCTCATCAGTTCGAAAACACCGAGAACAAACCCTTTAATTCAATTCTCTATAGTATTCTATTGCACCACCAGCTCCACGACCAGCATAACCACCACCACCTACAAAAAGTAAGAGAAGGAGATAGACCTCAATTACAAACCCTGAAATAAAAAATCCCTAAAATAAAAAACCTGCAAAATCGAGAAGAGATTTAAGAAAAATCGAGAAGAGATTTAAGAAAAATCCAGAAGAGATTGAGTAAAAAAGGTTTACCCATTTTGCTATAGAGATGAAGAAAGAGTTTTACCCTTTTTGTTGTACAGAAAGAGAAAAACATCAACAATTTTATCATGCAATCAAAAAGCTCTAAAAAAAAAAAAAAAACAAAGTTACAGATCTGGTTTAAAGACGAAGAATTAAGGTTAAAGTTCATGACTTTAGTTAATTCTTTAGGGATGAAGTTGCAGGAGAAGAGAAGAGAAGTAGAGAGTTTCTTTTTTTCCTCTCAGAAAGAACTTGCAGAAGATAAGAAGAGAGTTGCATAAGAGAGAGTGGAGAAAACGAAAAAGAGAAGAAAAGACATGTTTCTCTCTCCCTGTTTCCGTGTTGATATGCGTGTGAGATTTTTCTCTAGTCGTGGGACCACAAAAACTATGCTGCTCATATGTCGTTCTATAAGTCAACTAAAGTCTTGACACAACGACATCTTGACTTTAGTCTGCCACACACTCGTATATAGTTTCAGTTTTTTGTATTAAGATATTTGTTCTGTGTCGTTTCATGATGTCTCAGATAGCCCCTTTTCCACTAGTGGCGCGTTTGGTGTGGCTGGCATGATTTTCCATTGGCACGGAGGTGCGGCTAGCATGGTTGGCATGCTTTGGCGCGTTTGGTGTGGGTGACATGAATTGCCATTGGCACGGAGGTGCGTCTAGCATGGTTGGCATGCTTTGGCGCGTTTGGTGTGGCTGGCATGATTTGCCATTGGCACAGAGGTGCGGCTAGCTTGGGCTAGGTGTGGCTGGCATGATTTGCCATTGGCACGGAGGTGCGTCTAGCATGGTTGGCAAGCTTTGGCGCGTTTGGTGTGACTAGCATAGCTAGGGCCAAAGCAGAGAGTGCGTTTGGCATGGCGCGGCTAGCTTGGGCTAGGTGTGGTCGGGCATGATTTGCCATTGGCACTGAGAGGGAATTAGGGTTTTGTTCGTTGTAACCCTAATTTGAAAAAATACCCCTATTAATTACCGACTACATGCATTAAATGTTCTAATAAATGTGTCACCGGTGACATTAGGTTATTTGGGTTTTACGATTTTACCCTTTGTTTAAAATCCACCATCAACATTAAGTCCCCTGCTTAGCTCGGAACAGGAGCTCTGTTGCGAGGTAAGCATAAGATGGTGACAAACTATCAACAACAAATCGTAAAGAGAATTGAAGAGGCTTGTCTGACCTTTTTATAAATAGGATTTGGAATCCTTGCCTCTGGCAGTTTTGCGCAAATCGGGAGGCTGGCACAATTGGGAAGTCGGCGTCATTGAGAGGTAGGAAGCTGGGCGGCATTGAGAAGTTGACATGAGTTGGGAAACTGAGCGTGCTAGCTGGCGGGGCCGGCGCAAAGTGGGAAGCTAATCGCGCTAGGCTGGCGGGGCAGGCGCAAGGTGGGGAAGGCGAGCGTGCTAGGCCGGCGGGACCGGCGCAAAGTGGGAAGGCGATCGTACTAGTCGGCGTGACTTGGGCGGCGTTGGGAAGTTGGGCGCAATTGGTGGGACCGGTGCAACTTGGGCGACGTTGGGAAGTTGGGCGCAATTGGTGGGACCGGTGCTACTTGGGCAACGTTGGGCGCCCTTGTGGGCCCGTTCCTTATATGCACGATTTTTGGTATAGGGAAATCCTTCCCTATTTCAGAATCTCCACGCCCATATATATAAAATCCCTTTCCCTCATCTTTGTTCTTTCATCTTTTCATACTAGCGGCAGAGTCATAAAGAAAACCGGTTTCCAAGTATGTCTTCCAGTACTTCTCTTGTTTCCCTTTTCATGTAGGTGCAAACCCTAAAAGTAGGCGTTTTTATAATCCTTGCAATGATATTGCGCATATGATTTCTTGGCGTGCTTCTTGTAGAAAATATTGTATATATGCACCCAAGGGAAATACTGTATATATGATTCGAACCCGTAGAAAAACTCTCCATATATAATTTTGAACCCGAAGAAGGATACCATAGACGCATTCGAGGCCGTAGAAAATACTGTGTATATAGTCTTGAACCCGAAGAACGATACTGCAGACGCACTTGAGCCCGTATAAAATCTTTGCGTATATAATTTTTGAACCACGAAGAAGATATTTGCGTGTGCATTTTCGAACCCGTAGAGAATACCGTATATGTGCTTCATATGACTTCGAACCCATAGGAAATATTACATATATGAATTTCGGACTTGAAGAAAATATCACATGAAAGATTTTGAACCTGTAGAAAAATGCTCCATATATAATTTTGATCCCGAAGAAGGATACCATAGACGCATTCGAGCCCGCAGAAAATATTGTGTATATAATTTTGAACACTGAAGAAAATACTGCGTGTGCAGTTTTGAACCCGTAGAGAATACACCCTCTTTTTTTTTTTTTAGGTTTTCCTTTTGTTGGGTACGGTTATGTGTCAGGGAGATAATTTCGTCTTCCTCCGTGTGCAGATATCTCGTTACTAAGTTGTTATGAAGAAATCAGACAAGATGTTACACGAACAAAATTTCGCCTCATCGAAGGATGTTCATAGTTCCAAACCAAACACGGATGATGAATTCTTTGCTAGACCCTCGCCCCTGCTCGGAAGAATCACCCGAGGTTTCGGTGCCAATTTTGTTAACCGGTGGTGAAGATGAAAAGAAGACACGTTCGGTTACGGAGAACACCATACGGTTCTGTCTTCATAAAGGGGTATATTCTTCTTCCAACATTGATTTCGGGATGTATCAAAGCCCATTGCGTTCTTTTGATAGATGGGTTGAATTCATGGTGAGTAGGAGCACATAAATACCAACTTGACTCGAGCTTGATTATTGATCTTTGTCGAGCTTGAGTAAATCTCAGTTAGGAAGGATATTAGGGCTTGGTTGCTTTCATCTCCAGATGGTGTTCGGACACCCATACGATCATATGTAGATGGGGTGAAACAAATTTCTCCTTGGAGAGTGTGGCTCTCTTCTTTGAATCTTCCGTGTAAGGAATCTTAATATCCGATTGTGCGAAGGTGAGGAGAAGATGCGGGAAGACCTTGCCGCTAAGTTGGGAGATTACGCTCGAAAAGACTCCCTTTGCGAAGTCAAAGGATTCTGAAGGAAAGAGGATGAAAGGTGCTTTTACAGCTGGTGGATATCTCAATGGTTTCCGGACGAGCTGGAACCTAAACAGAAAAGCAGTGATCTTCATGTTGCAACATTTTTGGCTCTCTGGTTGTCTAGAGACATTTTTGATGACGGTTCTGGCAAGAAGGAAATAAGACCACAGTTGCTAGTGATTGCTGTGAAGTTAGAAAAAGGTGAAGTTCTTCCCATTGGCAAGCTATTCCTTGGTTCCCTGTATGTGCATCTGGGATCACCTAGTTGCGAACATGCGAGTTTGAATGGTTTCATGAAAGTGGATTCATATGTGCACGTTGCTTTTCTGCAAGCCTGGCTATGGGAGCACTTTGAGAAGTATGCTCCGAAACCGTAGACTTCGATTCCCGCGAGTTGGGGCGGCTCCCGAATTTTTCGATGGGTGAACAAGCGTCCAAGAGTTGGCATGAGCTTGGTTAGTCTTCTCGATAAGTTGCATGAAATCAGTTTTCGCCCATGGGAGCTTCTGGTCCATAGGTCGGTGACTCAAATTGACACCTTTGCTACTGCTCCGATCATGTCTTTATCTTCGACGGCAACTTGAGTGTTGGTGAAAACTTGTTTATTCAAAGCTGCATGTCCCGTCTATATGCCGTCTTTCTTTATGGGGTCTTTCCGAATAGCCGCTACAATATTGACCGTCTTCGCTCGTCACATGGGTTTCGATCAAGGGGTGCCTCTTGCTTACCAGTTGGTGGTTCCTAAGGATTCATTGCATGCCGCCCTCAATGCCAGTGCCCTTGAGCCGGGTATCCGCCTTCCCTTCTTTCAGAAGGGAAGAGTAACTTCGACGACTTTTGGCTATAATGAGTTCAGTGCGATGAGTTCACTATGATCCAAGATTTTGTAAATAACGTGGTGGAGAATGTTCGTTGTAAACCTTCCCCAGCAGTTTTGAAGAAGTATCCAATGTTGAGAGATTCCAAGCGAAAGTTGCCGGGCAACTCGGAAAGTCCCTAGGCAAAGGAACAGAGAACGAAGAATCGTGCTGGCGGGTTCCAGACGGTTTCAAAAGATCCTCCCGCAACTCTCGTGTCTTTCAGTTCTTCCAATAACCAGGTATGTGTCGCCTCCTTGTTGGCTTGTCTCAAAACACGTGAATTTCTGCTGAAAACATGTGTCTTGTTTCTTCGAGGGCTTCGGTAGTGTTAATGCTTTCACTGCCCTTGCACGTTGCTGAGGAGACGACAATTTCTTGAAGAATTCAGCAAGACCGAGCCTCCTCATAGCGGTGATGAGTCAGAGAAAGAAGAAAGTTCGACAAGTGAGAGTGATTCCTCTGGCAGTGATCGCTGTCGTATGCGTCAAAAATAATTTCACTTTCCTAAAGTATGTGATAAGAAAGAGTTCGTATCCACAGGGAGGCGATTGTAGTTATTTCGTAATCAATTTCTTAAAGTAACCAATTGGGGGATTTCTGAATTTTATGTAAGCAATAAAAGTAAATTAAAAGCAAAGTAAATTGTAGAAAGTAATCAATGGAGAGAGATATTGGTCAAGGAATTTATCTTCAAACTTAGACATGTGCGTGCATATATGATTAGAATTACGATTTAATCTCTTGTGTTATCAAAAGCCTAGAGAATCAAGAAAGCAAGATAATCTATTAATTTCTCAAGTTCATCAACACACACATTAGGGCTGCGTATGTGAATTCTACCTAAAGAATAACCTAACGCCTTGCGCTAATCAAGTTCAATTCCTAGGAGCATTAAGTTTGAGAAATAGGCTAATCAATGCAATTGTCATGCGTTACGCAAAACAATTCGGACAATGGTCAAACTCTACATATGATTACGAGAGTGTATCACTACAAACCGTAAACATATCATGCTACTTGTATTCAAGGTTATCGCTTGATGAAAAACCCTAAAATAGCTATGGACTATGATGCAAGTTCAATTAATTGGCCACTTAACTAATCAAACACCATAATCCTATCACAATACTTCAATCATGTGATCATAAAAACCATGCAGAGAATTGAACGATAAACAAGAGAGAAAACTAATACATAAAGCACACACAAGTTTTAGAAATCGGACTACATCCTTAACCAATAATAGAGAATTTAGCTACTCATAGCTATGGAGTTCATCACAAAAATATAGGTTGAATTAAAGAAGAAGATGAACAAAAGCAAACCCTAGTTGTGTAAACAAAAGTGGCTCTCCCCAAAGTTCCAAGAATAATATATGAGATAAGATGCTTTCCAAAAATTGTAGAATTCCTCTTTTATAGCTTTTCCTTCCTTCCAAAATTAGGTCAAATCTTCAAAGTCCATTAGATAAAAATCCACCAAGCCCATAAGAGAGAGAAACCCGTGTAGAAAATACGTCCAAAAAAAAGTCGTCATGAAAAAAACTGGTATTGTGGCCGGAATCGCCGGAGAAGTGCCGGAAATCGACTCCGGTGACCAGCAAAGTCCGCCTTGTCACCGGTCAACGGGTTGGATCGGGTCAAGTCGGTCGGTCAACGGGTCAGTTCGGTCTAGATCACTGAGTCAAATCAGATGACTCAACTCAGAGTCAGACCTGAGTCAGCTGTGCATAAGAGCTAACTGGGCTGACTTGGTTCCAGCCTTCTAGTTCATTGCACATGCCTGTTTCTGTGATGCACCATCCTTGTGCTTCACAAAATATCTATCCAGCCATGATGACTACTCTGCCTCACTGCATCTTCATCTATACTTCATCCATTCAATCATCTTCATTTCCAATTTGCCTCACTGACTTATCTGAGCTGCCACCTCAGGCTGTTGCAGAGGCCATAGTTCTGTTGCACCAAGATGGTGCTTCACCATCTCCTTAGCCAGCCATCTTGGCTGTGCATAACTTGCAACCATCAAAACTCTTCCATTCCTTACTTCAATCTGTTTGCAACTTTTACAACTCCACAAACTTCAATAGCAACAGAACCACAATCATAACCAACCCTGCAATTCAATTTCCATAACAAGCCAATTCCATAGCTCCACACCAGCCAGCCAACAACACATGTTGCTGCACCAACTTCATTACCCTTCGCACCTGATTTGCATAAAGATCAACCTGAGCAAACATGCATCTCACCCATTTCCTTGCACTAATACCAGCACATCCCTGCAATGGCTAGCTCAGATTACCAGCCTCATCAACTTCCATCACCTGTACCTAGGCATGCATCTAATACACTCCATTCTCGTAAGCTTCCAATAGCAGCTCCACCTGCAATTCATCCTAGGCCAACACCAGCTCACTCCATTTGCTTCACCACAGACCTCATCAGCCTGTTATTGCTCAGCTTAATCCACCCGCAAGAACTACCATCACCTGGCCATCTCACAGCTTCCACCAGGCCTGCAACTATGTCACAGGCATGCTCCTCACTCCCTGTTCTCATTTCAGTTGAACTGCAGCTTCAATCCAGGCCTGCATTTCAAGCTCAGTCTTACAAACCAGGTTGATGCAACAACAAGGCCATTCCCTGTAATCTCAACTTGCAATTTCCATAATCACCAGCTCCAAATGCTCACTACCTCCAACATCATCATCAAACCCTGTCAGCTACCACCTTCTCCAGATTCAACAACAGCACAGAAACCCCATCTTCTTATTATCGATTTCGAGCTCAGTCAATCCGATTCATTCACACAAAATAATTTCATCAAAATCGATTCCAGATCCAACCCATTTCCCTGTCAATCAATCCTCCTTCTTCTCTGTCAATCAACAGCATCATTGCTTGCTCCAGCCTTCTTGCCCTGAGCCACCAACAAGCTCCACTGCATCCACCATCTCGAAGAGTTCACTTGAATCTTGCATCTCAAAGATATCCCATTTCATGGCATTAACTCAACCAACACAGACCCCATCTTTAATTCATCACAGTGTGACATTTCAGCATTCCAATCTCAACTCGAGAAACCCTAACTCTCACATTAGATTCAATCACATACCCGTAATTTCCATGAACAACTCGGTCAAGCCCCGATTCCTCTCACGGATTCATCACTCAACAACAAGATGTTCGGGTTGAAATTTCCGTTCAACCATCAATTGTTCCTTCTCGATCTCGCAATGACAGACCTCTCCTCACACAAGATTCTTGCCGTTGACTCAGTTCTAAGTTTAACTCAAACCCTAGCTTTGATTCCTCAGCAATCATTAGAGCTATCGAGTATCAATCCTCCTTCTTCTCTGATTCGAACGGCTACATCTCTTCACTCGAATCCAAACATCCATTAACCCCTCTCGACCTCCACTTTGAATCCATGACCGCTGCATCGATTTCTTTCTCAGATGCAAAATGAGATTTGGGGAAGAAAACGAGTTCCTTCACAAAACCAAGCTGATAAGGCTGCCTGTACGGCCATATTTAGGCACCCAGATAATGGATATGGGCCCACCCAGTTTAGAGTTAGCTTGTCGGTTTCAGGGAACCGACAATTATTTGCTTCTTCTTCACTTCCTTCTTGTGCACTATAGCCCGCTCCAAATAGTAATTGCTTGCATGTGAATTGGTCTTTGTGCTCCTTTTCGCTCCAAATGACTAATTTCTTCTTCTTTTGCTCCCAAGGACTCCAGAGTACCTAATAACTCAAAAACACGCATATGATACATAATTCACACGAAAAATAGCAAAGAAAGCATAAACTCTAGATAGTAAATACGGTGTATTCTACACCTATCAGATTCCCCCACACTTAGACTTTGCTAGTCCTTGAGCAAATCAAACCAAAACAATAAAATACAACAACTCCGTGTCGTCGAGGCTACGGTCACTTTTAGCATAAATAACAAGCCTTTAAACCACTAAGTGTCCCTAGTGGACGAGTTATAGTCTCGTGAGGGTTTACTAGAGATATACCCACAAAACCTATTTTACCAACTTACTAGTTCTCCGTAATGATAGTATCCAACACACTAAGAAGACATAGAGATTCTGCACACTAGTCATAAGAAGTTAGACACATAAATGAACACAATCTCATTCTTAAAAGTTGAGAGAGAGATAACCATCCCTTCTCGACTAAAATTCGGGTTCGGAGTGATCAAAAGTCTCGACTACGCCTCACACGAAAGGGTTTTATGATATTGCTCTCAATAATAAATGACTTTATGGGTCACACATGTGTCCAGGTTGGAATGAAGAGAGAATCTGCGACACGTTGAATGGTAGGAAGGCAAAACCTTAGAAATATTTTGAAAACCCACCTCTTTTATATATTTTTGAAAACCCATTTTTCGACGATCTCTTCGAAAGGAAATCAACCATTTAACGAATGTGGGAATATGCTTACTTACCGTGAATCCGTTCGGCGTGCAGCTAGCACCACTCTCACAGCATCCATAGAAACGTCTTCGGTCTTCTATCGGTGTCTTCATCTTCGTCTTCGGTCTTCAACTCTCGATGATAACTCTTGAACTTCGTAGAATCTTGACAATATGACTCTTTCCCTCAAATTTCTTGTCGCTTGAAACTTCATTATAGATATTCCTTCTTTCCATAGGATTTATTGAAAGAATACAAAAATAAAAACAAACTATACAAACCCAAATATTTTTTTTATTTTTTTTTAAGAAATCAAACAAATACAAAATAAAAATAAAAATAAAAATAAAACAAAATAAAAACTATTAACAAACCAAAAATTTTTTCTTGTTTTTTTTTTTTTTTTTTTTTTTTTTTATTGAGACAAGAGAAAGTAAAATACAAATAAGATAAAAATGTAAGTACAAAGGCCATGGTGTAAGTACTTTACCGCTTGATTCTTCACAACTTGTATGTCTTGATATCATAAACTTTTCGAACTCTCATCTTGATAATTTCCACTTTTTTTTTTTTTTTTGTATTGTTGCTTGTAAACCTCAAACGTTTTCAACTTTCCTTCAAATTTGTGATGCTCCTGTTGTTGGTGATGATGGTGTTTCTATGGACTGTTGGTGTAGAGAGATAAGGTGGATGGTGCTAACTGCGAACAAGATTACAAGTGGTATGTAAGTTAGCAATTCGATGTCACCATCATGATTGATAAAAATAACACTCAAGAGATCAAAATAGTGCTTCTATGGTGGGAAGTTGGACAGCTCACCATTCTCGGAAAAAAGTAAAAAACATGACAAGAAAAGAAAATAAAAGATAAGAGATACAAAACCGGAATTTACGTACGGTGACACACACTCTAAAAGCACAAATTTAGACATGAGGTACAAAGAATTGAAGGTCGGTGCCTCACATTATGTAACATGGGTAGTCTCCACTATAGGGGATCACCTGTTCTAATACCGAATTGACCTCTTTCTTTGTAAGCAAGTATCTAAGTCTTTGCATGATCGGAAAAGACAACAACTTTTGTACCAATTAGATAAGAGCGAAACTTTTCTAAAGCAAAAACAATGGCTAATAACTCTTTTCAGTAGTTGTGTAGTTTTGTTGGGCCTCATTTAACGTTCTAGAAGCATAATAAATTGCATGAGGAAGCTTTCCCACACGCTTTTGCCCAAGCACCGCACCAACCGCATAGTCACTTGCATCACATGAGCTCAAAAGGCTTACTCCAATCCGGTGGTTTAATGATAGGGGATGAAATCAAAAGTTCTTTCAAACGATTGAATGCCACCATACATTTCTCATCAAAGTTAAAAACCACATATTTTTGCAATAAGTTACAAAGTGGTGATGCTATCTTGGAAAAGTCCTTGATGAACCTACGATAAAAACCTGCATGACCAAGAAAAGAGCGTATCTCCCTCACCGTAGTGGGAGGGGTTAGAGCACGAATAAGGTCTATCTTAGATTTATCGACTTCCAAGCCTTTAGAAGATATTATATGGCCTAAAACTATGCCACGAGTTACCATGAAATGGCACTTCTCCCAATTTAGCACAAGATTTGTTTCAACACATCGTTCAAGGATTAGAGACAAATTGTTCAAGCAAAGGTCAAATGAATCACCAAAGACACTAAAGTCATCCATGAACACTTCGATTATGTTTTCAACATATTCCGAAAAGATACTTACCATACACCTTTGAAAAGTAGCCGGAGCATTGCATAAGCCAAAAGGCATCCTTCTATAAGCAAAAGTACCAAAGGGACAAGTGAAAGTGGTTTTCTCTTGGTCCTCCGGTGTATCATCAATCTGATTATAACCCGAATAGCCATCAAGAAAGCAATAGTAAGAGTGTCCAGCTAAACGTTCAAGCATCTGATCAATAAAAGGTAAAGGAAAGTGATCTTTTCTAGTGGTGGCATTCAATTTTCTATAATCAATACAAACCCTCCAACCGGTTTGCACGCGAGTTGGGACAAGTTCATTCTTATCATTCTCCACCACCGTTACTCCCGATTTCTTTGGTACCACTTGTACCGGGCTTACCCACTTGCTATCGGATATGGGGTAGATAACACCCACGTCCAAAAGCTTGAGTATCTCCTTTTTCACCACTTCCATCATGGGAGGATTCAAACGACGTTGCGCTTCCCTTGTAGGCTTTGAATCATCCTCCACACGAATCTTATGCATACAAACGGCGGGCTTATACCCTTGATATCGCGATTGTCCATCCTATGGCCGTCTTGTACTTCCTTAGCACCCTTAGAAGTTTTTGCTCTGTAATTCATTAAGCTCGTTAGAAACAATCACGGGTAAATCTTCATTGTCACCCAAGTACAAGTACTTTAAGTGACTTGGAAGAGGTTTCAATTCTAAACTTGGAGATTTAACAATAGATGGCACAAGTTTTTCATTATTGCAAGGTAAAGACGCATATGAAACATTCTTAATTTGATTTTTTCCGGTAATGAGTTAAGAGAACCAATGGTTTCTTTCATCTCATCACTATACGCATAACCATTGTCGATAGGTGTAGTGAGCACGGTTTCCAAAGTATCAACACCATTCAACTCAAACATTTGTTGCGCCAATGTGTCCATCACATCAATGGAGAAACAAGAGTGGACATCACTAGGATATCTCATCGTCTCGAAAATGTTGAAACGTATTATTTCTCCATCAAACTCCATAGTTAGCGTTCCCTTGTCAACATCAATAATGGTTTTCGCCGTTTTCATGAAGGGACGCCCAAGTAGCAATGGAATAGACGAGTCCGGTGAACCTTCATCCATCTCTAACACACAAAAGTCCATTTGGAAATACAAGTTGATTAACGCACAAGAACATCCTTAACAATACCCATTGGGTAGACATTAGAACGATCGGCTAATTGCAACACAATTCCAGCCTTTTAAGAGGACCAAGATCAAGTGAATTATACATAGACGCGGGCATGACATTAACGGAAGCACCTAAGTCCAACATAGCTTTGTTAAATGTGGTGTTACCAATTATGACGGGAATGTCAAAGCTACCTGTGTCCTTGCACTTAAGTGGGAGTTTGTGTTGTAAGATTGCCGAAGCATTCTCCCCACACTAAGCACTTCATTACCTTTGAGCCTTTGATTATTGGTACACAAGTCCTTCAACACCTTTGCATACTTTGGAACTTGCTTGATAGCATCTATGAGTGGTATGTTCACATGGATCTTCTTTAGAACGTCTAAAATCTCCTTTTCTAGTTCCGCCTTCTTAGAACTTGCAAATCTGCGAGGGAAAGGTAGAGAGGAGGAACATAAGTAGAAACAGGAGTTTTAGAGTTAGGAATAGGTACCTCGAAGTTTGGGGAGAATCCTCGGTTTTCTCCTCCAAAACAGGTTCCTTTGGTGTTTCCACCGTGCCCGAATCAAAGAACTTCGGGTTGCAAAAGTTGTGTACCACTTCTCAATGTAATTGCATTAACACCCTCTTTTGGGTTGATAGGTTGAAAAGGGAGTTTCCCACCATTTTGTGCCTTCAATTGATTCAACTCCATAGCCATAGAACCAACTTGAGTTTGCAACTCCTTAACCGAACTCTCCGTTCGTTGCATAAAAGATTTCAGCAACTCCTCCATATTGGACCCCATTTGAGGTTGTTGTTGTTGTTGAAATTGTTGCCTAGGTTGGAATTGTTGTTGTTGAGGTTGAAATCCACTCGGGTTGTTGAAACTAGGTTGTTGAATCGCTCCTTGCTTATTGGCATAGCTAAAGTTGGGGTGATCTCTCCATCCCGGATTGTAAGTGTTGGAGTAGGGATCATACCGTCTTTGTTGATTTGGAAAGTGTAGTTGCCGGATTTCCCACACTACACCCCTTACTCAATTTTGCTTAATTAATCCATTGAAAGATGTAAGATCAAGAATATTTATTGATTGAGTCCATGAAATGTTTACACAGGATAATAGAATTACACTTAGAAATTAAAACACTCTTCCACTTTCTCTCTCCTATTGACTTGCTTAACAATCCCAAAAAGATCTCCCCTTTCTGGACTCATTTAGCCCTTTATATAGGGTAATACATAGTGGATGATGACTAAGCTACCCTTTATTTTCGGAATGTCTCGCGAAGTGTCGCAGATGTACAAACATTCACTCTCGCGACACTTCTTAACCCTCGCCAGGTCTCACGTCTTCTTTATGTTTTGCCTGTCGTTATTCATTGCGTCGTTTATTTTAGCTCCTGCAACTCCTTCGCGACGCTGTCGTTTATTAATCCCGCGCACCTTGTTTGTTGCGATATTACGATCCTACATCTTGCCTCTTTTTCCTTGAATATTGCTTGACAAGCGATCTTTAAGGAAAAATCTATTGTGGTAGCGATCTTTGATTTTTGTTGATGAAGGAACGAGCAAAAGAATACTTTCCTTGAAAAGTACGTACTTGCCTCTATTCTTTTGCAAAGTTCGAAGCTTCTTTGAGATATATACGAAGTATCGTCTCCTATCTCTCCTCATATTTCTCTGCGAGAGAACAGTATCATGAGATTTTTACAATATTGTTGCCGCATTGCTTATCTTTATCTCATGTTTGATTTTGTACTTTTACACGAATTTTGATTATTAATGTCTTTTCTTGACACGTCTCTTTCAACCGCTTATTCTTGACCATTCATGTCTCTTCGCATTAAATGACCTCGTTTTTCTCAAGGATCTTTTTCCCTATATATAGTTTTCTTTTCCCCTCCTTTTCATTCTTTAGTTTCTCTCTGCAACTTTTCCTTGACTCTCTCCTTCCGCAATTTGCGCTCCTGCTACTGCAAATCTTTTCTTCGTCCTTTCTAGCGCTGATCCTAACCTTTAACATCCCATCCATTCCCATACTGATAATGGCTTCCATTAGTCGTGCATACAAAGCTTCTTTTGATGAAGTTCAACGAAGTTGCTCGAGAAGGGTTTTACTCTATCAACCATTCCCGATCAAGAACCTTCATCTATCCTTTCGCAAAAGTTGTTTTTACGATCATCAATGTGATGATCAAAAAATTATAGTCTCGCTTTAGGTCGGCTTCTCGCAGGACTTCCCATTCCCTTATACAATCTGAGATGCCCTTATTTTATGAAATCTTGGCCCATGAAAAATTCTCTCAGCCATTTATCAATTATGTGGCGATTGCATTCGCTTTAATGCTTGAGTTCGCGAACAGTGGTGCTGGCAAAGGATCTTTATACCCTAATCTGTTAGAAACCCCGAATTCGCAGACTTGGAAATAGATCTTTGAGAAATACACTGTAGAGAACTTTTTGAAAATTATTCGATGATAAAGATGAGGAATGTGAAATCTCATTTGGGACATTCGCTCGAAAAAGAAGGATAATGTCCCCGAGGATAAATTACTCATGCAAGATATTGAGTGGCACCGGGCAATAATACTTCTCCTCGCCACTCCAAGGATGAGAAGTGGTGGGTTGTACCCTTGATTTTAAACGGCCCTTACATCGCGGGTTCGCATATTCTTCCTGCGAATCTCGCAAGGTATCATCCTTGGGAATTCAAATGGCCTGATAGGGCAAAAGAGGTATGTTTTCTACTTCAAATCTTGCTTTCGCAATTTTCTTTTTATATTTGCTAAGTTTGTGTTATTTTTCAGATCTCCAAATTGGGAAGAAAATACAAGGATAATCCATTGGAGAGTACCCTGACGATACTTCGATCGCTTACGGATGAAGTAAGAAACATTTCCTTTGTTATTTGAAACAATATTGTTGCCTCTGTTTCTTATCTTTAACCTTATGCGAAGGTTGGAGTTGAAGAAGCTATAGCCGCGAAGACTAAAAGTAAGGGTAAAACCGTCGTTCGCAAAGATAAATCTTCTGCTCCATTGGCTAAGAAGCGAAAGGTCCAATCTTCTTCTCGCCTTAGCTCAAGCTCTGAATCTTCTGACGAGGATAACCATGACTCGAATCCTTCTCTCGCCAAGAAGATTCCGTCGACCAGTTCTTCTATGGATCGGTTATCTAGCATCTTCTCGGACTCTTTCCAAGGAATGGGAGATGCTCCCTAGCTTCCCTTTGCGGGGCTCTCGCAAACGTGTGTAATGCTACTTTATTAGAGGGCAATAATTCTTTCAATGGAGCCTCTAGAATTGTGTCTCCTGACTTCTTGAATGCACTTGGATCTTTGGTACGTATGCAGTCATATTTCCCTGTTAATTTTAAATTTTTAAATATATACATATATTAATGGTTTTTCTATCTTCTTTTATAGGTTGGAAGAACTTCTTTTGTAGTTGCCTCAGATCTCGAGAGAAGACGTAACAATCTTGAAAAGAGGAATTCGCAATTGAACAAGAAGATTCGAGAATTAGAAATTGAAGCTGCGTCATCTCGCGATAAAGACGAGAGAATTCAAAAGTTAAATACCGAACTTGACTCCCAGAGGGATAGAGTGTCCACTCTTCAGAACGCTAACCAACAACTTTATGGTATAAGATTTTACTTCCTTTTTATCATTTCTATTTTATCGGTTGCATATTCTTTGCCTAACTTATTACCTTAGCAGATGTATATAATCTCTCCGATGAGGCTATTCTTCTCCATACATTTCTGAACCTATGGATAATGATCTTCTTCTCGCTCACCTCAATCAATCTCTAAGTAGTTCCTCCAATAAAACTAACCTCCTTTCATTAAAGGATCTTCAATCCAAATATCATCTCTTGGAGATCGAACACAGATCTAGTTTAAATTTAACTAATCGCTTTAAACGAATGTACCTTGATTACGAGAAGAAAATCAAGACTTTAAGGAAGAAAATTAGTGATCTCATAGATGAGAACGACCGCATTACTAACAGAGGTGCACAGGCATTAGCAGAATTCCACAAATCTCTTCTTGGTGTGCAAGTTGAACGAGATGAACTCCTTCATCAGAATACCATGCTTAGCGGCGAGAAGAGCAAGTTCGTTCTCTTCTCGTTATTAATAGTGATGATGAATTCGCTTGGGCTGCGAAGGTTTTAGATAATGCCGGGAATAACCTAGGTGTTGATGTTAGTCTTCATGCCGAGCATACTTCCTTGATTAAAGATATGATATCCGATAGAGAAGGTTATTTATTATACTTATTGCTTCTTACTTCGTAGTATTGCTTGTAAATTATTAACTTGTTATTTCTTATTTGCGAGAATCCGAGAAGAGGCTTTAAGTTAGAATTAGAGAGCTTGAATCGAAAAAGAACAACTCGCCAGAATTTTCAAATGAGAATTGAAGAACTCGAAACTAGAAAAGAACAGCTCGCAAAGAGTCTCTCCCTTCGCGAGAATAAATATTCCAAGTTGAAGAAACAATTTCTGACGACAGTGGCGAATTTTAATAATGATGCCGTTCGTTTTCGCAATGGGGCCATGGAGTATGTTTGTAAGGACCACAATATCCCTCTGCATTCATATCCCCGGCTCCTTGAAAAGGTTCCCGAGAATCTTGCTGTCTCGGAGACGTTTCGATAGCGAGGCGGCGAAGAAGAAAATGCAGCGATGAGAATAATAGGATCGAAGAATCGATGAAGAAGAAGAATCACCAAAGAGATAACTCTTTTTGTTTTCTTTCTCTCGCTTGTAATATCTGTTCATTTACGTATCCTTATTATAGTGTATTTCTTGGATTTTTCCCCTCTGAATTCAATCTTCACTCCCTCTTTTTTGGTATTTCTTCCTTGTAATATAATTGGCTAACCTTATTGATGTATAACTCTTTCATCAGAAGATGAATAACAATATTCCATCTTTTCCATTCCCATACTTGCCTCTGTTATTTATCTTCAGATGGAAGATTTTAGTTGTCATCTTGTATGTGGTTGAATAATAATTTTATTGTTATTGAAATGTATTGTTGCGACGAGGTCGCAGTATCTTCATAAATCAAGAATTCTACTTGCCTTGCCTTATCTTCATAAATGTATTTTATCTCTTCTCATTGCGACAAGGTCGCAAGCCTTAGCTTACATTTTCAAGTAAGGGCCCCTTGACCCCGCCTTATCATTTTTGTGTGGTCTTCCGAGTTAGACCTCCCTAATTAGAGGTCTTCCCGCCACCTTTTATTGCGACAAAATCGCGGGACGTCTTTACACTTGCATGTAAAGACCCATTGATCTTGCCTTATCATTTTCCAAGTATTTTTGCCTCTGCGGGGATGTTTTAGTTGCGACAATATGACAGGCCTATATATCCTTGCGAACACATAGCCCCATGACATTGCCGTCGTGCGGACGAAATCGCGGGACGTCCGTACACTTTCGTGTAAAGACCCATTGATGTCGCCTTACCCTCGCGTTAGTATTATTGCCTCTACGGGATCATTGCACAAATATGACGAGCCTAAATTCTCTTGCGAAAACATAGCCTTATGACATTTGCGTCTGTTTTGACACTCCCCTAATGGAGAGCGTCGCCCTTATCATCTCCCTGGTTGCCCCTTCAAGGAGGCGAAACATCGGCCATACAAGACTAGCTCCTCCCATCCCGGTCTTAACAACAACCGAGTTGTTTTCGCAGCCTCTTGTCCCTTATACCTATATGGTTTATGGTTACAAGACTGCACCCTAAGTGGAGTTTTCTTGGGCGAGTGCAACATATGCCAAGACTTGCCAAGAATGGCCAGGGTAGGTTCATCCATCCAGGGCACTCTGGATCAACCGTGTACCTCGGCGCCTTGAGCATACACTGACTCCTTGGAAGAGACCCTCGGTCGCCCAACCAGGGTATAACCTTATATAGTTGGGAATCCAAGGTATCTCTCCAGGATAGGCTTTCATGGGCCCCAAATTTTCATGACTCGGGCTTCGGGAGCGGTGTAACCTTCCCCCGAGCCATGTTGAGAGATACCCCTTATATGACGCACTTTAGGTCTTACATTTGCCTCTTACGAAATGTTATTCGCGAACTAGGGTGTACGCCATAAAGGTTCGTCCCATTCTTTTACTCATTCATATTTGTTGAATCATTCAATCATTCATGTTTCATTATTTGCTGATATTTGTTTACGAAGTATTCGCACAATTCTGTATTTTCATTTTTCTTTCTTAACTGAATTCCCATATACTCTTGGCTTCGAGATTCTCGCACATCATTACTTCAATTGCTACTTTTTCTCCTGTTTTTGTTGATTATTCACTTCTTATGCCTTTTGTTCCTCATATCCTTTGCTTCTTTATTACCATAATATTACTTTATCTCTAGGCATTCACCCCGCGAGGTATGTTCAGTCCTTACTTCTATAGCATCCACCATCAATTTTTCCTTTCTCTGTTCATCTCTCACATGTTGCTTCCAACCTTTTCTTTTGGCACTTCTTTCTTCGCAGCTTTCTACATCTACTTCATGACATTGTTGCGACTCCTTCCAATCTCCCTGTATAATACCAATGCCATTTGGATGTGGAAATTTTATACATTGATGATATGTTGATGCGACTCCCAAGATTTCATGAAGCCATGGTCTCCCAATCAGCGCATTGTATGGAGATTCCACGTCAACCACACAGAATAAAATATCAGTTGATAATCCTTGTAGAGGTATTCTCATGCGAACCTCTCCCTTTGGTTTGTTTGCAGTGCCATTAAAGCCATATATCTTGTATGTAGAGGGGATCAAATCCTCATCTTTTCCTCCCATCGTCTTGTAAGTATGGTAGAAGAGAATATTCACCGAACTTCCGGTGTCGATTAGGATTCGGTTGATCGCCCAGCAAGCTTCTGCCTCATCATCTTCTCCATCAACTGGTTTCGGGTTAATCTCTAGTTTCACAACCAACGGGCTATCATGTGTTTCTCTTCCTTTTGGCACTTCATCTGCAGAGAAAGAAATAGTTTTCAGCTGCCACTTTTCTAACTGCGTCGTTCTCGCTTGGGCTCATTATTTCTTTATCATTAGCATCTCTCGCAAAGACTCTACCGAGCACGTTGTCATGAAAATCTTCGATTGTGCGATAGGAGTGGACGATAGAGTTGCAATTCAAATTTTTAGCTTTTGCCCGACTTCATCACAAATGTCTCCTTTCCTTTCGCCGACACCATTCTCGTGCATCTCTGGTGGTGGTGGTAATGTCCGGCCTGTTTTTCTTCTCCCTTTAGAAAGTGATTTAACTTCCCCTGATCAATCATCCTGAGAATAATTCTCTTTATGTTTCTACAATCGTTTGTTTGATGCCCATGGAAGCGATGGTAAGAACAAAATTCATGACTTCTATCGCCTGGCGGTGGTTCCATTCCCACGTTCCAAGGTGCTGGTACATTTTCCATCACAAGTATAGCTTCCCAGATCTTTTCCACACTAGCATTCAGTGGAGGCATCTTAATCTCTTCCCATACTATTCTGCGACTTCTCTGCCCTCCACGGTTATTTTGCCTTCGTCCACCGTATGTTTCTTGCACATGATCCAGCCTCCGAATCTTATTATTGTTTGTTACGGTTGTAATAGTTCCTTTCTCGTTCAAATTCCTCTTGATCGTGGCTTCCCATGGCTACTATCTTCTGTTTGTCCCTCATCGGCTTTCCTTGCTTGTTGTCCTTGCGAAGTGCTCGCCATTTGTATTTATGAATTGAGGCAACAAGCTTGCGTTCGCGACATTCGAGCTTGTGTTCGCGACTGGATAAGAATTCATTTCATTCTGTCTCTCTTCTAGGGCAATATATTCTTCCTGTAACTCTCGCAGTTCTGCCATCGTGATTGTATTTTTGATTCTAAAAATTTGAATGTATAACAAGTTAGTCGCGAAGAGAGCGTTCACAAATGAGAGAATAAGATATCTTTCCTCAACTCGTCTGCCATTTCGCTACACATGGTCCTCCATCTTATTGTCAATCGCCTCAAGCTCTCGCCAACCCTTTGTCTCAACCCGAATACATCTTCAATACACCGGTCGCGAAGAGTTGTTACTTATGTATGCTCCCGGGAATGTGGCTTGTAAATGGTTAAATGATGCGATTGTGTTCCTTTGAGACCTTCAAACCATTTTAGTGCTTCTCCTATTAGGCTTGATGCGAAATATTTGCACAAGATGGTATCATGATTCTCCCACTGCAACATACATCTCATATAAGCCTTGATATGTTGTATCGCATAAAGGTTGTTCCATCAAAGATATTGGTTAATGCGGGTAGATTGCACTTAGGAGGTATTCCTCCCATCTGTATTTCTAGCGTGAAGGGATTCTTCGCAGCCTGCGATGGCTTCGTCTAATTGTCTCCTTCCTCCTTCCCTTCTACTATTCGGTAATCCTCTCATTTCATTTGAGTTCTCTTAAGATTTGTTCATTTGCCTCGAGTTTGATTCTCTTTGGTCTTTTCAACTCGCTTCTCTCCTTCTTCGCTCGTGCCTATCTTGACCTTCCTGCTCGTTATTTTCTCCTCTTCTTTCTCTGCGACGTTCTTCTTCGTTTCTTTCGTCAATTCGCACGCCATTATATCGGTTGTTCTCTCCTCTTGGTTGTCTCTCAGCTCTCATCTGCACCCTCTCATATTCTTCATTAATATTTCTATTGGTACGATTTTGTTCCCTTCTTCTTTCGCGGTTGTCATGGTTATTCTGCCGGATTGCCTCTTCCATCTCTTGATTTTCCATTTCTGCTCTTATCCTTTCTCTCTCGCGAGCTAGCCGCGCTTGTTCAATGTAGTGTCTCTCAATGTCATCCTCGATTTCTCGGTTTCTTCTCAATTCTTCTCTCCCGTGCAAGATTATTCTCCCTTCAAGTAATTTTGGTCATTCAGTTCTTGGAGTTGCATGTTTCCTTGATTTTCCCTATTCCGCTCATTTTGAAGATTTTCGGGTTGAGGAATATAACGATCTTCTATTTCCCCTCTTCTCTCGCCATGCTCTATACTCGGATTTTGTGTTTCTTCCTCGGTACTTTCTGTTGGTAAAACTCTCCTTCTTTCTTCCCTATTCGATCTTGAACTTGATCTCACGCTACTTCTAGATCTCCTATTTTGCAACCTCATATTTTCCATCCTCAATTCATGATTCTGTCTTGTCAAGTTTGCTCGTTCCTCCGCCTCTAGCCGTCTCTCTTCGTGTATTGTTTGTCTCGGTCTTTCTAATCTTTGCAATTTCTTCGTTTCTGGATTCATTTCTCCATTCATTCCTTGCTCTCCTTGTCCGTTGTTCACCATTCGCTGCTCCTCTTCCCTCTCGTCTTGAATCGGACCTCCAAGTATGTACACTTACTCTATCATAATCCCACTGCGTTTGCTACTTTGGGGAGATCGGTGGTTGGTTTTGATCTTCTCCATCGTTTCTCATATTCATCCTTGACGATTCTCCTGTTTCATTCCTCCTTTCTCGACCAAGTCTCCCACTTCTTCTTACAATCGTTTGGTTGCCCTTGTACATTTCTTCTTCTAGCCATTTTTCTTTTCCAATGAATTCTTGAGTATCTTCTCCAAATCTTTTCTCTGTTAATCCAAATTCCTTCCAATTTCTACGTCAATCTCTGCTCAATCCCTGTTTCTAGCGCATATGTAGTTGCCGGATTTCCCACACTACACCCCTTACTCAATTTTGCTTAATTAATCCATTGAAAGATGTAAGATCGAGAATATTTATTGATTGAGTCCATGAAATGTTTACACAGGATAATAGAATTACACTTAGAAATTAAAACACTCTTCCACTTTCTCTCTCCTATTGACTTGCTTAACAATCCCAAAAAGATCTCCCCTTTTACAGACTCATTTAGCCCTTTATATAGGGTAATACATAGTGGATGACAGCTAAGCTACCCTTTATTTTCGGGAATGTCTCGCGAAGTGTCGCAGATGTACAAACATTCACTCTCGCGACACTTCTTAACCCTCGCCAGGTCTCACGTCTTCTTTATGTTTTGCCTGTCGTTATTCATTGCGTCGTTTATTTTAGCTCCTGCAACTCCTTCGCGACGCTGTCGTTTATTAATCCCGCGAACCTTGTTTGTTGCGATATTACGATCCTACAGAAAGATCGCATTAGCTTGCTCGTCTTCATAAGATTGAGAGGAACTTGGTATCACCGCGGCTGCAACTTGTTGAAGCATTGCGTTCATGTTACCCATTTGTTGACGAAGTTCCTCAACCTCGCTCACCTCACTCACCCTTCTTAGAATCACATCCGAACCACGGCTCAAGAATTGTTGTGTGAGTTCGCTTTTGCCATGTTTTCAATCAACTCTCTAGCTTGTGCCACCGTCTTATTAACTAGTGCACCACCACCCGCAGCGTCAAGAAGATTCCTATCACTTGATTGGAGTCCTTCGTAGAAGTATTGGATGATCATAGCATCACTGAATTGGTGGTGAGGACAGCTTGCCACCAATCTCTTATATCGTTCCCAACATTCATATAGAGATTCTCCCACATTTTGCTTCATCCCACAAATCTCCTTGCGAATTTGAGTAGCCTTTGATACAGGAAAATATCTCTCTAAAAAGAGTTTCTTCAACCCATTCCATGTTGTGACACTTCCGGGAGGTAAATAGAACAACCAATCCTTAGCACTATCCATTAAAGAGAAACGGAAAACTTTCAACATTGCACCATCCGCTGCAACATCCGCTGGAAACATGGCCGTGACAATGGTGTGGAAGTCCATAAGATGTTTGTTTGGATCTTCATTCACCATGCCATGGAACTTTGGTAATTCTCTAAGCAACCCAGGTTTAATTTCAAAAGTAGAGTCCGTTTGAATACACCCCTGTTGTATATCAAGCCTATGAGAAGCTAAGTCCTTGAGTGAACGATTTGCATCACCCATTGCTCCTTGTTCTTCCACGTGTGTTTCCTCTACGATTGGAACCTCTTTTCCTTCTTCTTGTTGTTGGAAAATCTCTTCTCCTACTTCCTCCTCGTGCAAATCCGTTGTGTCTTGACTTGGTTGGAGTATTGTGCGCGTCGAGTAGCTATCCCGCACCTTGGATAATTCCAATCCTTAGAAGCAGGAGATTAGGTACCTGCAAACAATTCTCGCAAACAAGTGAGAAACAAAACAAGAAACAAAACGCAAAGATGAAAGCAGAAATTGTAAAAGAAACTAAAAACTTAATAACTAGCCGTATGCCTCCCGTGGCGGGCGCCAAAATTTGATCATTTGTCGATGTCGTCAAAAATAATTTCACTTTCCTAAAGTATGTGATAAGAAAGAGTTCGTATCCACGGGGAGGCGATTGTAGTTATTTCGTAATCAATTTCTTAAAGTAACCAATTGGGGGATTTAAGAATTTTATGTAAGCAATAAAAGTAAATTAAAAGCAAAGTAAATTGTAGAAAGTAATCAATGGAGAGAGATATTGGTCAAGGAATTTATCTTCAAACTTAGACATGTGCGTGCATATATGATTAGAATTACGATTTAATCTCTTGTTTTATCAAAAGCCTAGAGAATCAAGAAAGCAAGATAATCTATTAATTTCTCAAGTTCATCAACACACACATTAGGGCTGCGTATGTGAATTCTACCTAAAGAATAACCTAACGCCTTGCGCTAATCAAGTTCAATTCCTATGAGCATTAAGTTTCAGAAATAGGCTAATCAATGCAATTGTCATGCGTTGCGCAAAACAATTCGGACAATGGTCAAACTCTACATATGATTACGAGAGTGTATCACTACAAACCGTAAACATATCATGCTACTTGTATTCAAGGTTATCGCTTGATGAAAAACCCTAAAATAGCTATGGACTAAGATGCAAGTTCAATTAATTGGCCACTTAACTAATCAAACACCATAATCCTATCACAATACTTCAATCATGTGATCATAAAAACCGCAGAGAATTGAACGATAAACAAGAGAGAAAACTAATACATAAAGCACACACAAGTTTTAGAAATCGGACTACATCCTTAACCAATAATAGAGAATTTAGCTACTCATAGCTATGGAGTTCATCACAAAAATATAGGTTGAATTAAAGAAGAAGATGAACAAAAGCAAACCCTAGTTGTGTAAACAAAAGTGGCTCTCCCCAAAGTTCCAAGAATAATATATGAGATAAGATGCTTTCCAAAAATTGTAGAATTCCTCTTTTATAGCTTTTCCTTCCTTCCAAAATTAGGTCAAATCTTCAAAGTCCATTAGATAAAAATCCACCAAGCCCATAAGAGAGAAACCCGTGTAGAAAATACGTCCAAAAAAAAGTCGTCGCCGGAAAACTGGTATTGTGGCCGGAAATCGGCCGGAGAAGTGCCCGGAAATCGGCTCCGGTGACCGGCAAAGTCCGCCCGGTCACCGGTCAACGGGTTGGATCGGGTCAAGTCGGTCGGTCAACGGGTCAGTTCGGTCTAGATCACTGAGTCAAATCAGATGACTCAACTCAGAGTCAGACCTGAGTCAGCTGTGCATAAGAGCTAAGCGGGTGACTTAGTTCCGATCTTCTAGTTCATTGCATTGGCCTGCTTACGTGATGCACCATCCTTGTGCTTCACAAAATATCTATCCGACCATGATGACTACTCTGCCTCACTGCATCTTCATCTATACTTCATCCATTCAATCATCTTCATTTCAATTTGCCTCACTGACTTATCTGAGCTGCCACCTCAGGCTGTTGCAGAGGCCATAGTTCTGTTGCACCAAGATGGTGCTTCACCATCTCCTTAGCCAGCCATCTTGGCTGTGCATAACTTGCAACCATCAAAACTCTTCCATTCCTTACTTCAATCTGTTTGCAACTTTTATAACTCCACAAACTTCAATAGCAACAGAACCACAATCATAACCAACCCTGCAATTCAATTTCCATAACAAGCCAATTCCATATCTCCACACCAGCCAGCCAACAACACACGTTGCTGCACCAGCTTCATTACCACTGCACCTGACTGCGACAGCATCAACCTGAGCAAACCTGCATCTCACCCATTTCCTTGCACTAATACCAGCACATCCCTGCAATGGCTAGCTCAGATTACCAGCCTCATCAACTTCCATCACCTGTACCTAGGCATGCATCTAATACACTCCATTCTCAGTGAGCTTCCAATAGCAGCTCCACCTGCAATTCATCCTAGGCCAACACCAGCTCACTCCATTTGCTTCACCACAGACCTCATCAGCCTGTTATTGCTCAGCTTAATCCACCCGCAAGAAGCGCCATCACTGGACATCTCACAAGCTTCCACCAGGCCTGCAACTATGTCACAGGCATGCTCCTCACTCCCTGTTCTCATTTCAGTTGAACTGCAGCTTCAATCCAGGCCTGCATTTCAAGCTCAGTCTTACAAACCAGGTTGATGCAACAACAAGGCCATTCCCTGTAATCTCAACTTGCAATTTCCATAATCACCAGCTCCAAATGCTCACTACCTCCAACAACATCATCAAACCCTGGCAGCTACCACCTTCTCAGATTCAACAACAAAGACAGAAACCCCATCTTCTTATTATCGATTTGAGCTCAGGTCAATCCGATTCATTCACACAAAATAATTTCATCAAAATCGATTCCAGATCCAACCCATTTCCCTGTCAATCAATCCTCCTTCTTCTCTGTCAATCAACAGCATCATTGCTTGCTCCAGCCTTCTTGCCCTGAGCCACCAACAAGCTCCACTGCATCCACCATCTCAGGCCAGTTCACTTGAATCTTGCATCTCAGCATATCCCATTTCATGGCAGTAACTCAACCAACACAGACCCCATCTTTAATTCATCATTTTTTGCAGCATTTCCAGATTCCAATCTCAACTCAGAGAAACCCTAACTCTCACATTAGATTTAATCACATACCCTGTAATTTCCATGAACAACTCGGTCAAGCCCTGATTCCTCTCACGGATTCATCACTCAACAACAAGATGTTCTGGGTTGAAATTTCCGTTCAACCATCAATTGTTCCTTCTCGATCTGCAACAGCAGCCTCTCCTCACACAAGATTCTTGCCGTTGACTCAGTTCTAAGTTTAACTCAAACCCTAGCTTTGATTCCTCAGCAATCATTAGAGCTATCGAGTATCAATCCTCCTTCTTCTCTGATTCGAACGGCTACATCTCTTCACTCGAATCCAAACATCCATTAACCCCTCTCGACCTCCACTTTGAATCCATGACCGACCGCATCGATTTCTTTCTCGAGATGCAAAATGAGATTTGGGGAAGAAAACGAGTTCCTTCACAAAACCAAGTGATAAGGCTGCTCGTGTATGGCCATATTTAGGCACCCGGATAATGGATATGGGCCCACCCGGTTTAGAGTTAGCTTGTCGGTTTCAGGGAACCGACAATTATTTGCTTCTTCTTCACTTCCTTCTTGTGCACTATAGCCCGCTCCAAATAGTAATTGCTTGCATGTGAATTGGTCTTTGTGCTCCTTTTCGCTCCAAATGACTAATTTCTTCTTCTTTTGCTCCCACGGACTCCAGAGTACCTAATAACTCAAAAACACGCATATGATACATAATTCACACGAAAAATAGCAAAGAAAGCATAAACTCTAGATAGTAAATACGGTGTATTCTACACCTATCAGATTCCCCACACTTAGACTTTGCTAGTCCTCGAGCAAATCAAACCAAAACAATAAAATACAACAACTCCGTGTCGTCGAGGCTACGGTCACTTTTAGCATAAATAACAAGCCTTTAAACCACTAAGTGTCCCTAGTGGACGAGTTATAGTCTCGTGAGGGTTTACTAGAGATATACCCACAAAACCTATTTTACCAACTTACTAGTTCTCCGTAATGATAGTATCCAACGCACTAAGAAGACATAGAGATTCTGCACACTAGTCATAAGAAGTTAGACACATAAATGAATACAATCTCATTCTTAAAAGTTGAGAGAGATAACCATCCCTTCTCGACTAAAATTCGGGTTCGGAGTGATCAAAAGTCTCGACTCTGCCTCACACGAAAGGGTTTTATGATATTGCTCTCAATAATAAACAGCTTTTTATGGGTCACACATGTGTCCAGGTTGGAATGAAGAGAGAATCCTGCGACACGTTGAATGGTAGGAAGGCAAAACCTTCCGAAATATTTTGAAAACCCACCTCTTTTATATATTTTTGAAAACCCATTTTTCTGACGATCTCTTCGAAAGGAAATCAACCATTTAACGAAGGTGGGAATATGCTTACTTACCGTGAATCCGTTCGGCGTGCAGCTAGCACCACTCTCACAGCATCCATAGAAACGTCTTCGGTCTTCTATCGGTGTCTTCATCTTCGTCTTCGGTCTTCAACTCTCGATGATAACTCTTGAACTTCGTAGAATCTTGACAATATGACTCTTTCCCTCAAATTTCTTGTCGCTTGAAACTTCATTATAGATATTCCTTCTTTCCATAGGATTTATTGAAAGAATACAAAAATAAAAACAAACTATACAAACCCAAATATTTTTTTTTTTTTTTTCAAGAAATCAAACAAATACAAAATAAAAATAAAAATAAAAATAAAACAAAATAAAAACTATTAACAAACCTAAAATTTTTCTCTTGTTTTTTTTTTTTTTTTTTTTTTTTTTTTTTTTTTTTTTTTTTTGAGACAAGAGAAAGTAAAATACAAATAAGATAAAAATGTAAGTACAAAGGCCATGGTGTAAGTACTTTACCGCTTGATTCTTCACAACTTGTATGTCTTGATATCATAAACTTTTCGAACTCTCATCTTGATAATTTCCACTTTTTTTTTTTTTTTTTTTGTATTGTTGCTTGTAAACCTCAAACATTTTCAACTTTCCTTCAAATTTGTGATGCTCCTGTTGTTGGTGATGATGGTGTTTCTATGGACCTGTTGGTGTAGAGAGAGATAAGGTGGATGGTGCTAACTGCGAACAAGATTACAAGTGGTATGTAAGTTAGCACCGATGTCACCATCATGATTGATAAAAATAGCACTCAAGAGATCAAAATAGTGCTTCTATGGTGGGAGGTTGGACAGCTCACCATTCTGCCCGGAATTTACGTACGGTGACATACACTCTAAAAGCACAAATTTAGACAGGTTCAAAGAATTGAAGGTCGGTGCCTCACATTATGTAACATGGGTAGTCTCCACTATAGGGGATCCTTTGTTCTAATACCGAATTGAGTCTGCACCTTATTTGCCTTTGGCATGGTTAAATCCAACTTTAACTCTCATACAATTAAGAAACCCGATCATGTTCTCTGTCATCTCTAAGTTCAGTCACTCTTATGAGATTCTCGATGTAATCTTAGCGACATGTATACTATGTGACTCTAAACTAACTACAAGTTGGAGTTTTTTATTCACTATTTACAAAAAAAAAAGTTGAAAAATTGCAAAAATTTACACAAACCACTCCCCCACACTTAAACTTTACATTGTCCTCAATGTAATTGAATCGTCCAAGGAAATTCAAGGTGGGAAATCCTAACGGAAAAGTGACAAAAAATCAGAAAAAGTAAAAACATGACAAGAAAAGAAAATAAAAGATAAGAGATACAAAACCGATGGGTTGCCTCCCATTTAGCGCTTGGTTTAAAGTCGTCAGCCCGACTATCTCCTTGCTTTCTATGACTCCTCCGTAGAGGAGTATTTCCACAAGATTAACTCCTTCCACGACATCCGAAGAGAAGTTCTCATAATATGGTTTCAACCGGTGCCCATTCACTTTAAGTTCATTACATGTAGCTAAACTACGAATTTCCACTGCACCATGAGAAAACACATTAGTCACAATAAAAGGTCCAATCCAACGTGACCTTAATTTACCCGGAAATAATTGCAAACGCGAATTAAACAAAAGCACTTTCTGCCCAATGCAAAATTGTTTCTTAGAAATCATATTATCATGAAAAGCTTTCGTTTTCTCCTTGTAAATCCGTGAGCTTTCAAATGCATCATTGCGAATCTCCTCTAGCTCTTGAAGTTGTAACTTCCTTTGCTTTCCAGCACCATCTAGCTCCATGTTGCATTGCTTAATAGCCCAAAACGCCTTATGCTCAATTTCCACGGGTAAGTGACAAGGTTTACCATAAACAAGCCTAAAAGGAGACATCCCAATAGGTGTTTTATATGCGGTTCTATACGCCCACAAAGCATCATTAAGTCGCATGCTCCAATCTTTCCTTGTAGGATTCACCGTCTTTTCAAGAATTGATTTCACCTCTCGGTTGGAAACTTCGGCTTGTCCATTTGTTTGTGGATGGTAGGGAGTTGCAATCCTATGCGACACATTGTACTTCCTTAACAAGCTTTGCAAGAACCTGTTTTTGAAGTGTGAACCTCCATCGCTAATTATAGCCCTTGGAATTCCAAACCTTGCAAAAATATTAGCTTGCACGAAATCTGAAACAACTTTAGAATCATTAGTTGGGGTGGCTTTAGCTTCCACCCATTTCGAGACATAATCCAAAGCAAGCAAAATATAATAATTCCCATTAGAATTGACAAAAGGGCCCATAAAATCAATTCCCCATACATCAAAAACCTCCACAAATTGAATAATAGTTTGCGGCATTTGATTTCGAGCACCTAGATTAGGTTCTTTGACACCTATCACATGTGATACAAAATGCATGTGCATCCTTAAACAAAGTTGGCCAAAAGAAACCACATTCTAATACCTTGAGAGCGGTTCTCTTACTCCCAAAATGTCCTCCACAAGCATATGAGTGGCAAAAAGACAAGATAGAATTAAATTCAATTTCGGGAACACACCTACGTATTACTTGGTCACTACAATGTTTCCATAAGTATGGATCATCCCATATGTATTGGTTGCCTAACTTCTTAAGTTTGTCCCTCTCAAAGACGAGACAAGTTCTTTGTGATTTGTTTAGACACTAAGTAATTAACAATATCGGCGTACCATGGTTCTCCAAAGGCAATGGAGAATAGTTGCTCATCCAGGAAACTTTCACGCAGCGGGATAGTCTCCTTGTCCACAGCAAGTCGGCTCAAGTGATCCAACGGTGTTCTCAATTCCTTTCTTGTCTTTGATTTCAATATCAAACTCTTGCAAGAGTAATATCCATCGTATGAGCCTCGGTTTCCCCTCTTTCTTTGTAAGCAAGTATCTAAGTCTTTGCATGATCGAGAAAAGACAACAACTATTGTACCAATTAGATAAGAGCGAAACTTTTCTAAAGCAAAAATAATGGCTAATAACTCTTTTTCGGTAGTTGTGTAGTTTTGTTGGGCCTCATTTAACGTTCTAGAAGCATAATAAATAGCATGAGGAAGCTTTCCCACACGCTGCCCAAGCACCGCACCAACCGCATAGTCACTTGCATCACACATGAGCTCAAAAGGCTTACTCCAATCCGGTGGTTTAATGATAGGGGCTGAAATCAAAAGTTCTTTCAAACGATTGAATGCCACCATACATTTCTCATCAAAGTTAAAAACCACATCTTTTTGCAATAAGTTACAAAGTGGTGATGCTATCTTGGAAAAGTCCTTGATGAACCTACGATAAAAACCTGCATGACCAAGAAAAGAGCGTATCTCCCTCACCGTAGTGGGAGGGGTTAGAGCACGAATAAGGTCTATCTTAGATTTATCGACTTCCAAGCCTTTAGAAGATATTATATGGCCTAAAACTATGCCACGAGTTACCATGAAATGGCACTTCTCCCAATTTAGCACAAGATTTGTTTCAACACATCGTTCAAGGATTAGAGACAAATTGTTCAAGCAAAGGTCAAATGAATCACCAAAGACACTAAAGTCATCCATGAACACTTCGATTATGTTTTCAACATATTCGAAAAGATACTTACCATACACCTTTGAAAAGTAGCCGAGGAGCATTGCATAAGCCAAAAAGGCATCCTTCTATAAGCAAAAGTACCAAAGGGACAAGTGAAAGTGGTTTTCTCTTGGTCCTCCGGTGCTATCACAACTGATTATAACTTTGAATAGCCATCAAGAAAGCAATAGTAAGAGTGTCGGCTAAACGTTCAAGCATCCGATCAATAAAAGGTAAAGGAAAGTGATCTTTTCTAGTGGTGGCATTCAATTTTCTATAATCAATACAAACCCTCCAACCGGTTTGCACGCGAGTTGGGACAAGTTCATTCTTATCATTCTCCACCACCGTTACTCCCGATTTCTTTGGTACCACTTGTACTGGGCTTACCCACTTGCTATCGGATATGGGGTAGATAACACCCACGTCCAAAAGCTTGAGTATCTCCTTTTTCACCACTTCCATCATGGGAGGATTCAAACGACGTTGCGCTTCCCTTGTAGGCTTTGAATCATCCTCCACACGAATCTTATGCATACAAACGGCAGGGCTTATACCCTTGATATCGGCGATTGTCCATCCTATGGCCGTCTTGTACTTCCTTAGCACCCTTAGAAGTTTTTGCTCTGTAATTCATTAAGCTCGTTAGAAACAATCACGGGTAAATCTTCATTGTCACCCAAGTACAAGTACTTTAAGTGACTTGGAAGAGGTTTCAATTCTAAACTTGGAGATTTAACAATAGATGGCACAAGTTTTCATTATTGCAAGGTAAAGACGCATATGAAACATTCTTAATTGCTGATTTTTCCGGTAATGAGTTAAGAGAACCAATGGTTTCTTTCATCTCATCACTATACGCATAACCATTGTCGATAGGTGTAGTGAGCACGGTTTCCAAAGTATCAACACCATTCAACTCAAACATTTGTTGCGCCAATGTGTCCATCACATCAATGGAGAAACAAGAGTGGACATCACTAGGATATCTCATCGTCTCGAAAATGTTGAAACGTATTATTTCTCCATCAAACTCCATAGTTAGCGTTCCCTTGTCAACATCAATAATGGTTTTTCGCCGTTTTCATGAAGGGACGCCCAAGTAGCAATGGAAGAGACGAGTCAGGTGAACCTTCATCCATCTCTAACACACAAAGTCCATTTGGAAATACAAGTTGATTAACATTTTGCACAAGAACATCCTCAACAATACCCATTGGGTAGACATTAGAACGATCGGCTAATTGCAACACAATTCCAGACCTTTTAAGAGGACCAAGATCAAGTGAATTATACATAGACGCGGGCATGACATTAACGGAAGCACCTAAGTCCAACATAGCTTTGTTAAATGTGGTGTTACCAATTGTGACGGGAATGTCAAAGCTACCCAGGTCCTTGCACTTAAGTGGGAGTTTGTGTTGTAAGATTGAAGCATTCTCCCCACACTAAGCACTTCATTACCTTTGAGCCTTTGCTTATTGGTACACAAGTCCTTCAACACCTTTGCATACTTTGGAACTTGCTTGATAGCATCTATGAGTGGTATGTTCACATGGATCTTCTTTAGAACGTCTAAAATCTCCTTTTCTAGTTCCGTCTTCTTAGAACTTGCAAATCTGCGAGGGAAAGGTAGAGGAGGAACATAAGTAGAAACCGGAGTTTTAGAGTTAGGAATAGGTACCTCGAAGTTTGGGGAGAATCCTCGGTTTTCTCCTCCAAAACAAAGTTCCTTTGGTGTTTCCACGTGCTCCGAATCGGCAACCGGGTTGCACAAGTTGTGTACCACTTCTCAATGTAATTGCATTAACACCCTCTTTTGGGTTGATAGGTTGAAAGGGAGTTTCCACCATTTTGTGCCTTCAATTGATTCAACTCCATAGCCATAGAACCAACTTGAGTTTGCAACTCCTTAACAGAACTCTCCGTTCGTTGCATAAAAGATTTAAACAACTCCTCCATATTGGACCCCATTTGAGGTTGTTGTTGTTGTTGAAATTGTTGCCTAGGTTGGAATTGTTGTTGTTGAGGTTGAAATCCACTCGGGTTGTTGAAACTAGGTTGTTGAATCGCTCCTTGCTTATTGGCATAGCTAAAGTTGGGGTGATCTCTCCATCCGGATTGTAAGTGTTGGAGTAGGGATCATACGAGTCTTTGTTGATTTGGAAAGATCGCATTAGCTTGCTCGTCTTCATAAGATTGAGAGGAACTTGGTATCACCGCGGGCTGCAACTTGTTGAAGCATTGCGTTCATGTTACCCATTTGTTGACGAAGTTCCTCAACCTCGCTCACCTCACTCACCCTTCTTAGAATCACATCAGAACCACGGCTCAAGAATTGTTGTGAGTTGTTGCCATGTTTTCAATCAACTCTCTAGCTTGTGCCACCGTCTTATTAACTAGTGCACCACCACCCGAGCGTCAAGAAGATTCCTATCACTTGATTGGAGTCCTTCGTAGAAGTATTGGATGATCATAGCATCACTGAATTGGTGGTGAGGACGACTTGCCACCAATCTCTTATATCGTTCCCAACATTCATATAGAGATTCTCCCACATTTTGCTTCATCCCACAAATCTCCTTGCGAATTTGAGTAGCCTTTGATGCGGGAAAATATCTCTCTAAAAAGAGTTTCTTCAACCCATTCCATGTTGTGACACTTCCGGGAGGTAAATAGAACAACCAATCCTTAGCACTATCCATTAAAGAGAAACGGAAAACTTTCAACATTGCACCATCCGCTGCAACATCCGCTGGAAACATGGCCGTGACAATTAGTGGAAGTCCATAAGATGTTTGTTTGGATCTTCATTCACCATGCCATGGAACTTTGGTAATTCTCTAAGCAACCCAGGTTTAATTTCAAAAGTAGAGTCCGTTTGAATACACCCCTGTTATATATCAAGCCTATGAGAAGCTAAGTCCTTGAGTGAACGATTTGCATCACCCATTGCTCCTTGTTCTTCCACGTGTGTTTCCTCTACGATTGGAACCTCTTTTCCTTCTTCTTGTTGTTGGAAAATCTCTCTCCTACTTCCTCCTCGTGCTTCGTCCGTTGTGTCTTGACTTGGTTGGAGTATTGTCTTGGCGTCGAGTAGCTATCCCGCACCTTGGATAATTCCAATCCTTAGAAGCCGAGAGATTAGGTACCTGCAAACAATTCTGCAAACAAGTGAGAAACAAGACAAGAAACAAAAGCAAAGATGAAAGCAGAAATTGTAAAAAGAAACTAAAAACTTAATAACTAGTAGTATGCCTTGGCCAAAAATTTGATCGCTATCGTATGCGTCAAAAATAATTTCACTTTCCTAAAGTATGTGATAAGAAAGAGTTCGTATCCACAGGGAGGCGATTGTAGTTATTTCGTAATCAATTTCTTAAAGTAACCAATTGGGGGGATTTCTGAATTTTATGTAAGCAATAAAAGTAAATTAAAAGCAAAGTAAATTGTAGAAAGTAATCAATGGAGAGAGATATTGGTCAAGGAATTTATCTTCAAACTTAGACATGTGCGTGCATATATGATTAGAATTACGATTTAATCTCTTGTGTTATCAAAAGCCTAGAGAATCAAGAAAGCAAGATAATCTATTAATTTCTCAAGTTCATCAACAACACACATTAGGGCTGCGTATGTGAATTCTACCTAAAGAATAACCTAACGCCTTGCGCTAATCAAGTTCAATTCCTATGAGCATTAAGTTTGAGAAATAGGCTAATCAATGCAATTGTCATGCGTTGCGCAAAACAATTCGGACAATGGTCAAACTCTACATATGATTACGAGAGTGTATCACTACAAACCGTAAACATATCATGCTACTTGTATTCAAGGTTATCGCTTGATGAAAAACCCTAAAATAGCTATGGACTAAGATGCAAGTTCAATTAATTGGCCACTTAACTAATCAAACACCATAATCCTATCACAATACTTCAATCATGTGATCATAAAAACCGCAGAGAATTGAACGATAAACAAGAGAGAAAACTAATACATAAAGCACACACAAGTTTTAGAAATCGGACTACATCCTTAACCAATAATAGAGAATTTAGCTACTCATAGCTATGGAGTTCATCACAAAAATATAGGTTGAATTAAAGAAGAAGATGAACAAAAGCAAACCCTAGTTGTGTAAACAAAAGTGGCTCTCCCCAAAGTTCCAAGAATAATATATGAGATAAGATGCTTTCCAAAATTGTAGAATTCCTCTTTTATAGCTTTTCCTTCCTTCCAAAATTAGGTCAAATCTTCAAAGTCCATTAGATAAAAATCCACCAAGCCCATAAGAGAGAAACCCGTGTAGAAAATACGTCCAAAAAAGTCGTCGCCGGAAAAGCTGGTATTGTGGTAGGAAATCGGCGGAGAAGTGCCGGAAATCGGCTCCGGTGGCCGGCAAAGTCCCAGGTCACCGGTCCAACGAGTTGGATCGGGTCAAGTCGGTCGGTCAACGGGTCGGTTCGGTCTAGATCACCGAGTCAAATCAGATGACTCAACTCGAGTCGGACACGAGTCATTGTGCATAAGAGCTAATCGGGCCGACTTGGTTCCGACCTTCTAGTTCATTGCACAGCACGTTTACGTGATGCACCATCCTTGTGCTTCACAAAATATCTATCCGCCATGATGACTACTCGCCTCACCGCATCTTCATCTATACTTCATCCATTCAATCATCTTCATTTCCAATTTGCCTTTTGACTTATCGAGCTGCCACCTTAGGTCATTGTTGAGAGGCCATAGTTCTGTTGCACCAAGATGGTGCTTCACCATCTCCTTAGCCGCCCATCTTGGTCATGCATAACTTGCAACCATCAAAACTCTTCCATTCCTTACTTCAATCTGTTTTGCAACTTTTATAACTCCACAAACTTCAATAGCAAACAGAACCACAATCATAACCAACCCTGCAATTCAATTTCCATAACAAGCCAATTCCATATCTCCACACCATACACCAACAACACACGTTCCGCACCGACTTCATTACCACCCACTTTGGATTTGATTGAATTGCATCAACCGAGCAAACACTGCATCTCACCCATTTCCTTGCACTAATACCAACACATCCCGCAATGGCTAGCTCGGATTACCGGCCTCATCAACTTCCATCACTGTACCTAGGCATGCATCTAATACACTCCATTCTCGGTGAGCTTCAATAGCGGCTCCACACGCAATTCATCCTAGGCCAACACCACTCACTCCATTTGCTTCACCACTGAGACCTCATGACTGTTATTGCTCGGCCTTAATCCACCCGCAAGAACCGCCATCACCCGGCCATCTCACGGCTTCCACCGGGCACGCAACTATGTCACGGGCATGCTCCTCCTCCCTGTTCTCATTTCGGTTGAGCTGCGGACTTCAATCCGGGCCCGCATTTCAAGCTCAGTCTTACAAACCGAGTTGATGCAACAACAAGGCCATTCCTGTAATCTCAACTTGCAATTTCCATAATCACCGGCTCCAAATGCTCACTACCTCCATGACATCATCAAACCCTGTCGCCTACCACCTTCTCCAGATTCAACAACAGCACGAAACCCCATCTTCTTATTATCGATTTCGAGCTCAGTCAATCCGATTCATTCACACAAAATAATTTCATCAAAATCGATTCCAGATCCAACCCATTTCCTGTCAATCAATCCTCCTCCTTCTCTTGTCAATCAACTTGACATCATTGCTTGCTCAGACCTTCTTGCCCGAGCCACCAACAAGCTCCATTTGCATCCACCATCTCGGGCCGGTTCACTTGAATCTTGCATCTCGGCATATCCCATTTCATGGCAAAAGTAACTCAACCAACATAGACCCCATCTTTAATTCATCACAGGTGAAAGCATTTCCCGATTCCAATCTCAACTCGGAGAAACCCTAACTCTCACATTAGATTCAATCACATACCCCGTAATTTCCATGAACAACTCGGTCAAGCCCGATTCCTCTCACGGATTCATCACTCAACAACAAGATGTTCTGGGTTGAAATTTCCGTTCAACCATCAATTGTTCCTTATCGATCTGCAACAGCAGCCTCGCCTCACACAAGATTCTTGCCGTTGACTCAGTTCTAAGTTTAACTCAAACCCTAGCTTTGATTCCTCAGCAATCATTAGAGCTATCGAGTATCAATCCTCCTTCTTCTCTGATTCGAACGGCTACATCTCTTCACTCGAATCCAAACATCCATTAACCCCTCTCGACCTCCACTTTGAATCCATGGCCGCTGCATCGATTTCTTTCTCATATGCAAAATGAGATTTGGGGAAGAAAACGAGTTCCTTCACAAAACCAAGCTGATAAGGGCTGCTCGTACGGCCATATTTAGGCACCCGGATAATGGATATGGGCCCTTGATTTAGAGTTAGCTTGTCGGTTTGAGGAACCGACAATTATTTGCTTCTTCTTCACTTCCTTCTTGTGCACTATAGCCCGCTCCAAATAGCAATTGCTTGCATGTGAATTGGTCTTTGTGCTCCTTTTCGCTCCAAATGACTAATTTCTTCTTCTTTTCTCCCAAGGACTCCAGAGTACCTAATAACTCAAAAACACACATATGATACATAATTCACACGAAAAATAGCAAAGAAAGCATAAACTCTAGATAGTAAATACGGTGTATTCTACACCTATCAGGCAGTACTGGTTCTTTTTCGGGAAGTGGTTTGGTGAGTTTCGCGCTTCTTTTTCTTTCTTCTTTCGTTTCTTCTTTTAAAATATGTCTAATCAAGTTCGCAGGAGGAATCCGGTTCGGAGAACGATTCTGGGGTGGAGCCATACGAAAACTTGCCTTTGGTGACCACCGCCGGTGACTTGGAGATGGGAGTTAGCCAATTGACGGGCACAGATGTGGTTCAAACGGTGGATGATTCTCGATGGTTGCTGCCGTAGACATGGAAGAAGACCCTTTGCGAGTCGTGAGGCCGAGTTGCGGGCGCCATTTTGATCCCCGTACTTGGTTCCTTATCCAGGTCATGTGCTGGTTGGCGGCTTCAGCGTCTTTGGCTAAGTATGAGGCGTTGTACACGAGAATGCCGGGAGAAGTACGGACATATAGCCACAACCAAGAAGGTCACTAGTCGATTTGCGCTGGTTAAGCGTGTGGAAGAAACTTTATCTTCCATCGAGGATATGCGTGAGGTGACTGGCCACACCGTTTCTGAAGACGTTATTGCCCACTGGGAGCACCATCGCGACGTGTGCGTAGAAAAGGAGTTCAACGCTTCGTGGTTTGTCGAAGGCCTTGCTGATATCCGGAAGTCGAAAGATGCAGCAATCGAAAGCCTTTCTGCGAGAGGAGATTGCACGACGGGGAGGTAGAACTCGAAAAGCTTTCCAAGATGTTAACTATGAAGAGAGCGGCTCTTGAAGATGCAAAGTTGACTTTCTCCAAGAAGAGCAGACCTCTGTTGGATGATTTTCCTTGAATGTTTCTCTGTTAAACTTTCATTTAGGTTCTTCTTCTTCTTTTCTTTTTTTTTTGAAAAAAAACATACTGGATGTCTGGTTCAAAGTTCGATCGGTTTTGATAGACAGCTGGTAGCTTTTGAGTATATTGGATTATTGCTGTGATGAATGGTTTTGATAATATAACTCTGATTATGTTTTGTGAAAGGAATATTTCTTTTATGAAAGTGTGTGCTAGCAATAGGCACAAGACACAGTAGTATGACGGTTTTATTAAGAACCTAAAAACAGATCGTATATCTTGCCCAGTCTAAATTTACTCACTCCATAGGTTTTTGCGAGCACGCCCCTCTCCATGTAAAAGGCGGCTTTCTTTGGTAGCATCGCCGAGCAAGTCCCCAATCGCTGGTAGCATCTTGGCGAGTCCCAGGTTTCGGTGTAGTTTTTACAACTGGTAACCGGGTTGTCTGGCAGTTGAGTCGGATTGAGTCGCCTTCCCCTATCATCTTGACATATGGGTCGAAGAACGAGATCGACAGTCTGATATTGTAGCTGATAGATCAATCCTCCCGTTGTGGTCGCCAATTGTTTATGGGTAAAAATCGTTTCCGCCGATTTTGGTAAATTCGGTAGGTGAGTGAGAAACTGGTTTAAACCCTAAAAAAATGTGTTGCACATGAGCACTTTATAGATTCGAGAGATCAATCTGCATACAAGTCCGGCCTAAACCAAGAAATGGCCGTTCCGGACTTGCTTCGGTCACAAAGTGGAGGAGAAGGGTTGATTTGGGAGGAAAGAAAAGAAAGGTGTTGAGACCGAATAGTTTTGGGAGAGTAGTGTCTCGACTTGTATCAGAAAGTGAAAGCTTAGGAAGCTTGCAAGAGATGAAAGCCTTTTGGAGAGCTTGCAAAGTTGCATTTTCTGAGAGTGTTGTATTTTTCTCCTGACCGAGACTTGTTGTCTGGGTGGAAATAGGTAAGACCTATTTATACAAGTCGAGATTGAAACGTACCCTGGCCTCATGAAGGAAGAGAGTAAAGGGTGAAATAATGGGAGGAGGTGGTAACCGCATGGTGTTTATGGGTGAAAACGTTTTCACCATTATTTCCTCATTTATTTGACCGCTTTATTCCTATTCACGCTTTCTTAATGTGAGCGTAGTGTACGCCGCATCTTTGTGACCGCCAAACCAAGACCCCGGAAAGCATCCCCCGGTTGTGTTGATGTCTCGAGTGTTGGTTGCACCTTGAGTGCAAGTGGCGCGTGTGGCATGTACGGAATGCCTTTGTTGCGGGTTGCACCTTGAGTGCAAGTGGCAATGCCAGAGCTGCTAGTGGCGTGTGTGGCATGTGCCAATGGCATGTGCGGAATGCCTTGGTGGTAGGTTGTACGTTGAGTGTTAGTGGCAATGCCAGAGCTGCTAGTGGCGTGTTTGGCATGTGCCAATGGCGTGTGCGGAATGCCTTGGTGGTAGGTTGCACGGTTTGCAAGTTAGGCTACCAGCGTGGGTTTTGGCATGTGGCAATGGCACGTACGGCCAAGTTGGCCTAGGTTGCACGGCTTGCAAGTTAGGCTACCAGCGTGCGTGTTTGGCATGTGTCAATGGAAAGCATGGCCATTAGGGCTACGTCCTGGTATGAAAAGCTACCAGAGATGCATGTTGGCATGTGCCAATGGCATGCTCGGCCATTAGGGCCATGGCCTGGTAAGAAAAGCTACCAGCGATGCGTGTTGGCATGTGCCAATGGCATGCGTGGCCAATTTGGGTCACGGCCTGGTAAGAAAAGCTACCATCGATGCGTGTTGGCATGTGCCAATGGCATGCGTGGCCAATTTGGGTCACGGCCTGGTAGGAAAATCTACCAGCGAGCGTGTTGGCATGTGCCAATGGAATGCTCGGCCATTAGGGCAGCGCCCTGGTGAGAAAAGCTACCAGCGAGCGTGTTGGCATGTGCCAATGGCATGCTTGGCCATTAGGGCCACGCCCTGGTGAGAAAAAGCTACCCGGCGGAAGCGTCTTGGCATGTGCCAATGGCATGCTCGGCCATTAGGGCCCACGCCTTGGTGAGAAAATCTACCCGGCGGCGTGTTGGCATGTGCCAATGGCATGCTCGGCCATTAGGGCCATGCCCAGTGAGAAAAGCTACCAGCGGCGTGTTGGCATGTCCCAATGGCATGCTTGGCCATTAGGGCCACGCCCAGTGAGAAAAGCTACCAGCGAGTGTTGGCATGTGCCAATGGCATGCTCGGCCATTAGGGCCACACCCCAGTGAGAAAAGCTACCAACGAGCGTGTTGGCATGTGCCAATGGCATGCTCGGCCATTAGGGCCACGCCCGGGTGAGAAAAGCTACCAGCGAGCGTGTTGGCATGTGCCAATGGCATGCTCGGCCATTAGGGCCACTCCCTAGTGAGAAAAGCTACCCGCGAGTGTGTTGGCATGTGCCAATGGCATGCTCGGCCATTTGGGCCACGCCATGGTGAGAAAAGCTACCAGCGAGCGTGTTGGCATGTGCCAATGGCATGCTCGGCCATTAGGACCACGCCCGGTGAGAAAAGCTACCATCAAGCGTGTTGGCATGTGCCAATGGCATGCTCGGCCATTAGGTCCACGCCCGGTGAGAAAAGCTACCGGCGAGCGTGTTGGCATGTGCCAATGGTATGCTCGGCCATTTGGGCCACGCCCAGTGAGAAAAGCTACCGGCCGAGCGTGTTGGCATGTGCCAATGGCATGCGTGGCCAATTTGGCCTAGGTTGCACGGTTTGCAAGCCTAGGTGCGGGCGCTACTTTGGCATGGCGCGGCTAGGGCCAAGGTAAGGGTGTTTGGCTTGGCGTGGCGTGACCAGCGTAGCTAGGGCCAAGACAGAGTGTGTTTGGCATGGCGCGGCTAGCTTGGGCAAGGTGTGGATGACATGATTTTCCATATGCACGGAGGTGCGGCTAGCATGGTTGGCATGCTTTGGCGCGTTTGGTGTGGCTGGCATGATTTGCCATTGGCACGGAGGTGCGGCTAGCATGGTTGGCATGCTTTGGCGCGTTTGGTGTGGGTGGCATGATTTGCCATTGGCACGGAGGTGCGGCTAGCATGGTTGGCATGCTTTGGTGCGTTTGGTGTGGATGGCATGATTTGCCATTGGCACGGAGGTGCGGCTAGCATGGTTGGCATGCTTTGGCGCATTTGGTGTGGATGTCATGATTTTCCATTGGCACAGAGGTGCGGCTAGCTTGGGCTAGGTGTGGCTGGCATGATTTGACATTGGCACGGAGGTGCGGCTAGCATGGTTGGCATGCTTTGGCGCGTTTAGTGTGAATAGCATAGCTAGGGCCAAGGAAGAGTGCGTTTGGCATGGCGCGGCTAGCTTGGGCTAGGTGTGGCTAGCATGATTTGCCATTGGCACGGAGGGGAATTAGGGTTTTGTTCGTTGTAACCCTAATTTGAAAAAATACCCCTATTAATTACGACTACATGCATTAAATGTTCTAATAAATGTGTCACCGGTGACATTAGGTTATTTGGGGTTTTACGATTTTACCCTTTGTTTAAAATCCACCATCAACACCAGGTAAAATAATTCTTTCTCTTTGTGATGCCGTGAGATGCTCCGGTCCTTTTTATCGCAAACGCGCTCAAACTTGTAGAGTTAGTCGTTTATTTTCGGATGATCGAATTTGCTCGTACTTTCTACAAAGCACCAAAATAGTGTTATTAGCTAAAATATTGAGTCCTAGCTAATATATATATGGGTATAAAATGTAGCATTGACGTGCTTATCATAGACCATATATGATAGAGCCGCGAAATAACATTATAAGACTGAATGACTTGGGACCACCATTATGTTGTGCATTTATGTAATTGGGTATTGCTGTAACTGCAAGAAAAAGTGTGGACATAGCTACTGGGTATGGCTTTTTGTATCTTTTCAACAGATTTTGCCATTTATATCCATTTGTGGTCTGTAGGGTTTCTGATATTCATTATGATGATTCTCAAACTTGTATTTTGATTTGCTTGTTTGAACTGCAGTCGAGGCCAAAGAAAAAGAACAAGTAGATGCAATCCTGAAATGTTGGTAGGTGCAGAGCCGTAGAATTTGTTTTCTAGCATCTTAATTGGTACTTTTACTTCCAAACAAATAAAATTGTGTGTTTTACTCAAGAACATCTTATTTGAAATTTGTGTAACAGGTCTGACTTTGGTATCTGTTACTGGTCTTTCAAGCCAGGTAAAATTATTAAAATCAGCTATTCATCTATGATGTTCTTGAAAAGGATCCTGATTTGGAAATTTCTTTGTTTGTAGGTGTAAAAGCTAAGCCTTTGAAGCAACCCAAGGCACAACAGAAAGTATATGATGAGGTATAATTATATACTTTCTTTGTCTTGAAGTTAGTATAGTAATTGTTTTAAGTACAATAATTTTTTTAGAAGCTTGAGCATTCTGTTACCACTTACCATTAAGCAACCCATCTACATATAACTAATCCATTCGATGCGCTTCAACCACTGAAATTCGAAATATTTGAATATGAATCCAGACTTTAACATACCTATTTCACATCATTGGGTATAGCTTTCCTGTATGTTTCCACAACTGAAAACTATATAGTACCAGGTACCTAACATTTTTCATTAATCCTATTGTCTCTCTTTGCAGACTGACTTGGAAAATTTTCAGAAGAAGAAAAGGGAAGCTTTATGTTAGGTGGTGTTGGACTAAAGAAAAGTGGAAAGATCGGAACAAGATGCTCCAGGAAAGGTATATGTCTGCAAAGTGTGCCCATTTGATCTTGTCCTGTTTTAGTTCTGGTCCTTTGGTATGTAAACTAACTCCTAAAGATGTTCCATTTACATCAGGTGCCATTATAAGGAAATCAAGAAAACAGTTGGATAAGCATAATATGATTTGAGTGAACAAGTTGTAGGAAATTTCTTATTTCTCAAGTTCTTGTAAAAATGTATCCACTTCCTATGCGCGCATAATGAGGTCCGGTGACATTGATTGAACAAGAAACCCAAAACATGCTCAATTTTGATCCCAAATTGTAGAGACAGACTTGTTATCTATAGTTTATTTTGTTAAATTTCAGTCATCTTACATCTGTAATTGTATCTACTGATTGTATGGATGGATCCAAATGTAATGCTGCAATTCCATATATGATATAATAGAATGGATTAAATAGTGACGTTTCATATATGGTTTGGAATGGAGTGGCTAGATACCTGTATTCTAGCGCAGGAAACCAAATGTGCAGGTGCAGGAAATTTTGATTTTGATTTTTATTTTTAAAATCGGATTTTTATTTGAGACATATATAAGAGTCGTTCAATTTGTTTTTCCGTTGCTTAAAATGGAAATTTGGTTCACTTATTAAACTGTGGGTAAACATTTATGGGACACATACAAACGTCTCAAAATTTAATTAAGAGACGTTTATAAGCGTCTTTAAATTCGTCTCAAAGCATTCCCTCCGCAAAAATTGGGACACAAAAAATATTGGCAACATTTATATATGTCTCAAAACCGTCGATTATCATCAAAAAGCAATTAACAAAACTACTTATCCTACTAATTTTATTAATGGCTAGAATGCCCTCGATTGATTGGTGTTAAAAACTAGATTAACTATTAGAATAACACGGTTGAAAATTTATATTTTCCCAACCGTATTCAGTTCCGAAACTAAATTTTAAACCACTAGTTTAATCGAATCTAATATTCGTGCATTCAAATTCAAAAGAAAAATAAAGAAATGCGGGTTTTTTCAATTCTTACCCAATTGAAGTCATTATGGATGAGATAATCGTCATCGAAGAAGAAAAAAGTGGAAGAAGAGGCGATGACGTAGAAGAGGAAGAGGCGCGATTTTTTTTTTTGGTTTAGATTTAGTTATTAATTTTGATATTAATAAGATATATAGGTAATTAGGTTAGTTGTCAAAGGGTATTTTTATATTTTTGTTATAAATTAGGTCCCTTTATCCACTTTTAGAACATTTGAATCCATAAGAGCCCTCAAAACTAAATATTTGGAGTTCCTATATTAAGATTCTTGCAGAAGATCAAACAGTTGTTAACAAAAAGGAGGTGGCTTATAGGTGCATAGTTTAATGCCTACAAAATGTTTGCGTGCATCAGATTTATTGAGAAGGCTTCCATACAAAAAAGAAAAAAGTATCTGGATATGTGGTCCTCTTGTCTTAGACCTCCAGAGGGTTTAAAGAATTCTCCCGAAACATCATTCACCCAAACAACCAAGTTATCTCATAAAAAAATTACTCATTGTTAGTCTTACTAAAAAAAAATGACGCATTGTTAGATCTTTTTTTACATCGTTTCTCATTAAATCCCATTTCATCATGATAACAAAAAACTAGCTACCTCAATTAGAAACTTCAATCAACTATGACAACAACCCTTACTACAACAATCTTTATACTCGCAGTGCCATTTTCATATTTCTTTCCTTTTTTCTTTTCTTGATACGTTCACCGAAAACAAAACACTAGCTTAACTCTGACAATTCTAGGGTAAGATACCCCAAAGTATCAGCCACAAGTTTATTAACAACCACTTGAGGAGGGTTGTGAAACCACACTCCTTCCAACTTTCTATCAGAAGCATGCTTTGACAGAAAATCTGCAACACAGTTTCCTCCTATATAATAGTGATTGAAAGTCAACAATGCCAACCACCAATGGTACGATGGTTGGCATGCACCCTATTACTTCGGAGGTAGGGGTTCGGACCCCGTAATTCCCAAAAATAACTCCTTGAGAAGTTAAATATTGTCCAAGACCACTGTTCCAAACCATTAAAAAAAATGATTGAAAATCAAATCATCGAACTTATTCTTCATTTGAGGAACATCCTGGATCAGGTATGGGAAGTACCATGGATCAACAACTTCTCCCTTAAGATGCGATCAGATGCACAATACACCATCTATTAGTGCAGAGCGTACAAGATATTCATCACACCAATACACCAATAAAGGGATAGAGACCCACAATGCTCACTACCAGCAAGCATATCACATTTTAGGGATACATATAGGAGTATCTGTGCGAGATTTCAGTTAAAATCAGCCCAACTAAGCGATTTTATCATCAAAATTTCATCTTGTCAAAATTGAAGATCTCGTCTAGCTCCTAGCCGAAATTGAGAAAATCGACGAAACGGTCGAGATCGACTACATTGCTCCTAACCACTCTTTTCGATTCATGCGCACAAAAAATCAGAAGAAGCACCATATGTATTTAACTTAGAAATCCAATTAAATTTCGAATAAAATGACAACAAAATACAAATAAATATCTTTGTTTAAAAAGAAAAGAAAAGAAAAGTGCATATCTAGGTGGAAATAGACACAAAAAATATCGCCACATCACATCCGGTATCCAGGTTGCACGTGGTGTGTAATAAACTCACTCCCGTTCCGAACCATCACTCCCTTTCATTTCCGCCTCCTCCGTCCTCCCCCGGTTTTCTCTCTATAAATCCAATTTCTTCTCTGTTGTCTTCCCCCAAAACAATAACTGAAACCCTTGTAAGAAAAACCTCTTTCTTCAGCCCTAACCCCAGAAATTTCTTCATTTTTTTCTTCTTCTGTTGATTTCTGAGAATAACTCTAATGGCGAATACTTCTACTAGTGGTACTGTAACAACAGCACCGCCTCCTCTTCAAGAAGGACAACAGAGTGCAGTTGTTGGAGGAGGGTTTACTAACTCATCATTATATGTTGGAGATCTTGATCAATCGGTCTCGGAAGGTCAACTATATGATATTTTTAGTCAAGTTGTGCCTGTTGTTTCTGTTAGGGTTTGTAGAGATCAGATGAGGAGAATCTCTCTTGGTTATGCTTATATTAACTTCAACAACCATCAAGATGGTAACATAACATACTACTCTCTCTTTGAATCTTTATTTTTTCATCTTTTGTGTTTGTTTCTTGTTGTTGTTAAGTTAGGGTTCTTGTTTTTCTTTTTCTTTTGGTTTTGTTTTCACTATGTGGTGTTGGTTATGTTGTATTTAGGGTTTTGGGTGATTCTTTTGATCTCATTTGGGAACTTATTTTGTAGAAATGATTTTGATTTTTGATTGATTTGTGAGTTCCCATTTTGGTCAATTTGTATGGAAAAAATGTGTAAAACCCCAAATGTGTAGTGGGAAATAGAAATTTATAACATGGTGGTTCTTGTTTTAATTTGGGGTTTTTTATGTGTTGGTGAATAGTGTTGGTGAATTGATTTTGTATGTATCTAGAATCTATTGATAGTTAATATTGTTTTGATGATTTCTTAGGCACTGAAGTGTGATCATCTTGTTGTTATTACTGTACAAACGGTGAATTTTTTTGTTTTATTTTGATGGGATAAAATTGGTTAACTATGGGATAATAGATAGTGCAGGGCCAGTGATTTTGAGATGAATGCATTGCAAGATGTTACTTGATGATACTTGATATCATTTAGATTTAGTTCATTTATCAATTTGTATGAAATGATATGGGTTCTAAAGCAAATGAGTTTGTAAAACACCAAATGCTCAGTGGCAATGTTTAAGACATGATGTTGCTTGTTTTACTTTGTGGGTTTTGTGTGTTTTTGCTATGCTCGTGAAGTGTGACCGTCTTGTTTTTACTGTACAATGGTTGATTTTTTGTTTTTTGTTGTTTGTTTTGATGGGATAAAATCGTTCTGACTATGAAATAATAAATAGTATGAGGCATGTGATCTTCATTTGATTGCATAGCAAGATGTTGCATGATGTTTTGGACTGACCAATCTCGAGTACTCGATCTATAGTTATTCTTTCTGTCCCCTGTATTGATCTTTTAGATCTACTTTGAGTCATATTTACTTTGGTGGAACATGGAATTTGAGTTTTCTTTGAACATGGACTAGTTTTTAATTATGTCCTGTGTAGGTGCTAATTTGAAAATTCTTTTTTCTTTTGCAGCTGATACTGCATTGGCGGCGCTAAACTTTACTCCCATCAATGGCAAACCTATCAGGATTATGTTCTCTCACCGTGATCCCAGTATACGTAAAAGTGGCCAGGCAAATATTTTCATTAAGAATTTGGACTCTAACATAGATAACAAGGCGTTGTTTGAAACCTTTGCTGCCTTTGGTACTGTTCTCTCTTGCAAGGTGGCGGTTGACAACAATACTGGCCAGTCAAAAGGGTATGGTTTTGTACAATTTGAAAGAGATGAATCTGCACAAGATGCGATTAACAGTCTGAATGGGATGTTGCTAAATGACAAACAAGTTTATGTAGGGCTTTTTGTTCGTCGACAAGAAAGAGATCTAGCAAATGGATCACCAAAGTTCACTAATGTGTATGTTAAAAATTTGTCTGAATCTACTACTGACGATGACCTTAGCAAAGTTTTTGGTACTTACGGTCAGGTCACTAGTGCAGTTATTATGAGGGATGCAAGTGGGAATTCTAGAGGTTTTGGTTTTGTCAACTTTCAGAACCCAGATGATGCAGCAGCTGCAGTTGAGAAACTTAATGGAAGCACATTTAATGATGACAAAGTTTGGTTTGTGGGGAGGGCGCAGAGAAAATCTGAAAGAGAGGCTGAGCTGAAAGCCAAATTTGAACAGGAAAGAAGTGATGCAGCGGAAAAATTGCAAGGCTCTAATCTCTATCTAAAGAATCTGGATGATACCATCAACGATGAAAACCTGAAGGAATTGTTCTCTGAGTTTGGCACTATAACATCTTGCAAGGTATAGATTTTCACAGTACTGGCATCATCTTGGATATGCATTAGGATTTGTATGTAATAGTGAAAATGTGACCAGGTTGGTGTACCGTGTACTATTAACTGAAGTACTTATTCTTCTTTATTGTTTCAGGTCATGCTTGATCCACACGGCCAGAGCAGGGGTTCTGGATTTGTTGCGTTTTCAACTTCAGAGGAAGCTACTAAAGCTGTAAGTGGATTTTTCTTTTCGTTGTATGTCATCTTGCTGACTTGTTCTGTTAGCGCTTACACGACTGAGATTATGTATGCCATTCTTTAATGTTCCAGCTGAATGAAATGAATGGGAAAATCATCGGGCGGAAACCTCTCTATGTTGCTGTGGCTCAGCGTAAAGATGACAGGAAGGCCAGACTTCAGGTTAGTTAATTGGAAACATGGTATTTATTCAGTGAATTTTTGTATATATATTTTTTTTCCTGATCATGACTTCATGACATGTTTAGTCACTGTAGAATGTTGTCAGTCCTGGATGTTACCGTATGTATTCTTGTTCTAGTGTTTCTTGCCACCCTTTATCTATTTATTTGCATCTCACCATTCACCCACTAATCATGTTTGTCAAAACAGGCCTTGTGGTAGATGTTTAGTATGTTTGTTTATTTTTATATAATTTTGGATTCCAAAAAGTACTAACCAGTTACCAATTCATCTTTGAAGGCACAATTTTCTCAAGCTCGACCACCTGTTGCGATGGCACCTCTGCCACCAGGTATTGCTGCATACCATCTTGGAGGACCTAGACCTGCTCATCCTCAACAGATGTACTTTAGCCAAGGTGGTCCTGGCCTTGTTCCACAACCTGCAGCTTATGGCTTCCAACCCCAACTATTGCCTGGTATGAGGCCAGGTGTTGCCCCAAACTTTATGATGCCATACCCACTACAGCGACAAGGGCAGCCTGGGCAAAGAATGGGTGCCAGGAGAGCTGCGAACCCACAGCAGCAGATGCAGCAACATCAGGTATAGTTGTCTTCTTCCATCTGTAATGAGAAGTTGCTGTAGCCTATATTCTAATGTACTGAAGTTTTTACCATCAGTTATTACTTTTGACTCTGGAGGTTTTGGTTATTGCAGTTGATGCAGCGCAATGCCAATAGTCTTGGTTATAGATACATTTCAAATGGACGGAATGAACCATCTATGGTACCACAGGGTTTCATGGGTCAGATGATGTCATTCCCGTCTGATGTTGCTGGCATGCCGATGTCTCCAGTTGATGCACAACGACCTGGATCAGTGCAAACACTTGCCTCGGCTTTGGCTTCTGCAGATCCTGAGCATCAGCATGTGGTATATTCAGCCTCCTCCTTTTTACAGTTTTGTTTACTTAATTTGTGAAATCCCGCAAATACCAGATCTGTAGATACGCAGTCTTAATGAACCATTTATTGTGCTTTTTTAAAATACACAGATGCTTGGAGAACATTTATATCCTCTGGTTGAGCGCATTGAGCATGACCAAGCGGGTAAAGTCACAGGGATGTTGTTGGAGATGGACCAAACCGAAGTTCTACATTTATTGGAGGCACCTGAAGCGCTAAAGAAGAAAGTGGAAGAGGCGTTGATTGTTCTTGGATCTGCTCACAAGTCAGATCCTACTCTAGATCGGTTAGCTAGTTTATCTTTGAACAACTGATTTGGGTGTTTCCCAAATCTGTTGTTGTCTCACGCCCATTGATGTGGAGTTAGTGGCTTATTCTTTTGGGTTATTTTTTGATACGGAATTGAGTGCCTTTAATATGGTTTCGGTTTAGATGTATGGGATAATATGTCGGTTTTATTTTTTGGAAGGAGGTATAAGTTTAGAAATTTGACAAGATTTTTTTTTGTTTTGTTTCGGATGGGGTGTTTTCATTTTGTTACTTTTGAACTTCATCATACTTTATGGAAGAATTCTGAGCATTCACGGATTATTTTTTGATACTTGTGATATTTGTTTTGCCAATTAAAATTCCAAAGTAGTTTTTCTAATAGCTGATTTTTGTAGTCCTTGGGACCACAGCACCAGATTCTGATTCTTGGCATTGGCCGGAAATGGGTATTGCAACTTTGCAAGAGTCCTGTCCTGTGCATCACATGTTAAAGCAGGTGAAGTAACCAGACAACAACTCCTTGGAGATAAATATAAACCAGTTTGCCTCTGTTGTAATGAAATTGGTCAGAAGACAACCAGAAATTCGAATTCGTCTATTTTAAAATAAAAATTGAACTTCCATAGATCAAGGAAAGAAAAGCACAAACTAGTTCAACCAAACCAAGGCAAAAGCCAGGTTCAGACAACAAAGAAGCATTTTCTCCCATGCTGATAGAAAAGAGAGCAATTTTTTTATAGAGCTGTCGTAAGAAGGATAATTCCTGACTGTGTCCCTAAACTTGTTTAAAGGTTGAACTTAATTTTTAGGGAATATGGTAATGCACTGTACCTTCGAGAAAAAAAAGAAAACGAGCCTCTCCAATCTGGAATTTTTGCACTAAACGGATGCAGCATTCATAGGAGTTTGCTGAGAAACGGCTGCAGGCACCAATGCAACATACCTGAAAAGCGTAAAAAGATAGAAAAGAACCAGAATCCGGATATTCATTCATTAACTAAAAAAAATGTTGACAAAGCACAACTTTTACATATTAACCATAACAATATTTTTAGCACTCCTGTAATAAACATTAGGCCAGTAAGCTACTCATATTACAGGCAATAGGCTTTCTTTGTAGACTAAATACTGAAACGAAGATGTTTCTGCAATGAAAAACCTCTCCTCGCTAAAACTCTTCTTCTTCCAATCGTAAAAATGGAAAGTCGAACCAGCTGCTCCTTCAGATCTAATGATGAGTAAGTCTGTACCTGGAACAGCTTGAATGGAATCAAACTGTAGCCGTCTCCAGTCAGAATGCGGCATCTTGAAGGTCTCTTCAGACCAGTAGAAATCACCACTATTGCTAATAGTACTGCCAGCTGCACTGCTTGTAGATGTCACAGTACTACTACTGATAATGTCCTTCAATTTCTTGTCATATAACACACACATCTTCATTGATTGGTTGTTATCTAGACATATTGTCGTCTTAGCTAACACAGCTAAACGACCATCAATTTGTATCAGCTTACTAATATTAGAATGACGACTTTCTTTAACGATGTAGTCGGGAATTGAAATTACTCTAAACTTTTCGCTCCCAACATTAAATTCCACAATCAATGGTTTTAGGCCAGTACGCAGCCAATAAATGGAACCATTTGCGGAAAGAGAAGAACTGAATTCTGACGGTGAAATTGTTGGTGGGAGCGAGAACTCGCCATCCATCCTTCTCCATGATAAATTGTTGTTATTGTGTTGTCTGCTGTCAACTGTCATGACCTCACATATGTTCTCAGAGTGTAACAAAACTCCCCGGGGGTTATATATGTTAACATATATCCTTATTTAAGGATAAATATTGTTTCCTAGTATATAGGATCTTTGCTTTATCACAATATATTTTTAGCTCTATATATTCATGAGTGTGTAAACTTAATTGATATGATTATCATAATAAAGAATTATCTTCTTCTCAATCTCATATTTGTGAAGATGGTATCGAGCTAGGGTTCTTGAATCATGGGTAGTGATTCGAAATTATACCAAAATAAATCTAAACAAAAAGGGCAGATGGAAAACAAATGCTCCTATTATCGTTCAATCGAAGGTGCATCATTCAAGCACAGGATTGTTCTTGATGAAACAAACTATGACTTGTGGTCACAAATCATGGAGATGCATATTCTTGAAAAAAAAAACTTTTTTTATTATGGGAAGAACAAGAAAACCTACGAGGAAGATCCAAAATATGAAAAGTGGCACACGAGATAATCAAAAGGTCAAGAGATGGTTGTTGATGTCTATGTCACCTGAAATCATGAAGAGATATATTCGGTTACCTACCGCTAGAGAGATCCGGGATGCATTATCTAAAGCCTTTTATGATGGAGATGATGAGATGCGGTGTTTACTCTAAACCGACGAGCGTTTTCGGCAAATCAAAATGGCGAGCTCTCTCAACTTATTATGGAGAACTAAGCTGAAATCTTTGGAGAGTTGGATCATCGTGACAAGGTGGTTATGGAGAATCCTAATGATGTTGAAGCCTATCGAAAATCAATACGGCGCCTAAGGGTGCATATATTCCGGGATTGGATTAGATGAAAGTTTTGAGCAGATCCGTGGTGAAATCTTGAGAAAGGATCCTATTCCGAATTGGAATCATGTTATTCACTTGTTCGTCGTGTGAATCATTTCGACGTACAACGATGACAAAAGAATCGGAAGAAGTTGAACCTACTGCTATGGCAACTCGAAACCTAGGTACAATCAAAAGGGGTCTTTTCATAGATATTCAAAGACCGAGGTGGACGTCATCACTTAAGTGTACATTGTAATCAATCTGGACATACAACCGACATGTGTTTCGAGTTGGTTGGATATCCAGATTGGTGGGATCAACATATGGAGAGGAAGAAGGAGACAAAGAAGAATTGGTGCTCCAATGGCTTCAACAAAGAAAGGAAAGGATTCCATGGTAATATCTGCTTGATAGCAAGGACGGAGTAACGATGGTAAGTTTTTAAATGTTTCTTCACTTGTTTGAATAATTCATGGATAGTTGATTAAAGTGCTGAGACCATATGACATGCGATTCTAAACAAGTCTCTTCCTTAAACCATCCTTACAAAACAGTCTCTACCGCAAATGGCTCACAGGCTCAAATTCTTGGTGAAGGGTCAATATCTCTCACTTTGAAAGTTTAGACTTAGATTCTGTCTTAGTAGTTCCTACATTAGATGTGTAATCTCCTGTCGATTTCCCAAATAACTAATACTTTACATTGTGTAGTAATATTTTGGCCCGACTGTTGTGATTTTAAGGACATCAAAATGAAGCAAACGATTGGTTATGGTGTTAAGGGTGGGAAGCTATATTATCTGGATTTGGTGTCAAGTAGTTCGGATAAACTGCGTCAAGCTCTTCTTCTTGATGGTTCGAGGGGGAGAGACAAAAATCTCAAATTTTGTTATGGCATCGACGATTGGGACATGCGTCGTTTGGTTATTTAAAAAATTATTTCCTAGTTTGTTTACAAAACTTGATATTTCTAGTTTTCATTGTGAAGTATGTGAACTTGCAAAAAGCCATCGTGCTTCTTTTCCATTATCATTCAATAAGAGTCCAGTTCCTTTTATGATCATACACTCTGATGTTTGGGGGCCATCTAAAACTACTACTCTCGGTGGTTCAAAATGGTTTGTTACTTTTATTGATGATTGCACTAGAATGACGTGGGTGTGTCTCATGAAAAGCAAAAGTGAAGTTACCAACTTGTTTCAAAAGTTCCATAAGATGATTAGCACTCAGTACAACAAACAAATTCAAGTTCTTCGTAGTGATAACGGTGGTGAATATATGGATTCGACCTTCAACATTATTTAGAGGGACACGGAGTTATTCATCAAACTACTTGCTCTAATACGCCTCGTGAGAATGGAGTAACGAGAGAGAAAGAATCGTCACTTATTGGAAGTGGTCCGTGCTTCATTAATAGAAGCACATATGCCATTGATGTATTGGGGAGAGGCACTTACTTATGACATATCTTATAAATCGAGTGCCATCCAAAGTACCATTGTGTTTCAAACACCCCATCAAGCTCTTGGTGAAGCGGTTGTGTCTCCAAGCTGTTCCTAATCTTCCGCCTCATGTGTTTGGTTGTGTAGCTTATGTTCATCGCACAAGAATCAACGTGATAAGTTGGCTCCTAGAGCTCTGAAGTGTGTATTTGTGGGATATGCAACAACTAAAAAGGGATATCGTTGCTATCATCCTCCAACCAAAAGAATGTTTGTTACTATGGATGTTGTATTTCATGAAGATACTATGTATTTTTCATGTGAGTCCGAACTTGTGGGGAGTACCATAAGGAAATTCAGACTCTTAACTATGATGAAGATATATCGGAAATCGATGTCTGTTATTGTCAATTCGATGATATACCTCAAGAAAATTTTGATGAAGGTTCTTCAAGAGAAGAAACGAAAGTACAAGTATTGGATCGTCTTTGTCGAGATTCAAGATGAGGTTATGATAGAAGAGATTCCAGAGTCTACGTTACCTCAAGAAGATGAAACACCAAACCAATAAATCTGCTACGGATGTTCTTGAAGAATCAAGGAAACAACTTCCACAACGTATAAATAGAGGTATTCCTAAACCTAGATATGAACTGAAATCTCTAGTAAGGTTAAGTACCCTATGAGTCATTATGTCTCTCACCATCGTTTGTCTAAAGCTAATAAGGCATTCGTGAATCAACTATCTCTTGTTTTTATTCCTAACAATGTGCGGAAGCATTAGCGATCTAAAATGGAGAGCAAGCCATAGAAGAAGAATTGAGGTCCTTGTTTGAGAATGATACTTGGGATTATGTTGATTGTCCAAAAGGAAGAAAAATTGTGGGGTGTCGTTGGATTTTCACCATTAAATACAAGGCAAATGGTGAGATTGAACGTTATAAAGCAAGATTAGTTGCTAAAGGTTACAGACCAAACTTACGGTATCGACTATACGGAAACTTTTGCTCCATGAGCGAAAATCAACCTTTGTACGAGTCTTGTTATCGCTTCTGTCGCAAACTTGGATTGGCCTTTGCGGCGGTTTGATGTAAAGAATGCCTTCTTGCATGGTGAATTAATCGAAGAAGTTTACATGGAGCTCCCACCTGGTATTTGAGTTCAAGGATCTCATGGTAAGAAGGTATGTAAGCTAAACAAGTCATTATATGGACTAAAACAATCTCCCGGGGCCTGGTTTGGAAGATTCACCAAATCTATGAGAAACTTTGGATATCGTCGAGTAATTTGATCATACTTTGTTCATAAAGAAAAGGAAGGATAAAATTTCTGCTCTTATCATATATGTAGATGATATGGTGGTAACAGGAAATGATCCGAGGAAAGGAAATCTTTGCAAAGATACTTATCAAAGGAATTTCAAATGAAAGATCTTGGTTCATTGAAATACTTCCTTGGGATTGAAGTTTCTCGATCCAGTGAAGGAATTTTCTTATCACAAAGGAAATATGTTCTTGATACGCTGTAAAAGAAGTGGGCATGACGGCATGTCAACCCGTCCATACACCTTTAGAAGAAAAGGTAAAAACGTGTATTGAACTCCGATCAAGTTCCTACCGATAAAAGAAGATATCAAAGACTTGTGGGGAGATTGATGTATCTATCTCACACAAGGCCAGATCTTGCTTATGCACTCGGTGTTGTTATCCAATTCATGCACAATCCGGTGAACAACACATGAATGCGGTTTACGTATTTTGAGGTATTTGAAGTCTGCTCCCGGAAAAGGAATTTTATTCTCTAAAAATGAAGATCATAGAAAGGTTGTGGCATATCTGATTCCGATTATGCGGGGAGAAATCGATGGCGGACGTTCTCCATGCAGGATACTTTACCTTTGTGGGAGGTAACTTAGTTACTTGGAGAAGTAAGAAACAAAATATTGTTACACGATCAAGTGCGAGAGGTGAATTCAGAGGTATGGCGGATGGCATTTGTGAAACCTTGTGGTTAAGGCTTCTCCTTAAGGATTTGGGGCTCCTCTCAAGGATCCTATTATTCTTTATTGTGATAACAAAGCCGCGCATGATATTGCTCATAATCATTCAAACACGATCGTACTAAACATGTTGAGGTTGACGGGTTCTTCATCAAAGAGAAGATGGACAACAACATTATTGAGCTGCCACCGGTTCGATCGAAGAACAACTTGCGAGATATTCTCACACATGGAGTGTCAAGCAAAAAATACTTGGTTTTTCTGGACAAGTTGGGCATGTGTGATATCTATGCACCAACTTGAGGGGGAGTGTTAACATATATCCTTATTTACCTTGCACTTTTAGGGGCGACCCCGAAAGAATTAGGGGCGACACTAAAAGACAAAAAAGGTCACCCAAACGTAAATCTAAGCTACCCCTTATCTTCGATTTTTCGAAATGGCCAATATGCCCTTATATAATCGGTAGCCAACACCATAATCGGTAGGTTAAAGGTGAATCGGTAGGTTAAATTGAAACTATACCTACCGATTATTGTGTAGATACTTCGGCCAATAATCCCTTTTATAATCGGTAGCTTATCCAACTTATAAGACTACCGATTATAAGGAGCTCCGTATTCAGCCTTGGCCAAATTCCATAGGTTTTGAGGGGTGCAGAGCCAACCATAACCACTTGGATAGAGCTGTGGATCTAGCCATAATCGGAAGCCTAATAGGTTCCACAACCTACCGATTATGGGTTGCCCCAAATTTAGTTTTTTCTAAAATCCTTCACGTAATGAATTTTGAAATATACCATAATCGGTAGGGTATATAATTATATAACCCACCGATTATAACTTGGCTTAGATCCAACCTTTGCCATGTTTCATAGGTTTTGAGTGTACGCAGCTGACCATAACCACTTGGTTCGTGTTTTGGATGCGGCGTTAATCTGGAGTTACATATATTACCAAACCATCCGATTATTAGTTGCCCCAAAATGAGTTTTTCTAAAATCATTCATGTGATGAATTTTGAAATCTACCATAATCGGTAGAGTTACCACTTGACAAACCTACCGATTATAGGAGCCCCGAGATCGAACCCTTGCCAAATTCCATTGGTTCCGAGGGTACAGGCCATGCATGACCATGTGGTTCGTGATTTTTATGCAGCCATAATCGTAATCCAAATAGGTTCCACACCCTACCGATTATAGGTTCCCCCAAAATCGGCTTTTTTCTAAAATCCTTCGGTGATGAATTTTGAAATCTACCATAATCGGTAGTCTATTCAACTTAATAAGATACCGATTTTAAGGAGACCCAGATCGAACCCTTGCCAAAATCCATAGGTTAAGAGGGTACAAAGCCAGGCCTAACCATGTGGTTCGTGATTTGGATGTAGCCATAATCGTAAGGAAGATAGGTTCCAAAACCTACCGATTATAGGTTGCCCCTAAATGAGTTTTTTCTAAAATCCTTATTTGCTTTAATTTGCAATCTGACATAATCGGTAGATGATAAAACTTATACACTACCGATTAAAAGTGGTCAGGGATTCAACCTTTGACAAAAACTATAATATTCGGTAGCCAAAACAATAATCGGTAGTTTCACTCAATAATCGGTAGCAAACTATGTAATCGGTAGTTACATCAAGGTCTATATATTAGTGTTTGGAAAAAAAAATTGACTCATCGCGAGGTAACTCCCGATTGAGTGAGAGAAGAAGAAGAAAAAAAGAAGAAGAAGTGGGTATATGTTGCCAACTTCCGATTTTTGCCAACTTCCATAAACATGGATGGGTACGAAGAAGGAGGACGTGAAGTTGTTGAATTTCAAGGTTCACTACCGTTTATAGATGACGATTTGGGGTATATGTTGAATGATCCAAACTTTGATGGAGATGAAACCCTAGACGACGCTTTCATGGAAGAAAATGGAGAATCACCCGAGATCGAAGCTAACGATTCATCAAACATACGGGTATGTTGTTAACAAACTCTAATACCCATGTTATCCATGTTACGTGCGTTTGTGTGTGTGTTTTCGAACGTGAAAATTCGATTTCGCATGCATTGAATGACATGAACGACATATATTCGGTAGTTAATTTAGTAGCATATCTACCGATTATCAATAATCGGGTATATTTTGATGTATTAATATGCCGAATATGAAAAAATCCCCAAATTGAAAGCTTCAATTTCTCATAATCGGAATTTCTCTACATGAATAAACGTCCGATTATTGGTATATAATAATCGGTTGGTTCATGAATTTATAGTCCCTCCGATTATTGAAGGTTTTACACAGAAGAATTGTTCATTTCTGTATGTCGTTAATCGGTAGACTATATGCGTACATGACTACCGATTTATTATAATCGGTTAGGTTTTATAGTATTAAATCACCGATTGTGTTACAATCGTTTACTTATTATCTAAACTTCCTTCCGATTGCTAATGCATAACTTGTTGTTGTTGTGCGTAGGTTTGTTGTAGCGGTTGATGACGATTATTATTTGAGGCACGATACTTCCCTACACTATGCAAACGATTTGGTATGGTCATGAATTATCTTTTCTTTTTCCAATCGTGTATGTTAGATGGTTATGCTTATTATTTTTGTTTTGTAATATGCCCATTTAGATATTTGGAAGTAAGAAGGAGGCCAAGGAATGGCTTATGAACAAGGCAAAAGAGAAGATGTGCGTGGTAGTTGAGAACCGTTGCGTTAAGAATATTCAGTTTGAAATGGTATGTGAGCGAGGTGGGGAGAAGAAGAGTCACGAGGGAAAGAATAATAAGTATGTAAGGAAGACGGAGAGGAAGAAGTACCGAACTCATACGAAGAAGATTGGATGCCCATTTAAGATTGTCTTCTATAAGCCCGATGGTAAGGAAAGTAAAGATTGGAAAATGTCTAAAGTTGCTAATGGTTGTCACAACCACGATGATCGGATACTCTTATTGGACATGTAATGGTTGCGAAGTTAAAACCACATGAAATGGAGACGGTGAGGTCTATGCGTATCCAAAAGGCGAGTGCGATCTTAAGTAAAATAAAGGCGGACGACCCGATAACTTGTCTTCTTTATCTACAATTAAGTCGGCCCTAGCTACGATCAAAAGGACGGAATGGGATGGTAGAACGGTCATGCAACAATCGCAGTGGTTAATGAGTTACACGACTACACGTTGAGAACGGAAGAAAAGGATGGTAAAGTGGTACGTATTTTCTTGGCACATCCCGAAATGATAAAATTGGCTCGGTGTTTTCATCAAATTGTGTTGATAGATGCCACTTACAAGACAAACAAATATAACATGCCGTTGTTGAACATTGCTTGTCACACTTCGGACAAAAACACGTTTACGATTGCATGGGGTTTAATGGATCATGAGAACAACGTGAGTTTCATTTGGATCTTCGGAGACGCTGAGGTCCATTTACAATGGGGATGATTTTCCAAGGGTTATTGTAACGGATAACGATCAAGCCTTAATGCATGCAATAGCGGTAGTGTTTCACGAAGCCCGAAACTTGCGGTGTACGTGGCACATTCAATGCAACCTCGGACACAATTGCCATCGCCATTTCCAAGCTAAAAAACCAAGGAAGGGTACCAAGAGGTCGAAGGAAGAGGATGAGCGCATTAGTAAATTAACCGAGGAAGAACGAGAGGAAGAGAAGAGGTTATTTGATGAAAAATGGAAGGAGGATGGGATAATTTGGAGATCGTTCATGAAAGCATGGGACAAGATCGTTTGGTCAATGACTTCGGGTGTTAACCTTCCTGCTATGACATCTTCACGTCTTGTTTCACGATACCATGTTTTCACAATGACCAAATCTTCATCTGCGTCAAACGTTGCCATGCTTGTAAGTATAGAATGAATTCACAAGAGTAGACGATGGAAAATCTATTTGTAGAATACACAATGCTATATATGTGTTGTTTGGTGCATAAATAAGAAGAGTTTACCCTCCTTATATAGATGAGAGTCCCAACGTCTCTTTTTTTTTTTTTTTGAAAATATGGCCGTTGATGCGTACTTTTACAAGATTTGTCTTGAAATTGCGTACAATTATTACACTTAGTCGGTAGTAAATGTTTGAACAAAGCCTCCGATTATTTTTAATCGGTAAATATGTATTGTTATATACTTAGATTATAGGATGTTTTGTCAACGAGTTCGAGTTTCATTAGAGTAGTATAATCGGAGGTTTCTCAATATGTATTATCAACCGATTGTGTTTGGTTTTCGAGGCACGGCTAGTTTCTTTTGAACGAACTAGCCGTTGGATTATAATCGGTAGTTACATCAACAATTAAAACTTCCGATTTTCATAAATATTTTGAAATTCATAACAATATCACCTACACATCATCATAATTTTACATTGAACTCCCGCAATTCTATTACAAGGTATTGCGATTAGCGTCGCGGACGTGTTGGACGAGTCCTAAACGGATTAAATCTTTCCATCTCCCTAAGGATTCTAAAATGAGCTTCATAACGGAAGCTTGATCTTTTCCATCTCCGCCATTCCAGAGAGATCGTTCTATAACCTCATCATTGGTTTCACCCCTTAATCGATATTGATTCACAAGATAAGTTAAATGGACGAATTCTTGGACGTGTCCATTTATTGAACCCACTCGGCGAGAAAAGATCAGCTGAGTGACGGTTGTTTGGGTTCTGCGGTGTCGTCCTCGAGAATTTTTCGTGAATTTTCCCCAAATAACTCATACTCATTATGCCTCCTTGCCTGCGTTCTTCTCCTCGTCTCGGATAGAATTGAACATAGCGCCTACATAAAGATAAATCTTCTTCGATCGTGAACTCCGTAGGATTAATGAATGGTTGGGCCATTATGTTGAAGATGATGTTGGAGCGAGTTTAAAGGTATTTGTGTTCCATAGAGAGTAAAAGGATACAATCCTTATATAGAGTTTAGAGTTCCAACGGCTTTATTTTGTTGGGGCATATGTATAATCGGAAGTCAAATGAAGTATTATTACTTCCGATTATCAGATTGCCCCAAATTTTGTTTTTGCGAAATGTCATTTTTTTCGAATTTGGGAACTATATTAATCGGTAGCTAATAACCTACCGATTATACAGCTTGCCCCAAATTTTGTTTTTGCGAAATGTCATTTTTTCGAATTTGGGAACTAGAATAATCGGTAGTTAATAAGGCTTCCGATTATACAGTTGCCCCAAATTTCTTTCTTGGCGAAATCACCAATTTTGGGTATTTAGGAGCTACTATAATCGGTAGTCTAGTGAGGTTATTTTTCCTACCGATTATTATAGAAGCAAGATACGCGCTTGGCACAAAATCGATATAATCGGTAGTATAATATCGTTACTAAGCTTCCGATTGCGTTATTATAATCGGGAACAAAATAGCTTCCGATTGTGTAAGGGCATTAACGTATTCTCCGCGTTTTTGGACATCCCTTAACGGTGTATATGGGTTGGGAATAAAAAAGTCGCCCCTAATTCTTTCGGGGTCGCCCCTAAAAGTGCAAGGCTTATTTAAGGATAAATATTGTTTCCTAGTATATAGGATCTTTGCTTTATCACAATATATTTTTAGCTCTATATATTCATGAGCTGTGTAACCAGAATTGATATGATTATCATAATAAAGAATTATCTTCTTCTCAATCTCATATTTGTGAAGAATATATACTTTTAATCCAAAATAAAACCACTTTGTGTTCCATAGTGGCAGTATCACAGCCAAAGTAATACCAATTATCATTGACATACTTAATCTGACGAGTTACGCCATCTTCACATATCACTTGTATATTGTTATACAGATTTTCTTGCTGTTGTCTAATCACGGATTGTATCCAAGGTGTTGATTGTCCCGTGCTCGGGTTTAATATACACACAGATTTCGCAGTGCGGTGAACTAAAGATATCAACCCATTGATAGCTCCAAAAAGGAATGGAATAGAAGCATCTCTTGATATAGCTACTTCCCTTTCCCTTTGAGCGGTCGCTACTCTTCCTTTGGACAGTAGTAGTTCCACCGAGGAGACATCAAGTCTATGGTGATTCCACCTAGGCCACCTCATAATAATTGAGATACCGCCGCCGCCAGCAGCAAAATTACATGACGTTTTTGATCGCGTGAAGTGCAGATGCATGAAGCTTCAATCTCTCTGAATCAAAGACTGCCATTGTTTGCATACACACTTGAATCTCATGAGTGATTTTACAGGAAGTCTACTCAATATCTCGCAAACTAATAACTCAATACCCATAACAATGTGACCACTATGAATCGTCATCATTCTTCTTCAACTTTGTTCCTTCTTCCTAGCTATATATATAGCTTTGGTATTGTAACTAGGGTAAGAGTTTTCTTTACAGAATATATATATAGATATATGTCCTGCAACAAGTTTCCCAATCCTTGTAAAACTACCAAACATATAAAGCATAGGAAAAAGGCAGTATCTTCACTTGCGAAAAATAACTCAATTTTTTTTTTTCGTGACCAACATAGTCATACATTACTCTAATGTTCTGCTTTATATTGACCACAACAATATTTTAGCACTCCTGTGAAGGTCCATTGTTGCTGCTGTTGCTTTTAGCTGAGTGACGCATGCGTAACAATGCAACATACTAGAAAGGCGCAAAAAGATTCTCGATTAGACTGTCCAAGAATATTCAATAACTAAAGAAAATATTGATTAAAAAACAACTTTTATATCGACCATAACAATAATCTTTAACACTCTTGTAAACATTAGGCCGATACCATATAGCTATCAGTTGCTCATATTACAGGCAAGAGGCTTTCTTTGTAAACGAAATACTCAAACGAGTAACCCGAAAAAGGTTGAATTTTCCCTTCTGCAGTGAAAAACTGCTCATCCTTGCTAAAAGTCTTCTTCCTCCAATCGTAAAAGTAAAAATTCCAGCCAGCCTCTCGTTCAGATCTAATGATGAGTAAGTCTGTACCTGGAACAGCTTGAATGGAATCAGACGTTAGCCTGTCCCATTCAAAAGGCGGCATCATGAAGGTCTCTTCAATCCAGTAGAAATCACCACTACTGCTTATTACAGTACTGCCTGCTGCACTGCTCATAGATGTCACCCCACTTATATTTTCTTTCAATTTCCTGTCATATAACACACACATCTTCATTGATGGGTTGTTATTTTTCGTACCTCCTCCTCCAAAGGTATTTTGATATACCTTCTTGGCTAACACAGCTAAACGACCATCAATTTGTATCAACTGACTAATGTAAGGATAACGAATGTCTTCAATGATGTAGTTGGGAAATGAAATTACTCTAAACTTTTCGCTCCCAACATTAAATTCCACAATCAATGGTTTTAGGCCAGTACGCAGCCAATAAATGGAACCATTTGCGTAAAGAGAAGAAGCGAATTCTGACGGTGAAATTGTTGGCGGGAGCGAGAACTTGTCATCAATCCTTCTCCATGATAGATTGTTGTTGTTGTGTTGTCTACCGTCAACTGTCATGACCTCACATAAGTTTTGAAAGCGTAAGAAAAATCCACGCCAGTCGCATATTCTTTTAATCCAAAATAAAACAACTTTGTGTTCCATAGTGGCAGGATCATACCCAAAGTAATACCAATTACCATGGACATACTCAATCCGATCACGTTGTTGTTTTATCATGGATTGTATCCAAGGTGTTGATTGTCCCGTGCTCGGATTAAATATACAAACAGAAGGTGTTACGAGTTCTGATAAAGCTATCAACCCATTGATGGCTCCAAAAACGAATGGAATAAAAGGAGCTCCTGGTACTGGTACTTCCCTTTGAACAGCCGCTACTCCTCCTCCTTCAGACAGCACTAGTTTAGCTGAGTAGAAAACATCATGCCACCTGATAAAAAGTGAGATACCACCACAACCACCGCCAATAGAAAAAGTAGACGCTTTTGATCTCGTGAAGTGCAAATCAATGAAGATTCGATCTTTATGAATCAAAGACTGCCATTGTTTGCTTACGCACTTGAATCTCATGAGTGGTTTCACAGGAAGTCTACTCAATATATCGCCAAGTAAGAACTCATTGCACATAACAAGTTGACTCGTCATCATTCTTTGTTCCTTCCTAGCTCTAGGGTAAGAGTTTTCTTCAGAGAGATATAAATTCTGGAACAAGTTTCCCAATCTTTCTGGAAAAGCCAACAAATATAAAGCACAAGAAAAAGGCATGCAGTATCTTCACTTGCTAAATATAAATAATTCCGTTCCATATACACCACCGTTCTTCTTTGGTCTTTTGGTGCCCAAAAGATACATCCCAAAGCGAAAGCCCATACTGAAACCCGCCAGGAGAGTTGGAACGGTGTTACAAAGAGATGGGAGGAAGGGAGTACTCCTGTACCTGATGGAATCATCTTGGTTGAACAGCTAAAGGCGGAGGAGAATGATGGTGGTGAGGAGGATGAAAGTGAGGTAATTGTGGCCTCGGATAATTGTGGTCATAGTTGGCTATAAACACCATTACCAGCAAAACCTACTCATATACGAAGCATTTGCTCCCATGCTGCATCCATGAATCATATTATCATAGAGACGCAGTAGCTGGCTGAGGAATATCTGATCTCTCATCTATCAATCCTTCTCCATGATAGATTGTTGTTGTTGATGTGTTGTACTGTCATGACCTCACATATGTTTTGAAAGCGTAACAAAACTCCACGGCCGTCGGATATTCTTTTAATCCAAAAGAAAACCACTTTGTGTTCCATAGTGGCAGGATCATATTATCAGTTCCGCATTGGCCACCAAAAAGTACATTCCCAAAGCCAAAAGGCCTAACCGCCACACTGTCTTATTAACTAAACCCTATTCATCTTCTTCTTTTGTTCACCCTCCCCGATTCACCCTCTCCACCGCCAACCTCCAAAATCAAACCCTAAAAACTCTACTGTACGTCCTGGTTTCCCTTGAGCTGACGGCTTCCGAGAGGACTGCATGGCAGTTTACTTTTGGAAGTCTTAGAACATTGACTAGTCTACTGCGGTACGTAATGAACGTTCTTGATTGTTTGTATGAAACTTCTCGTTTATGATACTTCTTCATCCTTATTTGCATCAATTTTTCCCCTGCATTACTGTATTTTCAAACTTAGCTAGTTGTGGTAGATAGCGTTGAAAACCCCAAACTCCATGTACGTAGTTAAAAATAATCACTTCCAATGGCCATGTCCTCTTTTCTAATGCAAAGCTAGCAGCATTTCACTTTGATAACTTGATTCAAAAACAGATTTTCTCCATTGTGATTCTTCATGTGGGAAGTCGGGAAGACTTGGCAATTGGTTGGGCCTCCTTAAGATCATAAACAAACTCCCAAATTCAGCCCATTATAGTGCGTTCTGTCGAAAGCACGTGCAAAAGAGAAGAATTTATGTGAGACTCTCACATGACTCCAAAATGAAATCTGTATTCCATATTTAGAGCTCAAGATTCGAGAAATGAACGTCGAGTTTGGTCGCGCGAGCTTATAACCCAAGCGACGCTATGTTGACTCGCCCGATCCAAGTTCGGAGTTGGTTGCATTGCCCTGGCGTACGCTTGGGCAACGAACACCTCCCAACACCTCCCGCTCTCGACAGTGGAAGGATCACGAGCCGGTGTGCCCCAGTTCCAACTCAGCCTGGTGAGCCGAGTCAGTTGAACAACCATCTTTTTGGACTTTTATCTTTTTTCCCCATGGCCTTTATGCACCTAGTTACTGCTGTTCACATATCAAAACAGCAAACATACTAACTAGGGAAGATTACAGAAATAAATAAGTCTACTACTTTTACTAAATTTCAATGTTCAGGTGCACATTAAAATTTTCATTGATCCTGCAAATTTTAATAAACTTGCAGAACTGGGGAATCATAAGTTTGAGTGATTTTAATGACATTTTAATGACTGATTGATCATTCAATTCAATTACAGAAATAAACATACTAGTAACTAGGGAAGATTATAGTTGTACAGATCACGGACATTAACGGGAGAAACAATACTTTCATCTCCGTAAAGAAACTTTTTCGCGATGATAAGATTTGCAGCTTCTGTGGGATGATAGGCATCCCAAAACACGTATTTTGACCGATCCTCGCATAACACTGAGCTTATATTTGCACCACCTCCCTTGAAGCAAGTAAATGGTGGAAAATTGCCGCCGCAACATGGATCCTCCACATTTTCGAATCCTGAAAATGTAAGCAAATGCCATCACCACACAGTAGAGTAAATGATTAATGAATTAGCTAGACATGGGGAATAGTACTAACCATATTTTCGGTATCTTCTTATAATCCCCATAACAATGTCGTAGGAATTTGCATACACGAAAATAGTTTCAGGCCCTAAATTTTTATTTAGGGTATCAATGGACTTTTTAAGTTTTCTATTGTATCCCTGAATCAATTCATTTGCTTCTGACGAGCATCTCCCCGCTGGCATTAGCTTTATGGCACGAACGAATGGTATGCATCCCAAAGGACCAACATCGACGACTAGAAATTTTCTACCTCCCATTTCATAGAGTCGCTTTGCACAATAACAAGGATAATGTATGTAATTAGTCAAAACTATAACTAACATAACCATTCTCAACAAGTGTATTGACAAAAAAAAGACAACGGAGAGTGAGAAAAACTGTTGCTAATACCTTAAGTTGTAGCGTTAAGTTCGAAACCATAAAATCTTGTAGCATTGCAGGAGAAGCTTTGTCTTCTTTGAAAAATGGTACAGAAGGTTGAAGGTAATTCAAGAGATCATTGGAACCAGAGGTAATAGAGAAAACAACCTGCTTGAGAAATTCTGTAGTACCGTTCTCTCCAAGCATACTCACTATTTTAGCTCGACTCTGCTCGAAATCATTGATTTGTTTTCTTAATGGTACTCTTTCTACCTGCACATGACGATAGATCTTCCAGAACTGATACAGGAGAACTCAAGTAAATAGTTTGGTCAAATTAATTGTTTTGTTATGGACTTACAAAAACAGATCCTGTCTTATCCAGGATGCCTGATGATCCAGAGGCATAATTGACACCTTTGAAAATAGCCTGACTGCGAGTAGTAGGAGCTAGAAATGGCGGAGGAAATGACTTTGAACCCAAAGCTTCCACTGATCCAACATGTAACGATGAATTAACACAATGTTTAAGTATAAATATAAGTCTATCTGAAATACATGCTTCTGAGTTTTGAACAAATTCTTAGTAGAAATAAATCTTAGAAAAAGATGTTATAATGAAATCTAATCATCAGCATTAGTAAGAAATTCAATTGGTATACCTATAATATCGGAAACAGTTCGGCCATTTGTAAATCTTCCAGTGGGCTGCCCTTTGGAGGGAACAAAATCGATGCCGTATGGTGGAGAATTAGCTTTAGATAAGGTGATAAGATAGTCATTGTTTCCAGCATCAACGAGGGAATCACCAAACAAGAAGGAAGTGTAACAAAAACAGCTCCAAGCATGTATAAACAAGATCAAAATAACAATGTCAACCATGATTATTAACATTGGTAACAACTATCAACTCGCTTTGAATGTAGGAAGCAGCTAGCTAGAACCTAAACTCAGACCCTACATGCATAGATCTGATTATTTAAGCCATTTAGCACCTGTTGTTTCAATTTATGCGTGGGATTGACTGGTTCAATGTCACTGTACTAGCTAGTATTTGGTAATAGTACTGGTGATGTAGCAGGAATAATAATAATCTTTTTGAATACTTCTCATGGAATTGGTCTACCTAGATTACTCGGTTGGACATCAAAAAGATATCTAGATTGGCCACCAAGAGACACTTCTCATGGATTTTCCTATTTAGCTGGTGTTTGTAGTCCAGGGACCACAACACTTGACTTTTCCCTGGACCCTGGCATGACCAGAATTGGGAGGGAATGGGATCTCTATGCACCGCATGTTATAATTGCAAGTCTGAGATTTCGTTGCAAATGGAAGATGCCTGCATGAGCAAAAATATGTAGCAGTTGGGAAATAAAGTAAGATTTATGCACCTAGTATGCGCTGCTGTTTGCATTGTCCCTATTCTAGTTTCAGAAAAATCCTGGATTGTCAATGTGTGGATTCTTGATGTACATATATGTCAAACCTGAATCAGGCATAGACAATACAGTCTCCTTGCCTCGGGTTATTCTTTTGTGATGAAATTGATCATAAAATCAAGTCTTTGCTAAGCATTTTTTATGCAGAAAGTAATTTTTTTTTCAAATCTCTTGGTTTAAATGCCGTAGTTGGTTATAAACATCAGTATCAGCAAAACTCACTCCTCATATATGTTTCTTGCGTTCAATTATGCAATATATTTCAGTCATGGTATGTCAGTACATGTCTAGTTTCCAACAAATGTATACACAAATTTGAACTCCCATAACTCAGTGACCAAAGAACAAGAAGTATAAAGGGACCAATTTCTAATCTTATTCGCTTTTATAACGATTTACATACAAATTCAGCATAGTCAGGAAAAACAATTCAAAATTCAATCAACCTAGATATGTAAGACATTACCTTATTGTCATTGCAATTCAATAAGAACTTCTTTTTGCTGAGTAGGTTCTTGCATTCTGCTCCTCCTTTCCACTTCTTATCCTGTTCATCATTTTGAACCGTCCTCTTTGCTGGACAACCACTTGATCCTTGTGAGAGCTCCATTAGACTTTGTAAATTGAACAGAACCAGCTCCATTAGACATTGTAAATAGACCTTTTGACTAGCAATTCTCTTCACTCGCTGGTAAATCAACTATGTACTTATCCTCTATAAATCAAACTTTTGAACAGATAGTTGCACTTTATTGCTTGCCATTAGTTACTGCAATCTCAAATTGGACCTAAAATATATCGACATCCAATAAAAGTTTGGGGTTTACAAACAAGGGATTCTTCACCTTAGTTGCGAAACTGACTTCCTTTTCACAGGGAAAGGACTCAACAACCTCATCTTAAAGCAGAAATCAAGAGCAACAGAAGCAAAAACAAATATTAACAAATTCTCAGCTACATTCACCGCACCATCAACAGCATGCGACAAGAAACTCTGCGTATCTAATTCCAAAGGTGGCCCTGCCTCCAGTACAGCCAAGCCTTTAACACAGGCAAAAGCAGCAGAAATACCACTCTTAAGATGAGAATCATCCAAGTCTCTTCTTATCGTGTAACGAAACGTAACGCCAAACAATGCACAGCTAACAAATGTGATCCCCAGAGGGAGTATCAATTCAGTAATACCTGTCACTTGAGATAGTGAAATTGGAATTGCTGCAATCGTTCCGACTACAGCCGCAATAGATGCTGCTTTAACAGACTCCAATCTCTCAGTATTCTTATCAACCTCCACCACATTTTTGTCATTCTCCTCTAAAACATCCTCAGCATCATCAATTTTCCCTGATAGCGAGATCTCAGCTTCGCGAATCATCGCTTTCGCTTCTAGTATTTCCCTCTGGCATTCTTCAATCTCACTAGCTCTGCTTTCAAGCTGATTAACATAATTCTTCATCTGAACATCTTCAAATTGTTTTTTATCAAATTCAGCTAATTCCTTCTTTGCTAATTCAACCCTCTCATTTGCTTTTGTTAATCCATCTAATAATACCTTGTTTTCTTCTTTGTTTAGAAGTTCTTCAACTCTCTGATCTACTAAACCAGATACAACATCCTTCAAACCCCCATTTTCTGAACTGCTGCATTTTACAACTAGGGATTTTGATTGTCTCCTCTCCCCAACTGAAATGAATGAAAAGGAGAAGGTTGGAGATGCATTTTTAGGGTTCATCCATGGAATTAAGTTTGTGTGGATTAGGGTTTTCATGATTACAGACAGATTTCTGGGGAAAGAGGATGAACTGAAAAATGGGGTGTCTCAATGTAAAATCCTTATCCCCCTGAATCCTTGGTTAATATCAGCCCTGAAATATTTGGTCCAAGATAGAACTTAGGTTTATGCTTGGATAAAAATAGATAGAACCAGTTCAACATTGGCCCCCAAAAATGACTCAGGCCAGGTCCTGGCATGGCCAGACATAGGAGTCATCACATGACACATGTTGTAATTGCTTGCAAATCTGAGCTTTCGCTGCAAATGAGAGATGCCTGCCTGCCTGGGCGAAAAATGTAGCAGTTGGGAAGTGAAGTAAGATTTGTGCAATTGTACCATGTTTGTTTGCATTTGGCTCGTGATCTGGATCTGGATCTGTATCAATCCCTGACTTGTCGTCAATCAGATGTCAGATTGTTTGTTTTTTCGTTTGAGTCAGATCTAACTCACATATTTCTAGTTTTATTGCAAACAAATTCAGTATAGCTCGGAAACAAATCAAAATTCAATCAATTAACCAAGTACCATGACATAGAAAACATTGCCTACTTGTCATTGCGATTCAATGTGCACTTCTTTTTTCCTAGTTTCTGGCATTGTGCATTGTGCTCATCTATCTCGATCACCACCGTGAACCGTCCTCTTTGCTGGACAACCACTTGGTCTTTGCAAGAGGTTGACGCTTCACCATCCAGAAGCTGATGTGACGACCAAGTCTTTAAATCTTCAACTTCGAAATTCCAAGCAATGATCCCTTCATTGTATTCATCTTGTGATATTTTTCTTTTTTTCACAGCCAGGTCTTCTTCCTTCATTACTAACTCCGTAGCTCGGTCCCCAACAGGAGGTAACCCCTTCAAAATTTCCCGTACAATATAGTCACCGGACCGAGCTTTCTTGAAGAAGGCATGCTTTAATAATTTCTGCGCAGAAGGACGTTTACATGGGTCTTTTACTAAGCACATAGCAATCATTTCCCTGAACGAATTCGAGAACTTTTTATCCGTCTTGTGGTCAAGACCAGGCGATGCACCTCGTAAAGTCCTGTACAGAACTTCTGAAGGAAGAAACTCTGAGAAAGGGGCATGACCATGAGCAAGCTCCAATGCTGTTATACCGAATGACCAAATGTCAGCCTTGTATCCATAATTTTGCTCCATGATAACCTCTGGCGCCATCCAACATGGTGTACCTACAAAAGCTTTTCTTGAACATACTACATCAAAAAGGCTTGCAGAAGCACCAAAATCTGAAAGCTTGATTGCACCATCTGAATCGACAAGAATATTTCCAGCTTTCACATCTCGATGTATGTCCCCGTGGTGATGCATGTACTCTAATCCTCTCAAAACACCACGTAATATGGTAGCGATCACCGCCTCCTTATATCCATTTGGAAAAGCCGACTTCATTATTTGAAGACAAGAACCAGCCGCCATGAATGGCATGACTATCCACAGAAAATGATCGGAAACGAATGAACAATGCGCCTTTTTAAGGTTCGGATGGTCAACCAACATCATGGTTTGTGCTTCATAAGCGATGCTGCCTAAATCATTTTCGTCGAAATTCAGGATCTTAACTGCAACAGTTTCATGGAGAGGTTTGCAAATTGCACGGAAAACGGTAGAACTGGATCCACGCCCTATTTCTTCAACCAAATGATAATTCTCGGATCCTACCGGATAATTCTTCCTTTCCATTTTTGCATAGCATACCCGGAAAGGGTAAAGAGAAAGAACAGATCCAGCAGCTTCTCCATTAGACTTTGTACATCGTGCTTCTGACTAAATAGTTGCACTCTTTTGCAATTCTTTGTACTTGGTCAAACTGTGGATGAATTCTACATTTGGCTCTTCACGCGCTGGTAAATCAGCTATGTAGCCCTTATCCTCGGTGAATCAATCTTTTGACCGAATAGTTACAAGTCTTGTGCTTGGTCAAATGTTGTTTCTGCGGCGGAATTCTACATTTGGCTCTTCAGTCTCTGGTAAATCAGCTGTGCAGCTGTTATCCTCTGTAATTCAAGCTTCTGACCAAATGGTTGCACTCCTTTACAAGTCTTTGTGCTTGGTCAAATGGTGTTTCTGTTATTGACTTCTAAAATCATTTCTCGACTAGCGGTAACAGTTAGATCAGCTGTGTAACCCTTATCCCCTGAGTATACTTTAGATATCATGTCTATATACAGTGGCCCTAGAATATTTGGTCCAAAATAGCAAGATTGCTAATAGGGGTGCCGATTTATTTGGCGGTGTACCAGATCCAATATGAGAAGAAACATCATATACCATTGGAATGGTACAGCCCCAAGCAAACCGGTCTCCCTGTTAGCAGCCATGCAAAATAGAACCTGGAATTTACACTTGGACATGGATAAAATCTTTTTAAGTAGAACTAGTTCCATATAGGCCCCAAAAGAATATCTAGCCGACAGAGGCCTGGTTCCATGGAGATTGGAGACAAAACCTTTATCTTTTTTTCGCAACCATATGGAGTCATGTACAGTAGTTCAATTATTAACAAATAGACCAATTTAAATCTACCCATAAAAGCGAAGGCACAATTAGAAGATACTCACCGTTATATGGGGTTGTATTTTGGTTAAAATGGTATTTTTTAATTTGGTATTCCCGACTATGCCTTTTAATTTAAAAATATAAAAAGGAAAAAACCAACCAATTACAAAACGATGACCACATTATCAATCAATTTTTTTAGGATTAATTTCAGGAGGACAAAAACATAAGCACATTTTAATCATTATTACATATAAAATTAGTATGAGCTTTTGTTGTAAACTAGAATATAGGTTTTCCCTATTTCCTAGCCCTAGTTTCCCTATTTCCCATCCATATTAATTTCCATCTCCAATAATCTTATGTACCATTCATATAAAGTCTTTTTTTTTCTTTCTTGAAAAAGAGAAGGAGATATTCATTAAAGATCAACTAAAGCTAACAGGCTACAGACTCTACAAACTGACTCATACCTCAACAGACTCTACAATCACACTGGATTTGGTTTTTGATGTACATAGGAAGATGTAAACCCAAGTCCCTACTTTCTCTTCTTATTCTTGCAAACTTCGCAAGCATGTCAGCAGCTTGCTTTCCTAGTCTTAATACATACATCAACATGATTCAAACAACTAATTTCATCCCTAATCTCCTTAATGATACCCTGGTCTTTCCTATTTAACAACAACTCCATTACTTTTAAATCCCTGAACCACAGCCATATTGTCAGTAATTTCTATTATATATAAGTTGTTGCAAGTGAAGATGGGCTTCAAGCATTACCAAAGCTTCATTCTATTCCACATCCTTTGATCTTACATGTTAGAATTATTTCCGCTACCAGTATGCCTTATAAAATCTCGAATAATTCTGTAATGAAATTATTTTAACAATAGAAGCATCAACATTAATCTTAACCCAATTTTCTGGAGGCCTGGTCCAATGACTATTTGTGTTATTATTTGTAAGGCTATGACCACTAGTGTTAAGACTATTGAGGTTAGTTGTGTGAAGCTGAATTTTTGAGCTATGACAGTAGTGTATGATTTTGTCGTAGACATCTATTACTGGCTTTCTTGTCTCTTCAAAGACCATTTCACATATGGACTTCCGTATAAACAACATAGTCACTACAACAAGATTAAGTCTGTGATAGTTTTTGAAAGAGATATCTGCTTCATCCTCCATCCAAGTAGTTTTCATCCAATGTTGAACATTATTGACATCTCTGAGAGCATTGTGAATATTAATATCCATATTATTCCATTCTTCCATTGCATAGGGACAATGAATGAGCATATGGGTAACTGTTTCAGCTTCTTCATTGCATCTACTGCAAACAGTTGATTGAACTTAAACATGCCCTCCAATTCTTGCCATCACTGGTATGATATCATGAGCAATCTTCCATAAGAAAAGCTGACATTTATAAGGTATATGGAGAAACGCCATAAATTTAATCATCAAAACTTGATCTCATGTTTAATATATTTTGTGTTGTTGTTGAGTTGTGATTTGTCTTTGAGAGAGAAGGATAGCCTTGTAGGTTGAGTTACATTCCCAACCCTCCAAAATATTTTGATCTTGTTAATAAGGTTAAATCTTAAAACTTTAACCCATTCAACATATTTTTCCTTAATCATCCTCCAAGCTAGCTTTGTTAACAAAGCTTCATTCGGAACTCTGATAATTTTAAACCCCGTACCTCCCCAAACAAAATTCCATGGCGAAGTAAAATATAACCCTTTATCAATTTGTTTGTTCCACCAATACCTTCTTTGAATAGCTTCAATCTTTTCCACTTAATTTTGTGGCATATAAAAGCATCCCATTTGGAACTGAGCCATGGTATCAATAGTGGATTGTATAGTACTTCTTCCAGCTGCTTGATTTACCATCTTACCTTGCCATTGAGGAAGTCTGCTACTCATTTTTTCAATTATTAGAGAAAATAAGCATTCCTATTTCTTGTAACCAAAACATCAATTCCCATGTATTTCTCCTCTACATGCATAGTCTTTATCTTCCTAAAGATTGAAAAATATCTTATCTAGCTTCTGGACTTATATTCTTACTGAGTGGGTACTTGATTTATTAAAATTAATCATTTGACCAGATGCCTTACTGAATTCCTGTATGATATGAAGAAGATATTGAAGAGAAGACTTTTTTGCTGAGCTGAACAAAATGCAGTCATCTGCAAAGAATAAGTGTGAAATTGTTGGACTACCTTTTGCTGGTTAAACTAGAATTACTTTTTATTATTAAACTACTGAAGTTATCATCCTACTGAATCTCTCCATACAAAGAATAAATAAATATGGTGATAAAGAGTCACCTTGTCTCAATCCCCTTGTTGGATATATAGTTTTAATTAGAGAATTATTTAAAAGAACGGAGATTGTTGGAATAGATATACACTGATTCACCAATTTACACCATTTATCACCAAAACCAAGATTTCTCAATATTTTTATCGCAAATGACCACTCCATCCTGTCAAAAGCTTTTGACATGTCCAATTTTAAATCTACATTTCAAAGATAAGCTTTTGTAGTCTTCATGTAATGTATAACTTCATGAGCAATGATTGTGTTGTCTAAGATATTTCATCCTGGGACATAATTAATTAAGCAGTTTTCCATGGAGATATAATACTTGATAAGATTGGATTTATTCTGATTATCATTAATATGTATGATATGTTATATAGTCTTATTGGCCTGAAGTGAGATGGAGTTTCCACACACATATGTTTAGGAATCAAGGTATCGAAAATATGATTCATTTACTTAAGGAGATGACCACTTCTTAAAAATTCTTTCACCATTTGAACAATTTCACCAAAAAACAATTTCCCAACATTATTGATAAAATCCAGTTTGGAATCCATCTGGACCTGGTGTGGACCAAGCTTTTATTTGAAAGATCACTTGCTTCACTTCTTCTTCAGTTTGGATACTGACTAGTTTTTGATTAGTATCTTCATCTATACATGGTGAGATTAGTTTCATCAAATATTCAATTTCCTCTAGAATTGAAGTATAGTTGATTTCTTGGAAGTTCTTGTATAAGAGTTTAGAGATTTTTTCTCTGGAAGAATACCAAACTCCATCATTATCTTTTAAGGACTCAATTTGATTTCTTCGTCTTCTGTAATTGGATTTGTTGTGGAAATTTTTTATATTCCTATCTTCCTGCTTAATAATTTGTTCTCTTGATTGCTGAAAGATGACACTATACTTAACCTCGTACTAGTATTGAAGTTGTTGTTAAAGCTGCTGACGTAGAGAATTATCTAACTGATAATGTTGTTGAGCTTGTTGAATTTTTTATTGAACTTCATTAATATTTTTGTCAACCTCCCCGGCCCAAACACCTGGTTTTTTCATTTTTTTAACTATATTTTTGTTTGTTTCGGCTTTGTAGTTACTTGAAAAGAAGCAGTTTCTTAAAATTCTTAGTCCCAACTTCTTCTTATAACTTCCTTATAAGTATTGTTAGTTAACCAAGACTCATACAATATATATGGTTTACTAACATTTGAAGAAGCAAGATTAGTATTTAGCATAATATGTGCATGATTAGAGCCACAAGGGATTAAACCAATCACCATTACAAAGAGCTCTATCTAATCTAGTCCTAACTTGCTAAGTTGAGTATCTATTATTAGACTAAGTAAAAGGATTTCCTGTGAAGGGAACATCCACTAAACCTATAACATCAACAGTACTATTGATTATCGTGTGTGAACTAGTTAGTGTATAGAGTAATTGTGTCTTTCATTACTGAAAAGAGTGGCACTAAAATAACCTGTAATCACGTATGTCAAATTCATATTTTCTCTTATTTCCTTTATAAAACTCCATTGTTCTATTCTAGTGTCATTGTAAGTAGAACTATAAAGAAAGAAAGAAACCATTCCGTGTTTGCATGACCAGATTTTATTATCAGGTTGATCATATTATAATTACTATGAATGAATTCAAGATTAAAGCCTTCCTTTCACAATAAAGTTAAACCACCATCTCTTCCAATTGGATCTCCACACCAAATATTTGGATAATTCATATTTCTAAGCATGCATTTGGCTTTTGTGGTTATTGAATATGTGTCCCTACTTTTGATGGTCTATACAAATATCCTTATCACACAATAAATATGTCCATCTTCATCCCTAATCCCATCAGGGGTCCAATAAGGTTTTTATTTTTCCAAATTTTCCCTCCCATCTATCATCCTACTTACTTCTTATTCTTCTTTTAATTAGCAGCGCCTCCATCTCCATCGCTCCACCACCACCAGCAGCATCTCCATCGCCCTTCACCATCTTCTTCGCCGCTAAATCGAAACCTAAAACCAGATCGCTCCACCACCACCTCTGCAACTACGACCACCTTCTCCGCCGCTAATGGATTCAGGATTTAATCGAACTGTCATTAACAGATGACACCTTCTTCTTCTTCTTCTTCTTCTTCTTTTAAAAACTGAATTTGAAATCGGATTCAAATAAATCGAGATCTGGTTTAGGTTACAATTTATGGTGGTGGTGTAGCAGCGACAGCGGATGAGGTATGTATTTGAATCTAAGTTTCTTTCGGTATGGTGGTATTGTAAGTGATTGTGACGTAGATGAGAATAGTTTAGAACTTGTGGAAGAAATTTACATGATGTAGATGGAGGTGGTTTTGGTTGGAATGATGAAATTGGTGTTGGATTTTGGTTCTGGTTGTTTTGGTAGTGGTGGTGGTGCTGGAGATGTGTGATTTGTTGGTGGCGGTAATGGTGGAGAGGTACGAATGAGAAATTTTTTGGATCAACTATGGTTGTTGATCCATCTATGGAATCAACTCATGTTGTTGACCCAATTTTTTATTGGATCAACTATGGTTGTTGATCCATCTATATGGATCAACTTCTGTTGCTGACCCAATTTTTTATGGGATCAACTATTGTTGTTGATCCTTTGAACTCCTATTGTTGACGATATTTACTTGGATAAGTATAATCATGCTTGTAGTTTAAATCATTCTTTGTAGTTTAAATCATGTAAAATTCTTCCAATGTTGAACTTGTAGTGCAATGGTAGCATGACTGACTCCATGTCAGATGATGCGTGTTCGACTCACGCCAAGTTCACTCCATTTTACATGGATCAACTTCTATTGTTGATCCTTTTTTTTTTGGATCAACTATCGTTGTTGATCCCCTAAACTAGATCAACTTATACTGTTGGTTCTATTTTTATTTGGATCAACTACTGTTGTTGATACAAAAATATCTGAACCAGTGGTGGCGGCGACGGCAGCGGTGGCGGTGGTTGCGGCGACGACGAACTAGTGGTGGTGGCGGCAACAAACTAGTGGTGGTGGAGGACTATTGGTGGTGTAATGGTGGTGCTTAAGGAGTGGTGGTGAAACATTAGCGGTGGTGGCGGTTGGTAGGTGGTGGTTGTTGAACGTTGGTGGTGGAATGGTAGTTGAATGTTGGCGGTGGTGGTGCTAGTGGTGGTGGTGAAGTGGTAGAGGAAGAAATTTGTTCCATTTTGAAATAAACAAAATATTATATGGGTGAGGGTATTAAGGTAATCTAATATTAAATGGATAAGGTTATATAAAAGTAGGGACATATTTATTGTTGAATAAGGACATATTTATTGGGTGTCAAAAGTAGGGACATATAATTAATATACCCTTTTACTAGGAGTTTTGACTTCAGACAAGAATATGATATCTGGGTTAAAATTATAAATGCAATGCAACATATGGTTCCTAGTAAATTTGTTTCCTAAACCTTGCACATTCCAAGAAAATTTTTTTATTATGTTATTGTTCTTAATGTTATGTCTAGGAGTTGTCTGATGCCAGTTATTATAAATAAAAGAAGCAAAAAAACAGAATTCAGCAGTAGTAGGATTAAAATTATGGAGTTTTAAGTGACAGAAAAAAGAAAAAAACTGGTGTCCCTGCCTAATTTCTTGATCACTGTTTATAACATGATGGTCCTAGTCCCCTTGAATATCCTGATATTGATATGCTTGCATCATCCTTTCATGATATTACATAGGAATATGTTGGTATGTATTTGGGTGCATGATTTCCTCTTTTTCATCATCATCCATCTGATTTTCTATCTCAATTGTCTTGCTATTTAAATCTTCAGCACCACTTCCATCTCTAACCCCTTTAAATCTTCTTTGTGTCTTCCTCTGTTGATTCTTATTTTCATCAAATGCTTGGTTTGAATACTGGCCCCATTCTTGAACAGAATAAAGTAAAGAGAAATGGTGCCCATCCTCAGTCTTAGTGAAAGGTATTCTCTCTATATTTTCTTAGTGTTCTTCTTCCTTGTTGAGATTCTGACAGCAACTTCTTCCATGAAATGTGGCAAATTTGCTTCTTTGCCAGTATCCACTTTGTCGACAATTAAATATGAATAGCTTCATAGTTAACTTCGTGATATAGTCGGACCTATCCTTATATAGATCATCATCATGATTAATAGTAAAGAACGATGGACAAAGTTGATGTGGATGCATTTTGGTGTAGTAAAAAGGAATCCATTACGAGCAATTTGCAGAATTTTGAGCAAGAATCCCTCTCAGCAAAGGTCTTTCCAAGTTGATATCAATTCTAGCATAAACATCATCGGAATCCTACGGATTTTCAGCTTCCAGTTCTAATTCCAAAACTCTTCCAATTATACCTCCAATTTCAGTAGCAACTTCTTGATTTTGAATTTCAAGAGGAAGGTCTTTAAGAATAACCCATAATTGTTGAGAATTACACTCCATTTCCCTTATATCCTTTCATGTGTACCAAGGCTTGAGAATCCATAAGTAAACATCAAGACACCAAAGAGCTTCAGTAAGAACCCACTTCAATTCATCCATGACTCAAATTTTACAATGAAAACATTCATATCAACTTTTTTCATTTTGAAATTGGTAACATTCTTTCCCCAAATAAACTTAGCATCTTTTAAGCAATCTTCTTACTCATGGGAACTTCAGTAATAAGCTTACCAATTAGGCACTTATCCCACTTTTGCATGAATCTCTCAGAATCAATTTGAGCAACATTGATGACTGAACAAATTTCTTCAATGGAATAATTGATGAAAAATCTAGATGATGAGAAAGATTATTGATGTCATAATCAACCATTTTATGGTTAAGACAGAGTGATAAGAATGAGAGATAGAGGATGGTGATGATTGAGTACTAACCAACTTCAAATTTATACTCAAATATTCCTGCATATTTTGAAGACGTGTTGATTCCAATTCTATATGTGCTTTCTTTTTTCCTGAACTTTGACAAGTTTCTGATAGAATAAATGGTTGATTGTATCGTTTTCTTTCAGCGGACTGAATTGATGATTCATCTTGATTTAAGAAATCAAACATAGAAAACTCTAAACAGACGTTTGCTCAGAAGGTCTTAATTGATGTTCCATGACAAACTGAAGAAACTTTGTGATTTCTGAGCATCTGGTATGGGACTTTTGCTCAGGAATCCAAACCGAAGAGTTTGTCCACAATAGTTTTGTTTGAATTTTGAGGGACATAATTCTTTAAAGGGGTGAATGATTTAACACCCCATATTTTTAGTGTGGCGTGTGCTCAAATATGCACCATGGTCTGAGATGAAGCTTCATCCAAAGCTTTTGTTACGTAGAAAGAGGCATATTGGCCTAAGGCCAGTATCGCACAAAAGCGGTGCATTATGTTTTGTCATATTGGCCAAGGGCTAATACCATATTGCTAGATATTTTGTCCAAAGGACAACCTCGCATCAAATGATAAATTAGGCCAGTTGGGTAGATGCCTTCAGTGTTGTAGCGCAATATTTGCGCATTATGTAGTCTGATGGCCTAGAGCCAGTATTGCACAATATGGCAGAGCAAGCTGGCCGAGAGACTATTGAGTAATCATTGCACAATATTGCAGTTGGCTTATAGGCCAGAACGAAAACTCAGCAACCAACGCATGTGTTTCAGAAGTATATGGCAACGGCCATGAATAGTGAAGCAAGCACCTCAAAAATGGTACTTGGTGAATGTAAAAGCGGTCCCCGGTTTAAGTTCTAGAAATTTCCTTAAGACATATTAAGGGAGGGGTAGTTGGTGGAAGGTGCATATGCGGACTATGCACCAAATGAGCTTCATTAGCTTAGCCAAAATAGCATAGCATAAATGATACATATGCCTAATTTATAGTTGCATAGCCTTGCCAATGGAACATATTATGCGTGCACGTTACTATGCCATGACGCGGACTCAATAGCGCACAACCTTTGTGCATTTTGACAAAACAACCTACACAAATTAGGCCATTACCATTATTGCTTGGCCACGGCCTTGCAAACGAGTTGGCTTAAGTTGATGTCCCTACAAGGATGAACTACAATCAGTGCTTGATCCCTTTAGAGTGGGGAATGGTAAGTAGGCAGTCACAATGAGTTGCAGTATAGTTGTTCCATAACTTTGTTGCTCGTATCATATAATTGTGAGATGATTGCAACATACTGCCCACTCATATCATCTGGATCGGTATTGTGATGCAAGATATGATTGTTTCCAAACTTAATGAAGCGAGTTGCATTCCATTCCTTGGATACTCATACTTCGTATCATGATGTTCGACATAGGCATGCACCAATGGTGCATTTGGCATGGCCTGGAAAACAAGCTACATCAATATGAAAGTTAGTGAAGCTTTCATAAGCCTAAGGAGAGTACGGCATGATCCTGAATGATGCACCCTTGGCAAGAGCAAGATAAGTCCATGCTTTCAGCAAAGCCTAAGCTAAGTAAAGAGTTGGAATCAGGCCTACAATGGCCTATGCGCAAGTTCAAGGCATGCTCTATGCCTAGAATTGACTTAAAGGCCAGTGTTGCATGAAATAATGCATCGACACTAGCCTTAATGGATTTAAAGGGTAAGTTTGGAACGGTGTGGAAGCTAAGTTAGCTACATCATGTATGGTTGCAATCAGGGGCGTATCCACAAGGGTGCACCAGGGGTCGCCTTCCCCCACAAGTTTTATAAAAAGAAAAACTTCTTATATGTTACTCGTTTGACATAACCCATAGGCCCCCACGATAACAAAGAAACTAACTCAATTCTTATCCCTTTATCAGTCAATCTCACTCCGATGAGACCATCTAATAACCTTAAAATCAAGAATTTCTCTACCCAAAATCCCTAGTTTACTGACTAACAATTTCCTTGATTTTAGAGTTTATACATCACCGAGATAAAGATAAACCCGGTTATCCTCTTCATCAATTTCATTTCCGAGTTAGGGTCTTTTACTCCTCTAATTTCTTAGCTCGTTCTTGTGTCGTTTTTTTTTTTAATTGATCAAACTGGGTGTATCATGACAATGGATGTTAGATTTATATTTCAGATTCTAACGAATTGAGGATAGATTTATTGAAAAAATGTTACGACATTCGTACAAACAACTGTTGTGCATCATTACTTGGATTTTATGTGGTATGCAATATAGAAAGTTGAGTTTCTTTTTAACTTAGAAAGTTGTTCATTGATGGCTTAGTAATGAAATGTATGGTATTTAGTTTACTTCTATATTGGATAGAGGATATTTTTTTATAGTTATACTTTTATCTATGATATTCGAGAATAAATTGTGCCCCCATTGAACTTTTTTTCTGGATTCGCCACTGCTTGCAATGGCAAATAAACGTGTATTTACCTAGTTTTAAAGCTCGGTTTTTAGCAGCAGAGTGGCGCATCGGGGAAATTATGTGATGCATGCCCAGGTGTACTAGGCGTAATTTTTCGGTCCATCAGAGCGGTAGTTAAGGTGCAGTTATCATTATATATCTGAACTTTCTTTTACCAGAGATGTTCTGTTGAGAAATTTGGAATTCGGGTAAAACATTTTTATTCCTTATTATCATGCTTCAATAATTCATAAACACACACTAGGACGGATGTATTGTATACATGTTGAATATATTAAGAAAATTACACCAAAAACTTGAAAGAATTAGACTACATTGCTAAACTTTTACTACTGGTAGTAACTGTTGTGAGCGATGATTGTTCGACCGACTTGGTTTATCCCCATGCATCTTGTAGGATCAGAATATCGCGACATTAATACCTCGCGAGATCAATCAACAACCGCATTGCGAGGGCCTCGCAGAAGAATAATATAAATGACGCAATGAATGTCGACGACGAACATGAGAAAGATGTGAAGACTCGGCAAAATTCGGGAGTGTCGCGAGAATTAATACATGTACACTTGCGATATTTCGCAAGTCATTCCAAAAAAATAAAGGACAACTTATTTGTCATCCTTGTGTACTACCCTATATAAAGGGTTGAGTAAGTCTGTTGTAAGGGAGAGTTCTTTTTGAATTGTTAAGCAAGTCATTAGGAGAGAGAAAGTTTTAGAGTGATTGTAATTCTATAACTCATTTCTATTTCATATTGTAAAGATTCAAGTATTCAATCAATAGGAATCATAATCATTCATCTTAAAATGACTTAATTGTGTATATTCTAGTGAGGGGGTGTAGTGTAGGATTTCATGCAACTACATAATGGCGCTAGAAACAGGGACTGATTGAAGATAAGAGATTGGATATTGTCACTAAAACGGTAAAAATCAAGAGTATGATGGATAAATTGAAGAAAATTAGAATCAGAGAGGGTAATGAAGAATTGGAATGTAATATGATTTCAAAATCAATGGTTAATGAATTTCATGAAAGTATCAAAGGAGAATACATAAAAGAGATTTTGAAGGAAAGAAAATTATAACGGCGAGAGAAGGTGCTACCCTTGAAAGAATGGGAAAAGCAGAGAATTATATTCTCAAAGAACGGAGATGTCAGGAGAGAATTTAAATCACACATCTCCACTAGTGATTACGATAAGTGCCAGCAAAGAAGAAGGAAAATTAACGAAAACAATGGAAGAATGGGCAATAAGTAGAACTTTAGTGGATACAGGGAGTTCAGTGAATATAATGTTTTATCATGCATATAAAAAATTGGGGTACAAAGATGAAGAAATGACTTCCGCAACATGTCACATCTATGGTTTCGGCAAATCGATAACAAAACCTAAAGGGGAAATAAAAATACGAATTTTGTTGGGAGAAATTGAAACAAATGTGACGTTATGCGTAGTAGATATGGAATCACCATATAACATGCTGTTGGGAAGGCCATGGATACACGTAATAAAAGATGTAGCATCAACATTTCATCAATGTGTCAGATTTCCTATGCCGAGTGGAATTGGCGAAATCAGAGGAGATACCAATAAAGGAAGAATGTATCATCAAATCGAAGTAAAACATTATGAAGAACGGTGAAGAGGCGAAAAGATCGCAAGAAGATGGCAAAAGCAAGAAAAAGGAAGAAGAATTTAGAACATACATGATAAGAGCGGAAGAAGGAAAAGGAATATGTGGTGAAGAGAGTGATCTCGCAAAGGAAATAAGAGGACCGACGCCCATGGGAGAACCGAAGGCTAGCTACATTGCGGCAGAACCAACGAAGGAAGTGAATATTGGAACTGAAGAAGAACCCAAGATGTTAAAAATTGGGACTAAAATGGAGGCAGATGAAGAAAGAAAGACCGTTGATTTGTTGCGAGATTATAAAGATATTTTCGCATGGGATATGGATGAGATGCCTGGAATAGATCCATCTGTAGCATGTCATAAATTAGAGATTGATAAAAATGCCGGACCATTCAAATAAAGAATTAGAAAAATCACAACAAAGCATATCATCCTCAAATAGAAGAAGAGTTGCGAGAAGATGCTTGATCTTGGCATTATTAGACAAGCAAAATACCCCGAATGGATAGCGAATATGGTCGTAGTTCCAAAAAAGAAAAAAGGAATAAGAATTTGCATAGATTTCACCGATCTAAACAAAGCTTGTCCAAGAGATAGTTTTCCCTTGCCAGATATTCCTCAGATGGTTGAATCAGCAGGAAATGAAAGGATATCCTCCTTGATGGATATAAGGGATACAATCAAATTCCTCTCCTGAAGAAGACCAAGAACATACCGCCTTTTCGCTCAAGAGGATTATATTGTTACAAAAATGCCATTCGGTTTGCGAAATGCCGGTGCAACGTATCAAAGGATGGTGGAAAAAGTGTTCGAACAATGGATACATAAAATACTAGAGGTATACGTGGATGACATGTTAATAAAAAGCAAACAAGCAAAAGATCATATGCGAGATTTGAAGGAAATTTTCGAACAAATGAGACATTTCAACATCAAAGTAAATCCATAAAAATGTACTTTTGGAGTGGCATCTGGAAAAATTTTAGGATACATTGTGTCAAAAGAAGGAATACAAGTTGATCCGGAGAAGGTACAAGCAATTCGAGACATGCCACACCAGCAACAGTAAAAGATGTGCAAAAGTTAAATGGACTATTAGCTTCGCTAGGAAGATTCATCTCGAGATCATCTGATAAGTGCAAACATTTTTTCAACATACTTAAAAAAGGAACGAAATTTAGGTGGACGGATGAATGTGAAAAGGCATTGCAAGGAATAAAAGAACATCTAATGGATATATCAATATTACAACAAGCAGAAGAAGGGGAGGAATTACTAATTTACCTTGCGACAACCTCGCATGCACTAAGCTAAAGATATTGCGAATGGACGCGGGGGTGGAAAAACCAATCTATTACATCACCAAAACATTCAATGCTCAGAGAAAAACTATTCAAAAATTGAAAAATTAATTTTGGCATTAGTTTACGCAACGTTTAAACTTCGCATCTATTTGAAGCGCACACGGTAAAGGTAATGACAAAAGTACCAATTGAGTCGAGTAATGAAAAATTCAAAAAGATCGGGAAGGGTTGAAAGGTGGAATGCTCAAGTAAGTCATTGCAAACTCAAATATGAAGTGTTATCCTCACCAAAATCGCAAGTTGTAGCAGACTTTTTAGCAGAATTTCCATTGGAAGAAGATGAGGCGAGTGGAAGAAATGATGGATATAGAAGAAGAACATGGAAATCCAAGGGATTTATTAACGAGAACCAAATAGATGGGAATTATTGGTAGATGGATCGTCAAATGGAGAAGGTAACGGAATTGGGATCATTATAATTTCTCCGAGAAGGCAATAAAATGGGTTTCTCTCCAGATTGGAGTTTGCATCTACTAACAATGAAGCAGTATGAAGCTATAATACATGCTTTGCGATTTGCAATAGAAATGGAGTTAGAGAATGTAAGAATTACCAGTGATTCTCGGTTAGCTATTCGCGAGATAAAGAAAGTATACTACAAATGAAGCATCCTTGAAAAAAATACAAAAAGCTTGTTGAAGAATTGTCGTGAAGATACCAAAAATAAAGTGGAGACACATATCAAGAAAAGACAATAGACTCATGAGATGCTTTTGCTTTTATATCAAGTATGATGACAGATCCATCTGCGAGATGCATAAAAATACAAACACTTCAATCACCATCAATCAACAAAGAGGAAGAGGAAGAAGTAGAAATAATGCTCATAGAAGATGAAACACAAAGATCCCATTGCGAGGATTGGAGGACGAACTTCATGCTTATCTAATGAAAAGAGAAACACCAAGAAATAGATTAGAGATGCATAAATTAAAAAGCCGTGCAACAAATTATGAATTAAGAGAAGGGGTATTGTCAGAAGATCCTTTAATGCACCCTCGCTCAGGTGTTTAACACGAAAGGAAGGAGAAAGTGTTAAAAATGCTACACGGTGGGGATCTTGGCAATCATATTGGCGGAAGATCTTTAGCACATAAGGCAAAAATGCAAGGCTATTATTGGCCATATATGCATGAAGATGCGAAACAAATATCAAGACGTTTCGAAGATTGTCAAAGGCACGGAAAGAAAATACATGCACCAGGTGCACCGTTAACCTCTTCAACAAGTGTATGGCCTTTTTGGAAAGTGGGGATTAGACATTGTAGGACCATTTTTACCAGGTACATGGCAAAGGAGGTGTTTGATTGTCGCATGATTATTTCACAAAGTGGCGTAAGTAAAAGCGGTACAACATATTCGCGATAAAGACATTTTTACTTTCATATTCGAAAACATAATTTTGCGATTTGGAATTCCAGACAGTTGGTATCGACAATGGGGAAACAGATTTGAGGGACAAAATATAGAATTCTTGCTTAATGCATTTCAAATAAAATGTGGAAATCAACTCCTTTATACCGCAGGCCAATGGGTGAGGAAGAAGCAACAAATAAAACAATCGTTGATATATTGAAGAAAAAATTAGAAGGGCATAATAAGGCATGGTGTGAGCAAGTGCATAATGCAATAATGTAGTAGCAGGTTTTCCCACACTACACCCCTCACTATATTTTGATTAATTAGTCCATTGAAAGTTGTATAATTGAGAATGTTTATTGATTAATTTCATGAGTTGTTTACACAGGAAAAGTAGGATTACACTTAGCAAGTAAAACACTCTTGAACTTTCTCTCTCTAATGACTTGCCCAACAATTCCAAAAAGATCTCTCCTTTACAACAGACTCACTCAACCCTTTATATAGGGCGATACATAGTGGATGACAAAGGCTAATCTATCCTTTTATTTGGAAATGTTCCGCATGTCTCGCGTAGTGTCATGAGATGTACAAACATTTATTCTCGCGACACTTCTTAACCCTCGCCAGGTTCCATGTCTTTCTCTTTGTTTTGTGTGTCGTTATTCATCGCGTCATTTATTTTAGGCATCTGCTCTGCCTCATGACGTCATTTGTTTATTAACCCATGAGCCCGCACGTTGCGATATTATGATCCTACATCTTGCCTCTTTTTCCTTGAATATTGCTTGAAGAGCGATTTTTAAGGAAAAATCTGTTGTTGTAGTAATCTTTGGTCTTTGTTGTGAAGGAACAAGCGAAAGAATCTTTTGGACTTGAAAAGTACGTACTTGCCTCTATTCTTTTGCGAAGTTAGAAGCTTCTCTGTATATATGAAGTGGCACCTCTTGCCTCATGAGTTACGGAAAATAATCAATTTCGCAAACTCTTCTCGCCTGTTAGGAAATATGTTGTGCGATGTTCGAATTCTATTAAAATTCCCTGGATCTAATGGTGTTTACACGTGTCTATATTTACCTCTTTTACCGGTGCATTTAATAATGTTAGTGTTCATCTATTTATAGGGGTGTTCCTTGTGAAGAAGTTTCTTTTTCCCTTTCATCTTCTTCATAAATCTGCAAGTGTTCCTCTTCTTCATCATTACGTAATCATTACGCAAGTGTTTGCCTGCTATTTTCCTTCTTCATACTCTTCTCTTCTTCTGCTACATCCTAGTTGTTGTTCTCATGGCATCCAGGTTTGTTAATCTTGCCATATCTAGTTTGATCTTGTGGTTGATTGCTTTGAAATTAGTTTTTCTTGTTGAAATCACCTTTGGTATGCTTAACTTCATAGTTCTTTTTCCGCCATTGTTGTTTAGCAAGAATCAACCCAAAACCAAATTTACCGTGAAGGACCCTCTTCTTTCTTTGGGCTCGCCATGAAACCTTCTTCGCAACAAGAATCTATTACGCATTGACCAAAGCCTACTTCGCGAGCAAAATCTATGGTTAACAAAAGAAAGCTGCGAGTGACAAGGTATTTAAGAAACATTTTTTTTTATCAACAATACATTGTTGCCTCTGTTTTTATTTAATTTGTCATTCGCGAGGATGATAAAACTTATTGGTCATGTTCCCAAAAAGCCTCGCTACTCCAAACCTGTTACTCCCAACGTTCCATTTCCTTCATTCACACCTTCATCTTGCGAAATCTTCGCAAGATAACTTTGTGCCCCCTTCCTCTGGTACTACTACCAACGACAATATATCTATGCCTCAACTCCTCATAGATCAAGTTCCTTATAAGCTTTGTCCTCCTACCAACGATGTTATACCACCCTCTGCTATCAATGTCCCTACTATTTCTCCAATCACTTCTCTCCTGAAACTTCCTCTCTCATGAGGTTCTTTTGACAAAGGATGATTCATCTTTTTGGTAGAGCAAATTCCTCTAACGGCGGAAAACTTGGAGGGTATAGATGTGGCCTTTAAGGTTCTTTCGGGTCTCGTGAATGATGCCAAGAGGAATTCCTTTGATCTATCAAATCCAACGTCTGCGAGATTTTAAGTAAGCACCTTGGTCCTGATAAGGTCTCGCAAGCATCTTTGGTTCAAGAAATTAGTAAGCTGAAGGATGATCTCCAGGTTATGACCGCGAAGTGCAATAGTCTCCACCTTGATCGTGATAACCTTGTCAAGAAGAATGAAGAATTAAAAGGTATGCTCTCGCCGTCCCCCCATTTTTTTTTTTTTTTTTTTTTTTTTTTTTACAACTCAAATCCTTGCTCGTCTTCAAAGTATTAAACCAGAAACGAATAATGGAGATATATCAGACGGAGTCTATCGTTGAAGAAGTTCGAGTTGAAAGAGATTCTTGGATGGAGCAGTATAATCTCTTAGATAATCTTCATACCTATGCAACTGATCAAATAAATAACTTGTCGAAAGAGAATTTTGATTTATCGCAAAAGCAAGACTCATTAAGTAATGACTTATCTCGCCTCTCTTATGCTTTGACTAAAACTAATTTGGAGTTGGAAACTTTATCGAGATGAGAATCGAACTCTTTCTCAAGAAAACGTTCTCTGTTGAATAAGATGGCGAGCTACTCGCGACGAGTATGACCGCTTGTCAAAAGTTATGTGAAGAACGAACAAGCTAAACATATTTTGAAACATCAACTGGAAGAAATGCTGAGAGAGATAAACTTATTCAAGGTAGAATAACTTTGAGTGTAAAAGCGAAGCAATTCCAAGAACAATGTGTCAACTTAGAAAAATCCAACTCTACTTTGGCGACCAGAAAATTCCATACTTGTTTCTAATGAAAAGAATCTGCGATCTCGATTGAAAGGCTTAGTTGGAGATTCATTTGATGATGTCATGGACCGTTTGGGGAATAACCCGCGACTTTAATCCAACATCTTACTTCTCAAAAGGAAGGTAGTCAAATTATTTGACTATCTTAATTTATGTATTTATTCCATGAACGGTTTATTACCCAGAAAATGCCAACAATGTTCGATAAGAGTTTTCTACGATCTTGTGTATTTGTTATGCGATTACGAGAAAAGCTTCGTTCCACTATCTCCACCCTCAGTCGATTATTCTAAAATTCGCAAGGAAAATGGACTACTCTCGCGCATCTTGCTCGTTCTCGCGACCGTGCGGAGCGAAGATTTGATTATATGTCTTATTGTAAGGACATTGATAGTAAGAATCGTCAAAAGGCCTTGCTTCGCCAATTCCCTCTAAAGCGGAGGTTCTTGTGAATAACATTTTTCTTTGTCGAAGTCTCTTGATCCTATTCACGTCGATCCTTTGGAAGTAAGTGATGATGAAGTTCCTAATGCTCCAGGATAGTGATTATGAATATGAAAGCGGCGAAGATATCGCTAATCTTGAAGTTGTCAACAAAAATCGGTTGAAAAAAGCTATTGATGAAAATCCACCGGTGGCGAGAATGAAGGTCTTGAAAATATTTCGATGACCGTCCATTGGCCAGGTGAAGGTGAAGTGAGAAAATTATTGGTGAAGATGATAAAATTGATGTAGAGAATTAAGCTTGCTTTATAACTTTTTTTTGCAATTGTCCTTTTGTTTTGAAAGATTAAATCCCTTGTTGAATAATCCTCTTATTTTCTTCTTCTTAATTATGACTATAATCTCGCAAGCTTATTCGCTTACATTTTTATGAAATCAGTCATCATCATTTTTACATTGTATTCTTCACTGATGTCGAATTTTGTATTGCGACGAGGTCGCAGGTATCTCCATGAGTGAAGAAACCTACTTTTCTCGCCTTATCATTTCGGTAGTCTTTATTTTATCTCTTCTTGTGGCGACAAGGCATGTTGCCTTTACATTTTCATGCAATGGCTCATTGACCTTGCCTTATCAATTTTGTGTGGTCTTCCGAGTTAGACCTCCCTAATTAGAGGTCTCCCCCTGCCACCTTTTATGGCGACAAAATCGCAGGACGTCCTTACACTTGCATGTAAAGACCCATTGATCTTGTCTTATCATTTTCCAAGTATTTTTGCCTCTGCAGGATGTTTTAGTTGCGACAATATGACAGGCCTATATATCCTTGCGAACATAAAGCCCCATGACATTGCCGTCGTGCTGCGAAATCGCAGACGTCCGTACACTTTCGTGTAAAGACCCATTGATCTCGCCTTACCCTCGCGTTAGTATTATTGCCTCTGCGGGATCATTGCACAAATATGACAAGCCTAAGTCTCCTTGCGAAAACAAAGCCTCATGACATTTGTCTGTTTTGACACCCCCTAATGGAGAGCGTCGCCCTTATCATCTCCCGGTTGCCCCTTCAAGGAGGCGAAACATCGGCCATACAAGACTAGCTCCTCCCATCCGGTCTTAACAACAACCGGTTGTTTTCACAGACCTCTTATCCCTTATACCTCTATGGTTTATGGTTACGAGGCTGCACCCTAAGTGGAGTTTTCTTCGGGCGAGTGCAACGCATGCCAAGACTTGCCAAGAATGGCCGGGGTAGGTTCATCCATCCGGGCACTCTGCGCTCAACCCGTGTACCTCGGCGCCTTGTGCATACTGCGACTCCTTGGAAGAGACCCTCGGTCGCCCAACCCAGGGTATAACCTACATATATAGTTGGGAATCCAAGGTATCTCCCGGATAGGCTTTCATGGGCCCCAAATTTTCATGACTCGGGCTTCGGGAGCGGTGTAACCTTCCACTGAGCCATGTTAAGAGATACCCCCTTATATGACGCACTTTAGGTCTTACATTTGCCTCTTACGAAATATAATTCGCGAACTAGGGTGTACGCCATAAAGGTTCGTCCCATTCATTCATTCTTTCTATTCAATCATTCTTCATCATTTGCTATTTGTCTGCGAGATATTCGCCGATTCATTCATTTGATCATTCCTTATCTCTTGTTGTTTTGTTAAGCCATTCATGACTTTTTGTTATTCTTATCGCGATCTCTTCGCGGATTCTCTCTGCATTTTATTGAATATCGCAAATATCGGCGAAGAAGTACTTCATCTTGATTCTTTTTGTTATCTTTCGTTATTACGGGTAATATTTCTTTAGATATAACCTATTCCATGGTCTATCAATTTTTGTCCCACATCTCTTCCTTCGGGGTCCATCAATCTATATGCCCCTGTACCAACTACTTCTTTGACGATATAAGGTCCATCCCATTTTTCGCTTGACTTGCCTCCACTTTCACGTTGATATATTGGGGTTTCTCGCAACACCAAGTCTCTGGTTGGAACTCACGTATTTTTACACGCTTGTTATATTCTCTAGCCGGTCTTCGTGATAATTCTCCATGTGTCGCAAGGCCTTTTCTCGTTTTTCTTCCAATTCATCCAACTTGATTAAAATGTTGCCTGCGCTAAGATTTTTATTCCGGACCTCTTTTTGGTTGTCGGAATCACGACTTGTTGGGAGTCTTGCTTCAACTCCGTAAGTTAAGCAAAAGGGAGACATTCTGTGGCTTCTCTTCAGTTGTATTATAGGCCCACTTTGCATTGGGTACTTGTTCGCACCATCCTCTATTGTGTCCTTCCAACTTTTTCTTCAATATATCGGCAATTGTTTTGTTTGTTGCCTCCGCTTGGCCATTAGCTTGTGGATATAATGGAGTTGATTTTCCACATCTTATTTGAAATGCATTAAGCAGCAACTCTATATTTTGTCCTTCAAAGCGCTTCCCATTATCGGATACCGGTTGTGCGGGGATCCCAAATCTGCATATAATATTTTCAAATATGAAAGTAAAAACATCTTTATCGCGAATGTCTTTGGACCGCTTTCACCTCTGCCCACTTTGTGAAATAATCCGTTGCGACAATTAGGTACCTTCTTTGTCCTGTTCCGGTAAAAATGGTCCCACAATATCTAAACCCCATTTTCCAAAAGGCCACACACTTCTTGAAGAATTTAATGGTGCTCGGTGCATGTATCTTCTTCCGTGTCTTTGACAATCTTCGCAGCGTCGGCTATTGCTCTCGCGTCCTCATGCATATATGGCCAATAATATCCTTGCGTCTTTGCCTTATATGCCAAAGATCTTCCGCCGCTATGATTTCTGCATCCCCACTATCAAAGCATCTTCAATATGGTTTCTCCTTCTTTCCTTGTCGGACATCGAAGCGAAGGTCCATCAAAAGAAGCGCCGATAAAGCACGCCATCTCGCAATTCATAATTTGTCGCTCGGCTCTTTAACTTGTGTGCTTCAATCTATTTCTTGGTACCTCGCCTTTCATTAAATATGCGTGAAGTTCTATCCTCCAATCTTCCTCGCGACGTTGCATCTCATCTACCACCATCATTATATCGCTTCTTGTCCTTCCTCTTTATTAATTGATGGCGCCGGTGGCGTACGTATTTTGATATTCCTCGCGGTTGGGTCTGTCATCATACTTGATATAAAGGCAAAAGCGTCTGTGAGTCATTATCTCTTCTTGATATGTGCCTCCATTTTATTTTCGGTATACGTCTTTGATAACACTTCTACAAGCTTCTGTATTTACGTAGGGATGGATCATTTGTAGCATACTTTTACGTTATCGACGAATTGCCAATTGCGAGTCACTTTGGTAATTCTCACACTCTCCGGTTTCATTTCTATTGCAAATCGTAAAGCATGTATTATGGCTTCGTATTCCGTTTCATTATTGGTAGACTCAAATTCCAATCTAAAAGCAAAAGCTAACTTATTGCCTTACAGCGAAATCATAACAATTCCCACTCCTTTACCTTCTCCATTTGATGATCCATCCACTAATATTTCCCACCGGTTTGGCTCGATTAACAAATCTTTTGGATCTCCATGTTCTTCCTCTACATCCATCATTTCATCCCTTTGCTTCATCTTCCTCCAAAGGAAATTGCGAGAAAGTCTGCGACGACTGTGACTTAGTTGAAGATAATATTTCATATTTGAGTTTGCAATGACTTATTTGAGCATTCCATCTTTCGACTCTTCTGATCTTTTTGAATTTTTCATTCTTGACTCAATTGGTACCTTTGTTACCACCCTAACAGTGTGTGCTTGAAAATATATGCGAAGTTTAAATGACGCATAGACTAACGCTAGGATTAGTTTTTCAATCTTTGAATAATTTCTTTTGCGGCATTAAAAGTTTCTTGATATAATAGATGGGTTTCTCCACTCCTGCGTCCGTTCGCAATAAAAGCGCACTTAAGGCGTGCGAAGTCGTCGCGAGATATATTAATAATTCCTCCCGGGTTACGCATACGCATAATGGATACATCCATTAAATATTCCTTAATTCCTTGTAAAGCCTTTTCACATTCGTCAGTCCATTCGAATTTCTATCCCTTTTTTAGAACAACTTTGAAAAAATGTTTACATTTATCGGACGACAGCGAGATGAACCTTCCTAGTGATGCTAACAATCCATTTAGCTTTTGAACATCTTTTCTTGTCGCGGCGTCGGCATGTCATGGCTTGCTTTTATTTTCTCGGGTCAACGTGTATTCCTTCCTTTGATACAATGTAACCCAAGAACTTCTGACGCAACTCAGAAGGTACATTTTTAAGGTTGACTTTGATGTTGAAACGCCTCATTTGCTCAAAAATTTCTTTCAAGTCTCGCACATGATCTTACGCCTTCTTACTTTTTACTAGCATGTCATCTACATAGACTTCCGGTGTTTTATGTATCCATTTGCGAATACCTCTTCTACCATCCTTTGATACGTCGCTCCGGCATTTCGCAAACCGAATGGCATTTTAGTATAGCGAGTATAATCCTCTTGGAGCGAAGAAAGCGGTATGCTCTTGATCCTCTTCGGCGAGGGGATCTGGTTGTAACCTTTGTATCCATCCGGCGAGGATACCCTTTCATTCCCTACGGCTGATTCGACTAATTGGGAATATCGGCAATGGAAAAGCTGTCTTTCGGGCAGGCTTTATTTAAATCAGTGAAATCAATGCAAATCCTTATTCCTTTGTTCTTCTTTGGAACTATAACCATATTAAGCTATCCATTCGGGATATTTTGCTTGTCTAATGATTCTGCGTCCAACATCTTGCAACTCTTCTTCTATACGAGGGTGATATCTTTGTTGCTATCTTTCTAATTCTTTGTTTGAATGGCTTCACATTTTTATCAATTTCCAACTTGTGACAAGCTACAGATGGATCTATACCAGGCATTTCATCCATATCCCACGCGAAGATATCTTTATAATCTCAGCAGACCAATGAGTTCTTTCTTCTTCATCCGCTCCCATGTTAGTTCCAATCTTTAGCATCTTGGGTTCTTCCTTAGTTCCAATATTCACTTCTTTAGTTTGCTCTTTCTGCGACGTAAGCGGCCTTCGGTTCTCCCATAGGGGTTGGTCCTTTCGGTTCCATCGCGGGATCATTTTCTTCTCCCAGAGATCTCGCTAGGTATTCCTTTTCCTTCCTTCGCTTTGATCACGTAAACTCGAACTCTTCTTCTTTCTTAGCCGCCCTCGCCATCTTTTTGCGGTGCTTAGATATATTCTTTTGTTTGTTTATTTGTTCCTCGCAACATTTTACTTCCTTTTGATAATATATTCTTCCTTTAGCAGCCTCCCCTTTGATCTCGCCTATTCCGGTTGGTGTTGGAAACTTGATACATTGATGAAGCGTCGACGCCACAGGCTTTTGTGCATGTACCCATGGTCTTCCTAGTAACAAGTTATACGGTGATTCCATATCTACTATACTCAATGTCACTGAGTTTCGATTCTTCCTAATGGAATACGTATTTTTATCTCCCCTCTAACTTTGGTTATGGATTTACCAAAACCTTGGATATTGTATCCGCGAAAGTCATATCCTCGTCTTCATATCCCATCTTTTTGTAAGTGTGATAGAACATTATGTTCACCGAGACTCCTGTATCAATTAAAACTCCATTTACCACCCATGTTTTTATTTGTGTTCTCGATTCTTCTCTCTCCTTATACGCGTTAATTGCGATCACTAATGGAGATGGGTGATCCAAATTTTCTTTGGATATCTCTCCCATTGTGAATGTTATCTCTTGTTTTTCCCAATCTTTCAAAGGTGATATCATTTCTCTGTCGTAACCTTCTTTCCTTCAAAATCCCGTTTGTGTATTCTTCCTCGATATTTTCATGAAATTCACTAATCATTACTCCTGTATCATGTCACATACCATATCTTTTTCCCCTGCTTCATCCGATCTAAGATTTTCCTTTCTCATTTTCTTGATCCAAACAACTTTAATTGCGATTTTCTTTCTTGAACCAACAAGATTAGGTCCCTGTTTCTAGCGCATATGTAGTAGCAGGTTTTCCCACACTACACCCCTCACTATATTTTGATTAATTAGTCCATTGAAAGTTGTATAATTGAGAATGTTTATTGATTAATTTCATGAGTTGTTTACACAGGAAAAGTAGGATTACACTTAGCAAGTAAAACACTCTTGAACTTTCTCTCTCCTAATGACTTGCCCAACAATTCCAAAAAGATCTCTCCTTTACAACAGACTCACTCAACCCTTTATATAGGGCGATACATAGTGGATGACGACTAATCTATCCTTTTATTTCGGAAATGTTCCGCGAAGTGTCGCGAGATGTACAAACATTTATTCTCGCGACACTTCTTAACCCTCGCCGGTTCCATGTCTTTCTCATTGTTTTGTGTGTCGTTATTCATCGCGTCATTTATTTTAGCTGTCTGCGACTGCCTCGCGGCGTCGCTGTTTAGTAACCCCGCGAGCCCCGCACGTTGCGATATTATGATCCTACAAACTATCAGCGAAGATTGGCCAGAGAATATAACAAACGTGTCAAAACACGCGAGTTTCAACCAGGTGATATGGTATTGCGAGAAACACCAATATATCAGCGAGAAAGTGGTGGCAAGTTGGCGAAAAAGTGGGACGGACCTTATATCATCAAGTAGATAGTTGGAACAGGGGCATATAGATTAACGGATCCAGAGGGCAAAGATGTGGGCCAGAGATTGGGTAGACCATGGAATAGATTATATCTCAAGAAATATTACCCATAGAAGATGGAAAGGAAAGAATAAATTCTGAAATATTAAATGAATGAAATAAAATGAAATATTCCTGCGACAGAGTTATTGCGAAATTAAGAAAGAATGTGCGAATATCTCACGAATGAATTAACAAGAGATAACCAAAAATGAATGATTGAACGAATTGACAGAAATGAATGAGTGAGTGAATAGGATGAACCTTTATGGCGTACACCCTAGTTCGCGAATGATATTTCGTAAGAGGCAAATGTAAGACCTAAAGTGCGTCATATAAGGGGGTATCTCTTGACATGGCTCAGGGAAAAGGTTACACCGCACCTGGAATCTGAGTCATGAAAATTTGGGGCCCATGAAAGCCTATCCGGGGGAGATACCTTGGATTTCCAACTATATATATAAGGTTATACCCTGGTTGGACGACCGAGGGTCTCTTCCAAGGAGTCAGTGTATGCTCAAGGCGCCGAGGTACACGGTTGAGCCAAGAGTGGCTGGGACATTTGAAGTGTCTCGGCCATTCTTGGCAAGTCTTGGCACATCTTTGCACTCGGCCCGAAGAAAACTCCACTTAGGGTGCAGTCTCGTAACCATAAACCCTATAGGTATAAGGGATAAGAGGCTGCGAAAACAAATGGTTGTTGTTAAGATCGGATGGGAGGAGCTAGTCTTGTATGGCAGATGTACGCCTCCTTGAAGGGGCAACCAGGGAGATGATAAGGGCGGCACCCTCCATTAGGGAGCTGATAAGTGTCAAAAGACGGCAATGTCATGGGGCTTTATGTTCGCAAGAACACTTAGGCCTGTCATATTGTCGCAAAAAAATATCTGCTGAGAGGCAAAAATACTAAAGAAATGATAAGACAAGATCAATGGGTCATTACATGAAAGTGTAAGGACGTCCTGCGATTTTGTCGCAAGACGTCAATGTCATGGGACTTTATATTCGCAAGAATATTTAGGCCTGTCATATTGATGCAAAATGAGGGGTGGTAAAATAATACCTTTAACTAGGAAGGCAAAATAAGACCACACAAAAACAATGATAAGGCAAGATCAATAGGTCGAGTACATGAAAATGTAAAGACGTCTTGCGATCTTGTCGCAATAATGAATTTCAACATAAATAAAGCTGATGGAATAGCAATTATTAAAAGAAAGAAGAGTAACGCAGACGAGTACATACAAGAGTACCAAAAAAGATGATTGAAGTACATAAAGAAGCAACGAGACGAGAAGAAAAATTACAAGAGAAAATCATTTCTCAAATAGTAGCTTTTTCACCAGAAGGAGATGCTGGGTTTTCTTCAGCAATTTTATCTATATTTTCGCTAATTAATATATTTTCAGTAGATCCTTCTTCACCTATATCTTCATTCGCGACATCATCATTGACAGTTTTATTGGGAGAGATAGTTTCTTCATTTTCGAGTTCTTCGCCACTATTATAATCATAATCGCTATCAGGAGGATTAGGAACTTCATCATCAGTTACTTCCGAGGTTCACGAGACACGGGATCAAGAGATTTAGATAGTAAAACATTATTCACAAGAACTTCGGCTCTAAGATGAAATTGACGAAGGAGTGCTTTCTGCTGATTTTTACTCTCTATATCTTTACAATCACGCATATAGTCGAATTTTCTTTACGCTTACTGTCGCGAGAACGCACGAGAGAAGCAATGAGTATTCCATTCTCTTTGCGAATTTTTGAGTAGTCGGATTTCAAAGCGGTAATGGAGGAGTGAAGTTTTTCTCGACTACTGCAAAACAAAAAATAAAAGGAATCATACAAACAAAAAATATGAAGGCTTGATAAAGAAAGAATAGATGAGGCAATCAACTTCTATGACTACCTTCCTTCTGCGAGGTAAGATGTTGGATTAAAGCCGAACAACTATTCTCCAAATGATCCATGGCATTGTCAAAATTATCTCCAATTAAACCTTTCAGACGTGATCGCCAACTTTTTCGTTGGAAACAAGTAAGGCATTTTCTTTTGCAAGGAAGAGTTTGACTTTTCTAATTTGGAACATTGATCCTTGAATTGGTTTGCCTTTACACTTAAGATTATTCTACCCTGAATAAGTTTATCCTTCTCGGCAGTAACTTCTTCAAGTTGATTTCTCAGCGAGCAAAGAGATTGTTCTTGCTCTTTACATAATTTTTGACAAACATCAGATTGTTGCGAGTAAATCGCCACCTTGTTTAACAGAGTTCGCTTTTCTTGAGAAAGAGTTCAATTCTCATCTGATAAAGTTTCCAACTCCAAATTAGCTTTAGTCAAAGAGTAAGAGAGGCGAGATAATTCATTACTTAATGAGTCTTGTTTCTGAGCTAAATCAGCATTTTCTTTAGAAAGATTATCTATTTGATCAACAGAATATGTATGAAGATTATCTAATTGGTTATATTGCTCTATCCAAGCATCTCTATCAACTCGAACTTCTTCAACAGTAGATTCCAACTGATATATCTCCATTTTTCGTTTCTGGTTTAAAGCTTGAAGGGTGAACAAGGACTTGAGTCTTAAAAAAAAAAAAAAAATGGACAATACAGAGGCAAGAGTATACCTTTTAATTCTTCATTCTTCTTGCGAAGATTATCACGATCCAGCGAAATATTTTGAAGTTTTTGATTCTCAAGATGGAGAATATTACATTTTGCAGTCATAGCTTGGAGATCATTCTTCAAAGTGTTAATTTCTTGTTCCAAGGATGTTTGCGAAACTCTATCAGGGCCAAGGTGTTTGCTCAAAATATCGCAAATTTCAGACTTGATAGGGTCGACAGAAGTCTTCTTAGCATCGTTCACAATATCTGATATGACTTTTAAGGCCACATCTATTCCTTCTAAATTTTCTTTAGTAAGAGGGATTTGCTAAGAAAAGGAAGTAACGGTGATAGAAGAAGGAAGAGACGAATCATCTTTTGTTAAAGGAATATCATGAGAAGAAGAAATCTCGTGAAGGTTAATGACTGGAGGAATGGTAGAGGCATTAACAATGGAAGAAGAAATAGGCTCATTCGCAATGGGACTGTTATGAGGGAGTTGATCTATGAGAAATTCAGGCATAAAAGTGTTATCTTTGGAAGAAACAGTAAGGATATCTTGCGAAGATCTCATGAGTAGGAGTTGTAAGTTTGAATGTAGGAAAAGTAACGAAAAAGCGCAACGGGTTTAGAATGGCGAGGCTTCTTGGGGGACTTATCGGCATTTTTGTCATCTGCGAATTACAAGCTAAATAAGAAACAGAGGCAACAATATTGTTATTAAAGAAATAAATATTTCTTAAATACCTTGTCTTGCGAACCCAGGGAGATATTAGGATTCACAACGGTGAACTTGGTGCTAGA